>JARWLC010000001.1:117575882-118175882 GCA_033318265.1 Phyllotis vaccarum | reverse complement strand
TACCTTGGTGATGGGAGGAGAAGGGAGACTTCTGTTGTGCAATTATTACATAAACCAAGAGGAAAGTTACCAGGATCCTGGAGCCTTCCCATCGAGGAAGATTGGAGAGCCATCAAAATGAGATGTCTAAAAGCATCTGTGACAATATCAGTGCTGAACAGAAATCCACCTCATATTTCATCTGGCAGAATCAATCACCCAATACCTGTGTGGCTGATTTCATCACATTTCCTACTGAATAGTGGAAGTCTATAGGGGACAAGACACAACCTTTCCACTTATTAAACCTTTGATGGGCTAAGGAGATGGCTGAGCAGATAAAGGGCTTGCTGTGTATGCACAAGGACCCCAGTTCAAATTCCCTGTGCCTACATAAAAAACTAGGCATGACAGCATGTGTTTATAACCCTAGAGCTGGTAGGGACTGAAGTGGGGGTGGGCGAATACAGCAAGACCTCAGGGCCTTGCTGGGCAGCCCGTCTAGCTGAAATGGTGAGCTCCAGGTTCAGCAGCTCATGTCAACAACAGAGGAAGAAAGCCCACATCTACCTGTGGCCTCTACTCGTGTGTGCATGTGCAAACATCACACACACACACACACACACACACACACACACACACACACACACACACACTTCTGCAATACAAACCTTCCCACATGTAACCTCCCAGCCTCCATTTGACTATCTCCACAGAAATCATGTGAATGTATTAATTACAGATATTTCTATTCTTGCATTCTGGAACAAACATTTGCTCATCCCCAGAACTTTAAAGACAGAATTCATGTTCTTCCTCAAAGACCCTCAGTGTGGAGATGGGCAAATAGTAGTCCCATGCACTGAAGCACATTTCTTCCAGGGAAGTAATCGCTGTGACAGAAAGGTAAGAAAGTCACAATCAGGAAGGGATTCATGAAGAATGGACTGAGACATTTTCTACCTTTGTCTCAGACCTGTCATAAAATGCTCTTAGCATTTTCCTGGGGACACATCTTCATAATGGCTTGTGTGGCCACCTGCGGTGAATGGCTCCTCTGAGTGAGTTCTCAAACAATTAACTATTTCCACTGTGCTCTTTTGTGCTTATGTCTGAAGCAGCTCAGACAAGAAAGATGAGAAAGAGAGAGAGAGAGACAAACCCCCAAAACATTTAGGGTCTACCCGTGGAATTCACTGCTGCATGTCAAAAAGGTGACTCTCTTAGTCCTCAGCTCCACAGACCTCGTTGTCTTGCTGCAAGCCCACTGTACGCTGGCTAGGGTTAATACTTGGTGGGTCGGAAGACAAAGGGCCGTCCAACTCATGAATAAATACACACAAATAAAGCGGACTGAAGTGAAACGTGACAGCTGGCTCTCCCTTCTAACTCCTTCTAGTGTCCGAGGACAACCTTGGGCATGACAACATCATCATCTGAGTATTGCCAGTGCAGCAAAAGGCCCTTTCCCCATCACGGTCTCCTCTTAAACAATCCCACATAAATCTTGGAACAACAGAAAAAGCCACAAGCACATCAAACTGACACATGTAATTTGGAAATAACATCCAGAGGCTGGGACATTGATGGATGCCTTAGTTCTATTACAAAATTGAAGGTACCTCACAGTAGGAGGCTGGGAGAAGAGCATGTCTATTTCCTGTTTACCCAGGGGAGGGCTGGAAGGCTGGAAGAC
Source organism: Phyllotis vaccarum (assembly GCA_033318265.1). NCBI lineage: Eukaryota > Metazoa > Chordata > Mammalia > Rodentia > Cricetidae > Phyllotis > Phyllotis vaccarum. The sequence goes on along the minus strand of JARWLC010000001.1, from coordinate 118,174,207 downwards.
AGGAAACCTTAGAAGTACTTTGCTCCAAATATATTTTGACAAAAATCTTCCTACTGTGATAGATATAGATGATTTTTTTTTCCTGTCAGTCTGAAGTTTCAAATCCAGAATGATTGTGTCAGCCATACTTAGCATCAGTATTAAGACTGGCAAGGTTGAGGGGGGAAGAGATGTGTAGATGACGGCAGGACAGCAAAGAAAAACCATTTTGGGAGACAATGGGTGCTTATGCAGAGACCCAGGGACCCTCTGCCCCAATCTTCAAGCCTCCTGGTGCTTCAAGACAACAAAAAGAAACAGAAACATGCATTAACGTGAGAACTGTGATTACCAAGGACACACCACAATGTTACCCAGAGGCAGAACTGTAGAAACATTAACTTGAAAAAGCAATTGAAGAATTAAATATATAATGATTTAATAATACAGAGGTCAGAGGTCAGAAGTAAGCCAAACTAAACCTACTGCTTGCAAGCATATCAATAGAAGAATCTAAAAGCAAACAATAGGTGGTGCATAAGAAGATTCGGCCAAGAGGTACTTCCGGGTACTGGGTGGTGGTAAATTCAGTCTGGGACAGACATGCAGGAGTCTCACCAGCACAGGGCCAGAGTGATGCTTATTGTCTCTCTCTTCTCTCCCTCCCCTTTCCCATCTTTCCTTTCTTCTTCCCCCTCTCCTTTCATAATTGCCTCCTTCCCTGTGGAATCCTGGCTGGGCTGGCCCTCCCAGGGATCTGCCTGCCACTGCCTCCTGAGCGCTGGGATCATTACCACATTACCACACTCACCAGCCAGCCCTCCCTTCTTCCTTCCTTGATAAAAGATTTCACTAAGTTGCCCAGGCTGGCTTTAAACTGCCTACACAGTCTGGGCTGGCCTTAAACCTCAGAGTCTTCTGCCTCAGCCTTCTGGCAGTAAATTCCAAGGCCTGCCCCTTATCCTTGGTCCAAGCTCATCTTAGATAAGATAGACCTTGTTGGACTTTGCTGTTAGCTCCTGAACTCTGTTCATACCATTTTGTGTGTCTCTATTATATAAACAAAGGAGAGTCACCAAGTGATTCAAGCTACATCTTCATTTCAAACGCTTGGCTCCCTTGACTTGTCCCCTTTTCTATTCTTGTCGCCAATTAAGTAAGAAGTGGAGTCTCTGTCACTCACAATCCCATCAAACTGTGTTACTATATTTTATTCAAAAGTTGCCCTCCTTGCAAATGAAGTGGCTTAAAAATTTTCAATCCCACTCAGTTTTTTTTGTTTCTTTACTTCTGCTCTTGCAATTTTCTTGACTAGAAACTCTGCTCCCTGCAGGCTAAGGAGCCACCCCACTCACCCTTCAAGTTTGCATTCTCCCAAATTCTGCCCTGAAAGGTGTCCCAAGCCTCCCAGGCCAGGAAGGTCTTTTCCTCATCCAAATTTCCAAAGCCCACGCCACAGCTACATTTCTTCATCCATTCACCTTAGTTTCTGAATGCTCCCCAGGTGCTCCCATGTGCAGGGCACTCTTGCAACCTATAAGCTAGGAGCAGGCAGGTGCCATGATGGACAAAGGGGATAAGAACTTTAGGCATTACACTATTTTTTTTTTTAATGGTACTATAATACTTCTTATCTTAAAGTTCTATACAGTTGGGTTTTTAATTTTAAATTGTGTGTGTGTATAAATGTGCAGGTGGCCACAGAGGCCAGAGATATATTCCCTTGGAGTTGGTTGTGAGTCGCCTAAAGTGGGTGCTGGGAGGTGAACTCAGGTTCTCTACAAGAGCAGTGCACGCTCTTAACCACTTAGCCATCCCTCCAGCCCACTATAATGAATCTTAACAGAATCAGAAATTCACTCAAGGGGCAGCACACATTCATATTCTCTTCCCCTGCCACCCACAGCGCGTGTAGAGAGCATGTAGGGGAACTCCTTCCAGAAAAATAAAACAAACCATGTACATCCCTATTCACCTAACCCTCGGTGGCAAGTTTTAAAATGTGTGAGATAAAGTGCTTTATGAAGTTTAATTCAAAAGCAGATAAGAAAGTCAAACTATTGCCGAACCCTCTGTATGGAAACTGAGGTGTCAGACATCTGAGGGTGTTTACAGACACGCTCCTCTTTGAGGAAAACATCACAAAGGTACACTTTGATAATTGGGTGTTTGGTTTACCCTAAGAAGCTTGTGAGAAGAGAGCAGAGGTTAAGGTTAGATTTGACAGAGGTTTTTGTTTGCTTGTTTTTGAGACAGGGTTTTGCTACATAGCCTTGGTTAGCCAGCAACATACTATATAGACCCAGCTGGCCTTGAACTTACTGTGATCTTCCTGCCTCTCAAGAGTGCTGGAACTAAAAATATGCACCTCCACTCCCAGCCCTGGGGTTGAGATTCTTATGGACTCAAATTCACTTGGGAAGCACGATAATACAGCACAGAAATGGTGAGGCATGTTCACAATTGGGGGCAGTTATTTCATTTAAAGAAACTTTAAGATCATGAACGGGGAAGCTATGGATAATGAAGAGTGCCAGGGTGACAGAATAAACATTTGTATTTGGTGCTTTTTCCAGAGTCTCATTTCCCAGCATGTTTTGATTTAAGATCCTTGCTCACTGATCTGTTGGTTTAGCTATGAACTAAAGGGAAAATGGCATCCTTTTGGGCCTGCGCTTTTATTTTTAATTAAGGTTCATATCAGAGGGTGATCTATTCTAGGTCTGTTCTAATGTCTTTGAGGCGGTGGACCAAGGGAATTTCTGATGATTTGCATATCCATTTTCGTTATTATGGAAATACCCAGATCATTTAGGCAATAAACCAGCAAAGAAAATGTGGCCTGAGGGAGCAAAGATGGAGTGCCAGTGCCACAGAAGGAAACACAATGGACAGAAAAAGCAGGTGGCACTTGAAAGCTGCCCGATGATTTATAAACTCACCAAAAAGTGACAGAGATGCAGAACATCTCATCTCTTCAGGACAGGGTGGGTTTCCCGTGCAAAGGTCAGGAAAGGGGTATCTGTCAATGACTAATATCCAACAGTTCTGAGTTCCTAGGTACAGCCAACTATTTGTGAAGGAGAGGGCGGGGCTTTGACCTTACACACTGGTTCCATATTCCAAGTGAATATGCTAGGCTTTGAGTGGCCTGGCAGGGTAAGGGGAACTCTGTCTATGTTGTTTCTAACTCTATAGCCAAGCAAAACAGGTTTGAAGGGAAGAGAAACCAATGTATGTGTATCTCCAAACTTGATGAATGTAGACACTCCCCACACCCCTAGAGAACTAATTTTTGTGTATAATTAAACATGGAAATGCAATGTTTTCCACTCAACAGCCAATCAGTCTGTGTGACTCTGAATATCATTACTGGGAGGCTGTGATTTCCCTGCAAATTGCTTTTTGGGTTGCATTGTAAGATTCCCCCCCCCTAAGACTATGTTGACAGGTTGAACGTGAAGGGCTGAGGAAGTTTACTCTGGCATGGGTCCCGAGCTTACCACAATCCCTCCAGGTAGGCGTTGAGGCCTTTGCGAATGACATGACCCAAGTATCCATTTTTCTCAGCCACATGTTTTGCCCATCTAAAAGAGAAAGAAAAGGAAAAAACATTGCAGACTGCAGCAGATTAAATAATCACCTTTCCTCGTACGATCTCCATGAATCCCACTCGGGGAATATTTTCTTGTTTGATTTTTTATAAAGCAACAAAGCAGAACTGAATATTAAGAAGGTAAAGAGAATGCATTTTGAGAGGGCTCATTCAATGTCCTCATTTACAAATGCCGAGTAGCAGCCTGCTATGGAAACAAAGGCATGCAAAACGCACATAATGTAAAATTCTACTGATATAGAAAGACATTTCTACCAAGGGTTCTACAGCTGCTCCTGTTAAAATAAATTCACTGGAGCTGTGAGCACAGCTCAGAGGTACAATAGGGGCTTTGTATGCGCCAGGCCTTGGCTTCAATCCATGGTACCACAAAAATAAAGAAGTAAATAAATTTACTAATATATGATCTTGTGGCTTGAATGAGAATGGCCCCCATAGGCTCATATGTCTGAATAATTGGTCCCTACTTGATGGAACTGTCTGGGAAGAATTAGGAGGTGTGGCCTTGTGGGTGTTATTCCTAGTGCCTCTCACCTCCCTCTCTTCTCTCTCTGCTTATGGATCAAACCATGAGCTCTCAGCTACTACTTCAGTACCATGTCTGCCTGCCTGCTGTCATGCTCCCCACCATAGTGGTATTTCCCCCAAAACTCTTTCTTATATAATCTGCAGTTTGGGGTGTTTTATCATAGCAATAGACAACCTGCTAGGACATATAAGGTTTCTTTGTTTTTAATCTGCTCCCTAAAGTATCCTAGAGGAGTTGATTAACAATGAATTACTATGTTACGATCTGTGGACTTAAAGGGGGGGGGATGGGATGATAAATGTAAAACTTTGTTGAGTGTGGTAGTATCCAATTTTAATTCCAACACTTAGGAGGCAGAAACAGGAGAATTTCTCTAAGTTTGATGCCAGCTTGGTCTACATAGCACAAGCTTCAGGTGGGGCTTAGAACTACAAAGAGAAACCTATATCACAAAACCAAAACCAAATAAATAAATAAATAAAAATGAAAAGTACAAAAATGAATAACTACACATCATTAGGAGGGAAAATAGAATTACTTATAAAACAACTGATTAATACAAAAGAAGAATAAGAAAGAGGAAGTAAAAGATGGGAGCTGAACCAGATAGGGTAGACAGGAATCATAAAATAATGTGTTTTCCAAGTTTATTTATTTTTTTGGTGTTTATGAGCATGTGCACCACATGCATTCTTGGTGTTCTCTGGAGGTCAGGGGAAGTCACTGGATTCCCTAAAACCGGAGTTATATATGTCTGTGTGTCCCCTGGGCTGTCCTCTGCAAGAGCAATAGGTGCTCCTAACCACTAAGCCATCTCTCCAGTTCTGAACTAGTAGATTTAAAAACCAAGTGTATCTACAATTACACTAAGTGTAAATGGGCTAAATATGCTAATTAAAAACTAAAACTGTCAGGTGGAATAATTTAAATATACAACTCAACTATACGCTGCTCATAAGAGCTATACAATAAAGAAAAAAATGTGATACATTAATGGACAGAGAACAAATTAAATAAAGTAAATGGATACTAAGGCTAAGTGTCCACTAACAGAGATTAAAAAGAACACTGTAAATTATGAAAGATTCCACTAGAAAATCAAAATAAATTTGTGTGATATAATCACATAAATTCAAGATATACAGCACAAAATTGACAGAACTATAAGGAAACTATAAAGTTAAGTCTCTATATACAGAGAGTTCTAACACATTTCTTTCAGGAAATGGCTTAACAAGCAGAACAAGAAAATCCAGAAGAAGTACAGAAATGTAATCATTGGTGCATCAGTATATGCAGACATTATACTCAAGGAGGTTAGAAGAGCCTGTTTCAAAGACGGCAGAAAGCATCTACCAGAATTGCTCACACACTGATCACTGAGCATGGTTCAGCAAGTTCCCAAGGACTGAGGTCACTTGAGTATGCTCTCTGATCACCAACGACAAAAGAAACTTAGACTCTGTGTAAGAAAATCTCACAGAGTAATGTTCACCCCAAATGCCCCACATAACAATGAGAAAAGTCTTAAAATTAGTCTGAGTTTTATCACTAAGGTAAGGTCAGAATGGATTTGATCTCAAACGTCCTAGAAAAACATCCTTTTAGGGAGCCAGGCTACAGGTGAGATGTAGCCAAAGGCAAAACCAGTCATGGTTTTTGTTTTATAAAGGATGAGATATCAACTTCGTGGGGCATACATCCTTTTTTTTTTTTTTTTAAATTGCTTTGTAGCCTGTTTTTAAAAATGCAAAAAGCTTGTAAAGCCCTGCAGGGCAGATACTAAACCATATCTCATCTATGAGCCACAGCAGGCCAGACTTTGAAAGGCAAGGCCTTTTCCTTTTTGGGGTAGATAAGACTAAAAATGTGTCTCCTGGGTGGCTGGAGAGATGGTTCAGTGGTTAAGAACACTTGATGATCATACAGATAATCTGGGTTCTGTGCCCATATGAAGCTCACAACTGTTTATAATTCTAGTCCAGGGGATCTGATGCCCTCTTTTGACCGCTGTGAGTACTGCATGCACATGCTGCACAGAGATACATGCTGGAAAAACATACATGAAATGAATGAATCTTTTTAAGAAATGGGCTTCCTCGTCAATCATCAGGAAGTTATTGCAGAATATGCCCCCCACAAACACTGGCAAGAGTACTGAGCGAGACAAGGGCCAGCCTGGAGTGTCAAAACACTGACCAAAACAGAAGGAAAAGGGAAGCCCTAACACGGAACAAAGTCAGATGCTCCCTAAAAAGGCTCCATGTCAGCGGAGCAGCAGTTGGTAACCGACTTCAGGGTGTCAGCCCACCAGAGGGCAACTCCCTGATGGGTGAACCTCGGATAGGTAAGGCCGAGAGACCACAGATCCCAGAATGTCTTTCTGCTGTGCCTTTACGTCATTCTCTGGTATCCGACACAGTCTGAATGGGTGTGTGGGGAGTGTGTTTATCTCATGGAAATATTCCAGTTTCTTGGGCATTTTTATCTGTGAATTATTATGAAGATGATTCCTTTCTAAGTTGTCTAAATGATAATAGTGTTATTTTAAATAGGGTTTTGATGATTAAAAATATAAACAAGGAAATGCCACACTGCTACAACACAGGAGTTTCTATTGAGGAGCTGTACAGACTGTGGCTTAGGTAAATGATTAAGAAAAACAGTTGAGTCCCAGTTAGACAAGTTAGAGTAAATTCTTTTAACCTCAATGTTGGGAGGTGTGTCCATAGGTTTCAGATGCATCACAGCTGAAACAAAGCTTTGACATAACTGAAAGTTAGACCAAGATGTTTTTGTCAAACAGCTTTGGAGTGAAGAGCCCAAGCAGACAATCAGAGTTGAATGCGGAACTCGTTAAGGTCAGGGAACAAAGCAGCCCAAATATTATTAGCTGACACACTTTTCTTGCTCAGATTGGTCGATGACCAAAGGTGATGACTATTTCCTTGTATCCATTTCTGCCCTCAGTCTCCTGATATAAAGAACTATTGATGAGTGGGTACGGACCCTAAAGACTTAAAGTAGAGCTGACTGATTCTTTTTCATATATAAAAGTTTTGGTTTGGGATTCCTTTAAGATTCCTTAAGAGATTACCTTTCAAAATAAGTAATAGAGTAATTGGCCCTTTCTTTGTAACTGCAAACTGCAGCCTGCCAGTAAAGACCTGACTGAGAAGGATACCTTGCTTGTCCACACAGTTAGTCTATGACAAGTTGCTTCGGTACGAATGTATGTGGGTTCTTGGGATCATTTGTTTTTCAGCTGTAATACGTAAAATGTTTAATCATATAAAAGATTTGGAAAATATGCTGTTTTTTAATTATTGATTTGTATTCATTGTAATCCTTCACTTGAAAAATAGAATGTAACCACACTGTAGTTTTTATATTTCCTTAAAGGTTTTTCTGGAGTGTACAAGCTATAAGAAAAAAAATAGAATGGGATAGAAGGGAAACATCAAGATTGAGAGAGTTAGAAAAATCTAGGAGAACATGAAGGACGAGAGGAAGGAAATCACCAGAAAATAAAGGACAGAATGCAAAAGAGGAATAAAGAACAGGTCTGAAGGAAGCCATCAAGAGAGTGCGTCTTCTCCCCTAACCCCCTCAGATAAAACCTGTCTAGTATGCACAGACTCTTTGAGCCCTGAGCTGGTCCCCAGGCAGCAATAGAGAAGACCCAGTGGGGATACTGAGCGGGATTTAAGTGAATATGGGAAATGATGGGACTGGAGAGATGGCTCAGCAGTTAGGAGTACTGGCTGCTCTTCCAGAGGACTTGGTTTTGGTTCCCAGCACCAACATCATTGCTCACAACCACCTGTAACTCCAGCTCAGGGTATCTGACAATCTCTGTCAGCCTCCTAGGCACCAGGCATACATACATGCAGTATGCAGACATATGTGCAGGCTAAGCACCCATATGCATGAATGAAAATAAAAATAAAAGGTTTGGTTTTTTAAAGAATATAGAAAATGCTTCATATGTGGAAAGAACAAAAATAATAATTCCTCAATAGAAACTTCTGGAAGGAAGAATAAGCTAGGATAGCTTGAATCATGGCTCAGTCATATTAATTCATCCTGATACTATTCGAACCAAGCTCACATATGGGAAGCCTCAGTGTGCTGGGTCCTGGGAGGTGGCAGAGAAGTAAACTAGGTCTTCATTCTCCCAGGAAGCATCATTAGACAAGGACCATGATGAAGATCCCAAAACAGCGGTGAAAACCTGCTGCTTAACACTGGAGGCCAGAGAAGAAACAACAGTGGACAGTGATACAGGCCTTGGACCAGGAACTGGGATGGGGTGGAAGTTGGAGGCTGGGATTGCTTGTTTTGTCTCCTTGATTTTTTTATTTTAACTAAAAATTTAAAATACTTTGCTGGTCAATCTTATGGCTTTTCCCCTACATGCATATCTGTGTAACATGTGTGTACTTGGCTGCTGAGGAGGTCAAAAGAGGGCATTGGATTCCCGGAACTGGTATTATAAATGGTTATGAGATGCTATGAAGGTGTCGGGACTCAATCCCTGGCCCTCTGCAGGGGCAGCAAGTGCTCTTAGTCTCTGAGCCCCAATTATTTGCTTTTTTCCCTTTTAAATCTACATGCATGTATAAATGATAAATATAAAAAACAGATTATAAAAAGTTCAATGAGAAAGGGGAGGACAGAGGGAGGGAGGGAGGGAGGGAGAGAGGGAAAGAAAGATATCCTTTTTGTTGAGCGAGGTGAACAGAGGACATGGCTTTGCAATAGTAGGTGACATTTGACAGATCCTTACACAACAGCTTTCTCTGGATCTCTAGGGTAGGTCTCCAGGTTGCCCGTGATATAGTAAAGAGAACACCACAATGTCCCTTCGATGTGTCCTCCTTCTGCGGCTTTACGGAAGTATTCACCAGCCAGTGTCTGTAACGAGATGAACAGGAGCCTCTCTCAGCGCAGAGTCCTCCGGGCCACACTGGCTTCTGCACAGTCAGAGTCTCAGCTACTTTAAGCCCAACATTATCACAGGCTTATGTCTTTTGATACTTTAAAGCAAAACAGGTCAGGAAATAGCTGCAAAAAGACACTTTATCCCAGAGGCCTGGAACGTACGACCTCACTGAGAACTATTCTGTTAAGTTTACCCAGTAAAGAAGACACCTTACTGTACTGTGTGATTCACCGGTCCACATTACAGCTCCCACACCAAGGCGGATGGGGGGTGGTTGGGTGTGTGTGGCTTTCTGTTTGTTTAGTTAGTTTTTTTTCTTTTAAATTTTATTTCATTGGGGGGGATTGCAAGGGCAGGGGGCAGATGCAAAGAATAGGGAGATGATTGAGATCTACAATGCATGATGTAAATTCCACAAAGAATCAATAAAACATTTTTTAGAAAGAAAAAACAAATAATAATAATAAAAAGAAGACACCTTGTAAGAGGAGCGCCCTGCCACACCTGACTGGGTCCTCCTCAAACCTCTGCATGCTTGATGGAGGAGTATAACAGGAGTCACCGGGTGAAAATTCAAGCATTTGCTTTCCTAACCCCACTTAATACCTTTCTTTATGCTCAGGCACAAAAATTGCACTTCTAGTGGCAAGTGAGAATTAGAATGTGACAGGGGATAAATCCACCGCTGGCAGATGTGTGGGAGGGCTACCAGACATTTGCAATGCATAAAAACACCAGCTTTAGTGCAGTCAGGGAGAGGTGGCAGAAAAAGACAAAACAAGCATTCAGGAGGTATGCGTGTACCCGCTCCACTGGCCAAGGTGGTTCTGTTCTTTAAGAGCATGAGGGCCAGGTCAGGGACCTCCTCGGCCTCATCTACCATGCTCTCCCTCTGAGTCTTCAGCAAACTAAGCCTCCTTCTTGGCCTCGGCCCTGTTGCTTTTGTCTGGAATGTTCTCCTGAATTTCCATGAAGTTCTTCCAGAAGCCTTTACAATGTCGGCTCACCAGAGAAGGCTTTTGTGGTCCCCCTTCTAAAACAGCATCCCTCACTCTCCTCTGGTCCCTCTTTGTCCCTCTCCTCAGGGCAGGGACTGTTGTGTTCACTGCTGTGTGCCTGGATGAGGGGACTGCACGTCACGGTTCTGAGCTATGATTCCCATCAGCAGCATGGCCATGAAGAGAGGATTCCCTTGTCACTTCAGGGACTAGGCCCCAACTCAAACCAAGCGTACGACTCTACTCAGAGATCTGGTGACCTGTTCCAGAAGATGAACATAGTATATGGTTCAGGTGCTCCTTTACATGAACCTGAACTTCTGAAGTGCTCGGCATTTGGGGAGGAGCCCAGGAAACACCAAACACGGCCAGTGCTCTTTGCTTTTCCAATTTTGGTCTCCCCTCTGGCAAGTCTACTAGTCCTGGTCCTTTCTGCTCCTGAGAAGGTCAGTCTCCCTAAACTATCTCTTGCTCTCTCATGGTAGATAACTTCTCTTTCCATTCTCTGCTCAAGCCTTCCACAACAACTTCATGGCTGATCTGGCCTTCCTTGGTTCTGCTCCCTGAAATCACTTGGATCATCTCCCAAGTGGCCAAATGCATCTTTTTCTCAAGGCCCTCATGCCTTCCTAGACCCTGAGTTGCTTGAGGGCAGGCCCATGCCTCAGGTTGTATTCTCACACCCCTCTTATCTCACTATGCCTCATACCTTCCACAGCACTCACAACCAGCCATTGGCCAGTTGTAAAGCTGTCTCAGGTTTACTCACCAGATTCCTTCCAGGAACTCCTGGGAAAATGCCATCCAAATACAGGACCCCAAGATTGTATGATGCATCTGGGTTCCCCATTTCTTCTGCCTTTAACCAGTACTTTGCTGCTTTGGCATAATTTTTCCTGAATTTGTGGTAATACCATCCCAGGCCATTGACGGCCTGATGCAACCCCTGAATTTTAGAACAAGAGGAGATTATTATTATTATTATTATTATTATTATTATTATTATCATTATTATTATTATTTTAATGAAATCTAAAGACATCTGGAAGCAGTTGCTGTGGCAGCACTCTTTCCAAATCTTCTCTTTCTCTTTTTCAAGGGGCAGATGGCACTAAAGAAAAGCTAACTGCTAGATAGCACGAGCTTGCCTAAGGGACTTCCCAAGTGGATTTTGCCCGGCTGCTGCTGGGTTTTCTGCCTTGCAGCCTCAGCAGTGACGCTGGTCCCCAAATCATCTCTCAAGGCCTATGAGCTCTTATGTAACACCCCTGCAAATGCCTCTCCTTACCCAGTAGGATCCAGCATGCCCTTCAAATTCATGAGAATTGGGCTGCAGCAGGATGTTTGAGATTGAAACCCGCCCTGGCTGGGATGGTTTCTAGGTGACCCGCCTGCCCATCTGTTGATTTCTCTGTCCTAAAGACCCATGAGCCTCCGAGGGCAGCAGCTGTGACAATGCATTTGCACAGCTTTGGTGCTTTGAGATGAGTTGGCATCCGAGTTCTGATGGGATTCAGGGTCTGACAGGGACTGGAGCCACAGAGAAGGGTGGTGAGGGAAGGTTTCAAAATGGAGCTGGCAATGTCAGCTCCGGGGAAGGGACTATTCATGTCACTCTGTCCTCTGGTGTTCTTCTTCTTACTGAGGGAATTTCACTGGGGACTCTTTCCTACTATCACAGATACTTAGATGATGAAAGGCCAGTGCCCAGCATGGCAAGAATAGTCCCAAGAGAACCTCCTACCTTGCTATAAAACACCTGTGTACACACTGGGCTCTCATTTCTTAGTTCTTTCTTGACCTAAAAATGGTAAGAGGTGGGATGTGAGGGACCGACGGTGCCCTTGTGTCTGTGGACTCATAAAGACAGACTCATTGCAGAGGCATATCATTTTAGCCTCCCCTTACATCAGGGAGGAACTGGCATCTTGGTTTCTATCTCTGGCACAGGGTAGACACTTTTAAACAGGTGCCAGATGGATAAAAGCTACTCGCTAAGTGCCAGTGCAAGGTGGAGTGTTATACCTGAAGGCCACCAAAATATCCAGACTAACAGTGCCACTTGAGCATACTCAGTACCAGGACATTCATAGAAGCATTCTTGTGGGCCAGGACAATGTAAATTCCCTGTAAGTACTGCAGACTCTGTCTAAAGAAGTAATAGAACAAGGCATCCTATAAAATGGCAACAACATTTTGGGGACATGCCCACAATAAGGAAATATATGGCTTCTCATTGCTTAGTTGGAGAGAACACAGCCTAATTCAGATGCACCTGCCACAAGCCAAAAGCTAGTGCCTCTCTAGGAATCACTCTGAGTTCACTTCTGGAACCCACAAGAAATCCTGTCATATCACTTAGTACTCAGCCTTTGTTCTAGACATCTGATTAGCTGGATCAACAGATCTGCCTCTGTGTGTCTCCTAATTCCAAAAACTGAGTTGTGGGCAACTTTCACAGTTCCTGTAAAACACCAGGCCTTAGTTAGTCCTTGCTGAATGAAAGAGTGACAGTCATAGAGGATTTAGGGCACAGAGGCTTCATAATCTGAAACAAAGCAGGTTGAATGTGAATTCACCACTAGGGGGGACTAAAGAGTCATACTTGTGTGGATAACCCTCACAGCGCCACTTGAGGATGCCCTGTTCTCTGTACCCTCAATGAGCGTCACTGAGCTGCTTCTCTGTTTCTGTGCATCATTTGTGTTAGGTCTATAGCAGGAATGCACATAAGAAGCAGGGTCATGTGCACTGTTAACACATAGGTAGAAAAGCCTTCTGAATTTCTTACTCCCAGCTTTAACTTCCTGCTCTATGGGGCACCGTGCCCTGAGCTTCCCCAAGAAAAATAAGCATGTCACTTTTAGAAGCCTTGAGAACAAAAGCCAGGGTCAGAAAGAACTATAGACTGCTCTGGTGAGGTGAAGAATCAGAGTATCCTCTGTGATTCTATTTACATGCATATCTGTACACTGGTGCATATGAGAGTGAGTACTAGTGTGCATTCATTTGGACTTGAAGTATACACGTATATGTGCACATGTGTGCACCTGTGTGTGTCATCTTCTAAACGCTGTTTTGGCATCCATTCTGCAGGGTTCTATTGAAACCAGCTGACTGAAGATATTAGTGAAATAATGACAAAGGCACAATAATTCATAAAGCTCTGACCTTGGTTGTGATCTTTCTAAATAGCCCATCATCAGAGCACAAGAAGCAGGTGGAACAGAGTTGGTCAGAACAGGGTTAACTTTCCAAGAAATTAGGCTTTGGTTTTCCTAATTCAATGGACTTTTTCTTCATTCAATTTCAAGGAGCCCACTGCTTGTTATCAGGGCAGCTTGCGATTATAATTTTAGCCTTCAAACAAAATCAGCCTGGATTCTATTGGTGGTAAGGTGCATTCAGCCTTTGAATGGTGCTATCCTTATTGTGGCAAGATCACATGTGTATTATAACTTAAAAATGACTAGTCGCTGCACAGGAGGACCCCTCCCCACCTCACTTCTACCTCTGCTTTGTGGAAGAAAGCTGGCCATTTGCTTGCACAGCTTTCTGAGCGCGTGGGTGTGTGAGGAGCTGTTTCCTCCCGACAATATGCATGGGTTACCTTGGAAGCAGCTTTCTTCATGAGCTCTAAGGCGAGCCGTCTGTTCTTTTTAACTCCTTGACCCTAAACATTGACAAACAGCAATGATTATGAGGAAAATAAACCCCGAATCCGCACAAGCATCATGCAGAGACACCAGCGTTCAATATAAAACGCTTATAAATAAGCTCTGAACCTTTAATAAAACACCACACACACACACACAATCTTAAGCCTTTCCAGACACAGTAGTACTATCATTGTTGCTGTCATCATCACTACCAACATCATCATCTTGTTTGTGTCTACGGGAGAGAAACAAGCCCCAACCTCCCAGCTCATCAGCAGTCAGGATCCCCACTCCCAGCCCCCATTGATGATGGTGTGAACTTTGTTCCTATCACTCCACAGGTGCTGGGAAAGAATCTGTAAGGCAGGCTGGGTGGGTTTGGTCATCCTGGGTGCTTCTCCCGGGAATTATCTAATTTGACACCCAGATAAAATATGTTATCTGTATTGAACAGTCAAGAGTTATTGGCTCAGATCTCCAGTGTATGATACTGTGACTTCTGAATCAGTTTGAGAGTATGTTGAAAAGGAGATAGGACCCTGAGAAATCAGTAGCCTACCTCCAAGGCAAGTGATGGATGCTAACAAATTTCTTCATAGCAAATGGGAGATTTCCAGAAGAGGTGGCTTATCCTCTGTATATAGAGATGGACTTTGTAGTTGTTGTTGCAAAAAGGACATCCCTAAGGTGTTTAAAGGACTATATAAGAAAATGGTGGGTTCAAGATTGAGGTGGAAAAATGTCCCTCAGGGTCTTGACCCAAGTCTGGTGGCTGGAGGGAAGCCAGCTGAAAATTTATGTTGCTATAAATTTATTCATAATCATGGGTCCCTTCCACTCTTCCAATGCCTTAGGGGATCTTCCTTAACTCAGACAAGACTCATAGGGTCACATGATATAACCACGTTTAGGGGGAGGGTGTTCTTTGTATGATAACAGATCTCTGCTCTGGTTGGTTGGCTCTGGAGAGATGCTCTCTGCTCTGGAGATGATGATTAGCACACCAGGTAATCATGGGCCAGCACCCCCATCACTACATCTAACCAACCATCACAGCAACTAGACCCACTGACGTTTCCATCTACCTCAGAGTGCCCAGAATTATGATTTGAACAACAAGCCTTTGACCACCATGCTACACTGTGGACTCTGTGTGTGGTTCTATTTCTAGAAAGTGTAATGATTCATAACTTCCTGCATGCTATGGCAAAGACAAAGGGAATGCTTAGATTTTTTTTTTTTTTTCAGGATCTCCAATAAAAATAAGAATCAAACTAAAGGTTGACTTCTACCCATGGTTCTATTGGACCTTAACTTACCTATTTAGTAAAAACAAAACAAAGGGTAGGATGAAAATATTTTTTTGGAAGTATGCCCTGTCTAGTTTATGTCAACCTGACACAGCTAACATCATCTGAGAGGAGGGAACCTCAGTTAAGACAATGTCTCCATACGATTGGGCTGTAGGCAAGCTTGTAAGTCATTTATTATTATTATTATTATTATTATTATTATTATTATTATTATTATTATTATTAGTGACTGATTGGGGAGAGCCCAGAGCATTGTGGGTGGTGTTGTCTCTAGGCTGGTTCTAGAAGAAAACAGACTGGACAAGCCATGAGGAGCAAGTCAGTTAGCAGCACTCCTCCATGGTTTCTGCATCAGCTCCTGCCTCCGGGATGCTGCCCTGTTTGAGTTCCTGTCCTGACTTCCTCTGATGAAGAACAACATATGGAGGTATAAGCCAAATAAACCCTTTCCTCCCCAACTTAATTTTGGTGGTGATGTTTCATCAAAGCAATAGAAACCCCAACTAAGAGGATACCATTGTGTTATTTAATTAGGAAAAAGGTGAAAAACGGATGGAAAATTAGAATTAGATAGGAAACAAAACGACTTTGGATTGCCTAAGAAGTATCAGAAACAGTGGAATCATAGACCATCTAAATCTAGTACAACGCAAGACTCATCTTCCTCATTTCTTTGTTTTGAAGGAATAACACCAGACAAGGGAGGCTGTTTTATGCAACTACTCACACAGTATATCCCTGAACCCAGATATGATGTGGAATGTCTTTCTGTACACTGTGAGTTATCACTGGATAATAAAGGAATTGTTTTGGCCTATGGAAAAGCAGCCTATAGGCAGGTGGGAAATCCAAGGATAGATAAAGGGGAAGACAGGCAGAGTCAGAAGAAGAGGCTTCAAGCTGATGCCCAGAGAATAAAATATAATGGAACACAGGTGAAGCCATGAAGCCACATAGCAAGACATAGATTAAATGAAATTGGTTGAATTAAGTTGGAGGAGCTAGCAAGTAATGATCCTGAGCCATAAGTCAAACAGCATGTAATTAATATAAGACTTTGCGTGATTATTTGGGACTGTGGGTCCAGATCTCAGAGCTGGATTGGACCAGAAACACTTACTACAAATGGTGTTCCAATGTGGGCCATGTACACCCACATAAAGCCTGAAAAAGCTTAAAAGGGGTTCAGGAACACAGAAACAGAGAACAAACAGCTTTCTAGTTTTATCTCTTAAGTGGGTCTTGGTACAGAGTAGCATGCAGGCTTGAACTGCAAAATGTCCGGCTTGTGACTTGCAGCTTAAGCTGCAACAAGGCCAGCTCCCAAAGTCTCACAAGAGCCTCAGTATAAGAACGAGCTACATAAGACAGATTTAAGGTTTTTGTTTTTACAGACAAAAAGGGAACAGAGTCAAAGATGGCTTCTTGGTAGCAGCATTTTTCGGGGGAGGAATCTGTTTGCTGGTGGCAAGCAGAGGTGTGGCTCTTTAGTAGATGCTTCCTGACTCAGAGTTTGCAGCAAAACACACGTGGTTCTTTTAAGAGGCCCTGTGTCAAATACTTAATGGAGTTCATGAGCAGTGGGCAGTGGTGCTCTACTTGGTGGTAATGTGGACCCTAAAATTCCCCAGAGTTGGGGTGGTAAATGTGGCTCCTGCCAGTGACTCTGCTATGAAGCTACGCTTTCTATGAAACTAAACTAAGGATCTGAGTGGAGCCAGCCACCATAGCCAGGCCTTTATTCTAGCCACACCTTAGCAGATTAAAGGTGTGATCAGAAACAGAGAAAGAGAAGGGATATACAATAAAGAACGATTTTTTTAAAAAAAAAAAACTCTAGACAGTTTACAGTGTCTTAAAAAAATATGTGTAAGTTTGAGAGAAAAAGAAAAGGAAAAAGAATAAAGTCCATTAAAAAAAAAGATGGGAAATACACAAAGAGTCTAGATACTGTATGTTATGTTGTCTTGAATTGTTTTGACTGCTGAGGAAGGTACAAGAGCTACTAAGAAACATTCGATTATAAATGCTGCTGGATTAGTCCAACCTATATATTTTGTAAATGCCTTAACTTCATAATTGAAGTCAAAAGTCACTTTGGAGAAGAGGTTTTCTTTTTATTTTCAAAGAAAATGAGAGGCTGTAGATTTATGCTCAGTTAAAGAAAATAAGGTCTGATCAAGGAAGACCCCTGAAAAATCTCTGATGGGAAGAGATGGCCACATCAGCTTCAAGGCTGCCAACTAAAAACATCCAGCCTCAGGACCAGCCAGAAGTAGTGATGGAAAGCTATGCCCAAATTCCCAAAATATTGTTTATAAATGTTTGTTCTCATTATAAATGGTTAAGGTCATAGTCAATCTCTTCTAGGAAAATAAGAGGCATATAATATAGAAATTATTTTAAAATATTACTAATCTACTTTAATCCAAAAAACAGCTGTTAATCTCAAAATACTTTGGTATGGATTTTGGTTTACTGAAATAAATTTAAGGTCAATTTTGTTATATTGTGTGTATATTTCTACTCTTGTTTAAGATATTGTTTATATAACTCATTTAAAATTATAATGTAAAATTAAGAAATACAGATTGTCATCTATAATAATCAACTTATAGTCATGTTAGTTAAGTTTTTAGATATACAAAGATATATTTTAGTTAAATAGGTAATCTCCAAACACTTAGAGCCTATAGAATGTGGTATTTAAAATGTTGTAATAACAGACTTTTCTGGACAGTGAGTCATGTCTACTCCTGGCAGCACCAATCTACTTCAAGAGGATGATGGGCATCAAAGAAACTCCATGTAAAGTTTACTTTCTTTGTAACAAAAATTAGCTACTGGGCCAGAAAGTGTGCTTGCTGCAACTTCTTGACAGTATGCTATAGAAGCTGGACATGTAGGACTCATAGGAAAGTGACCTCTGAACTTTGGCAGAACAGGCTAAGATGGTCCTTGAGGTTCCCAATTCACAGAGAAAACTGCCAGACATTCTTCAGGACACAGGGAGAAGCAACTGATGAACTATGCCAAAATGGATGAAACAGCTCTTCAAATTTCCTGCTTTAAAAAAAGTCTGCCAGAGATTCTAGGCCTGTAGGCTGAAGATAGATTCCCCAAGGTTACAAAAGAACTTTGGGTGACTGTCCAGGCAACAAGATATCCTCTCTGTCATTTCCAGGTTTTGGAAGTTGCTTCCATATCCTGTTTCCTATTTATTATATTCTTCTATGGTCTTTGATGTAGCTGAAGATTAGATAGTTATAGTTTTCCTTAGTTATAGTAAAAGGTAAATTATATGTGAAACTCTGGACTCACAAGAATAAGGTATATGATAGAATATTTTCTTTAATTGTGCTAAATACAAAGAGACTAGATATTGTAACTGTAATTCTTGCATGATAGTTGTTTTGTAATATTTAATTTTGTTATGTTGAAAATTGAAACCTTCCTTTTTGATTAGAAAGAAATGGGAGATGATGTGGAACATCTTTCTGTACACTGTGAATTATCATTGGATAATAAAGAAACTGTTTATAGTCAGGCGGGAAATTCGAGCATAGATAAAGGGGAAGGAGGGCAGAGTCATGAGAGACACAATCCAGCTGTCCAAGAAGCAAGACGTAATGTAGTACAGGTAAGCCACAGCTATGTGGCAAGACAGATTAATAGAAATGGGTTAAGCTGTAAGGGCTAGCTGATGAGCCTAACTACAGGACAAACAGTATATAATTAATATAAACCCTTGCACAATTATTTGGGACTAAGTGGCAGCAAGGCTATGGGTCCAAACCTCAAGGCTAATCTGAAATGAACAGGTCAGAAACTTCTTACTACACAGTTATCTCAGTTTCCAGGGTAGAAATGTTTCTAGTATCTTTGCTGTTTAATCTGGTATTCTTGTCAGCTTCATCACATAACAAAGCCTGTACCACATGCTAATCTGAAAGTACCAGACGTTCTTAAATGAGATCAATGCCAAACACTGGCAGAGTAGTGTGCCTGGTGAGCAGCCTGAGAATGTAGTAACAGACAACACCAAGTTAAAGTCAACACTTTTACGGCCAGGCAAATGCAAGATGTGGTACCCTTGACTGCCTCAGACAAGCCACAAACCCCACTCTGGTGTCACTTTTGCATGTGGTATGTTGGGTTCCCTACACAGTCAATGCATACCATTGCATTTATACCCAGAATGCCCACAAATACTCATTTTCATTGAAGGCCCTTCTATATGGACTATACTCCTTGCCAGAATCAATGCTTTCCCCTGAGATCCTGAGAAAGACTTCCTGTACCAAATCCAGACTTAGCCAGAATTCAATAGCACCAGCAAAACAAAAACAGCTTCAAGATCTGGGAAGTGAGACATGAGAAAATATGTCACCCACAGTCACAGATGCCTATATGTGTGTCCCATTCTACACCATCAGATCCTGGTGGGCAGAAACAATGCCTGACTCATGCCCCCTTCTTCTCTGAGCTTTGCACCATATCCAGACCCAACTGTGGTGGAAAGGTGTCTTTCTGCTACATCATCTCTTTCCTCTATCTTCCCCTCCATTGGGTGAGCCCTCTGAGACCAGGAATGTGACTCATGCCTCTGTATGTCCCTCCACTGAGTGCAGAGGCTGGCATGTGGCCAGCATGGAATGGATGTGTACTAGATAAACACACTGGCATATGGAGAAGATTCAAATAATTTCTGTTGATTTGGTGCCTGGAAAGAGAAGGTCTAGGCCTCAATTTGGAAACCATAACAACCATTAAGTTTCCAGGCTTTATAGGGTTTAGAGGATTGAGCTGTAATGATATCATGGTTGTCAGCGAGTGAGTGGCCACAGCTGTGGATCTGGAGACAGGCCTGACCAGGTTCACAGGTGACATGTGGTTATTTGATGACATTCATTTGGAGGCATGGGTATAAGATCCAAGGATTTCTTTATCAAAGTGAAAATATCTCCCTTTTCTAAGCTTAGGTCTGTAGCCATCCCACCCTGAGTGAACCTGTTCCTGTCCAATCTGGGGAGCTAAGTGGGGTCAGGTCTGATTTGTACTTGGATGGAAGACTTTACTGAGATTAGCAATTTTAAGACATCTGCATTTGTGCATACAGACCACAGATCATAAAGCCAGCCTGCCTGAATCTCTGCCCCAGGTGCAAAATTCACAGTCTGGGCATCCATGGGTCAGTTACAAACCCCTCTGTGTCTCTGTATAAGTATAGGCCTCTAAGATGACAAAGACAACATCTTCCCAACCATGATTTTCTTGTGAAAGGCACACATGTGGTACAGTCCTCAAAGTCTGCTGGTCGTATTGTGTCATTCAGTCCGTGGTCATGGGCGTCATCCCAGGACATACGCTTCTCAGAGCTGTTCACAACGGGTGCTGCAGTGAGACTCCAGTACCTCCCCTCTGTCCCCTGGATTCTTCCCTGCCCTTCCCCTTTAGATGGCAACCAGCTTTATTTCCTCCTATCAACAGGACTGTATCACTGGGACTTTTGCGATCTGGCCCAAACACAGGCTCTATTGAACCAGAGACAAACATGCAGCCCCTGTAGGCTGGCGGCCATGCACCAAGATGTGAAATACGGGCATCTTCTACAGAATGTCAGAGGAGTATAGAGCAGCCAGGTGTCAAGTGTAAGAATGTCAATTAAAAATGTGCCAGGGAAGTTCCTGTGGCTCTCCTTTTAGCAATGTCCCTCTCCATCACAGGTGATGGTGACAGCAGCTTGTTCTAAGACTCCATTTGCCTGCACGCCCACAGGAAATGTCTCAGGATGTCTATTATCAGAATCGAACAATTTTAGTCCAAATTAAGGGGTTCTTACCTTGAATAACACGATGGCATAGTCATATATCAGTGCAGGATCCTCGGTCTCCAGGGCTCCCTTAGCATACCACTCGATGGCAGCCTCAGGGTTCTTGGCCACCCCTTGCTGTCCCCAGAACAGCATCTGTGCCAATCGTTGCTTAAAGACAATAGTGATTGAAAACAGTGAGTTTCCTGGGCAATGTTTCACATAGCACTTGAGAGAGTGGGCAGACAAACCTAATGTAAAATGTTCTAGGTTAACTGCTGGCCACAAAAGGGACATCTGTATCACCCCTCAAAGGCTCAGGGAATGTCTTAGAAGAAGAGGCAGAAAGAACACAGGGGCTTGGGGAGAGGCGTGGACTGCTGGCTTCCAGGCATGGCACAGCTGTTACACTCTGTGTGCGTGTGCGCGCGCGCATGCGTGTGTGTCCTTATAAGTCTGAGGACAGCTTGTGGGGTTCGTTCTTTCCACCACGGGGATCCCAGAGATGAAATTCAGACAAGCAAGATATCAAGCTTGGCGGCAAGAACTCTTACCTACTGGGCCGTCTCACTAGACCCACATTTACACTTCAGTTTTTAAGGGTTTATTTATCATTTTCATGGGTATGTGTGTGTACCCAAGAAAGTCTGTGTGTACCACATACATGCAGGAACTCATGGTGACCAGAAGAGAACATCGGATCCTCTGGAAATGGAATTACAGGCCATTGCAAGCTGCCATGTATGCGAGTACTAGGAACTGACCTTAGGATTTCTGCACAAGAAGTGCCCTTAACCAGCACTACCAGGACACCTGTCTCGCCGAATTCACAGGACTTCTTATTTCCTGTACCGATATCTATAGGTACGGGCCTATAAACACCCCCTTTGGAAGGGGAGGGGTCTATGTGTCCCCACTCTCCAGCTGATGAGGGTTGGAGAGCTATCATCTGCAGTGGGGCCCCCATACCTGGAAACAACATAAAACGCAGTGACTTTGCCTCCCCACCCTTCCTTCCTTCCTTCCTTCCTTCCTTCCTTCCTTCCTTCCTTCCTTCCTCCCTCCCTTCCTTCCTCTTCTTCACAAAGGTAGAAGGGGAAGAGATTAGTGGGAAGGTGGAAAAGTGAATGCAATTGAAATATGTACATGTATGAAAATATCATAATGAGGCCCATATTACATAATAATCAATATGTTAATAATAACATATATAGTACGGTGGAAAATAAAGAATTTCATACACTATTTTCAAACGGGCAGGGGGAGGAATCTGAAAGTGCATTTGCATAAATATGAGCTACAACACACATGGGTGTTCTGTCCTCCTGACAGCCTCTGGCTTTCATCTCACAACGGAACTGTTGCACGCAACCTCGCTAGCAAGGACGACGCGACACCAGGCTCTTCTTTCAGTGGTTTATTCAGGACCTTGAAACTTCTTCTGCCTCTGCCTCTGCCTCTCCTACTGGGGAAAACCCGCTCCCAGCTATATACCCTCTGGACTGCTAGTCACGGGGCGCCACGTGGGCCATGCCAATAGACCCAGGTGCACGGAAGCAAGCCACACCTGGAAGCAAGCCACGAGCTTAGCCTTAGCCAAACAATGAGTTGTTTATCTCAGAGAGCGCTCACCTCGGGAAGGTGAAAGGTGGAAGCCAGCACCATCTTTAAGGTGCGGCCACGCGGCCCTCTACAACAGAACCAAGAGAGCAGTGTGGGCAGGAGATCAGTGCCACTGAGAAAGGTCCCCAGACAGATCTCCTCGCTGGTCGCTGACCAAATGGACAGGCAGTACCTCCTACAGGAGGGGATGCTTAAGGGGCAAGGGAGATTCTGCTGACCAGGTCTGTGGTCACTAGGCACGTTCCATCATATTCCATCCTGTTTCAGCCAGTTCTGGTTCTGGCCCAACACACACACGCACGCAGTTTTACCTAGTCCTCTCAAAAGTTCCAAAGGAGGGAAGTGAGTGTCCATTGCTATAAGATTAATGTAAGCTCTGGAGCCCCCAAGAAAAGGCATTTCTAGAGCTACAAGAAAAGGCATTTCTAGAGCTACACTATTCTGTACTGGAAGGACACCAGACCAGGGTTACAAACCCAAGAGTGAGGGCGGTGGCCTCCCTTGCTAACCATTTGGTCCTGTGTGGGTCCCCCACTGTCTTTTTTTCTGTCCCCACCCCCATACCTCCAATGTCTAGCAAAGAAGGTATCAATTAAAGTGCCAGGAAAATCTCTACGAAGCACCGGGAGACTTGTGCTGAGTGGGATGGTCTATCAGGGCCTCTGACTCTTGTCCCTTTCCTATCTCTGCTTTCCTGCCACCCATCAATGCTGCAGGAGAGCAGAGATAGTACCTCAAACTGTAGTGCTCCCTAGGAGCACTCATCAAGTGCTTAAGCCCTCCTCTGGGAAAAATGCTTTTGGTGAAGTCACTTCGGCGAACTGCCAAGGGCTTTTTCATCAACTGCAAATCCAACTCCTAAAACTCAAAAATGTAAGATGTTTGAGAGACAAGGTCAGTCCTCTGGCTTGATACTCTGTAAATGACCATTGTTTGCCTGGCTGAATGCATGGCCATCTAGTAGTTCCCCATACCCACAGTCTTCCTTGTTTCCTATCAGATGCATTCACAAACAGGAGTCTTTAAGGGTACAAATATTGAAGTATCTTCTCTTTCTGACTGGGTGGGAAGACTACACCCTAGGCTCTTGAACTTGATACTGATAATGTGATATGTTCTGGGATTTGGGCCCCTTATGAGCAGAAGTGTTGGTCACCAGGCTCAAATGTGGCACAGCTGTGGCCATGACAATGGCGTTGGAAGTATGTGGGGAAGTCTCAGCCACCTGGGCTCCAAGGTGGCAAGAAAGCGCTCCATGAGATATGACTGCATACAGAAGACACAGCAGCATGGCTTTACACCCCTGGGGATGGGAAGGTCTTGTTACTAAGGCAAAACTCATCTAAGATGGTGGACGGACTCTCTAAGGTGGGCCCATGCATACCTGTGCTGCTGCGTTGCCACGGGTGGCTTCATGCTTCAGCCACATAAAGACATCTCCATCTTCTTTGGTTTGGACTTTGAGTATTTCATCATCTTTGAGTCTAATAGTTTCAACATATGCCTAAAAAGAGAGGACATGAAAGAGGAGGAGGGGGAAGTAAACACCCAAATACCATGAGCATACACAGACATAGTTCCAAGCCAGCAATTATTCAAGCGAAACCCATATGAATAATTTAAATCTTAGGCGTGACTACATGGTCACGGGAGCAAATTATTTTTAAGTGAATGTATCACATCCTGCATGTCTACATTGATATTTGTTCCTAACAAAGTATTTAGGGAAGCCAGGATTTCTTTCTTTTTTTTTTAACCACTCCTACTTCATTATTCAAGCTTGTTCGAAAGTCTGCCTTATGTCATGGTTCTCAGAATCAGCTCCCATTCCAGACAGTACCAAAAAATGATATTTTCTAAGTATGACCTTAATTTTTACTGAAGTACCGTTATCTGACATAACTAAACATGTTTATTTCAGAGCTTCAGTTATCTTCTTCTATGCCCTCAAATTTAGAAATCTACCTTGAAAAGAGGAAAGCGCTCTAAAAAGAATTTGTGGTGCGATGTTCCATATGCTCCAAAGATGAACCCAGAGGCAAAGTCCACGGGGTAATTTGAATTTGCACACAGATATGTGCCATAAGATATTTGACTTCTTTGAAGAAAATAAAATCCACTGCAGTGTATACATTTTAGGCATGTATTAGAAACCAACTCCCATTGTTTTGTCGACTGCTTGTATGCATGATGAAGTCTGTGTAGCATGCCATGAAGTGACTCAGGAACTACCACACCACAGGCAGGTGTGAGAGATTGGGAGAGAAAGCTCAGAGAGTGAGGAGCCACGCCTGATTTCCCTTCTGACTGCCTTTGCCTGTTCTGAAATTATTCAGTCACAGATTCTGGTCTGTCATTCCATTGTGAGAATGTCTCTCAGCGGCTTCCTCTGCTGGGTCTGTGTGGGGTCCAGGATCCCTTCCAGGGGCATTAGGAGACTGAGGACCTGGCCCAGTCCATCCCTGGCAAGTTCATCATAGAAGAAATAATGATGGCCTCTTCCTTTTATTGAAATCAACTATGGTGGCAGGGTTCTAATGTTCTTATTCCTCACAACAGAACTGGGACTCACCCACCCCTAGCCCCAGTTAACAGACAAAGTAACAAATAGAGGACACCTAAAGTGAAGACATGAACTCCAGCTCGCATGGCTTCACCTGAAAGCCAGGCTACTACACAGATCCTCCACCCTTGCAACATTGCCCTCTATCCGTAAGACCTGGCAGGCTCAACTGCAAGGGAGTCAGTCCGACCAAGTGAGGGACTCCAGATTTCCAGGGCAGAGTTGGTGAGGCCTCAGCTGTGACACGTATTTTCAGTGAGGAGCCTTGGGTTGGGCAGATAAAGAGTTCTCAGTTTTATGTTCTCCTGGAGAGTTCTGGTGTTTTGATTTTCTTTTTCTCCTTGTCTTAGAAGAGAAAGATTAGACACATAGAGACAGTTCTGCCTGGGAGCTTCATTCTCTTGGATCTCTGCAGCTTTGGCATGGATGACACACCAGATGACATACTGTCCCACTCCTAACCCCAACAGACAACCATCTTGGTAATCAGATGAGATAGTCATGATCCGAGCCTGCATTTCACACACGTAGATGCTGAAGCCCACAGAAGTTAACTAAATGGACCAAGAACATATCATCAGTTCTTCAAATTCAGGAGTCAAATCCAGGCTGGCTCACACTCATGCCTGGCCTCTAGTCTCCCTCAAAGGAGTAGTGCATCTGGGAAGAAGTACATGGTGGACTGTTTTAATGTCCTCTGCCCTCCCACACACAATGAATGCTTTCTGTGGACACTGTCAGCTGGGTCTTCTTGGCTGAGATCTTGGGGGGGAGGGGGCGTGAGCAACCATGCATGGCTTTGAGAAATGAACATAGTTGCTTCTGGCTCCCTGACCCTTGCCAGGACCTGTACTGCTATTATACTTCAAAGCAACCAAAAAGTATCAGGACCACATCCTTTTCTCTCTGCCCAGGGGACTTCGGTTCTGACCCACTACCAACTAAATGTGAGCCTTAGGCCACTTACTTTATTTAGCCAATACTGCTTTTCTGCAACCAGAAAAAGTGGCTTAGTATAGTACCTCTTGCCTCCAAAGCACTCAACATGTGAGTCATTATATTTTTACAATACGAAGAGCAAAATCTAGGCCGAAGTCTAGACTCTACTACTCATTTTCAGGGTAACTTTTATAAGACAGAAATAATATACTGACCCCACAGGTTTACAGGTCTTACATAATCTGTAATCTATGCATATCTATAACCTATATACAATTTATGCATACCTATAATCTCAGCACTGGGGAGACAAAGGCACAAGGATCAGAAGTTCAAGGTCAGCGTGTATAGTGAGTTTCATGCTATCCTGAGCTACATGGAAGAAAAACAAAAACGGAAGGAATCAATCTGGAGAGAATGTATAGATGTGAGACAATTTTCTGAGAGCTCATATCCTGTGCCAAGCTCTGCTCAGCACGTGGATGAACTGATGTGTGTTGTAATAACTGTGTGAGAGGCAGACTGTCATGTGCCAGGTGAGAGTGAGAAATGGAGGCGAGAATTGCACACGGCTTCACCTCGAGTGTAGCCAGACTGGGAGTGAGCCAATTCAATCTGATCAATCAGACTGGGCTGCATCTAGGCAGGGAAGGGATGCTTCTCCATGATTCTGGGGCCCCCAAAGCAGCAGATCGCGCTACGTCAGGTGCCTATGCCTGGGCTTTCAGTGAAAGGAAGTAATCTACAAAACAAGAACAAACAAACAAGAAAAAAACCCCAAACAACACCCCAAGACAGAATGGCCTTAAGAGGCACAGCTTAAAGTTGCTCATTCATTCAAATAGCACGTTGTGGACAAGGATGGGGTAGGATGGGGTAGGGTGGGGTGAGGCAGGTATGTGCAGCAAGGACACCATGCTAGACATTCTGAGAAATCCCAAGGTTTCCGGAAGATCCTTTTGCTGCTTTTATCATAAATCGATGTCATCAGAATGAGTAGCCCAAAAGTTCATATCGTATATCCCAGGGTTAAAGTCTACTGCCAAGTTCCAGGAGGACTAGTGTCTGCAAACTGCCACCCTCAGACCCCTAGACCAAGTGCCAGAGAAAGGCGCCACATTGTCTGGGAGAAGCTTCACCTTCTTTGCCTTTGCCCAGCCTGCAGGCTGCCAAGGGTGCTGTTTCTGTTAAAAGGCTGCTGTCATTGGTTTCAGGAAAGGCCAGAGAGGGGAGGGTCAGAGAAACAGACAGACAGAAGAAAGGAGAAGAGAAAATCCGGCAAGGATAGAGAGAAAGATGGAAAGGAAAAGGAAGGGAAGGCAGGCAGTGGGCAGAACGGAACAAAGGAGGAAACAGAAAGGAGGCAGAAACGGGGAGGCAGGGGACACGAGGGGACAGCTGGCTGCGCTGCAGCTGGACATTCTCTAGAAATGCAGCCTTCTGAGGACTTGTAGGCTACCTCCCAGGCAGCCCCAGAGAGCCAAGGAGAAGCTGGCAAGAGGCTGGGCCAATGTCCTAGCCAATGCTTACACCTGCTAACCATTGCCGAGTTCTAGCCAGTTGTCCTGCTGGCTCCTAGTTGGAAAGGAGTGGTTTTCAGTTGAAAGTTAATGTTTTTATTTTAAAGTGGCAGTGAGAAAGAGTTAGTTACTGCCATAGAGAGAAAGGAAGGCAAGATTCCACAGATGCTCATGGCGGGATCCTACCAGGGTCCTCATTCTGGAGGCTCAGTCTGTCAAAGGAGCCAGCTCTACACCTCTGAGTGGGCGATGACAGAGACATGTCTGGGTGGTATGTGAGAGCTCCAGCAAGGCCCTAGAGGAGACTGCTGTTGAGCACATGGCACAGTAGGAAGGTTCCCAAGAAAATCGTGGGGGAAGAGAGAGCTAAGAGGCTAAATAGGGCCTGGATGTTAACAGTGTGCTATGGTCAAGATATGGTGATGCCAAAGTTAGCTGGCCAAGGCAGGGTGGCCAAGGGTAAGGATGGTAGAGAAGGAGAATACAGACAAGAAATGCCCTTGTGTACGACCTATTATAGATCTGGGTGCCTCGAGGTCAGTTCTTAACCCTGACTACACTTTATAAGGCAGAGGGGAGTTTCTAATATATGCATACACACACATACCTCAGTATCCCTGGAGGGTTGGTTCCAGGACCCCTACACACAATGAAATCCCTAATTCTTGCCTCTTATCTAATATGGTGTGATAATTGAGAACCCAGAGCCTCAAGCATGCTTCAAATGCATTCAACCGCTGTCCCACAGCCTCAGCCCCATGCACTAAATCATAGTGAGATTATCTATAATGCTTAATATAATGTAAATAACATACAGATATCTATTATGCAGTGTTTCTTAGGAATATTGAAAACAGAAGAAGTCAATAAACACTGGGACAGACACCTTGTTCTTTTTTTAGAGTGTTTTCAATCTCTGCTTGGTAGTATCTGAAAGTGTGGCTCTTAGGCAGACAATAAAAAGCAATATGCACACATATCTTCTGTCTGTGTGCAATCTTCCCCAGGGGCACTGGGGGGTTCGGACATCAACACTTGAATTGGGGGGATACAATTCTGCCCCTGAGAGAAGTTGCTACAGCAGCTCAGGGGATAGATAATCAAGGATGGAGATGGTCAGAGAGATTGGGGTGGGTATCAGATAGGATGGGGGTCAAAGGCAACCACTCCATTTCCTTAGTGTAGGTACTAGAGTCATCTGGGGAGGTGCTAGCACTAGAGGAAGGGGGATGAAGATGGCCAATTACTTTTGTGACATAAATGAAGAAAGGTATTAGGTGGAGATAAAGATGGAGCATTATCAATATGCAAAGGTAGCTGTGGCTGGGATATGACTGAAGCCTTTCCTCCATGTTCCCAGAAGCCACAGAGAAAAAGGAAAGCTGTGACCAAGCTGAGAAGTGGAGAAGGAGGCAGGGAGGGAGGGAGGCAGGGAGGGAGGGAGGGAGGGAGGGAGGCAGGGAGGGAGGGAGGGAGGGAGGGAGGCAGGGAGGGAGGGAGGGAGGCAGGGAGGGAGGCAGGGAGGGAGGGAGGCAGGGAGGGAGGGAGGGAGGGAGGGAGGCAGGGAGGGAGGGAGGCAGGGAGGCAGGGAGGGAGGGAGGCAGGGAGGGAGGCAGGGAGGGAGGGAGGGAGGCAGGGAGGGAGGCAGGGAGGCAGGGAGGGAGGGAGGGAGGAAGGCTCTAAGGACTGGGCTGAAAGAACAGGACTCATTTGTGATTTAAGCCAGAGAACAGAGGGAAAGCTGTCCCTCACTGTTTTACATGCAGCAAAGTCCCACTCGGTCACTGGTGGGGAGCGGAGTGAGAATCCAGATAAAAAGGATGAACGGTGTGACTCACAGCAGCCAAGAGGATGAAGAAAGGCATTGTTGACAGACCCTTCGTTTGTTAATTAGAGGTCTGGCTTTCAAGAGCTCTTCTTTGCTATATTATGCTGGCGAATTAATAGAGACCTCAACAAAAGGACATTTAAATGAACGCATGACACCTGCTTCCATCCTCAAGAAGCCATTAATTATGAATTCTTAAGAAAATGAACGATGACACAGCTCCTCTAAGTGTATAATTCCTATCCACGATGCCTAATCACACGGTCTTTCAGCTGCGAGACACATCTTTTCTGTTCATCTCCTCCGGTTCTGACCAATTAAACATTTTCATTCCTAATCATAACATTTCACATGCCAAATCTTCAAAAGAAAAGGAGCTTGTCAGCAACGTACTGCTTCCCACTGCTAATTGATGCTGAATTCAAGTTCTTAAATGTGTGATCTATACATGCAGGATGTTATGAACATGTTTAGTCTTGGTGGAAAGGTAAAGGCAGCCTTATTTTGCAACTTGATTTTGTAAAAACGTTTTTCGCACGGCAATTTTTTTTTTAACAAAAAGATGGATTATTTAATTGCTGTCAAGCTGAGGTCAAATTTGCAAATCACTTATATACACAGAGAACTGTCAGCTATAAGTGACAAGGGTTGTGTTGGTTTACTTGAAGAGAATCAATTTATTAGAATTTGTCTAAAGGGATTAGAATGTCTCTATAGAGACAGACTTTGGGTTTTTTAATGACTTCTGTCCTCCTTTCCCTCTTCCCCCGCCCCCTCCTTCTAGGTCTCACAAATCATAGCCTGGTCTTGAACTTGCTATGTAGCCAAGGATGATCTTGAATTCCTTATCTTCTTGCCTCCTTCTCTTTGGTGCTGAGACTGCAGGCACATGGTGCTACATCTGGCTTCATGTGGTGCTGGGGATCAAACCTTGTGCGTGCTAGACAAGTGCCTACCAGCTGAGCTCCATTCTGAGCCGTTCTGTCATGTTTAACACTCAGTGAAGGCTGATCTCTCTATGTCATTGATCTCAGTAGAGTGGCCAGTGTAGGCTTATTATAATATTATTATTGTTATTTTATTTTTCCAGAAACCATCTATTTCCAAGTATCATAGACCACTTTTCTGTCCTGTGGACTTATGATTCAATCCAAGTGCTGTTTGGTTCCCAATTAGTTACTAAGCAATCTATGCCCTAATCAGACTTGTCCCTCAGACAAGCCTGCCCAGCAGGCAGGAAAAGCAAAGTACATGACATAGATCCTGTCGTGGAGTTTCATACTGTCTGTGGATGCGCAGACCCAGATTCCCCATTTGTTTCTGCATTTCCCTGGCAGAGATCAGCAGGTGCAAAAGCATCATAGAGTCAGAGCTTCAAATACTTACCAGCTGGCCATATATATATACACATACACACACAAAACTTTAACCCTCACAGCATACTAGTTGCATTAATCAGCATGACCCATATCATGCACCTCTATAACCAGAAAACCGACCAGCCTACTGTCTCCTTTCACATCTGTGGGTCTGTATCATCAAGGAGGCTTTCCTGATATTCTTACACAGACACCTTTTCACTGGCAGCCTTTTATCCTTACCCTCAAAAGAAGTCTGGAAGCAAGCCATCAGTAAGTCTAATCTAAGGCATTATGCTTTTTGGGCAGATGTGAGCCACTGATTTCTTTGTCCAGTGAGTCAGAAAGATTGGGAGGCTTACAAGAAGAAGCAGGGACTGGTGTTAAGACCTGCTTGTCTTTAAGCACCAGCCACCTGAGAGCAATGAGTAGGTAGGTCCGTATGAAGAAGACCTTTTTGAAGTATCCAGCACTGGAAACCTGGCTAGAGATAAAGCTGGCTTCTGTGTGGTAGACCCTGCTTGTTTATCACGTATAAAGAGGGCTGCTGGGAAATTAAAGCCTCCTCACAATTTGATTCCTTCCCTCCTAACATCTTCAGACCTCACCATCTCACATAGACAAAACGCTTATGTTTCTGGTATGTTTTCTTTTTCAAGACCAAGATCTGCCTCAGGAGCCAATGTCTCCTTCACACACCAATTTGCCCACTCATGAACAGCTCATGGATGTGGGCTCATGCCTGTGGTCAGCCTAGGAACCTGCACAATGGCAGGAAATGGGAGCTAAAGATAGGGCAATAAAGCTTTGCTCTCCATCAGATAGTACACATCCTCGGAGAGCCAACATGTAAACCAGAAACAGGTGCAACTACTGGTCCACTGCCCAGGACTATGGTACCCGGGCTTTAAGCTTCCCCAAACATCTCTGTCCTACCTGGTCCCCCTGCAGTGTGTGCTGGTCAAGGGGTGTCTTCATAGCAATGTTGCTGTAGTAGGCATAAGACAGTTCCCAGTCCAGTGGATAGCTGTCAACACCCTGGTAGTGTTTGTACCCAAGATTCATTGAAGACAACCTCTCACTGCCCTGGCCTCCAACCAGACTGTATAGCATGCCCTGTTAGGAAGAAATTGATAAAGTGTTCACAAGGCTGTAGATAAGGTAATAAAATCCCCTAAAGCTGAAAGGTCATTTGCCCTGTTCCCTCTCTATAATCTCAGCCATCCTAGAAAGGTTAATGTACCTTAAAAACAACAACAAAAATAAAAACCATGCATAGAAAGACAAGCAATCACACACCGAGATCAAAAATTAAAAGCCATTAGAGAGCATGTAGTGTTTTCTTGTGATAGTGTTATCTGTCAATGTGACTATGCTGGCAGGGGCCCAGCATCATTTCTCAGGGAGTCTGGCAGGCTGTTTCCAATGAGGCCTGGAATTGGGAGGCTGAGTAAAGCAGATGGTCCTCCCCAGGGTGGGGGAGCAACATCTTACCCATTGAGAGCCTAAAGAGAACCAAAGGCAGAGTAAGGAAGTATTCATCCCTTTGGCTTCCTGCCTGCCTACTTGAGTTGGGGCCTGATTTCTTCCTGTCTAAGGGATAGGTTTTCTACTACCTGCTCCCTTGGTTATCAGGCCCTTCTGATTAGAAACCCACTAGCAGCTCTCACTTGCTAGATGGCAGAGCAGGGAACTTCTGAGGCTCCATAATTGCATGAGCTGATTCTTCAGAATAAATCTCTTCCTATATATATAAAATCCCATTGGTTCTGTTTTTCTGGAGAACCCTGACTAATACACATAGAAAAATGTGACTCTAAATGTTAGGCACGTTGCATAATCAATTTGGATTCAAGACCCAAGTAAAACTGTCTACTGCGGCATTTATTTTGATAGTAGAAGGGGTAGATGTGGCGACACTTGGCTGAGAGATCTGAAGGCTTTTTTGAGCTAAGAAGTAATATGGGGTGATGGCATCACGTGACAACCTCAATATGAGGTCCTCAAGGTGAAAACCATCGCATTTTTCAGGGAAGAGGTCCCTGATTGTGTCTAGGATTCCAACGGGCTCTGCTCAAACCATCCCTGGGATGGTTTACCAAATGTGAAAGCCATGTGCAGAAATTGAGAAGTGGCTTTTTCTTTCCTTGAAAATAGATTATTATGTAGTTCCACAACCCAAGGACATTTTTTCCCTGGGTATAAAGGTTTTTAGGGGACTCGAAGGAGCTGCAACACATCCAGTGCTAGCAGGGGCATCTCTCTGCACCCATAACCCAGGTGACAGATACTCCTGAACCCATGAAATACTCCACCTGCAGCTGATCCCGAGGTCCATTTAATCCAGTTTCATAGAAGACAGTGAGGTAGTAGGATGCTTTATGGTATCCACAGCAGCTGGAATCCATCAGAAAGGGGATGACAGAGCTAATTTGGTGAAGGCCATCAACACCAGAGAGTCTCTTTACAGCCTTCCCAAATATTCTCCCACCGATTTCTAATACGGAGTCATTTTGGTTCCATGATTCTGTAAATAACACAATCCAGAATTAATTACCACAGGACTGATGTGGCTGGAGAAGAAGGAAGGAAGGCCAATTAAATAGCTCTCTTATTGACAAGGTGGGTCCTGCAGTACTTTGAAATATACCACCCTCTGGGGAAGTAAATTAAACCCTTTGGGGTAAGCTATGGTGTCACTCCATAAAAAGCTTTTCCTCTGGCACTAAATGACAGCCTAGTATCCTGGGGGAAAGAATGTGCCTCACATAGCTGAGAGGGTGCCTCAAGAGAGTAATTCACTCAGTGTAATTCACTGCCCAATCAGGGCTGCTGAAACTTCCAGAGAGACTCTTCTGAGACGTGGAAGAAGAATGTGTTTTATCCCAGAAATAGTTCCTTGGTACTGCTCCCAAAATCTGAGCAAGAGCATTTTATTTTGAGATGCTTCCTCATCATCTTTTGATTCCAGTTTTGTTTGTGGGTCTCTTGATATAATGAAAAGATGAGTCAACCCTAAGGAAGGTCTTACAAGGTGCCTAGCACAGGGTCAAGCATCATATGCAAACAAGGCCACTGGATCTGCACAAACTTAGATGGTTGATACTATTATTAGCCTACTCCTCCTTCACAGCAGGGATTAAGGCCTGAGGAAGCAAAATAACTTGTCTACAGTTACAAAGTCTGGCAAAGGGTTGGGCCAACTTTTGAGCCCTACTAGACAGCCACACGAGCCAGAGTTCACAGTCACCCCTTGTGGACAGGCAAGCAGCTATATTCACTAGGGCCTCCCAGCATGGATGGGGGCTTGTCTGGTCTGTCTTAATGTGCTTGGTGTTTTCTTTCATGAAACCTCTTATAAATCTGTATGCTGATCAATGTCCCAGCCAAATGAACAAGTGTGATAGCTCCATGATGTGGTTGTTAGAATTGTCTAAAGTCTGCCTTTGCTATCTCTCTCTTATTTATTAATGCAGACAAGGAATGCTTCTAGAACTGGCAAGGCACTATTGGAGGTGCCATGCTACAGAAGATCACATAGGATGAAAAGATGTTATTTACAGGAATCATAGGATCTAAGTTACATGTAAACAATGTCAGCTTAAATGTTAAATTAAATGTCAACCTTGACTGAAGTTTCACCTTTCTAAAAACTGGTAGTTCCAGCATTTTTATTTTCTTCATCCTATTAGAAAAAAGTTATTTTAAAAAATGTTCAGGAGGCAAAGGATAAATTACCCTTTTTAGCACACCAGAAAGGAATGAGCAGAGAAATTTTGCCCCAAGTGCGAGGTTTGGATTAAGTTTACTGAAGAGTAATTCCCCTGCAGTGGTTCATTTTAAAAAAACACATGTCAGGGGCACTAGGGAGGTGGCCTAGTTGGTAGAGTATTTACCACAAAGCAGGAATACCCAAGTTTGATCTCAAGAAACCACACAAAAATCAAGGTATTGAGGCATTTGCTTCCAGTAGTGGGTAGACAGAGCCAGGAGAGTCAAGGGCATGCTTATCAACTAACCAAGGGCAATTGGTAAGCCTCAGGCCAATGGGAGACCATCTCAACAAACAGGAGACATGATATCTAAACAACAATGCCTGGAGTGTCCACTGGTCTCCACACACAGGTCTGCACAAAGCACATGTACAACTTTACATGTGTGAAGCGTATGTGCAGACAGACAGATACCCACAGCCCCACATATACACCAAGATCAGAAAGATAAAGAGCTGCCATTAGGAAAGCGGATATATTTGTTTACAAGCTGCTGGTGGTTCCTTTAGGCCTCTCAAAAGGAAGATATGGTCTGTATCCAAAGACCTCTGAAAGAAGGACAGCCTCCCAGCTCCAGCTCCATCTGCTTAGGCTCTATACATCCCAAACACCCAGAACCACAGCAGCTAAAAAGTATATAGTGCAAGAACAGCAGTGTGCCTTTTTTACATTCTGTTTGTTTATTTGCTTGCTTGCTTTACTCTCGAAAGACATAACTATTTGTTATGTAAGAAACATAACTATTTGTTTTTGTAAAACAAGTCAAACAATAAAAATGGTTTTAAATAAAACAGAAGCCTCCACTCCCCCAGTCTGTCTTTAAGTGAAGATAAAAGCCGTTAAAAAGCTTGCTACCTATGCTGGGAGACTTTTCCTTTACATGCACAATAATTCATCTATGCATTTATTTACATATATATTTTTCTTTCCCCCAAGTGGCATATTATGCCATTATAGAGTCTGACTTCATTTTAATGTTTTAAATTTCTATTAAATTTTACTTATTTGTTTTTGCCTGTGTTCGAGGTGCATGCATGCCACAGCATGAATGTGGAGCTCGGAGGACACCTTGCCAGAGGCAGTTCATCCCTTCCACCATCAGGATCCCAGGGATCAAACTCAGGTCTTCAGGCTTGGTGATAAGCCCCTTTACCCACTAAGCTGTCTCACCAGTTCAACTTTCGCTTTTAAATTAACTATGTATTATTACTAGCTCTCTATGGCCATCAGAAATTCATTCTGTTTAATGCTCCAGTAATTCAGAGAGAGGGCAGGATGGTAGCTCTCCTCAAAAAGTGCATGTCATGCCAGTATGAGGACCTGAATTCAGATCCCCAAACACTGTAAGTATTCCCAGCACATAGTGGTCACGAGGTAAACTCAACATGGCACCATGAGCCCCTAGGCATGGCTATGTAAATCTGCCCACCTGCTCTCTTAAAAGAAGTCTGCTGCCACATGAAAGTCTGTCTCTTTCTCTTCTGCTTCTCTCCCTCACACCTGCTCGGCAACTCCCCTGAATAAACTCTCGTGTGGCATCTGGTGGTGTGTGTCTGATCTCACGTGTGAAACCAACAAACACACTCATAAATGGCTTCACATTGTGGTGTATGTCTGTAATTCAGCTTTAGGGTGAGGGAGACACTTGAAGCTCATTGGCCAGCTGTCATAACCTAAGCCATAAGCTTTAGACCCAGTGAGAGAGACCTGCTTCAAAAAGTAAAGGGTGAAAGTGATCAAGGAAAAACACCAGTGTTGACCTCAGGCCTTCACACACACTTGCATGCACATGTCCACATCTTCCAAGAAAGCAAACAAATAAATGACAGTAATTGAGGTACCATTTGCAAGATTCTTCCTAGTTCCTCATAGCAGAATATTTTCATGTGACTAACATACATCTTCCTGCATATATCCACCTGCACACTCCATCAGATAGGTCCCACCTGCATTTGTGGCCACCCATAGCTAAGAACAGCTATGAATTCAGCCTAACAAAATCTAAAATCACTTGAAACATTATGAGACAATTGTTTGTGATTCTTTTTTTCAACTCAAGTATGTGGTTCTAGAGCATGAATTTTGTAGGTGACGACATCCATCTGTAACACTGTGAAGGTCATGCCCTTGACTCTAAACCATCTCTAGACTCCCTGTGTGCAATACATTGGGAATGCTATAGAAATGATGTGACAAAGAATTGTAAGGACTAGTAACAAGAAAAATGTCCATACATTATGTTCATTGCAGGTGTATGTGTGTGTGTTTTCAGTGCTGGGGACTGACCTGAGGGTCACACATACCAACCATTGGAGACCACAGCTCCACCCTCAGCCTGATGCTCTAAATGTTTTGATCCATCTTCGCTTATGTACAGATGCAGAGCCCACAGAAATAAGTGGGCTAACCATTTTGCATTTTACAGCTGCATTGAGTTCCTTTTTTTTTTTTTTTTTAACTCTTGGGTAAATTCTTGTGACTTTGATATACCAATAACACAGTGATGGGCAGCCTTGGACACTTCTTTGTTCTGCTGGGCTATGCCTGCATGATAACATCCTTTCTACCAACACTCTGGGAATCTCTTTTGTTGGGTTTTCTTTGTGCTCTGCTGAGGGAAACACTCTATGATACTAAACTATTCCCTTGAAAAGAACCTTCTCCATGGATTCAGTGAGCACAGAGACACCAAAAACATAGATCCTACTGTTACCTATTCATAGATTTAGTTTAAAGCATGTACTCATTTCAGATTCCCAGCAGAGTGGCATCCTCGGCATTATTGTTAACAATTCATCCTGCCAAATTCCTAAGATGACAGGTTTTGCATGACTACACAGGGACACCAGTTTTGTGGGCTCAGAGGAGGGAAAAGCTCCAAAAGAAATGAGACTCTAAATGAAACACCTGCCCCATTGACTCGTGGCACAGAACCCCAGAAATCAGCATCAGGACTGCACAGATAGCTGGGAACAAATCCAAAGCTTTGCAGACAGAAAGGGCTTGCCCACTATGTATGTATGTATGTATGTATGTATGTATGTATGTATGTATGTATGTATGCATGTATATATACATATATATACACACACATATATGCACATATATGTATATATATTAAAATTCTTAACTCCCCCCACCCAAAATATCACCAACTGATGTTTTCTCTGCCCAAGAATCTAACCAATTTTCTGCTCTACTGAATTTAATAAAAATAATAACTCTAAGGTAAAATTACTCATTTCACACTTTTGGTAAAGTTTGGATTGTAACTATTGTCTAAAAATCAAAGCCATGGTGTCTTTGTCAATATTAAAGTCAGTTTAATGAAACTGTTAATTTCACCCATCTGGTTTAGCATATGCATTTTTTTCCCTAGCCAATCTGTAAGTAAAAACATGTCTTGTTTGAGGAGATTAATGGTATAATGAGGAAACAAACAAACAGAACGGGAAAAACCATTTCTCTATTTGCTTTCTTTTTGTATCAGATGCTAAGAACAACAGTCACAGCCACCATTGCAGAAGCCCTATTTTACAGGTATTGCGGCCTGGCTGATTTTACTCATCATTCTTATCAGGTGGTGTGTGGTGATTGCTAGAAGGCAGAATCCCAAAAGATAGCCATGTACTCAAGGTCTGTGAGAGGGACAGAGACATCGATACAAGAGTCATCTTTAATGTCAGGCTCCTGAATGGCAAAGTGCATCCAAAGTAGACGTTTGAAAGAGGAGGAAAGCGTAAGGAGGAAATATCACAGCACTGCTATAAGGAACCCTCTTCATCAAGTTTACTGACTTAAAAACCACTCAGTGGGTTTCTCATCTGCATTCTGCTGTGAGGTCCTGATGGGCTCTAAGAAGCTTCAAGAGCCGGTTGCAGTAGCGCCTAAGAGCAGCACGCGTTCGGCACTGGGAACGCTGATTCTCTGCAAGCTGCCTCTTTCTCTTTCCTTCTAACACAATGGAAACGCTATGGAGATAGGGGATACACTGTACTGTTTAGGTGCAAATAATAAGGGGAAAACAGTCTGCACACGTTCCCTACAGATGCAATATTTTTCCTTGTTATTTTTATTTTGGGGTAGAGATGAAGACTGATTCGAGGGCCTCACATCTACTAGACATCTACCTCAGAGTCCCACCTACCCTGCTTCTCTGGATATCTACCTATGGTTCCTCCCCTCTCTATCTTTCCCATTCCCTCCCTTCCCTCTCTTCTTTCAGGATTGTTATTTTTTAGGTAGAAAAACTATAACCCATTTCTTTGTTTTCTTCCTCATTGTCTCTGTATAAATATATTTTTAAAGCTAACAATACACGCTTTCAAATCCTAATGTTACAGGCGATGACTCCCCAACAGCCAAACAAAGCTTTTAAGGGAAGGGGTGCCCTGGGGCTACAGGGTCATGTAGCCAAATGTATATCATGTCCACACTCTGAGCTTCTTCAAGCAACACTGAAACCATTGGCCAAATTAAAATCAAAGTATCATTCTGGGCAGACAGTGTGGAGACATTGATTCTCTACATTGTGCTCCAAAGCCTGGGGCCAGAGACCCTGTGGAAACCAGGCAGATGGTGTCAGCCCTGGAAGAGGAGCCCAGGCTTGGACCTGGCCTCATCCCAGAGCACCATTTATTGGCAGCTCCTAGACTTCCTCTAGGCACTGGCACCAGCAATGTGGGCTTCATGGTGCCCCTGCAGAGAGGAGGGCAGATGTCCCCAGGGGTACACAGGCATCACGCCAGTCTCACTTATACATTCCTCCTTCCTTTATGGCACCTGGTCCTAACCTAGACCCCTGCCTACCTGGATGTGAATCTTTGTGGTCTTCACTGTCCCCAGCTCTCAAGCCTGGAGTCCAGTCTCCGGTGCCATCCCACTCAGCACCCCACTTGGTCCTGGCACCAAAGTACTCTTCCAACAGGCTTTTGATTTCAAACTACACAGTTTTGACAAGGATGGTGTGACAGGAGAATAAAAAAATGAAATGGCCAGAACAACTCTTAAATAATGAAAACCACGTAGGCTAAAATCTACCACTGCAGCATCTGAAAAAGCCTGAATGCTAACAGGGCCATTTCCATGCCCCAGCAACTGCCATTTTCCTAGAGAATTCAAGGCTCGGGGACAGCTTTAAGGTTGAATGATCCAAATGCCCTGCTGAAGTCCTGATCAGAGGATCTTGTATTGAATGCCACCCCAGCACCCTGCATAGTAGGAACGGAGTGACAGAGCAGGGATAGGCAATTTCACAGACCAGGCAAGGCAATCAGGATGCAAAGCTCATCTCTGGAATGCCAGGGGGCTGGAAGGGTCTTGGGAGCATCTATATGCACTGCAGCTGGGTACCCCAGGAGTGCTGCCATCTTTAATTCAAAGGCTTGCAGAGTCTGTGAGGTGAAGAACAAGCCCTGTTATACATGAGAGTGGAGACACCAGTGGGAACAGCTGAGTCTTAGAGCATGTTAGCACATCAGCTGTCAACATTTAGTGAGCTTCCCCAACAGCACCCCCCCAGCACTTGGCCTAGAGCTGTATGGGCTGGTCCTGTTCTCAGTGTGATTGCCCCAGGGTCTAGCACAGTGCCAAGAGATATTCAATCTATGGGTCCCAAAGTGGCTTTGCAATGCACCTCAGGGACTATTTTACACCTGGCCTCCTATACATCCCACCACCAAGCCGCAAGGATGAGAGAACCATGTTTCCGAAATTCTTTGGT
Source organism: Phyllotis vaccarum (assembly GCA_033318265.1). Lineage (NCBI taxonomy): Eukaryota > Metazoa > Chordata > Mammalia > Rodentia > Cricetidae > Phyllotis > Phyllotis vaccarum. Next base: position 118,134,030 of record JARWLC010000001.1, on the reverse strand, counting down.
ATGCACAGAACTGAGAAGATGCCAATCTCCTTTCATGAACTCTAGAGAGGCTCCATAGTTCCAGGGACCAGAGCAGTGTGTACACAGGCAAGATGGCAGCTCCCAAGAAGGAACAGGCTCATGATGAAGGAGAAATGAGACATGCTGAAGGCAGGTGAGAAAGCCCCGTGGACTCTGTCAGTGTGAACTGCAGCTGTGGTCTTGCCAGTGCAGACCTCCACCTGTGTCTCTTAATGTGTGACTGCTGCAGAAAGTTTGAGGATGGCAAGACACTGAGATCCCTGGGCCCTGGGAGACTCAGGGCTTCTCGAGACTTTTTGAGGTGAGGGTCTTCAAGCTGGGAAAGCTGCTTGTAAAATTGGACACCTGGAATCTCCAGCACATGGAAGGTGGAGGCGGGAAGCTTTCTATGAGTTTGGGGATAACCTGGACTATATGCCAAGGCCCTGTCACATGAATCCTAGTTGATTTTATCATAAAAACCTGGGGCCAGATATTGGGGTGAGTGCTATGAGATCAGAGAGGCAGAGGAACAAGCAATTAGAGAAATTTCCCACCCCTGCAGAATCCTCAGCTGAAAGGGGTAGATCTTGTCTCCGCAAAGCCTCAGACTAAATATCTCAGCTGAAAGGGAAGGGAAGGCAGGGCAGGGGAGGGCTCCTGTCTCCTCCCGCCTTACACTCCTTTCTCTGCCCAGCCATATCACTTCCTGTCTCAGCCTTCCTAGTGCTGGGATTAAAGGCGTGTGCTTCCCAAGTACTGGGAGCAGAGGCATGGGATCCCAAGTGCTGGGATTAAAGCTGTGTGCCCCACCACCACTGCCTGACTCTGTTTCTCTTTTGGACTGGATTAAACTCATGTAGCTCAGTGTGGCCTTGAACTCACTAAGATCCAGATGGATCTCTGCCTCCCAAGTGCTAAGATTAAAGGTGTGTGCCACCACTGCCTGACCTCTGTGGCTGTCTCTGTCCTCTGATCTTCAGGAAAGCTTTATTTGACACAATATATCACCACCAGGCCCATTTCCAAACAAACAAGCAGCATCTGGGAAGGTAGCTCAGTTGGCAAAGAGCTTGTTGTGCAACTGTGTGCACCTGGGTTTGATCCCCAGAACCCATACTAAAAAGCCAGGCATGGTAGCACATGCTTCTAACCTGAGTACTGGGGAGGCAGAGACAGGAAGGTCCATGGGACTCACTGGCCAGTCAACTATTCTACTCAGTGAGCCTCCAGGCCGCTCTGTTTCATAAAGCAAGATAGACAATGAGTGCCTGAGAGTGACCTCTGACCTCACACACATTTACACACATGTGCATGCATACAATTGCACAACTCTCAGTAAATAAGCATAATCACACACATACACACACACAAATAAAGAAGTTGAGGGACTGCCTCTGTGTTTGAGGTCTCAAAGCAATGGAAGCAAACAAGCAAGCGTTTTAAAATAGAAAGGTGTCAATTGTGCGAGTGTGCATGGGGGGGGCGCTGTGGCCTACAGAGATGAACAAAAGGCATAGGATGGGGGCCCAATTGGGACATAAAGTCTGCTTATTAGGAAGGAAGGAGACAAGTGAATCACATTCACTGAACAGCATGGGCACAAATGTGCTGGGCAGGATCATCTGAAAGAGGTAGCATGTCACTAAGCAGATACCATGCTCCCATGCTTTGCTCTGGAGAACCCAAAGGGTAAGCTGATCACTTGGATGTTCTGTTTCACCCTGCACAAGCCAGCATGTGAGATCAAAAAGGCACACAGATGATTCAATAGTCCTAAGTCAAGGCAGATCCTGTAGGGGTATTGTATTGTTTCATGGTAAATAATTGCCCCACCCAAAGGCAGGCAGGAAGTATGGGCGGGGCTACCAGACTGAAAACTCTTGAGAACAGTAAGCAGCAGCAGACTGCCATGTAGAATGCCAGACACAGTGCCAGAGAGAAGCCAGAGGAAGCTGAGGACAACCATGCTGCTCTAAAGAAAGGTACCGAGCCGCATGGCTGAACAAGAGACATGGGTTAGATGAAGGGTAGAGAGCTAGCAAGTGATATGCCTGAGCCTTTGGCCGATTCAGCCAAAAACTATTGAAAGCATCTGTGTGTCTCTGTGGGACTGTGGGACTGCGGGTCTGCGGGTCTGCGGGTCTGCGGGCCTAAACCTTGAGGTTAGGCCAGAAACCTCTTACTACAAGATCCTGTTCAGACAAGACTGTCCCTCATGCCCATATGGTCATTTTCTGTCGATGAAGTTCTTTCCCAGAAAGAACTTGTTATAATAGCATCACATTCTGGATTCTGATAAGACCAGACTTTCCACAGTATGTAAGACACTTCATAGAATTAATTTATCACCGTGAGTACTTATAACGGCAGCTACCATAAAAATAAGTAGAAAAATGAGTGTTGGTTAGGATTGGAGAAATTTAATTCCTTGTACATCGCTAGTAGAAACAGAAAATGGCAGCCCTTGTGAAAACTGTAGAGGTTCCTCAAAAAACTAATCATAACTGCCACATGGTCTAGTAATCTTACTGCTAGACGTATACCCCAAAGCATGGTGAGCAAACATGGCTGAAGAGAGACATTTGTATTGCCCTGTTCAAAGCAGCAACTGTCACAATAGACAATAGCTGTAAGGGACTCAAGTATCCATCTATGGATGAATGAATAAATCAAACGTGGCCAGGACACATTTGTCTGAAAAGGAAGATTTTGACACATGCTATACCATGTATGTTAAATGTAATAAGTCAGCCACAAAATGGCAAAAGTTAGTTGGCCCCACTTTTAGGGAATATTTGAAGTAGTGATACTCACAGAAACAGAGAGTAGAATGGTTGTTTTCAGGGTCTTGGGGCAGATGGATGGGAATTTTTAAAAATAAATGTATGAATTTCAACTTTTCAAGATATAGATGTAAAGTATAAGTGTAAGTATTCCTAGCAATACTGAGCTGTACAATGAAAAGCATAGTCAAATGGCAGTTTTTATTAAGCATATTAGCACAGCCTTCAAACAGGGTAAAATCAACAGCTGACCTCTGTGCTCATCTCACTTGCCAATGGAGTGGAAGCCTCCCCCACCCCTGCAAAGTTCCCATCTTTCCTTTCAAGTGTTGGCTTCGATGGGGAGCAGATGCACCATCTGAATCACACAGTGTGGGTGTGGTGGGGGAGAATCACTCTCAAGTCTGAAATGTGCATATGCAGAGGCCCGGAAGCAGAATGTTGGCCATATACATGAGGAGATGCTTCCAAGGATAAAGGATTCTTCATAAGGAATCAGAACTTCCATCCTCTTGTCTCATCTTCTCTGTTTAAAAAGGAAAACAGAGGGCTGGAGGGGCGGCTCAGTGTTTAGGAGCACCGCCTACTCTGCCAGTGGACCTGGGTTTGAGTCCCAGTATCCACATGGTAGCTTATAGATGTCTGATGTCTGTAATTTCAGCTCCAGGGGATCCAATACCTTCTTCTAACCGCCCTGGACACCAGGCATACATGTGACACACAAATATGTAAGCAACACACATACACACACAGGCACACACACAACAATAAAATAAAAACCAGTAATATTAATCTCATAAATTAATTTCTCTGAGGAAATAAGAGGCTGTTGTCTACCTTTTCTTTGGCCTAACTAACTCTTGTTTAAGACATGGCCTTGCTAAGTGTGTAACCCAGTGGTGATATTCTTGCCCAGCACACACAAGGCCGTAGGATCCGTTCCTAGAGTAAGAAATAAAATCATCTTGTCTAAACATAACTTGGGGAGGCAAGATGGCTCAGGGGGTAGGGTGCTTTCCTGGCAAGTCTGGTGACTCAAGTTGGATTCCCCAGAACCCACAGAAAGACAGAAGGAAAAACTCATTTCACAAAATTCTTTTCTGACTTTCACATGTATACTGTGCCATAAACATCCACAAATATGCACCATGCACCACACACAGAAAAAAATAAAACAGTCTTTCCTTATTCTTTGTTCTATTCTGGTTCGTGGGGGCTATTCAGCCGATACTAGCAAGTGAATAAAGGGGTGAAGAGCTGAGAATGAGTTAAGAATATACTTAATAAAAGCCTTATCTTTTGTAACTATTCTAGCCCTACAGCAAGAGTTCCAAGTGTGAGACATCTGCCACTGAAGGCCAATGCATAGCCTATGTGGAAAATGTAATATGATGCACACATCTGCCTGCTTTGCATTACTCTAAGTGAAATGCTCAGGGCATGGCACTCTTTTATTTTTTGAAAAGAGGTTTAGTTTAAGGTACAGCAAGTTCAAAAGGATGTGGCTGGCATCAGCTTGGCCCTGGGGACCATCTCACGGTGGGAGCTTGTGAAGTCTAGGGAGAGAGTTCATGTCTATACTTACCTCAGTAACTGAGCCTCTTTCAAGTTCAGAGAGCCCATGAGAATAACCACACTCCCTTCTGAGGGTAGTGCCTGCCATGTCCAAAAGACCTCCTACTGGTACTCACTATGTGTGTGTGTGTATGTGTGTGTTGCATACATATGTATGTGTTCAAGGGTACACATGCACTTGTATGTACATGTGTGGAAGCCAAAGGTTCTTCACTCTCCCCACCTTGAGTTTTCAGATTGTGCCACCTACCCAAACCTGGGCCTCACCAATTCAGCAAGACTAAGTGGCAGCCAGCCCCATGGATCTAATCATCCCTGACTCTCCAGTACTTGGATTATAAGTATGTGCCACCTTATCTGAGTGCTAGGGATCCACACTCAGATCCTCAGCTTGTACAGACACTACTTAATTGACTAATCCACTCCTCCAGCCATAACACATCTCTTGAAACCCCCTTTCCCTCCCACAGTGCCACATTAGAGACCAGGCCTCTAACACATGAGAAGCCTCATGCAAACCATAGTGAAGAGAGGTCTACGCCAATCCACTGATCAATAAGACAAGACACACCAGGGCAACCGTACAAGAGAACACGCAGACACACTTTCTACAAATGAGCTGTGAGGAGCATGCTGGGACTAGCCAGACGCTAACAGAAGGATGTGACCTTGTCAGAAAGGGAATTGAAGAGACCAGAAACACAGGCATAGCAGTCTACTGCCATTGTTTAGATAAGAGACCATAGCAAAGGTCCATTAAACATATAAACTGATTTTCTACCTTCAATTTTCGAAATCAAGTTTTCTGCATTTTTCTCAACCTCGTTTAGGAAGCTGGGTACGAGATATGACACCAATTGCTTTCTCTTGGCTTAGCCAGATGATGCTATTACAGCCCCAAGCAAGGGCATCATGCCAGGCAGAGACGGATTTGATGGCGCGTGTACCCTGCCTCTTCAGGAGGCTTCTGGGCTTTTCTAATCCAACCTAGAAAGGGCAGATACCTCTGGCAGAAAGGGGCACTGGCTCTGGAAATTTGCCTTCTCTTTCACTTTTGCATCCCCCTGTTCTGAGGTCTCCAGGGAAAGACAGGAGGTAGGCAGCAAGCAACTGCTGTGTGCCCTTAGGGGGCCAAGGCACAGAGCCTGGGGGCATCAATTGCAGGTGACCTCATTTGGCCTGAAATCTGCACTTAGCTCAGGTCTAGCATAGTAGGTCTTAGGGTGGAACATCCAGGGTTGGGGGGGGGGCACTCTCCTTCCTCTTTTGAGGGCCACAGCAGGTGGGACTTGCTAGAGCTCGCTGACCTTCAGGCTTGTGATTTGAGATTTTCATTTGATTCTATTTCCAGGCCTCCATGGAGAATAAAACAGTCCTAAATTCAAATAAACAAAACTGTGAGCTGTAAAAATAACAGGAAAACATTTGTATCGAGAGTATTTTCTTTAAAAAGAATGTTTTGTGAAAGTGACTCGGTCCTCCTCCCTACCAGTGAATCTATATTTAACTACAATCAGAAATCACAGACACTGGTTTAAAATTCCTCTACATTCAACATGCTCTCCTTCTCCTTGGGTATTTATTAGGTGTGAAGAAACTCCACCACCTCACAGGGGCTCAGGGAAAACATGGGGTGCATCTTCTCAGTCATCTTAGCAGTTGGGGAGATGTGGCTTCTCTGGGGTGCTGGGATTGGTCAGTGTCTAGAGGTGTTTTGGAGGAGAGGAGTCAGTACGGCTGGTATTAATTGGATGGAGGATAGCATGTAGCAGAATATCCTACAATGCACAGGAGAACCCCCAAAGGCCCTTCCAGCCCAAATGAGTACAGTGTTGAGGATGAGAGATGCTTCTTCCAAAGGGCTAAGTCCTGAATGATTTCTTTTTTCTACAGTAGTAGGATCAAAGCCTCGTACATTCTAGGCAAGTGCTCTGCCACTTAGCTACATCCCCATTCCCATGCCCAGTGTTTCATGAGCAAGTTAGCTCACTGAACCAGGAGGGTAGGGCTGTTACAGGAGGCTCCCATCACCAACCCCACCAATACCCCACCCCCACCTCTATCACCACCTCAACCACACCTGGTGTGTAGATGAGAAACCCAGGGCTCAGGGAAAACAAACACTTGCATAAGAGCACGTGGTGAGTAAATGTTCAATTAGCTTTAGAGATGTCAGTGTCATGGGGCATGATGCTCTTCATACCACACAGCAGACATGGGTGCTACAGGAGCCCCCTTGTCATATCCTGGGGCTCTGTCTCCACACAGGCCTCTACTCTTCCTAAGACTATGCCATCCTCTCCCTGCTCCAAACTCTTCTAGCTCACATCCCTGCCCCCAACTGCCACCTGAGAAACATCAGAAAAACCCTCTGATTATACTCTGACCAACAAGTCGCGGGCACCTAAAAGGAAAAGCCACACAGACTCCAGCTGCTGAGTTTTGTCTCCCCTTCTCCTTCATCATCTCTGGCTTCTCAGCCCTTAGGAGTCACTTAGCATATTGTGTTGTCGCCTCCTCCCTGCCTCCAGCATCTGCTCCTGCCTCTTGTATCTAGAAAATGCCTCAAGAAGCAGTCACATGCAACCTCCTCCAGGAAGCCCTCTCGGGCAACTGGGCCCAGAAACAGTCACTCCTTTCTGTGTGCAGTCACTTACATTGCTTTTACTAAAATGACTTATAGTTTGTCTTTATTTTGAAGTCCATCACTCAAGAGGAGGGACCTTTGTCATCTCTTCAATCAAGTTAAGTGACTGAGCACTCCCTCAGTCAATATTAAAGAGTAGAAGATCAAATATCCTGTACAGCTTGAATTCTTCTAGCATGGGCAGGGTCACTTTATAAAGCCCATGCCTTGGGACACTGCCATTTATAGAAGGTCATTCTCTCTCTCAAACGGCTGCTTCCGTAACCACAAGGAGTCTTTCTTTTTTATTTTTTTATTTTTTTATTTTTTTTTAAATCACCAGGACATATGTATGTGCCTGCTTGGTGTGCCTCCCCATGTGGTCATCTCTTCTTTCTAACGGGCATGATTTCAAGGTCCCTTGTGGCTCTACAGTGTGTACTTAACTAAGCAAATTCAAATGGCTGTGGGGCCTAAGAAGAAACTGCCAACATCCAGGAGGGCCTATAAATCTGAAGTGTCACTGAAATGTATTTCAAACCAGGAGGCTCAAGTTCAAATGCCTAAGGGCCCAGCAGGCTAGATCCATGATGGTAGATGGTAGGAGGTGAAAAATCAGAGACTGTGGGTAGACAGAGCATGCCTTCTCTCCAGGATCACTGACAGTAGGAACAGAGCCCAGGGCAGCTACATCTTTGAATTCTTTTCAAGTAAAGCTAGAAATTTGCATTTTTCTGAAAGTTTTTAGATACTGATAATGAAATTCTTTTCAAATACGCAAAAAGGCATTTTGCAAACTAACTCTATTTGGAGGCCAATTCTGGCAGCGGCCTGTCCGTTTGCAGCCCTGACTTTAGATAAAGAATCGCTTGAGTGATCCCTAAATTTAAGTTTTTGGAAATGTGCATAGATATATTCAGTGCTGTGGACACACAAGGGCAGAATTTAAATCTGAAATTAAACTAGAACACTCGGGTTAAAAATAACAACAAGACATAAACCGCCAAGAGAGAGAGAGAGAGACAGAAAAGCAGGACACTTTTCTAGCTAGCACCCAAAGCTTAGGCAGAGGGTGGGGGCAGTTACCGGTCAGCAGGTCCGTCTGTAGCAGTATCTGGAACAAGCCGGGGTGCCTATCTCTCAGCTCCTTCTCCAAGGGCAATGCTCTGCACACCTCCGTTCTTCCATACCTGCGCTTGAGGTCCAGGTAGGAATTATAGACATCACCTACACAGAAGCACAAGACATCACTCCCTCAGAAGTGGCAGAGCTATTATCCCTCTAAAACCTAAGGGGAGCCTGGGATAGAAGGTAAGGCTTAATGTTCCTGGATTTAGCTTGGGTCCTTCGGGGATCTGAAACCGGCCATGACATCTCTGCCTTGGGGTCAGCATTGGGAAGTGAATCCAAGAAATCTTGCCAAGGATGTTGATGGCTGTTGACTAATTCCACAGAATGAGCAGCTGGCCTCAGACTTGTCCCCAGGAGGTCAATGTGTAGGCCATTTTGTTGGCATGTGTGTTGGAGAACAAGGTCTGAGAGCCTCCCTCCCCCTGGGAGAGGAAGCACTTGAAGACTAGGAAAATCTCCTTGATGCTACCAAACAGGTCAGCCTATGGGGCTGGCTTTTTTGACTCAAGGTCTCAGTCCTGGTGCTGTGTAAATTATCCAAGGGTTTCCTCTTTGGGACATTACTATTCCTGTGTGACTGCCCCCTCTCCTGGCAGCATTTTTATTTCTGTATGATTCAGTGGTAAGTACAGCAGCTGATTGGAAGTCTATTCTTCTTAACTTTTTTTTTTTTAAAAAAAATGCTTTCATGTGTATGGGAGGGGATGCACCTGTGTGGGTGTGCTTATACATGTGCACATGCATATAGAGGCAGGGGACAATCTTTGATGTCATTCTCAGAAATGTCATTTATCCTTTAAGATGTGATCTCTCATTGGCCTGGGAGCTCACCACTAGGCTGGCCAGCAAGCCCCGCCTCCACCTTCCCTGCACTGGGATTACAACTCAGTGACATCATATTCAAATTTTTATGTGGGTTCTAGGCACAAAACTCAGGTTCTCATTCTTGTAAATACTTTACCAATTGCAACATCTCCTTAGCCCAAGATAATCTAGTTTGTTTATTTGTTTGTGTTTGTTTGTTTGTTTGGTTGGTTTTTTTTTTTTTTTTAATGTGTGTATGATGTGGAGGGTGGAGGATCCTGTGTGTACCACAGCAGTCAAGAGGAGCTCAAAGAAAAACCTTGACCAGTCAATTCTCTCCTATCATGTGGATTCCAGAGACTGAATTTAGGTTGCCAGGCTTGGTCGTTTGTGCCCTTTACCGAACTGAGCTATATCATCAGCCGGATAATCTCCTCTTGACTAGTACTGTAGATGTGCAGACCACCTGTCACCCTCTCCCACTGCTGTGTGACCCTACCAGACTGGGGCATGACTGGAATACATCTATGCACACCTCCTCCCTTAGCCTGGAGCTCCAACCAGCTCAATTCTTAGATGCTGCTTGTGCTGTTTGGGGGGCAAGTGGGGGTGGGGATCAAGGTGAAATGCACACTCTGGTTCCCATCCATCTGTGGAAGATTTGAGATACACCTCATCCTGCTGGTATCTGGGCCAAGTGGTACATGGTGTATGTTTCTATTTTAGTCCCCCATAAAGCCAAGCATGTCCATGCAAATGCAGAGCTTCAGATGGCCTCCAGTGCTCTGTACTTACATGTTTCTTGTCTGTCGACACTCATCTGGACTGTAGCAGCATACGCAGATATTATTTCTTGGACCTCAGCACATCGCTCATAATATAACTTGATTTGTTCAGCCAGTTCCTTCTCGAGGAAGGGATTAAGAATCTGCAGGAAGGCAAGGGATTGCATGAACTACAAGTCTTCAAATGTCCACCAGCTAGTACTCAGTCAGGTATGTTCAGCTGACTGAGGGCTCTCATGGATGTCACCAGCTATCATGTCATGTGGATTTGCAAACCAATGCCCTTAGGATCAATTCAAGGCAGGTCATGCTAGCTCTGGTTTCTGGTGCACCATCTTCTCATCTGCAAAGCTGCTTACACATGAGTGTGACCTGGGGATCTGTTTCCCTCCACATGTTGTCTCTAGAAAACTGTATTTATTTTTATTTCCAAATCTTACCCAGTGATGCTAATTCTACCCAGGCTGTGCCTGCCACCTGAGGCCCCCTCTCTACTTCCTTCTGCTTGCCAGCATCCTTAGTGTACAAGAGCCAATGAAGGGCCACTGCTCCAAAGCATGATTTCCTACAGTTCTAAGTGTGGCCAGATGCACGCGTGCACCTCAGTGGGCCCAAGCACGTGGCAATTAACTCAAGTCATGTGACTTTTTAAGACAAACAAATCAAAGTCCCACAGAGTAAGTCCCTTAGTACTAGGAGACTTAATCTTAACTCTGCATGTTTACAAATGCATGTCTGGACCCAAGATAGAGAGGTTCAGGAACCAGGCTCACTGGTTATAACCAGCAGTGGTTTCTTTTAATTTTATACAGAAGGGTCCAAAACTTTAGGATACATCAGAGAAGGTGGAGAATTTTTTTTTTCTTTTTTCTTTCTTCTTTTTGGCTTTTCAAGACAGGGTTTCCCTCTGTAGCCTTGGATCTCATGATCCTCCTGCCTCTGCTTCCTTCAGCAAATCCTACTGGTGTGTCCATCTCAACCAGCAGGAGAAGGTATTCTCAGTAAAAATGTCTATTTAAGGTTCATGTATTAATACATAGATGTGTGTGTGTGTTGTTCAGGATATTACGTAGACTATCTTCAAAACATTTTTTAAAAGCTGGGTCTGTTAACACACATCTGTAGTCATATCTACTTAGTAGACTGGGCCAAGAGGATCCTATAGCTGGAATTGTCTCTGTTCCAGCTTATAAAATAATTGACCCAGAGTCTTAATATCATAGTCACTGCTGGGCTAGTAGTTCAAACATATTACGATCTAGTTCTTGGTCTTATATTAACTCATGATTCTTATCCATGTGTAGCCATGTGGCTTGGTACTTTTGCTCAGTATAGGAATCTCATCTTCCTTCCCCGGCATCTGGCTGCCATCTGCTGCTCTGCCTTTCCTCTTCCCAGAATTCTCCTCGTCTGGTAGCCCTACCTATACTTCCTGCCCTAGTTATTGGCCAATCAGCATTTTATTAAAACAAGACAAGTGACAAATATTTACAGAGTACACGAGCATAGTGCCACAAAAAACTCCAGAGTGAATGTAAGGCTATCCTGGATAGCTTACTGAAAACGTGTCTGCCCCCTCCCCATTTTTTTTAATGTTTTTAGAAAAGAAAGAGACTAAATCTGGAGAGAAAGCTCAGTAGTAAAGTGTTTATCTACAAAGTATAAAGCCCAATGCTCCATCCCCAGTACCAAAAACTATCTTTATTTTCTTCTTGTGAGACAGGGTATCCTGCATCCCAGGCTGACATCAAACTTTATCTTTTTTGCCTCAACCTGCTGACTATTGGCATTAAAGGTGTGCACCACTACATGCCACATGGCAAAGCATTTAAAAAACATTCTGATCTGTCTTGTTGGTCGGGGTCTGGCCCAAAGCAGGTACTCTGACCTGCTTCCTGAACAAGTGAATACATGACTTTTCTTCTCCTTGGGATCTCAAAGACAGGGAATCAGGCACCCTGTTTGTCCTTGTATCTGCCTGGACCCCACTGGGTCAAGGCGATGAGGGAACAATCCCCTCTCAGACATCTAGCAGGGTCCTCAACCTCCTTAGGAGGGCTGAGGAGACACTGTTCCAAAGCTGCATGGTGGGGAGTCCTGTGTCCTCTTGATGAACTGGAATAGCCCTCTGTGGGGGTGTCAGGATGTGTGTTCTAGGTACAGTAAATTCAGCTTGGATCAAAGTTGTCTTCAGTCTGACCTGCTGTGGTCTGCCCACTCCAGCATGAATGAACGAGGCTGGCCTTCTGCTAGGATCAGTGGAAGACTGGCAGACGGCACTATGGCTTTAATTTGCTGGAGCATCACCTCTTCTGATACTTTAAATAATAGTGTAGAAAAGAAGCCTTACCAAATAACTAAGATTCTCTGCTTTCATTAGCTTAATCACTGGATAGGCAACAGCCTGATAAAAATCTACTCTATAATTAAGCTAGTAGTTATTAAAACAGAGGAAGTAAATGGTTTCCATTTTATGAGTACTAAATGAACCGCATGGTAACAGAAATCTATTATTGGGCTGGCTCAGGGGAAGCCTCAATATTAATTATGTTTGGTGGCTGAGCCCATGTGTGGTTCAGTCCGCTCGGGTAAATCTTTTGTTTACACTGTGCTTCCTGCCCCCAGTAGCCCATCGTCAGAAACACACTCCTGGCAAACGTCTTGATCTTACAGGCTCACCTGTGCTGGGTGTAGGCTGCGGAGGCGATAGTATTTCACGGGTCCAAAGAATCCTTCGATGCCTGGCACATACCTGCTCCCTCCAATAATGAAGTATCCAGCTGTGTCGTTATAATAGAAATCTTCATAGAAGCTAGAGAGAGACCAAAGGCTTGAGACAACCTCGGAGCTGGGAACTGATTATTGTAAAAGAGACTCTTTCAGGGAAACCCCCATTTCTTAGCCTAGCTCAAGTTGCTGCTAGCCCTCTCTCTGGTTTCCAGCAGATGACCCCTTGTCACCAAGTCAGGTGGACTTGGGCTAGACCCTGCTCTGCTAATCAGTTCCTGTCACCTAATCTCTAGAGACTAGAGTCCTTTGTAAAACGATCATTCCCACTTAGCATATTTTTAGGATTTTACATAGTTTGGTCCCTTGTAAACACTCAATGTCTACTACTGAAGTTGGCTACACTATTCGGAATCAGTAGAAATATTGAGAATAGGTTTTCTTCAGTATTTTGTTCTAAAAGGCAGTATTTCCTATTGAGTAAACAGAAAGTAGATTAAGGAGCAAGTTTAATATAGGTTATTTGATAAGGATGAGAAGTTAAATTCATTGAGAAGAAGGCATCCATGGCGAGGTCAAAGGTCATGGCCAGAGATAAGAGGCCAGCAATAGGTGATGTGCTGAGTGTCCACATTGCCGGGAAGGGCTTAAAGCATCCAGGAGGAGACAAGGTCAAAATGAATGTATATAAAGTTCAGAAGGGGCTCCTTGCAGCATCCTTCATATTCAGGATTGGAGAAGCCCAGGTACCCCAGTTATGGTCAGCCAGCAAGCCTTAGGCATGATTTTATTTATTATGTAAATTGAAAAGGGGGCAAAAACCTGGAGACAAAAGTATGTTTCTGAATTTAAAAATAAAGGTGTGGGGGCTAGGGAACTAGGTGTTACATAACAAAGCCCTGGGTTCAAGCCACTACACACACTGTGTAGAGCAGTACAAGTCTATAGACCCAGCCCTGAGGAGGAAGAGGCAGGAAGGTAGGAAACCTCAAGGTCATCCTCAGCTACTCTGTGGGTTCATGACAAATCTGCCAGTCTAAGTCGAGAGAGAGAGAGAGAGAGAGAGAGAGAGAGAGAGAGAGAGAGAGAGAGAGAGAGAGAGAGAGAATGAATGAATGAATAGTTTGTATCTGTGTAGAGAAAGTGGATGAAATATATTTATGAAACTGTCTCCCCACAGGTGGGGGTGGGGAGCTGGAGGCTCGGCTCTGTTTTCCTCTTCACTCTCTACTTGCCTTCATTTTGACTTCTTAAATCCGGTGCACTTATACCTAGTTAAAACCAAGCTAGAACTAGGTGACAGTGTGACCAGAGCATATGTGAACAGCGGGGTACTTAAGACAAGTATCAAGTGAGAAGCCAGGCAAAGAGGAGAAAGCCACAGGCAGAGAGGGCAGATGGAAAGCGGGGAAGAGAGAGAACAAGATGACAGGCAGGCCGCCAGAAGTCAGGGAGCTGAGGAAGCCAAAAGCTAGGGAACAGCAAGCTCCTGACAGGTGGGTCAGGGAAGCCAGGCAGCCGGGGGTCACTCCAGGACAGAGATGGACTGACTGCCTTTTAGCAAGACCCTGTTCTCTGGTAGATACCTAGCCAGGAAGAAGGTAGGGGAGGGTAGGATATGGGCTTGTTTTGGTGGCAATCATTGTCACAGAACTGCGCTTAGAAACACATTAGCTTAGGTTCACACACCAATGTAAGAGAGGGGTCTCTCTCTCTCCCTCTCTTTCTCCCTTCCCCCTCTCTCCTTTTTTTTTTTTTCAGAAGAGATCGAAAAGTTAAGCTCTGATAGCTGAACACATTCTGTTTTTCAGGACCTTGGAAAGACTGGAATGTTCTAACAACTCTTGTGGGAGTACTTGGTGCTGAATGGATGAGAAGCTTTATTAATGAACCAGCTTGCCTGGGGTCCCCATTTTCTGCAGCTCTACTGGCCAATGCTCACAACACGCTAGGGTGCTCCCTAGTAGAAGCTCTCTGGAGCCCTCATTACCTCCCCCTTCTTTTAAACGTGGAAATAACAATGTCTATTTATAGGGATATTGTGAAGCTTGAATGGAGACAGGTTAAATAGCCGAATATTTCAGACCAAAACCATTGCAGTTTTCAGAGGACTTGGATATTCCTGTGCATGCAGAGACACAATTGGTTGAACATCCTTAATCAAAAAATCTAAAAATCCCAAATGCTTTGAAATCAGAAATGTCTTGAACACCTAAAATGTTCTAAAATGATGTGATTTTAAGATTTTTAGATTTTAAGCATTTAAGTTTTGGATTTTTAGATACTCAGAAGTTAATATACAAAGTGTTTAGTACAGTGCTGGGCACATGGTAGACACCATGGCTGTTAGCTATAGATGTGACTACTCACGTCCCTGCTGGACTTCTGCTCTCCTACCACCTGAGGTGCATGCTTACACCAAAATGTGTTTATTTCTCCAACAAAATACTGCCAACTATATGTTCATTGTAATCCAGACATTTACTCCAAAATGTAATCTACGAAATTACATATGGGGAACTAACAGTTCCTTCTACTATAAACCAAGTTAAGCTGTAACCCCAGCTACTCAGGAATTGAGTCGGAAGGATCAAATGTTTAGTGCTGTACTGTCTGGGATAACATAGTAATACTCTGTCTCAAAACAAAACAAAAAAGTCTCAGAGGTAGAGTGTGGCCTAGCATGTAAGACCCTATATATTCAACCCTAGTACCACACACACACACACACACACACACACACACACACACACACACACACACAAACTCATTACTACTTTGGGTAGATTCAATAAAGAAAAGTTATTTCAGTCATGGAATTATGATAAGTAACTGAAATATTGTCAAGATAAACTGAGGAAATCCTGAAGGGCTTAAGCCTCAAACTATTTCACAAGCGTCTCTTCATGTTTGGGAAGAGAAAGAACAAATCATGTGTGGTTTCTGCAAAAACAAAACAAAACAAAAACAAACAAAACAAAACAAAACAAAAAACCACCACCAACAACAAACCCATAGCAAACTCTAATTTCCAGAGCCAAACACAAACTGATCAGGCTGCCCCTAATCACTCAGGGGACGCAACCCAAGAACCCCAGCAGATGACTGAAACCTTGTATGTTCCAAATCCACACCTATGATAAACTTTAATGAATTCCACACAGTAAAGGATGAACAATAACTAAGGATACTGTAGAGCAATTAGGACAGCAAAGGATAATAAGCATATGCAAATGCGGTCTCCTTTCAAAGTATCTGCCAATGGTGCCCTCCAACTTCCCTAGAGAGTGAGATGATACTTTGGAGAAGCACCTAACAGCTCCCCTGGGGCTTCTCAATTCCCAGCCTCACCACTCCTATGCTTTGGGAAACTTTAGTAGAAGAGGATGTACAAATACTGATAGTGGGTATGATAACCGAAGAGCAAGAGAAGGAACAGGCAGGGAACACTCACTGCACAGATACACAATAAAGGACAAGGCACAGCAGAGGTTTCATTTTAAACCTACACATTGTTTACTTCTGAGGTTTTCCATTTCATAGTTTTGGAATGCTGCTGACTGCATAAGTAAAACCATGGAAAGTGAACTCCTGGGTAAGAGGAACTACTGTATGTTTTTCAATCAGCATAAGTTGCTAAGCCAAGGGTCCTTGCTTCTACTGTTTTTTTTTTTTTTTTTTTTTTTTTTTTTCCACCTAATAACAAATTACGCAGACTCTATGTTATTGCCCAATAATTTTTAAATTGTCATCATAATCAACCATCTGGAGATATGTCTAGCTTGGTCTCCATCTGCAATTCTACCTCATGTTTCCACATTTTTCTCCTCTGAAATTCTCAGGTTTGCACAAGATTGCAAGAGAACTCTTGTGCTGTGCACAGTTTGATGGTCATCAATTTCGCTGACATGAAAGCTGAGCTAGACTCTTCCAGAGCTTGGGCAAGTCTCTGCAGACACTCTGGCTAACTATCTTAACCTCTTATCTGGACATAGAGGGCCCTGGTTTATCAGATGTTGTTAGATAGGTCCCGTGTCCGTCCCCGTCCGTCCGTGTCCCCCCCCCCCCCCCCCCCCCCCCCCCCCCCCCCCGGCTCAGGATCAGGAAACAGCCAGATTTGCGGTTACTTTGGGAGAAGATTTAAGGACCCTTGACTCTGATCATAGTTTTTGTCTGGTGTCAGTTCCTCGGGACTTGATAGACAGGCTGACACTCGGGCCACTTTGGTTTTTTGCTAGCATTTTCAATAGGCTGTAACTTTAAATTTTTTTTGTAAATTTTTGTTCAATATCATCTCTTTTATTGATTTTTTTTCAGTTTCCTGGAAATAGGGACTGCATTCTCTGTTTAACTTGTCCCCAATCCCCAGGATTAAACCTGGTGTCTGATCTGTGAAATTTGCTAAATAAATATGGAATGGACAGACAAATGGATAGATGGATAGAATGTATGTATGTATGTATGTATGGATGGATGGATGGATGATGGATGGATGGATGTAGCCTGAAGTTGCTCAGAGCCTCTTATTTGTACCCAGCACTGAGTTGCTGAACACTTAATTCTGTTTCTATGACACTGCCCCCACCTTTGTGGAATAAAGCCAGCACTATGTTCACACTCCAAGAGCAAAGGAGAGAGCTCAAAGGATGTCTTTACAATATGTACAACCAGGAAGCCTGAAATGTGATGCTGTTCACTTCACTTTTACAGCTTGCATGACTGTAAAATTGGGGCTCTGCTTGCAATTCTACATACCGGCTGGCAGAAGCTCAGGAGAGGGTTGTATACCATGTGGACCAGGCTTTGCCCTAGCTGTTCTAATGGCGGGGTGTCTTGGGGGAGGGAGTTTTCTGAAGGAGCCTGAGATCCAGTCAGGCATCTCTGCTCTTCTCTATCACAGAAGCTACTTCCATAAAGAAAACATCCCTGTGTTGGATGCTGCCAATTTTGGTACACCTTAAGACTTCTGCTTTATCCTTAGCCATATTCTCTACACTTCCTACTATCAATTTACTCTTGACCTTTTTAAAGCTAAGTGATGATACATCCTTAGCCTTTCTAAAAACCCTAAAAAGCAAGCATTGTTCTAAGTTCCTGGAGCCTACTAGAAACCAGTTGGATTTACATATAAACAGGGATGGTTGAAGAGAGGAGTGTGGCTCTGTTTCTGAGGGAACCTGGGTACCTAGCTGTAATGGGGTTTCCCAGATACCTAATGAAGTCTGACTGTGGTTGACCATATAAAAGCTACTATTATGTGTGGATATAGGAGCGAATTAAGAGACTACAAAGACAAGGGCCCCAGTTCTCAGCTTCTGCAAGTCATGTGGAGATGGTTACAGGGGATGAAAAGCTGTGCCGATATCAATAGCTGCACACATTTCAAGTCTAGATTATGAACATAAATATGAAGACTGTCTGCTTTTATGCTCCACACTACGCCAAAGTTTCCAGCCGTTCACAATGAACAACATTAATACTTAAGATTTATTTTCTTTAGAATCCTTCGTAAAGGATAATTTTCAAAGAAAATAAATTACAAAGTGCTACAAAGGAAGAATTTATGGTGAGATTCGGAAAAAAGATTGACTACTTTCCCCTGCTTACTTAGTACCAAATATGTGCATATGTATATATGCAGGGAAAATGAAGACCTGGTAAAATTAAAAAGTACAAATCTAACTTGGGCCCAGTGGAAGGAGGGAACCAAATCCTGCAGGTGATCTTTGGCTTCGACATGTACATAGTGGCTGACCCATACATGTCCAATATGGCTGACCTCCGCATGTACTCTTTAGCATATGTACACATATAAGTGTGTGCACCCACACAGGTGGCAGAACATAAAAACAAGAACAAACTAAAACAACCAAAAAAGGTCTGGCCTGGAAAAGCTGAAGGAGGTGTGTAGAATTACTGTATAGTTGAAGGTTCCAACAGGAAGACTACAGAATGAAGTAACTGGAAAGTGTTCTACTTGGGAATGAAAAACACACTTACCTAATGGTCTGATTGTGATAGCTTCTCAAGTCCCATCCAATGCTGGCAGTGACCACTATCTACGTTGGGAGAGAGACAGAAGCGTCAGGTAGGTCTGCACATCCCATGCTATAAATACATACGGTCCTGGGTATAAATTACTCTTGAAATGTGCTTGTCATTCTCCTGATTAATTTCTACAAAAATAAAATTAACAGTTTACTAGCCCTGTGTATATTTTAAGACTTAATAAATTTAGCTTTCCCAAATGACTGGATGGTGTGTCTAAAAATACCTCAATGCAATTTCTGCCAGTGGATTTTGGATGCTTCCAGACTTCAAGGCAGAGGTTGATTGGATGTGTCTGTGCTTCTAAGCTTATAAAGAAGATGAAGAAGTACATCTGATAGTACAAGTAGGTTTTGAAGTTTTACTGATTTTACCAGAGCCGTGGGGAAGACAAGATGGGTGCTGTATGTTCTTCGTGGCGTGCTGGTCCTATTTCCCTCCCCCTAAGCAACAATGGTCATGAGCACCATTTCAGCAAGGACAACGTTCTTCTCCTGACGTTGTGTGTTGTCTAAAGTAGGTTCTTCTTAGACCTAGGGATATTGTGGGAGCCCCTGTACTAACGGGGACACTTTTTCTCCGATATCTTTCATAAGAAGTGTTTAGCAAATGTGTCCTAACCTTCCTAGAGTCTCAAAGATTCAGAGATCATCCTGTGTCTGCAGAAGACAAACTAAACCACTAAAAATCAACCCTACCAGACATGGGGCATGTGAGGAAAAAAATGACTCAATCAGTTGTCTCTCTTAGCAACCACTTACTTTTAAGTGAGTGGTTCACTTGGCCAAAACAGTGAATGTGGCAACCCCATCAGAGGTCTAGATCTATGTCCATAAAGGAGTCCAGATGAGGCAGAGAGGCAAATCTGGAAGCATCTGAAAACCACTGGCAAATGAGCACACACGCGCACACACGCGCACACACATGGACACACACACAGGCATACACATACACAAACACACACACATTCATGCACACACAGCCCTACTTTTCTTTCCACCTTCCTGCTCTTTCTATTCCTCTTCATCCTTCCTCACACACATTATGCCCTGCAGCTCATTTCTCTACCTAAGGAACTATGGTTCTCTACAGCCTTGCAAGCTGAAGTCCAAAGCCAAGGTTCTGTGCATTCTAGCCCCAAAGATACAACTTTTCTTCTGTTAGTTTTCTGTAACCCTCGAATTTATATACTGGAAATTTGCTGCTAAATGTTTGTGTTGATGGTATCTGGAGGTGAAAACTCTGGGATTCATTTTATCAAAAGCCACAAGGATGGGATCATTTGATGGGATTAGCAGCTGCCTAAGAAGAGAGCCCAGAAGGTGCTTCAATGGGTAAGGGTGGATCTATCAAGCCATATATGTACTGTGGCATGTGACACCAGCATTCACACACATCTATCATAGATACATAAATATGTATATATACATATGCATATACAGATGCATATATATGTATGCATAGAGAGAGAGAGATAATTAAAAATACAAAGAAGAGAAAGAGAGATCTAAGTCGGAAAATTCTCTCTGACTATCACCTAGTGCTACCCATGCCGTGCCGTAATGCAGCAATAAGCCTCTCACTAGACTCCAGCAACAGCTTTCAAAACTATGAGGAATTAACTTCTTTTACTCTAGGTAGTCTGGAGTAACAAACAGCAGTCAACATGGCTTATCTGTGAACTTCCCAGTCATCTGCAGAAAACCCCCCTCCTTCCTTCTCCATTTAAATTCTGCCCAAACATAAAAACCTTGTACACGAACGCTTCCCTGAGCATCCCAGCATGGAACGCTGTCTTCCTTCTAGAAATCAATATGAATCATTTGGCAATTAAGCCTGCCTTATGACTTCTCTTCACGTGCTTAATGTTACTTCCATAAATAGTCTATAAGTAACTGGAGCCCGGTGCCTTACATACATACAGCAGGTGCAGAATAAGATCTATGAATTTGCTCTGATATTTGATGCCTGTCTTGGTGACACATCATGTGCCTCTCATATGGGCATGGGTGACATGGACCTCAGCTATGTTACTGAACATTTTTTTTAAAGAAACACACACAAACACACACACACACACACACAAACACACACACACACACACACACACACACGTGAAAATTCCCAGCTAGTGTTTTACTCAGCCCTCTAAGGAAGGCAGCAAGAACAAACCTGATTAATTTTTTTTCTCTTCAGAAAACGAAACTGTGGGAACCTATAGCACAAGAGAGGACCGTGTATTATCTAACGCAAGAGACGAACAAAACGCCTCCTCCAGTTTGTTCCAGGAAAATCACAAATCAATAAGAAAAGCTGATGAGAAAATAAAGTAAGCAGAAAAAAGCTAGCATGCCAGCGTCGCATCGATGGAGAAATGGAATCGTCTTCAATTACAACAACAGATTTCCCACAATCCATAAAAAGCTCTGTTATGGAGGGTTTGAAACAG
This sequence comes from Phyllotis vaccarum, assembly GCA_033318265.1. Classification (NCBI taxonomy): domain Eukaryota; kingdom Metazoa; phylum Chordata; class Mammalia; order Rodentia; family Cricetidae; genus Phyllotis; species Phyllotis vaccarum. The sequence continues at coordinate 118,113,099 of JARWLC010000001.1, read as the reverse complement.
TTATGAGCAATGTGTTATGTACAAAATAGATAAAGACCCTCCATCCCAACACACTCATAACTTACACGCGTTGGTTATTATGAGTGTGTTTAGTGCCAAACATAAGCAATTGTTTCAACTGCCAAAAGCAGTCAAATTATTTCTTAGCTGAACTAGCCAATAAATCCCCCCCCCCAAAAGTTGTAGATCTAATAAGGCCAGGTAAAGATGGCTGATTAGAGGTTTCTGGACACTGACATGCATGAAGCCCATCTCCCTAGGGGAGAATGTTGGAATAGCTCAGATAATTGTGGCTAAAGAGCTGGCTATATTATTTACTCCTTCAGAACAGAGTGGAGAGAAACACTTTAAAAGTTAATTAAATGGGATGAGACTCTTATGATTTCAACTTCCATCTATAAAGTTCGATTTAGCAAGTGGGAAATTGTAAAGCGCTCATCATTTGCCAAATTCCTTCCCAGACTCTGTGGCTTTCTGGGTTCACAGCAGTGTTTAGCTCAAAAAAGATGCTCCCAGGCAGTGGTGGCATATGCCTTTAATCCCAGCACTCAGGAGTGGAGACAGGCTGATCTCTGTGAGTTGAGGCCAGCCTGGTCTACAGATCGCATTCTAAGACAGGCCTCAAAAGTGCAACAGAGAAACCCTGTCTTGAACAACACCTCCTTCCCCCCAAAAATGATGCTCCCATGACTCCAGGCAGAGCAAATGCATAAATACCTGGCCTCCATTGAAAGAGATGTCCAGCCGGAGCCACTCCTTCAGAGGGAGGGTGAATTTTGTTTTTACAGCCAGGTCTTCTCCCTTGACAAGATGCATTTGAATATGCAAACCGCCTACAAGGGAAATGAGATGTAGACATTGGAAAGGAGCACCTCATGGTATGTAAAGAGGCAACGCTTTCTCAGTAATCTTCCTAAGTTATAAGAATAACTACAGCCACCCACATCCCCTTAAACAAAAATCAAGCCAAGCCAGGTACAGTGTGGTGCACACCTGAAATCCCAGCATCAAAGGCTGAGGCAGAAGGGTGTGGAGTTAGGGTTCCAGACCAGTCTGCCTTACACAGTGAGCCCCCACCTTCCTACATAGGGAGACTTAAAGAAAGAGAGAGAGAGAGAGAGAGAGAGAGAGAGAGAGAGAGAGAGAGAGAGAGAGAAATAAAGAAAAGCAAAATCAAACCAAACCAGCAACATCCAAAAATGCATTTGTACATTCATTTCTTTGAAAATAAGTATATTTTGAACCCCTAAGGGAAGAGAAAAGACTCTTTGAAGCTCAGGGTTGGGTCCCTATGGTCCTGTCCGCATTAACAACACCCAATTTCTATATTCAATCTCTATTTCCAAATGGAAAGAAAACAAACCTTTGTCTAAGAACCTGAACCCGAGACTCACCTAGACCTCCTCAGTTATTTGCTCAACTTTATACAGTTGTCATAATTCTACAATAATTTTTAATAAGATTACTTGACCCAAAATAATTAACTTGGCTTTGATTTTTTGTGTTTGTTTGTTTGTTTGTTTGTTTGTTTGTTTTGTGGAAGGAGCGAGCCTTTCTTTCTCCTGTTTTATTGGATTACACATCTAAGCAGCATAATTACATGCCCATACAATCATCACGGGCTGCTTGCAGAAAAATGTACATGTTAACCTCAGAGCTGTGATACTCACAGTATCTTCCTTATCCCAGACAGATGTTTCTGCCGCGAGAAAGAGAATAAGAAAACTACAAAATCTTCCAGGCTGTTTATACTCACCCTCTTCCGTGAGAAACACAGAAGGTGTGCCATACATCTCATTAGAATCAACAAAATACAGAATTCCACAGAGACTGGTCTCACAATAATGGAGTAAATACAGCCACAGTGAAACGGTAACCCTAAAGGAGAAAGGCAGAAGGAAATTCTGCAGATTGGTATCATTCAAGAACAGGTAATTACAGTTAACAATGACCAAATAAATTGCTTTCTTTCTAACGAAGGGATGGATTTGCCTTAGTGTTCATCATGGGAGATCAGCTTGCAAAGCCTGAGATTTTGAGACAAAAGAGGTAGTTATAGTAACTGCAAAGATTGGAGTTAAGCTTCTTTGTACAAAACTCGCTGACATTCTACCTTGCACCAAAACTATTCCGAGGCCCTCTGAGATGCTCACGTGCCAGCAATTTGAATTCTTGATTGAGGCTGATAAAGCGAGACAGTGAATAGAAATATGGATTTTAATAAGAGGTGGTGTGATAAGAAGCTATTCTAATATCTGTGATTAAAAGGTAAAAAAAAAATCATAATTAGGGCTTTTTGAGCAATTTTGTTTCTTTTAAAGATAAAAGCCCCAAATGTAATGCTCTGCAAATGGCATTTCCATGTGGCATGGGGACACAAATGCAACCATCTTAACGTTAGTTCACACTAAGGTGCTTTAGTAGCCCAGCTCTGGAGGACCGAGATGCCACAACTCATTTAATAATTCCACTCCTGTATGCGACTGTTTCAGCTGGGGGAGGGGAGGACACTGTGACGAAGTATATGACACAGCTGGTAAAAGTGTTTGCTCTGCAAACATAAAGACTTGGGTAAGATGTCCGGCAACCTCTGGCAAAAAGCCAGGAGCAATGGTGCTTGCTTTTAATCCCAGCACTGGTGAGACAGAGACAAAAGAATCTCTGGGCTCACTGGTCAGCCTAGCCCAGTTGGCAAGTTTCAGACCCGTGAGAAGCCCTGTCTCAAAAACAAGCTGGACAACTTAACTTGAACAGCTGAAGGTTGACCTCTGGTCTCCAAATGCATGCACACACATGTCGCCTGCACACATACAAAATGCATACACACCCACATGCATATAAAAGGGGAAAAATGTACATTTGTGATTTATAGAATGAAGCTAAAATAATAGTAGCAAATGCAACCAGGACAGTTTTAGCCAAGATACATGATGCATCCATCACTCAGGAAATATTTGCTAAACACTTGTGGGAAGCTCCACACTGCTAGGGACCAATAGTTCAGAGACAAGGAGCAGGGATCAGCATGCTGGGCATATGATACATGACTCAGTGTAAAATAAACTCATCTCGCTTTTTCTATTTAGCTCAGTAGCTAATTTGAAGCTGGGTTCGGTAGCAGTGACCCTCAATTCTTTGGGGGATACAGCCAGAGAACTCTTTCAGAATATTCTGGGCTTTGTAAACTGGCCTCAAAGTCAGTGTCACAATATGCAAACAGATGGTGTCACAGACTCCCCTCCTGACCCGCCCAGCTGAGCAAGCTCATGAAGATAAGTTATTACAAGCAAGCTTAGTGAGAACATACGCTTGGTGAGTGACTCAAGATCTTTTTACTGCCAGCAGCACAGGAAGAATTAAATCACTCGACTAAATCCATCTGATCTGAGGTGAGCTAGGAACCATTTCCAGCATCTTCAGCTCAGCAGAAGGAAAAATAGATGTGGATTCTGCTGAAAATCAATGGAGGAGATCAGAGGCCCAAAGTGTTCTAGCCGCTCTTCCAATCTTCTAGGACGGAATGGGGCCAATGCCACAAACTACAATTGTGCTGGTGGCGGATGGTTACACTTGAAGCCTCAGAGCTGCCTGTTCATGCCATCTCTTGGGACCAACCCAAAAAGTTGCAGGAAAATGGAAGGCTCCTATGTTCAGAAATAATTTCCACTTACATCAAACTTTCCTGGTTCCCCAATTCTCTTTAAGCATTTGTGCAAAGCACCTTGGCAATCCGTGTCTTTGGAGGGTTTTTCCCACTAGCTTCCAGGCGGTCAGTACAAACAGGCCCAGCCCACTAGCTCATGACCTGCCCCTCCTTACATGGGGTAGTCCACTTGCTGACTTCGGGTGGCCTCCAGCTCTCGGTTCCGGAACTTAGGGAGCTTCTTCACAACGCCAGTGTTTTCTCCACTGGAGGCATACGGGAAACTGAGGAGAGCAACTGCATCTGTAACCATCACAAAATTCACCTTCAGTTTTCTTCCCAAGGCACACCCTTCCTGGCTCCCTTGGCTCCAGCTCTAGCCAAATGATTAAAGCAATAGCCTAAAAATATGACAAAGTATTTGCAGAACACAGAATCTAAGGCAGGAACCACCATGCTGTCTAAGCACATCAGCAAGACTGTCTTCATAAGTGTTCGTTACAACTTCAAGTTTTTGTTATTAGTCTATAGAGAGAAGCCCAAGGTTAAGTTCACAAAGTTCAGAATTGATAAAGATAGATTTCAGGTTTAAACTCAAGCATCTATCTATCTATCTATCTATCTATCTATCTATCTATCTATCATTTATCTATGTGTCTATCATCTATTATTATGTATCTATCATGTACTATGTATTTTACACACACACACACCCCTATAACCTATCTACTTTCTTTGTGGCACTCAAGGGCCTTGCACAAGGTAAGCAAACACTCTGCCATTAAATCACATCTCCAGCTGGCTTTTGTGTTCTCACACCCATTGCATGCAGCCCTTTAATGCTAGGGAAGCATTTTCAATTTGTGTTCCAGTTATAAAGATGTTAACAGTTTGATGGAACTCATAATGGTACAGTCAGTTTAGAGCAGTGTAAACACCACACATGTATTGCCTTATTGAATCCTCATTATCATGGTCATGGAGAAACAGAGGCAGTTTGCCAGTGTAATAACTAATAGTTGGTATTACACACCAGGCAGGGTGGCAAGCACAACTCAAGGATAATATCAGTAAACTTCAGAAAAATGATGAAGTGGGTCCTTTAGCACAGCATTTGGCAGATGAAAACCTGAGCCTTACCGAGGGATAAATAAAAAGAGGTGGGGCCGGGATTCAAACTCAAACAATTTGGCTCTAGGATTTGTGCTTTAGAATTTATACTGGTTTTTGTATCATTCTGGTTTTTCAGTTCTGAAAATCAAAACTCTTGCACATTTTAAGTACACACCCTACCACTGATGTATATCAGCCCCATTTTGGTTTGAATATGAAGTATGCACAAAATGACTAATTGCATCCCTAAAAATGGAGACGAGTACACTTTTCTTCACAAGTATGAGGCTTTTTAGAGCATAGGGATATCCATACCAGATCTTCTAGGGGAAACCAGGCTTCTCAGCTCTTTATCTAACATCTACTGTTTTAATGAAGGCTAAGTATACATTTCTATTTTCCATATTCCCTTGACCTAGGAATAACTGATGTGGGAATGTCTTTCTATATACTGTGAATATCAATCTTTAAATAAAGGAGCTGTTTTGGCCCATGACAGGCACCATAGAAAAAGTAGGAGGGGAAATCAGAGCATAGGTAGGAGGAGCAGGGCGGAGTCAGACAGACTGAGCCAGCTGCCCAAAAAGAAACATGAAAGGAACACAGGTGAGCCACGGGCCATGTGGCAGAACAGATTAATGGAAATGGGCTGAGTTAAGATTTTCATCTTAACATCAGGTACCAATGTGCCTGAACCATAGGTCAAACAGCATGAACCTAATATAAGTGTCTGAGTCATTTTGGGGGCCAGAGTAGTGGCAGCCAGCTAAGCAGTCTGGGATGGCAGGTCTGTGGGTTCGGACCACTGGCGTGACCGGGGCCAGAAAACCTTATTGTAACAAATAACTATGTCTTTCTCTTTCTTAAAATGTTCCCAGTTTAAACATCCACAATTCATTGATAGAAACAGCCTACTCTGCTCAGGCCTCTTGGAGAGAAGAGTTGGTTTCTTTAAGAGTCATCAAATAGACAGTATTGGCACACATTATAGGTTCCCTAGCCTAGGAGGCCAGACAGTTCAGCTTATTTCCCAAAGAGATACAAACTTTAGTAAGAAGTACCTAGAGCTTAATATGATCTGAAAATCCCCAAAGCAGTTTTTAGAATCACCAGCCCCTGTATATATATTTAATAAAATGAAGCAAGCCAGTTCCCCCAAAGCATCTACATCATGACATGAATCTGAGCTCCATTTGGGCACAGAGGACTTGCTGCTCTGTTATGAGTGCAGTGATGGAGACTATTAGTGGAAATATTGCAGAGGTCTTTAGACTCTGAAGATAGTTAATCAAAAAGATTGATTTCAGCTCACCCTTGGCTTGGCTTCCATGTGTTGAGGGAAGCAGAAGAGGTCAGAATGCCACATTTTGTGCCAGGAAGCCTGAAGTACATAACAAAGCAACCTCACACAGGAAAATGAAGCTTTGTGAAGAGTTTTGCTCACCCTAGGATCAAAGTGCCCTGCAGCCAAGGACTGTGGATGGAGAATGCCCAAACCCAACATCTAAAACTTAGCAAAAATACACAGCTTTGGTGCCCAACAAAATCAGCAGCGCAGACATTTTCTTATCAACTCTGTAGATTTATCAGCTCTGTTGTGTTCTACCCTATGCGGCATCTTATGTGTCCTTTAAAGCCAAAACTAATTGGCAAGAAGGACATTTTAGAATCTGTCTGGATCAGGAGAGCATATAGGCTTATTGTCCATTAGCTAACAACACTTGTTGGGCATATCAGATAGATGTTTCTTGATTTATGACTGGACTATGTCCTCAAAAATTTCAATGGCAAAAATTAAATATAAAAAGGCACTTAATACCCTAATCTACCAATCATTACTGCGTAGCCTAGTCTATCTAAGATAGACTTAGAGCACACATTTGCCTACAGTTGAATGAAGCCATCTTACACAAAACCTATCTTACAGTGAAGTGTTGGCTTCTAAGCTAATACTGTACTAAAAGTGGAAACTACAGTGTTTGTGTAAGTATGATTCTCCATTGTCAAAAATTGACAAATCCAGGGCCAGAGGCCTGATTCAGTGGTTAAAGATCCTCCCTAGATGACCAGGACGACATTGAGGCAGCAACATAACAAGCCAGCTATGGTCTTATGCATGCCTAGAACTCTCCATTGATTATCATTGGGGTTTGCTGGCCACCAGCCTAACCCCCAAATTCAAGCCCTAGGTTCAGGGAAAGACCCAACCTCAAATAAATAAGGCAGAAAGTAATAAAGCAGGACACCTAATACCCTCCTTTGGCCTCCACATGCACACAGGGGTGTGTACACTTGTTCACACATGTATATATACACCATACATACACACACAGAAGTTGAAAAAATCCAAAGTCAGTCCATCATAAATCAAGGATCATTTGTACTTTATTAGTGATGTCTATCACAAGAGTAGACTGGGGAGTGATAATATCATTCACCATCAAAAGATTTATAGATAAGTTAGATACAAAGAGGTTTAGTGACTTAGCCAGTTGTCTCTGAATGGTCCACAAAAGTAGGGAGATTCCGTCCTTCACTTCCATTCTCAGAGCCTAGAATGGTGCTCAGTGCTTGATGGGAGCTCCATAAACATTGGCAAATAAATGAGTGCACATACCTATAGACAAGTCAGAATTCAACCCTGTCTTCCTTTCCTCCAAGACTTTCTAGAACACACACCATGCTACCTAAGACAAATAATCCTTTCAAATCCTTCCTTCAAGTCCATTTCTTTACTTTTGTATAAAATGAGGTTGAAGAAGGAGGAAACAACACACACACACACACACACACACACACACACACACACACACACACTGTCATAAATGCTAAACATGTTTGGAATTCTTCCTGAACTGCTTTTGTTTTGTTCCTTTAAATTTTAGAGCAGCAAAAGGCGTTGGCTATTTTATGGTGCAAATCCCTTCATTTGGAGACAAAAAAAAAAGTCACTGTCCTGACGATAATAGTGTAACTAATAGGAGACCCATCTCTGACTCAAACTGGAGCTCCCCATAACACAACAGTGATGTTTTTTCTAACCAAACTACATCTTACAGGCACTCTGAGAGACAATGGCTGATGTACACCAGCCACTGACTGCTGAAATACTAAAACATTTTGATAATGGTTGGTTAAGTAATGCTAACTTGAATTCTCAAGGCCCTATCATTTCTCTGCCTCATCTTTAAGTTAGAGCCTGGCTCCACATAGCTGGGATGAGGGAAGGAGTTTCCCAGCACCACTCAGCTTCATCACAAAGGCTAGTATTCCACCCATGAGGTAGACTGGGGCTCCTATAGTGCATACAGGTGCACACACACATGTGCATGCATGTGTGTGTGTGTGTGTGTATGTATATGAGAGTGTGTATGTGGATGAAGAGTTAATGATCAACATATGGATTCTTCCTCTATTGTTCTCTATCTTTTTAAGACAGAGTCTTTCACTGAATCTGAAGCTCACCGATTCAACTAGACTGATGAGCCTGTAAAATCAAGGATCATCCGGTTTCTATTTGCCTGGTGCTATGTTACATGTGCAGTGTCCACAGTGCCCAGCATTTTACATGGATTCTGGGGATTAAACTTGGGTCCTCATGCCTTCTCAACATCCTTCTTCATGGTCCCTGTTGAATATTTAATCTTATCCTTGGGTGGGTTGGGACTAGTGGAATCTTGTAGCCCATTGTCTAGTCTGGCCAAAGGACTGGGACCCTGACATGGAAGCCTAACTCTGGGGAAGGTCCTGTCTCCGTTCTTCTCAGGATGGACATCAAGACACAGAAGGAGACACCACCAGCCTGCCCAGGGAGGAAATCAGTCATCTCCCTGCGAGGAATCTCTACGGCTAAAGGCTGGCTAGCAGACCCAGATAGAAAGTATGTTTTTTCAATCCTGAGAAGAGGTCCCTAAAAATGCACTGTTGCCCTTAAAGTCAAGCCTGAAAATAAAATCAGTATGTTCGAGTAGAGATGATTTAAACCATAAAGGCCTCCAAAAGGTATCTAGATAAGGAAGTGGATTCCTTTGGATATCTGTGGACTATGCACTCTCAAGAGTCTTTACAATATAGGTTCCAGTCCTTAGAACTGATCATCCAAACATAATCATATGTACAAAGATTTGTGTAAAGATGTTCAGAGAAGCAACATTGTTAAAAGCAAAAGAAAGAAAAGCCTGGGGCTTGGGGAGGCTCAGTGAGTAAGCTGCTTGCTTCACAAGCATGAGAACCTGTGTTCAGCTCCCCAGCACTTCAGCACTTAGGAAAACAAATGGCATCACTTACTGTAATCCAAGTGCTAGGAGAGAAAGACGGAGGATGCTAGCCAGTACATCTAGCCAAATGAAAAGGCTCATGGAAGGAATAGACATCTAACACTGACCTTTGATCTTCACATGTGCACAAGCTGGTACATGCATCCTCACACATGTGAGCGCAAACACGCATGAAACACTCTCCCACACGCACACTTGACCTGCATGCTCATCTAAAGATGATGGGTTAAAGAAGTGATAGGCTATCGGACAATGGACCGCTAAGGATCTGTCAAAAAGAACAGGGCCTGATGAAGAAAAATCTCTACTGTGTCACTAACAAATGTAAGGCAGAGCTGCTCCTAGGCTATCACAAACTTGTGGAGCTAAACCTTAATGCTTCTGTGTGCAGAGGATCATTCTGGAAAGAGAAGCAAGAAATGCTTGTACTGAGTTTGCTTCTGGGAAAAGGACCAGAAGACTGGGGTGGGCGGAACATCTCCCAGCTAAACCTTTTTACACGATTTGAATTTTTTACCAGGTACATGTATTACCTTTGCAGCTAAGGAAGGTGAGAACAAAGGCCCTCAACATTTCCATGTAGGCAGAGAGAAGAAGGCAGCTGCATTCTGCTGGCCTCCCCACCCCGGGCCTCTGAGGCTGCTCAGCTCAGCCCAATCGCTTCAAAAAGACAAAGTCCAGTGGGTGAAGGAAACATGATTCACATCGATAAAAATTCAACTTTAAAAAAAGTCTTCCTTCTAATTTAGAACCTGGGTTAGGACTATATTAGCATATCTCAGAGAAGCGGAAAAGCAAAGTCGAAAGAATGGAGATTTGGACTCCAGTTAATCTGTCTGAGCCTCTGTTTTTCTCCTTCATTAAGAAGAGGATGAGAATAATACTGTCTTTCCCATGAGATTGTTACAAGGATTAAATGAGACAAAGTGCCTAGGAAAAGTGTTTTGTACATTGTAAAGGGCAACACAGATGCAAGACACTAATTAGTATTATTACTGAGAAACTCAGACTGCTGTAATTAACTGAGGGTGGGGAATCTGAGTCGGTAGTGTCTTTTTTTTTTTTTAAGTCCAAATATATACACCTTATAATTAAAAATGGATCATCATGTCATTGACTTGAATAATCCCCATGCATATACAGTTTGTTTGGGGATTTCCACACCCCCCCAAGACAAGTCAAGCCTGATTCCAACATCTGACTTAAATTTCAATTATTTTGTTGCAATGGAATTTCATTGTAAGAAACCGTTCTTTCAAGGGCTCAGCAGGTAAAGGTGCTTGCTGCCAAGCCTGATGACCTGAGTTTGAACCCTGAGATCCACGTGCTGAAAGAGAGAAGCAACCCCTCAGGTTGTCCTCTGATCTACACACATACACACATACATGCATCATGGCACATGCATGCCCCCTGCCCACTCCAAATAAATAAATAAATAAAATTTAAAATATCACACTTCTGATCCCAACTGGAACTGAATGTGAGAAACAACCTTTCATTGAAAGGAAAAGGAGACATTTGTGATTTTTGAGAGTTTCTTATTGGAGACATAAGAACCGTCATGAATGAAGACACTGGGACAATGATCCCTACTGTCAGTGTGGTCATGGAAATCTTCACAGCATGGTCATGGTCCTAACTGAATAATCTCCCTCACACCTGAGATTCTGCCTTCAGGTTCAAGTGCACTTCAAACACATAGCAAGCATACTGCTAGTGTGCATCTTCATCTCAGAAATGGAGAGTGGCTGTGACTGTGCCATAGCTGGGCCTGTCTCCCACACGTTAAAGAGAAGGACCAGGTCTCCCCCCATGAGTTTCCAGATCTGGGGAAGAAACTGGTCCATAGAGGCTCAGAAATCTTTGTTTCATTTAACTGAACACAAAATACATCACAGAAGAGGCACTCATAGAGGGCCTGGGAAGCCAAAGGTCAGAGACGCAACTTCTGATTGTGAAAATAAAATATGCTCATGAACATATATATATATGTATCTATCTATACATATATATATGAGAGTCAGGGCAAGGGGAAGTGGCAATTTGAACTGGCTGTCACAGTTTAGGGAAGATTTTGGGAGAGAGACATGAAAAGTGGTAAGAGGTAAGGCGCTGGTGAGATTGGTTGGGACAGTGTAGATCAATAGCTATTCTAGGTCAAAGGAAGTGAATTAGGATGGTGGGAGTGTCAGACTCAACCCACTAAGGCAGGACTAAGCCAGAAAGAAAATTGACTAGGAGTCTGCAGTTTAGCCAGGGTAGGTCAACTGGGAAGCTACGACCTGTGGGCCTGCCTGTAGAGGGCCAAAGGAAGATTCAGGGCCAGCTCCACACCTCCTCATACTCCAAAGGGATTGGAGTATCACGGTGTTGTCACAGCTTGATCCTCACTGAAACGCAGCATAAGGAGTATGCATTATCATCTACAGGAAACCAGAAAACATGCTATTTAATTACAGTGTCCAGCAGATATTGGCTATGGAGGAGACTGAGGGGATAATGCCAGACCAGATAGACAGGGAAGGGGGCATTTGAGCAGAGGTATGAAGGAGATGAAGAAGAAAGCTGAACGGTGATCTGGGAAATAAACATTTTAGGTGGCAACTGTCACTCAAATGTCCCAAAGTGGGATTGAATGTGGTCTGTTTAGGGAGAAGCAAGCAGGCTCTCGTGGCGGGCCAAAAGCATGCTAGGAGATCAAGCCAGCAAATGCTACATGACAGTGTGCGTTGATCCCAGGCAGCAGAGTGGGAGGTCTTAAAGGGGGCATGAAGTGACCAGCCAGCTCTGCACAGGCTGCTTGGAGAGAGACGGGTCAAGGGTGAAGCTGAAAAGCCACCACTAGACTGTGGCCAGAGTCCAGGAGGTGGTGACTTAGACCAGGGGGCCAGGAGTACATGTGGCAAGGAGAGATTGAATACATGACATATATAGATAAAGCTACAGCCAATAGCACTGGCAGATTCTCTCCTTAGGGTGTGACAGAGGGTGGCCCAGACTAGATCCTCCACCCCACCCCGCCCCCATGTTTGGTTCTTTGAGTAAGTTCAAAAATGAGTCAGACACATAGGGGACTTCCGGGATAATACCTGTCCCCTCCTCTAAGGAAACATCAAGTGACAGCCTTGCTCCGTGCTCCGTGACCAGAACTTAGTGGGAACAGGTATGTAGAAGGACATGTGGCCGGGCTTTGGCACAATGTATCTGAAGGCTGTTGACTTTTGATCTGGGTTGGGCTTGCTCAGCAGGGCCAGATGGAAACCTGCCAGTTGTCCACTAAAAGTCCAACCAGTGGCCTAGCCTGGGCCTGGCCAAGGAGTGTCTGGGGGTACTCAGTTCTACCCAAGAGCATAGGCTAAGCTAGCAGCAGTGGGCACTTCAACCATTCTCCTGGAAAACCCAGACAGACACAGGGGAGTTTCAGTCACTTCACAAACAAAAAGACGAGTCCAGATAGGGCACTAAAATTCAGAGGCAGGACCATATAGGACATGAAATGCTTGGCTCAGAAAATGTTTCCCAAGCCCTGAATGAATGGGCCTGCAGTTAATAAAGAGGCCCAGACCTAACAGGTTCCCTGAAGCTCAGCTGGAGTCTCCAGATACTCTCTTGTGTTTCTCCTGACTGTTATAAAGGAAGTAAGTAGGTCCTGCTAAGAGCAAGGTCTCCTCCCAGCCCCTGCCCAACCCCCCCCCCCTTGTAATGAGCCCCCACCACCACCACCAGTCCACAGCCCCATCCAGAACAAAGGTCAAAGCACCTCCCACAGCCCGCTGCTTCTCTTTTAAGACTTCTCTTTTAAGGAGAGAGGAAAAATGGTCTCATTTTGGTAAACAAATCATAGCTACAGGTGCAGAGCTGGCTTGAGAGTGCAAGAAACTCCCGCCTCCATTTTCAGTGATTTTTTAACTCCTAAGAAAGGTATTCCTCTGTGCTATGATTTGATTAGATTGGTTCTCACACTAAAAGTAATGTTCTGAAGAAGGTGGGTAGAAAATTCCCACTGTGCCGCTCCCAGGCCTTGCAAACAGGGCAGAGAAGAACAGGAGAAAAGGCAGCTCCCATGTTCAGGGCACCCTGAAAATGAGCCAGTTTATAAATGATTTCATTTCAAGACGTCCCGCTTGCAATTTGGTCATTTTTCAATGAGAAATATATACATTTGCAAAACATGAAATGGAATCATTAAGTCCTGATGAAGTCAGAGACAACTGTGGCTGTGTTATGCCCTGTGCTCCCTTCTGCTTGACAAATTAGGAATCCCTGTGGAAGGCACTCCAGATAGGCATAGGAGCATATGCCTAGAGGGGGTGGCACACCCATTAACAAGGGGCACACAGCTCCTGTATTCCAGATACCTAACTACCCAGCTACACACACACACACACACACACACACACACACACACACACACACACACACACACACACAGAAATGCAAATGCCTGAATTCAGTCTACAGCTAACAATATTCAGTCCCACTGCCACACTGGTTCCCTAGTTTTAATACTGTGCTGTGATTACAGATTGCAGTACCAAGAGAAGCTGGGCTGCAGCACAGAGGACTTTCTCTACCAATTTTACAATTTCTTGTGACTCTACAGTTAGAGTTAAATAAAGAGGTTTTCAAGATGCCAACTATTTAATGCATGCAGCAAGAACTGAGAACCTATACAGCCACAAATTCATACACACACACACACACACACACACACACACACACACACACACACACACACATTTTTATTATACATGAAGTCACTTTGGAACCTTACCAAGAAACTACCCCAACCACTGTTTCCCCAGAAATCATATCTTAAACATGAGAAAAAAACATATCATTAGAGGAAGAGCATGAAAACATGTCCTTAAGTCACCTTCTCCCATACCAGATCTGGAGAAGACTAGATATCAGGAATGGACTGTGGAAAAGCCTGTTGTCCTGGGCTGTGGAATTGGGGCACCTGCCAAGCCAGCCTGGGGGTTAGATCACAGTCAAAACAAGATCAAAGTCCTATCCACAGTCCCACTCCCTAGCCCAGTGATTGAAATCTGTGGGTGCAACAGAAACCATTTCAAATGCCAAGTCTACTCCATCCTGAATCCTTAGGTAGCGGAGGATATCATAGACCTCCAGTCCTGATGGGGGCGGGGGAGGGGTTGAGAATGACCCTGGAGCCTGTGCATGGATTCCATGTGAGCTGTTACACCTGGTGTTTAGGATAAAATGCAAACTTTAGACCCTCCCATTAGTCTGGCAGCTTGGTGCTGAGGGCTGATGCATCTCACTCAATGCTCATCACTTTATTCTGGGGGAAGGACCTGTTAGCCTACTTTATAGGCAAGGACAGGGAGGCTAGGCAAGTTCTGGCTACACACTCAGAAGGGGCAGAATGGGGTGGCTGGGCCACAAGTCACTACCGCGAGGCACAACCTTCCTATCTGGCACAAGGATTGCTTTTGGAAGTCTCTCTCATCTCCTCCAGGATAAAACGTTTTTCTTATAAATAACAGAAGCTGTGGGAGTCTCTTTGTTTCAGCAACATTATTGTTTCTACGCAGCTCAAACGCTCTCGGCCTCTGGATTCTTTCTGTCTTTCATCTTTCTCCTTACTCTTCCGTAATCTTTCTCCTCTCTTTCATTTTTTTTTGTTCACTTCTTTTGTCCCCAAATTTAAAATGACAGACACAATAGACTTCTCCATTTTCCTTGTCTTACTAACTTAAGAATCTGCTTTGGGGGCCTGGCATGATAGCTCAGTGAGTAAAGATGGCTGCCAAGCCTAAAGACTTGAGTTCAATCCCTCAGAGCCACATGGTGTAAAGAGAGAAATGACTGTACTCTGATATCTATAGGACACACATATACACACACACCACCACACCACACATACACACACTATCACCACCTTACCATATATATACACACACATACACAGAGACATACACACACCACCACACCATACATACACACACTACCACCACCATACCATATATACACACACACATACACACACATACACACATATACACAATCACCACACCACACACACAGACATATACACACCACCACCACACCACACATACACACTACCACCACCACACCACACACACACATACACACACATACACACAATCACACCACACACACAGACATATACACACCAACACCACACACACACACTACCACCACCATACCATATATACACACACACATACACACACATACACACATATACACAATCACCACACCACACACACAGACATATACACACCACCACCACACCACACATACACACTACCACCACCACACCACACACACACATACACACACATACACACAATCACACCACACACACAGACATATACACACCAACACCACACACACACACTACCACCACCACACCATATATATATATATATATATATGTATATATATATATATATATATACACACATACACACACATACAATCACCACACCACACACACATACACACACACACACACACACACAGGTAATTTACAAAAGGAAATTGCACCTGTTGTCATTTGAAGACACTGGCAATCTGAAACCACAAGAATGTGCTCTGCCATGAGGCAAGTGACCTACCACTTTCCAGAGGACACTGTGGGATCCTGTTGGCCCAGAGGCTCCAAATATAGTCCATGTTCCACTCCAGACACACCTGATGGTCTTTGAAAGGCCGTTCAAAAGGTGGAACCGTCTGCAGCAGGGTGTAATTCTTTGCTACTGCATGCAGCAAATTCTCGTCTCCTCGGACATTCAAGCCCCCACCACTGTGCCTGTGAGTAATCCAGGCTCGTAGAATCACCGTGGACACAGAGATGGGGTGTCTGATGAAGTAATCATCTCTATATACCATGATGCTTGGAAACTTCACGTGCACTATTTGTGTCCTGCTGGTGTGAAGATGCTTCTCATTCCTCCACCTCTTTTTATACACAGGAATGCTACTTCTGAACTCAGATGAGACAACCGCTTCCAAATTGACAATACAAGGACGAGAGCATAAATACTCCACGGAGACTTCAGAGACATTGCGCACACTCCCTTCAAAGGCAGTAAAATAAATAAAGTCTGTGTACGTCTCACTCTGCTCTGCACTGGGCAGCACCGATGTCGTCAGGGAAGTCTGCCTGCCCAGAGATGGCACAAAATTCTGAAAAAGAGAGAAAAAGTAATACAGTTTTTTTTTTAATCTTGAATTTAACACATTCATGAATTGTTATTTTCTTGGCATTAAAAGCTATAGCTCTGTGTAAAAGCAATGAACTTGGACAGTGGGAGATGTCAAAAGCATGACTATTAGACTGGAGAAAACATGTGCACACACACATACATACACACAAATGAATATTAGGTCAGGTTGAACTCTTTCTGTAGGCTCAGGAACATCTGCTGATCAAAATATGGCTTTCAAAGCTATGTGGCAATCATTCTCAGGCTGCCTTCCAAAGGATGAGCCTGGTCTCTGGCAAAGGTAATAGTGAAAGCAACCTGCCTTAGCATAAAAGAAGCAAGCCAGCTTCAGACGTGTACAACCTACTTCAAATGGTGGCCAAATGCCGCCAATCAAAGGGCTGGAGCACAGTTGAAAAAGCATCACCAGGGAACACTAAAAGAAGGGCAGCCTGGTGTATTTACCTCCTGTAAATGTGTAAGGAGGACAAGCCTGCAAGCCTGGTGGCCCGGCAGGAGGTCTCTGCAGCTCCACATGGGCAAGCTTGGACCACAGCTGCCGAGTCCTGTTGTTTCGCCGGTGCCAAGAAAGATTTTAACAGTGGGCCCACTTGGCCATTTCTCTAAGTGCCCAAGTCCCCTTCTCACTGTGTACATTTCTTCTGGAAATCTGAGGAGCTTGGTTACAAAATCCAGGCAAGTTGTGAGTTTGAGATAATGAACTATGGCAAACTGAGTCCTTTCTGACATGACTTTGTGATTCAGGAGTCCAAAGCAAACACGGTCACTGTAACCTCTTCACACCCATGTTGATGGCTATGGTCAAGGAAAAAAAAACCTAAAAGGCAAGCATGGGTGATGGGTGATGGTGTGGAGAAATTGGAATCCCCATGCCCTGCAGGTGGCATTGTAAAATGGAACAGTTAGACTAAAGAGGTAAAGACTAAAGCCACTTCTGTTTTTAAATTTAAAATATAAGAACTACATGGTTTGATTCCCATGAGACCTCTTCCAAATATATCCCAAAAAGTTGAAAGCAAGAACTTGAGGGCATAGTTATATGCAGATATCCATAGCCACACTATCCCCAATAGCTAAAAGCAGCTCAAGTATTCATCAGTAATGAGAAGGGTAGTCTATGTCCGCTACAACTGAATGGGGTTCTGCTACCCTATAAAGTGCCGGAAATAGAGATCAGTGGTGCCTGTGCACACTGGAAGCTTACTTGGCACTACTAAACTCCGCACTTCAAAACAGAAAGCTTTATAAATAAATACTGCACTATGATTTGAAAGGAAAATGCACCAATCAAACAATAAACATGTCCAGTGCAGGTCAGCACCAGAAGCACCACTGACTTGGGGGGGGGGGTCTAGATCAGTTTATGGAAGAGCTGAGGTTCCGTTTGGGCTTTGAGGGGTGAAGAGAAGTTCTGGAGACAATGCAAGAGAGGCTAAAAGCGCTATACACAGTACAATGGGAGCAAGAAGCAAAGAATCCAAGTGCTCAGAAGAAAGCAGTTTGGCTTGGCCAGAGAGCAGAACAACAGCAGAGATGCAGGCAGGCAAGGGAACCTGAGAGGAAAGAGCATTTGGTTCCGGGGAACAGTGAGTGGCAGCTCAGGGCAGGGGCTCTCAGCGTGCAGACTTCTGTGGAAGGGGCGGTGTTTTCATTTGGACTCAATGTACAAAGCACAAGGTGACTGACTGTCCAGCAGAAATATGAGCTAGTTATAACTCAATGATGAGTAAGGCCCCACTCACAGAACAGTAGAGCAAATTAAAGCCACAGAGAGAGGACACTCTTAACCTATTAGATACTCAAGATCAGGTCAGAGTTCTTGTTTCACTGGCTATAGTGGGGGAAGCACACTGGTGTCCCACTGCTGGTGGTAATTTCTACAAGGCAATCAGACAATGCCTACCCAACGCATAAGTGCAGTCACCCTCTGGCCCAATAATCCCACCTGAAGAATTTTATCCTGCAAATATACTACATCTATATATTAACTTTGAATTTTTGAATTTACACCACTAAAGAGGTGTAAGTACAGGCTTCTCACATCAGCACTGTCTACCACAGCAGAAGATAAAGGATGTAGATGTTCTTTGCTTAAGTAAACAAATTATTTCCAACCCTGGAGCACTCTACAGCCACAAAGAGACTTGAGATCTTCATATGCAGATGATGGAACAATCTCTAAAGGATATTTTGGGTTTGGAACTTTTGTTCCTCTTCTTCCTCATTCTGAAGTGGGTTCATAAGTAGCATAGTGGGTTACAAAGCATGCGTACTCATACATGCTATTAAAAAATCACAAGAATGTACATAGCATCAGTTACTCCCATAGAACATAAAGGAATGAAGAGGCCAGAAGACAGACCAAGAGGGAGAGATGAGTTGCTATCTCATCTTTTGCATTCTTGACCATATGAACAGCGAAAGCAGGGAGCTTAAGAGGTGAACATGTCAATTTCTGCAAATGGCAGAAAGAGGAGGGAAGGGCTGGTCCTGTTTTTCACTCTGCAGATGAGGAAATAAGAATTACGTTTCTGCATCTCACATCACCCCACTGATGGGTAAGCAGAGCCCAACCAGGAGCCTGGCTCTTTCTTCACCTCCATCCCCAACACAATGCTCACCTCAAATCACATCGTGGCAAGACAGATCCACTGTTGCCTGGGAACTCTGGGCTGCAACCTCATTTAAGCACGAATAGATGAATGAGTGTTGGTCCATAGAAAAAATGCATTCATTTAACACACAAAAGAATTTCCCAAAAAGCCAACAGTCCCTGGTGCCTATGTACCGAGATCAGGTGGATGAACAGGAGATAGGTGGACAGTGCCTCTTATTCAAGAGTTATGTTCCAGATGCTTTCCCATGGAAATCCGTGCAAGGAGCTATTCACTTCCTGAGGCAAGACAAGGCCCTGGGTCCAGGGCCTGCCTCTGTACAGTGTGTTCTCTTCCAAAGAATGACTACAGATTTCATTCTTTCCATGCCTCTCTGACAAAACTCACTAGGTCCAATTTTCTTGATATTTTTTTTCCTAGCACATTTTTTTTTTCAATGTTAAAAGAAGAGAACTCTCTTTTAAGCAGAAATGCAGGAGGAAAGCCATTTGATTCCCTGTAAAGTGTGGCTCCTAATAACCCTGTTCATTATTTTACATCTGATTGCTCGAAAATGCGCCCATCACACATTTCTGCGTTAATAAGGGCAGTGTGCTACGGTTTGCCTGGCGTGTTATACTCGTCACATTGTGGCTCAGGGAGGTGGAGTCACACCTTACCCCCGTACCTCTCCATGCCCTTCTTTCCAAATTCTGTTTCAAAGAAAAGGTCTGAATACTTGTAGGAAGATTATTGTACTTTCATCAATTCTGAGTCTTGAGTCAGCAAAAGCAAACCCAAAGGATGCACATTCTAGACATATGTTCTCCAGCATGATAGTCAAGAGGCAGATCAGCCACTGTGACATGCTGGAAGTAAAAATATAGCCTGAATTTCAAAGTCTTGCTATTAACAAAGGGCTACAAAGTGTCTTATTAATGCTTTTATACTGGTTGCATGTCAAAATTATAATATTTGAATACAACAAATTAAATAAAATATATTAAAATGAATCACACTTGTTCTTGTTTACTTTTTCAAAATGCCAATTACTGAATATAAAATTACAGATGTGCTTGAACTGTCTATGGATGGTACTATTCTAGATTTGAGGCCATTTGGCTTTTCCTATTAAAATAAATGGTCACATGCAAAACCAAAACAACAACAACAAAAATCCAGTCATCCCTCAGTCTCTGAGAGGTATTGGCTCCCAGATCCCAAACAAGGCAAGCATCTACGGCTGCTCAAGTGCCTTTTCTGGTACAGGGTAACTGCAAAGGATCAGTCCTTCTATGTGTGTACAGGAGCGCATGCATATACAGATGTGTGTCCATACATGTGGTTGTGATGGCCAAAGGACAACCTTAGCCGCTGTCCACATGAGCAATTAACCTTGATTTTGTTTGGCTGGTTGTTGTTTGTTTTGTTTTTCTCAGAAAGGCTCTCTGATTGGCTTGGAACTTGCCAAATAAACTCAGCCAGCTGGCCAAGAAAACCTGGGGATCCTCCTGTCTCCACCTCCCCAGGAATGGGAATAAAAATACACACTATCATAGTCACCTTGTTTTGTTGGGTTACTTGCTCTTTGGAGATAAGGTCTAACTATATCACCCTGGCTAATCTCATGATCATTATGTAGATCAGGCTGGTCTTGAGTTCATAGGGATCTGCCTGTCTTTGCCTCCTGAGTTCTGGGATTAAAGATATGTACTACCACGCCTGGTCATTGCTCAACTTTTTCTTTTTCTTTCTTTCTTTCTTTTTTTTTTTTTTTAACGTGTGTTTTGGAGATCAAACTCGGGTCCTTGTGCTTATAAGGCAAACATTTTACTGGCCAAGCCATCTTCCCTACCCGCTTCCTGTGTATTGCAAACAATCTCTAGAGATTTATGTCTAAGTCATATAAAATGCTTTGTTCATAATTGCTATATAATGCTGTTTCAGAAATAATAACAAGGAAACACCTGAGCATGTCCACTACAGATGGAACAGTTTTGATCCTTGATTGGTTCAATTCCAGGGATTTGGAAGCCATGGGCTATGAAGGCTGACTCATCTTGGTTATCTTTGGTCACCTGCACTCACCATGGTAGGAAAACAGCCAACAGGATGACATATAACTAAAGGAAGTTGCTATCCCACACAACTTTTGTTCACAAACAGGGCCATTGGCTGGATTGGCCCCTAGTTTGTCCACCATTGTTCTACAACCCCAAGCTTTCCTTCTAGATAGTTGTGAAGCTCTGAGTGATGGAAGCTGAGCCCTGAGTGGAGTTGCTATGGGACAGATGGGATGGAAAACACAACTAGACATGATGACCCCATGACTCTTGATTGTGAATTTTTCTAAGGATCCCAGGTAATAGGTGTCGACCCCTATTACTCCTTTCAGTAAAGATTGGAATTGGATAAGACCCTGATGCTGGGCAATGAGTCAGCTTATTTGAGAAGTGAGAGACATGCTGTGGTAGTTGGAGTGTGAGAAAGATTTGGGGAAGAAAGCATTTCTGTAATATGATAGGGATATGCTGGCTCCAGAGAGGATCCTAAAATCATCCCATGTGTCATGCATGGAGCATTGGCCCAAGTCTTCTGAGCAGCCCTTAGAATCTCAGTCTTTGAGACACCTCTGAAATGAAGGAGGCTGGCCTCTCCCAGGCTGGAGCAGATCCAGAGGGCAACTGCTACATATGAGCCGTGGCTACCTCTGCTATGTACAAAACCAACACCGATTAGTAACACATCACATTCTAAATATTGATTAAGCCAAAGCTGATTTCCTGGCTCAAGTCATGTGTGTGGCTGTCAGCTGTTTCCTGTCAGGAAAATAAAGCAATTAACTTGAAGAGTTCCAGCTTTAGGCATGACACGTGTCCAAGCTTCATAGGTATTTTCTTGTGCCAGGTTGCATTAACATAAACTGAAAGGCCTGCCTGCACTTTGCTTAGTATAGAAACTCCTAAGTCAGAGTCTGTATCTTTGTTACCTCTCCAGACTCTGAGACCTTGGCATACAGTAGGGATTGTATGTTTCCTGGAAAAAGTAAAGCAGCAGATAAGAGCACCTGCCAAGTGTTTTGGTGGCCAATCTCCTGCTAGCTTCATAGCCTCGGCAGGTACCTAGACACCAAGATATCCGATCTGAACTTGAGAGTACACTGTCCATCCTTACCTGCCCCATAAATGATTACCAGCAGCCTCCCCCTCACTCAGCCTCCTTGACTCCGTCAGCATTGCCAGACCAAGGGACAAAATGGAAGCAAAGATCCGAGAGTCCTAGAAAGTGACATCAACTCGACCTGTTGGGGTGGACTTCTCATCACTTGTCACCCCTCCTGACCGTTCAGACAACCGCTCTATGTTCTAGAGCTTTCCCATGCAGCCAGAAAAATGTAAATCTACTTTTTAAATTAAGACATTTCCCAGTCGCCCTTCCTGCTGAATTCTGGTCCATCTGACAAGTCCATCCGTGTTAATATGATAATGATAGTACCATATCTCTGCACTTGTATTCCAGCCTTGTGAGATAATGCCATGAAAGAAAAGGGGAAAACACAGCTCAAATGCACTGCAGCTCTAAGTGAGGCATTCAAGATGGAAGGAGCACTTCTGGCCTCTTCATATCATGCTGTTTAAGCGACCATATCAATGTTCCACTCCAGAAGCTAAAGAACTGCTCTGCACACTCAGGGCTGGGGAAAGACTCCAGAGCCCTTTATAACTGGTTCCGGCAGACGGGAGTCCCAATCAAAGTCAAATTTGAGAATGCCATACACAGTCACAAAATATAAACCCTTTTGCCTCTGTAATTGTGTACTGTAATATTTTTAGAAAATGAAATAGATTAGTTAATGTTTGCTCACGATATAAAACCCAAAGTTAGAAACCTGAACTCATTGATTCTGCCTGCGCATCAAGGACAGATGAGTCCATAGATCTTCCGGGCAAAGAAACAAACTATCCACATGGGCTAAACTTCTTTTAGGACGAGTGCATTTGATTCCTTTAAACAAATCAATAAGGAGTGACTCTGTTCAAATAGCGTTGTTCCACAGAGCTGGGAAACTGGCTTTCTTCTCTGCATGCTCCACTAGGTATTGAAGGAATGAAGAGGGATCTAAAATCATTCTCTCACCACAGGAAGTTCATTTACACTTACCAGTGTGTGGGAGCAGATCAGATATGCAAACAATAATCGTGTCTGTTTTTCTCGTGCCTGCCCGCTCATTCCACCCATCACCGAAGAAGACCTTGGCTCCAGAACAGTTTCTTTCCAAACTGACTGGATCAAACTTTCCATAGGTCAAAAAGGAATTGTATTGTCTTGCAAATCCTATTTTATCCAATTTTTGCTGACTAAATAAGCAAAGCTTCTCTTGATATCCACAAGCCACGCAATTATGCAAAAATGGTCGATGACATCAACATGGTCTTCACCATCAAGATGTGTCTGGGGAGACATTTCCCATCCCTTTTCAGACAGGGCCAGCCAGAGATGCACTATCCCATAACCGATCAATATCTACTTGTGTAAGAAAACCCCAACACTAGCTCGTCCATTCCACCTCAGACCCTACAATAAGGTTGGTTATTTCAGTGGGGCCTACTGCGTGCTGTCAATCTTTTGGGGTTTTGTGTTTTTTCTTTCCTCGCTTTCTAGCCTTGTGTCTCACACCTTCCAAAGCACCCCAAAACAATACCCTCAGCTCACATGATTTCCTGTCTCCACTCATTGACTTAAGGTGAGAACTGGAGACTTCAGTATCTCATCTTAGAAACGGGAAGAACCAAGTCTCCCTCTGGTCAGTTTGGGGGAGGACATCACACAGTGACATATGGGTCTGAGTGTACAAGCCAGCATGAGTAAGCCATTCTCCAGGTAAGACATGAGGCCAGAGCTGCTAAGACAAAATCTCATGGGCAATTTCTCACCTTCTTCCTTCAGTCCCTCCCTCGGAGGGCAGGAAAAGCCAACAGACAAAGTAACCAAATTCACTCTGGGCTATTTACGGCTTGCTCCAGTCCATCCATCATCTCAGAGAATTGCTTGGGTCCTTTATTTCTTCTCTTACACATTTGCTATGGCCCCTGAACTCTTGGTAGTCAGGGAAAACAGGAGCCACAGCGCGGGAGAGTCAAGAGTAATGATCAGGATGAACAGGGATGTCACCGGGAAATGTGAAATTACAGAAATTACCTCTCTGAATTTCAAATATCCATAATCATAGTTCCCTAAGCTAAGCAACTGATGGTCCTGAACATATTTTTTTTTAACTTTTTATTTCCTGTGTTGCACAATGTGAAAGGATAATGGATGTTCTGGATGGGATGTCCTCCCTTCCACAGGTTCCGGTAGGAGACTCTGACATAGCTGCTAACGATCTCTACATACAGCTGAGCTGCTAATGTCCTTTTTTCTTTGTCCCTGGTTGTTTAACAAGCTCAAATGTCCAATCTGAGTACTTCAGCTGTACAGCTGACATCAATATTGCCTACAGTGAGATTTATTTTCTCACTTAAGAAAAAACAATTATTCATTCAAGGCTAGAGTTCAGAGAGACAAAATTGCCTTCTAAAAGTCCCAATGTCACGGACAGGACTAGGACCTGTTCTAGCAAGGCAGGGAGAGGAAGGGAAGCATTAATGGTGTAAGAATCCAGCAAGAGGCTCTGTGGGGCAGGGAGAGTCCTGTGTGAAGGGACTTCTCAGTAGCAGTGACTTCAGTGGAAGCAGTTCCACCTTTTACTTTGGAGGTCCTCGTTCTCCCTAAAGGTTCTCTGCATCTTGACTTTTGGTGACCTCAGGATTTTCTGGCAGTCACTGGAACCAAGAATCATCTTTTCAGAAATCTGCCTGGCATGGCTTCATGACTTATCTTTCAAGCCTCATCACAATTATTCATGCTCAGGCAGTATCCTAGCTACAGTCACAGTACTCCTGTGGGTTGATACTGAAGGTTACTTTGTCCCAGCAATAAAAAAAGGGAATTGCCCTTCCTCAGAACCCTGATTCCAAGGGATGAGCTCCGCAGAAGGGCATACTCAGAAAGCTACTTACAACCCAGCCTTTGGGGAGGCTGACATAAAATAATGAACCCCCAAGTCATCAGCAATTTAGCATCATAGCACATTCTACTGCTTGGTCACCATCTGCTTAGGACACCATGGCACAAGCTTACATGCGTACCTCAGTTTTTGCCCCACCCTTACCAATGGCAAATAGTTTCTGGGTTTACTTTTTTTTTTTTTTTTTTCCTCCTTAACATCCTGCTTCTATTCTGTGGCCTGTCCTTCCTGCTTTTTATATTTTAGGTTACTTTAGACATGACCTCACATCCTGGACAGTTGCACAGTAGCTACTAATTGCTGAAGCTCTGCTAATGGACTATACATTTGTGCAAGAGGGGAATAGACCATAAGAAGCAAAAACCCAGAAGTCAATGAGCTAGCATAGGTCAAAGTGAGATCTCTGGAGAGGAGGCTGGCTTGAGCTTCGTCTCAGGTTGTCTGTGTGGCCTGCAGCAGCTTGCTTAATCTCTCTGAGACTGCTCTCTCATCAGAGGGGAGATCATAAGGACAATCTCACAAAGAGTATTAGTGATTGATACTAGACAGTGACCACACATGACTTGACTTAGCACAATGGAAGCTGTTACTATGGCTTCTAAATTCTGGAATGTCTTTCACCAATAGCACCTGCTTCCACCTGACTGACTCTAGCTCCCAACCAGCTCCTCCAGGAAGCACTCCTTGATCAAGGAGAAACCACACAATAACACATCATCTTTGTCCCTCCCCCCCATGTGTGTGAGAGAGAGACAGACAGGCAGACAGACAGATATTTACATTTTCCTCAGTTCACACTCCAAGCTTCCCCAAGATCCAGAAGCTCCAACTTTCACAGCCTCTCAGGTACACCATCCCAGGAGGGCACAATCCTCAGCACATGACTGGGAACTCAGAGCAAAATGTTGAGGCTGCCCCTCTCAGTCAGTAATGCTCGGCTCTCTTGCTCACCCAAGTCTCTGATCCCAGAAGGAAGCAGGGACAGCGGCAGGTGCCTCTCATTATGTTCTCATATCCACTCCTTCACCAGCTACTAAGTCATTCATTTACACTTTACTCTCCACACCACAGCTCTGCCTCATCACTTCCCTCTGTCACTGAGTTAACCCTGCTCCATAGGACGGTTTAGATCTGTTCCTCCAACCCCCTTTCGTGAGAATAGAACTTGGTCAACTGTCTATCTCTGCCACATTAGCCATTAGCTTTTACACTTGTTATTCTGATTTAATCAGCTGTCAAGAAGTCACCCCCTCTCTCTGGCCTTAATTCTCATGTGGAACTTTCCAGATTTCCTGCATGGAAATCTTTCATGAAATGCTCAACTACATAAATTCTGTTTCTGTGCTAACCAGCAGTGCCCTGTATGCAGGATCATCTGTTTAAATGAAAACCTTGCCGTTTGTCATGGCAGCTTTATTTATGAGTCTGTGTACTGTAACCCTATGGCATAAATATTAAATAATAACATCCCTCGGGCAAAAAAAAAAGTCATTCCCATTACCTGGCAACTTCTTATAAAAAAAATATGAAGTGAACCCAACTACAAAAATTGGTAGTGGCAAATTCAAAAATACAAAGACAAGCAAGGATTGTTCAACAGGTAGAGAGGGGCACAGTAAATAATTTGCATTTTTATACTGTCTTGGTTCAAGAAATGAACCAGCCGAGAAGTAAAGACTGTTTAAAACAACAGTGAACTTGGGTTGGGTGACAAATTTCTTCAAACCCAAATTCCAATTTCGGTTACCATCTCCTAAGCAGCTGGTTGAGCTTTCAAGACCAGACACCAAACACCGACAGTGCCACATGAATGGGGTTCTGGACAAGGACATTACTCCTTTTTTAAGGATTCTGTGAATTTCCTATTACATCAGTTTCATGATTCAGCACTTTCCTTTTCATTTATTTACAGTAATATACGGTGAGATAACCCAAGCTTTCCGCAGGATCCTGGAACATAGGCTGGGCAGCAAGGGTGTAGCCTTCTCTAAATTTACTATTGCTCAGAACTCAGGAACAAATGGGAGGAAGCAAGTCAGTCAAAGAAGTGGGAAATAGCTCCTCACCGTATTCTGAGGGTCTCGACTACTCTGGTATTTAAAATAGGTTACTGCCATCTAGTTCTTAAGTCTAACAGAAGGCAAGTAGTGCGCAAACTGCAAACTGACGTGTGTAAGCCAAACGCAGCTCTGAAATGACAACGTTCAAGACGCAGCTAAAGTCACCACTCCGGCGGTAAGCGTAGTACAAAGAAGTAGATTTCGTTCTGGCATCCGCAACTTAGCTGGAGTGACCAAGGAGTTGTAGAGCCTCTGGAAACGGGAGGTGCGGTGGCACAGAACCGTCCGGGCCAGGAGGACCCAATGAAAACTCTAAGGAGGGTCGGAGTGAGTGGCAGAGGAGAAGGAGAAGTTGGGGACAAGAAGAAAAGAAGCTTCAAGAAGGTGAAGGAAAAGCCAGACACGGGTGGGGACAGAACTGAGGAGCTACTCTCCGAGGGGCTGGAAGCGAATGTATATTAGGGAGGATCCAGTATCACTGAGGACAAAAAGGGTACTCTAGGGGAACCTGGCCCTGGTCTTCAGCGACGCCGTGAGGAAGAGGATTGGACTCCAGTGAGAGTAGCCGGCAAGTCCAGTCCACACACCCGGCCACTCATCCCAGCTGCTGGGAGCGCCCGGTGCGCAATGGCAGGGAAGAGAGAAAACTCGAGTCGTCGTCCCCATCTCCTGCGGCTGGGGTCCGCGGCCACCCCACCCGCCTGGCCCCAGAGCCCGGGCAGAAGGAAGGACCCGAGTAGGGTCCAGCGCTCACCAGGTAGCAGAGAAGGAGCAGCGCGCCTGCAGGGCGGCCGCCGAGGCCCGGGGGGACACTGCCGCTCGGTGGGACCATGGCTGCGGCCCGGAGACCGAGCGCGGGCGGCGGGGGCTGCTGCTGCTGCTGCTGCCGCTGCCGTGGCCACCAAAGCCCCACACCGCGCCACTGCATGGTGAGGCCGCCCGGATCCCGGCCGGAACAGGTCACCTGGTGCAGGGACCGGCCCCCGCCCGAGGCGCCACCTTCCCGCCCGCCCCCGGCCGGCGGCCCGCCGCGCGCGGGGCCACCTGCCGCCGCCACCGGACCCGCCGCCGCCGCCGCCGCCACTGCCGCCGCCCCCGCAGCCCCAGCCGAGCGCCGGCTCCTCCCAGCTCGCAGTCCCGTCCCCTCCCTCCCTCGGCCTCCTTGCCCAGCCCGCCTCCCTGGTCGCTCCCTTCCAGCCCTCGCCGTCCACCCCTAGGGGCCGTGGGCGCCCACTCAGGTGGGGACGGCGTGGTCCCGCCCCCCACGGCCACTGTTAGTCGCCGGGTGCGCGGGGCTCTCGGCTGCCCCCATCGCTTTCTCCTGCTTCCTCCTCCGCCCCTTCCGCGCCCTTGCAGTCCGCGATCCCCCTCCCCTCCCTTCACCCCCTCTTCTCCCACTTTATCCCTTTCCTCCACGTCCTTTCTTCCTAACTCTCCTCCTTCTCCATCTCTCGCTCCTGTATCTCCCGCCAGTGCCCACCCTGCTGCATGCCGCTCATTTCCACTTTGCGCCGGGGCACTAGGCAGTGGGGTTTGTTTGATGGCTTGGGGGCTCGGGGTTGGGGGTTGTAGCCAGGGCGCCATTCTCGCAGGGCGGGGGCCCGAGAGTGTTTCCTCAGAGTTGAGCCACGCAGCCGCTTGGCTTCTAATCCATAGGGATGGATTTTGACCCCAGCCAACCTCTACCTGTTCACCTGCAGGGCTTAGGGCCGCTTTCCTGCTTGCACGTTTAGAGCCCAGGCTGTGCCCCACCCTGCCGCCTGATTGGTGACACGTTCTGGATGTTTCCCTAGGGTTTTGTGCGGTGCCGCCGCCACTGCTGCCGCGCTCTTTGTTTTAATTGTCCGGAGTATTGGCGCCTAGAGTGGGTTTGTATTTGATTTGCATCCCCAAGCTCCAGCTTCCACTTGGACCGAAAAGAAAACGAATTAATTAGGCCAGTCCAATCATACTCAAGCCCCATATAAAAAGGGGTGAGGCCCTTGAAGTGCACAAGCAGCTTTTTAAAAAACCAGGATACATCCTAGGCTTTGGGGAGGCAGGACGGAACCTACTGTTTGTTAGTGGACCTGGGTTCCGTAGCCAGTCCCAGGTGAGAGGGCCTCAGGGACAAGGAGAGCAGCTCAGGGAGTGTCCTGTAGTTCCACTGGGTGTAGTTCCGGGAAGTGCTTGGCTGACTGTCTCGCTGCTGAGAAAACTCCGTAGGGTCAACAGTAGTGCTGTGAGATAGTTAATCTACCTTGGAAAGATTGCCCTTTTGCCTTTGGTGTAAATTTGTGTGGAATGGGGCTATTAATAGTTTGGAAGTTGGAGAACACAGCCCTTTTTTCCTAAAGGGTTGACACCTGGCCAGGTCTTGCCAGACTTGTGAGGCTGGGCAAGTGTAAGGATGAGAGGCCAGAGTAGGTTATTCTGATCCTGGCCACACTGGGGATGTCGGAAGATAGCTGGGTCTCCCTTGCTCGTTTTTTGTTTGTTTGTTTCTTAGCTCACCTATGAGTTTGTGGGCCTGTGTAAGGCCCCCGACACCCATGCACAGCTGGAAAGCTCTCAGATTTTAGTTTGGTCAAAGGCACCTACCTGGAGAGCAAAGCAGGTAGGAGTGCCACAGAGTTCTGACTAGGTGGGTCCTGGAGAGTGTTGAGAAGCCTTCTGGTGAGTGAATTTCCAGGTAGGTGACTCGGGAATCAGGGAGGCCTCACTTTCCTAAGCGTGGAAAGATGCTGCCTGCCTAGCCAGCTGCTAGCACAATGGAGCACTTGGGAGGTTTAACAGATGTTGCCAGGATCCCTGTCCCACTTCCACAGAAACAAAGCACTTAAAATTCTTCTCTGTGATGCAGGAAACTATTTATTCCATTTGGTGTCCAAGGGAACAAAAGATGGGTGGCTTTGTCCCAGATCTCATCTGTATTTTTTCCATCAAAAGAAAAACTACTCCACAGATTTTTTTTTCCTTTTCTGTTTTCCTTTCTTTTTTCTCTTTTGAGATAAGGTCATAATTCTATGTACCCAAACTGGTCTGGAGCTTGAGATCTTCCAGCTTCAGCTTCCTGAAAGCTGGGGTTTCAGGGAAGGACTACTGTGTGTGTGTGTGTGTGTGTGTGTGTGTGTGTGTGTGTGTGTGTGTGTGTGTTATGTTAATATGTGTGCACGGAAAAATGTTGACATGTTTAAGAGAAGGGGGTATCAGAGGCATGAGAGAATTTGTAGGGTCCACCTGTCTTCCTGGGCATTCTTCCAGAGTTTTTGTCCCTTCTTATGGGCCCAGACTCCCATCCTTAGGGAACTGAATAGTCAGTCTCCCCTGTGGTTTGCATTCTGAGGCATAGTTTCCAAGGCTTTATGAGCTTTATAAGCAGCTGCATTTCCCTAAGTATAATCCATGCAAAGGGTGGTACTTAATGTAGCACTCTGCATCCAGCTGTGTATTTCTTTGTCTTCTGTAGCACTGAGTACTATCCTGTTCTTTAGGAATTCAGTGGTGGGCCGGACCATCCATTTTCATCAGCAGCAATGGGCATGCTTCAGAAAACTGACCTAAAACCAGTTTGGTCCTCTAAAATGATCACTGAGTGACTGTGTTGCCCAGAGAATAAGAATAGATTTGCCTGATGATTCCTATATTAGAAAGGGACAGAGAAGGGTCAGGAATTCTCACAGTGACCTTTTGGTCCAGAAGACACGATCACTTACTACCCTTGCCTCTCTGCTCTAGTAGATTATTTGAAGGGTGTGACTTTATTTCCTTGGTGGTGGTGTTGGGGGGGGGGGGGGGTCCTTTGTTTAGAAACAAGATTATTTTCCCCATTGCCTTGTGGAAGGCTTGAAACTCCATCATCACAATTCATTGACTTGGATTAAGCTTTTATACTGCACTAAAATCCAAATGCCTCCAGGAGGAGACTGTTTGAATCTGGCCTCCCTTGTGCCTACCTCACTGTAAGACAGTTTATCATCTCCTCATCAGACAGGGAGAAAAGAGCAAATCCATACCCAACCCTGACAGGGACCAAGGCAGTCAAGGGGGTTTAGATGACCCAGTGGGAGAGGAAGCCAAGATCTAGAGGCCCAAGGAGTAAGAACATAGTCTCCCTTCCAATAACCCTGCTCATCTCTGGGTTCTGCAAGGACTACCATAAAACCAGTTGTTCTCAGACTCAGACCCTCTAAGATCAGCAAAATCTTAGGGGTATGCATTTGGCCAACTAGAAACGTGAATAAAAAAGTTTAGGAAAATATCTAAAATGTATTGTATTCTGTCAACATCATTTTATCAAAAAGACAAGACTATGAAAAATATACAAGATGCCGGCTCAGCAACTTAGCAGGTTAAGGTATCTACCACCAAACCAAACGACCTGAATGTATTTCCTAGGACCTCCATGGTGGAAGAAGAGCACCAGCTCCCATCCTCTGAATTCTGCAAACATATTATGACACATGCCATCTTCCAATAAACAGACAAATGTAATAAAAACTTGGTTTTAATTAGGGAGGATCCAACATTGTAATAACAGATTGTTTTAGTCCACAGTAGACAGCCCTGGAGTGTGGAGATGGAGTGAGTGAACACGAGGACCTCAGTCTGAAACCCCAGCACCCACAGGAAAGCCAGACATGCTGGCTCCTGTCTTTGACCCCACCAGTGGGAAACAGAGACAGGAGTGTCCTTGGAGTTTGCTGGCCAGCCAGTTTAGCTAAAACAGGAAGCTCCAGATTCAGTGAATGACTGACCATGTCTCAAAGCAGAAAAATGGAGAAGCAACAAAGATCCCTTTGCTGACCTCTGGCCTCCATACACACATTCACCACAGATAGATAATAGACAGACAGATAGTCCTTTGCTTGTGAAGAACTCACGATTTGTCTTTGTCTCTTACTGTAGGACAGTAGGAACTCACCTCTGACATGGCATGATCCATATGGGCTCTTGGAAACCATGCTCCAGGCAAAAGGCATACCCAGCATAAAGAGCTTTGTCCCCACAGAGGCATATGACCCCTGGTTTTAAGAGGTGGGAGTCCCTTCTTCCTGATTCCCTCCTCTATAAATCCCCAGACAATGGTTACTGACTCTAGGAAGACTTCTGTTCTAATTAGGGTTACTAATGTTGTGATAAAGCACCATAACCAAAGTAACTTGGGGAGGAAAGGGTTATTTGGCTTACATGTCCACAACACCATTCATCGTTGAAGAGAGTTAGGGCAGGAACCTGGAGGCAGGAGCTGATACGGAGACCATGGAGGGGTGCTGCTAACTGGCTTGCTCCACATGGCTTGTTCAGCCTGCTTTCTTACAGAACCTATGACTACCAGCCCAATGGTGGCCCCACCCCAAATGGTCTGTGCCCTCCCCCATCAATAAGAAAATGTTCTAGAGGCTATGTCCTGACCTTGGACATCCAGAAAATGGAATAATTTTTTTCATTGAGGCTCCCTTCTTTCCAGTGACCTAGCTTGTGTCAAGGTGACATAAAGCTGGCCATCACATCTTCTCTCTCCTCCTCCCAGTTCAAAACACAGCTGATCAGTTGTCCTGTGTCTTTTGGCCACTTAGGCCTAAGACTATGCTTGTTTGGTGGCCTATTCTCCTAAATAAAGCAGAAGTCTTGGAAACAGGGCCCTTCCTGAGCACTGTTGTTCATGCCACATGTCTTATGTGCAGACTATTCACTGAATCCTTCTCATATTTGTTTGCTTCATCTCTCCCCTGTCCTTCCTTCTCTGCCTTTTTTCTTCTTACAGTCCTGTTATCTTCCAGTCTGTCTCCATGCACAGGCCCTGTTCTTTTTATGCAGTTTCGGTTATTCAAAGGTTGGAGAATGAACTGCATTTGTCTTTCCCATCAAAACTGAAGAAAAGCTTGCCATTCATTATCCAGGGCCCATCCCGAGAGGAAATCATGGTCTCTTGTCTTTGCCATGGACCTTTGGGGTCCAGCTACACCCTGCAGGCCTGATTTCATATTTTGTGTTTCCATCCTCTGGTGACTCCTAGAGATTCTCGCCTACATTCCTTATTTCAGATACCCTGCTTCTTACGGCTCCCTGCTTGTTCTGTCTTTAGAACACCCCACCAGATTTCATTCTGATCGCCTCATCTTAGCTCTACCTTCTGAACCCTTAGCTACGACCAGTCAGTATTTCCTGAGGCCACAAAGTCTGGCTCTGGGGAGCATGGTGAGGAGGGATTGGGGTGCTGGTGTCCTGGTGGTTGTTTCTAGGGGGTGCTGAAGGTCTTGGAATCATTCTGGCTGGAGCTCTGGTGAGCTCCGGAATGAGCTCTATTTCTGGGCCTGTCAAATGAAATGCCGTCGCTCCTAGTTATTTTTGGCTCTTTGCCCTTCTGCATAGGTGCATGTTCAGCTCAATTCTTTCCTCACCCTGAGCTGGTGAAATAGGCAGCTTCCTTTAGCCAAGCCTTCCCTGTGTCAGGAGCACCTACACCGTCAACAGCAGCTCACAACAGCGTTTTCTGGACTGCACAAGAGTTGTTTGGGCAGAGTATGGGTGGGCTAAAGGGAGAAACCTTCGCTGACCTTCTTGGAGCACCAGAGTTTTGTGGGCTGAACATCCCTAGGCAGGTAGAAACTGGTGTCCATGGCTTCATCATGTTTTCTACCCTGGCAAAGCATGCTTTCAGATCTTTCAGTCATCCTCATGGGGAGTTGGAATAGGATGAGAGTGGGGCACTTGCAAGTTCAGGGAGAGCACAGAAACATCAGGGGAAGGTTCTCAGGACACAGGAAGCCAAGGGCCTGTGTCTGTAGATGTAGGGGTATCTTTGGATGAGTGAGTTGGAAGCACATGTATGGGGGAGGGTGCGGGGGAGAAGGATTGAACAGGAACACGCAGAGTGTGTTGGGACAGAATGAAGGGAAAGTGATCTGCACCCAGGGGAGGAATTATCAGTTAAATCATCAAAAAGAGATCGTGTATACATGAGAGGCCCTGGGAATGCAAGATGTGCCTATAAGTCATGGCTGTGTTTCATAACTGACCCTGCAGTCCTCCGGCAGCCATTAGCATGGATTCAGGGCTTCTGGTTTATTGGTAATGTTCTGTATCAAACTAAAGAAAACAGCAGCAGCAGCAGCTAGATAGATACTGATTAATAAGCTATACATTAAATCAGTAAAATCAGAGAAGGTACAACAAGACTGGGGCCCCTCAGAAGCTGCTTTCTCTGCTTCTTTCCACTAAGGTGAATCTTCCCAGTTCTTACCAAACATCCCTTTGCTGAACTCATTTACTGAATCCACATGACAAGCCCTGAAGCAGGCCCTGTCCTAATCATCAATCTTACTTTACAGATGAGGAAATTAAGCCACATCAAAGTTCCAGGCTCACAGCTGAAAGGTTACATGGCTACTCTGAATTCTGGCACTTACTTATTTATTTATTAGTTAGGAATATCACTGTGTGGTCCTGGGGGGTGAGCTCAAGGCACTGCTAGGTGTGGTCAGAAAACATACCACCATCAAACTGAACCCCAATTTCACTCAAGGCAGTTTTATTCAAGGCCTAATGCTCCCTCCAGTATGCCAGGATTGTGCTGTGAAGGGCTAATAAAGAGGCAGCCAGGCTCTGCCCTGAATGTGAGGTCCCACCTGGATTTCAGACTTAGATATTGGTCACTGCTCCACCAGCCCCTGGAGAAATAGGTTGCCATGGTAGACACACCTTTCTAAGACCCAGCTGACCAATGCCTGACTGAGTTACCTTAGTTAGACACACTAGTCATTAATGAGCCTCAATCCTCAGTGTGTAAAACCTGGAATGAAGTGGCTGGTTTGCCCACTTACATGGTATTGGGAAGGTAGGTAAAGTAGCACCATGGGTACAAAGCACATGGACAGGCCCTGGACAAGAGGCAAACATCACTTGTATGTGTTCACCAACTTTCCCTAAAGGCTTATAGAGAAAGATACATGATCCCCAAGATGCTGGAAAATAGGCAAAGATGTATAAATGCCACTGACCCCCCAAGATGATACCATCCATGAAGCACAGCACCATTAGAATGTTGTGGGAAGTCTGCCCTCTTGAAGATGCCAACTACAGTATGAGAGCTGTTGTAATGACCGCCCATCAGAGAGAAAGCATAAGCTAGCCACATGGAGGGAAGAGTGATATACAGTCAGTCTCCAATCAGTCTAGCTATTCTTGCTCAGGTGCTGATGGGTGAATGAGCCCACCATCTCCAGTACGGAGTCCCCAGGCAAACTACTTAGCAAAGTCTTGTTGATTTGTTGAACCACTAAAGATAAAAATAAATTGTTGCTTTGAGCCACTCATTTTGGAGGTAGTTTGTTCTTAGCAAAAGATAAATGAAACAGAATCCTGGGCTAATATTGGCACAAAACAAAAAACTGAAATGTTTTTAGTTCAGAGCTTCCTAGGAGGCAAAGCAAAAAGAGGAGCAGAATGGATTACGTGCATCTATCATCTTGTAGTCTATAATCTACATGAATATGGAGTCCATCCATTTCCTTTTAGTCAAAGCACAATGAAAATTAAAAGCACTTCATTACATAGACTCTGCTATGTTTAGCAGAATTAAATATGGCGCGTTCCTGTAGACTCCCACCCTGCCGCGGCAAACCGAGAGTCATCAGGATCACAAAGAAGGAACTGTCCTGCGTCTGGGTAGATCTGGCAGACCAGCTCAGGCCTTTTCTCCTTGTTTGGGCTTCAGTGCTTCTTGTGCCTCCTGCTTCAGATTCATCTCAAATTAAGTCCCAAGCAGGCTCAGTGACTTCAGGGTCCTAAGCAGGCAGAATTAATGATGAAAATGGAAAGGCTGAAAATAGTCAAACCCGAAGAAGATTGGATGATTTATGCAAACCTTGAGGAGAAACGACAGCTCAGCCCCAAATTGAAATGTAGACCCGAGCTTTGTAATCAGCTAGGATGCACCTCTTTCTGGCATTAACCCCCAAAGGAGAAAAGAACAAACTCTGTGTTGTATCCTTGGGTTCGCCCTGTATCATGGTCCTTGGAGAAGTTCCTGGCCCTTCTTAAAGCTGTTCTTCATGAAGTGACCTTTGAGGTCAGAGAGGTTAACAGCACACCTTGCCTACTGTCTCATTTATAGACGCCCAGATGGTCATTCTTTCCCCATGGGAGCCCCAGCTAGACTCAGGTGACTCTTAAAGGTAACAGGATTGTCTTCTGTGCCTCAGCTTCACTTTCTCAACTCATTCACCTCACTGGTTTTTACTCCCAAGGTGGAGTCAGGAACCTTCTTTCTGCCTGATGGGAGAAAGCGCCAGGCTTAAGCCCCAGCTGAGTTCCTGGCCCTGAATTTGCATAAACACTATCTGAAGACAGCTGCATCTGTGTTTTGTCTCATTTTTCAACAAGTCTGTGAAGTAGGTTCTATGGTTGAATCATAGTCCTTAAGAAAACACACGGTGTTCAAGATCCCTAACGCACCTGTGGGTGTGGCTGTGTCTGGAAATGGGGGCTATGTGGATAGAGTCAGGGTAAAATGAGGTGACGAGGTGAGCCCTAATTCAATGGCTGGTGGAAGGACACTTGGTCAAAGGTATGCGCAGGGCTGTGACAATAAGACACGGGTGGAATAACCATGGGATGAGGAGGGTGATGGCAGAGTTGTGAGGCCATAAGGCAGGGAATGCCTGGAGTCAGATCTTGAAGAG
The DNA here is from genome assembly GCA_033318265.1 of Phyllotis vaccarum. Classification (NCBI taxonomy): domain Eukaryota; kingdom Metazoa; phylum Chordata; class Mammalia; order Rodentia; family Cricetidae; genus Phyllotis; species Phyllotis vaccarum. The sequence continues at coordinate 118,076,457 of JARWLC010000001.1, read as the reverse complement.
CTAAGGAAGGGTCCTTTCTGGAGGTCTCAGAGGGAACACACCTGTGCACAGATTTACTAGGGCCTCAGGGTAGAATTTCCATCTTCCTGAACTGTAAGGATAAACTTTTCTGTGGTTTTATTTTTCAGTCAGAGTCTCTTGTATCCAGGTTGGCCTCCAACTCCATGTGTAGCTGAGAATGACCTTGAACCCTTGACCTTCCTGCTTTCAGCTCTCAAGTGCTGAGGTTACTTGCATATTCATCATACCTATTAGTTTATGCAGTTCTAGAAATTAAACCCAAGACTCAAGAGAGGTGGACCTCTGTAAGTTCAAGGCCAGCTGGGCCTACAAAGTGAGTTCTAGTCCAGCTGAGGCTGTTACATAAAGAAACCCTGTCTCAAAAGAAAACAAATGGAAAAAAAAAAAAAAACTGAACCCAAGACTCATGATGTGTTCTACCAACTGAGTCACATCATAGGCTCAAATTCCTATTGTTCCAGCGTATGATATTTTGCTTCAGAAAAATCTAAAGTAATACATAATTATGTTTGGTGTTAATGTCTCAGTTTTTGATCTAGAATTATTGGATACTTACTGTGCTCCAGGCTTGGTGCTAAAATCTGAAGCATAAACCCAAGGCTGTCAGTAATACAAAGCAAGCCAAAGTCCCCTAGCCAGCTAGTAATTTTCTGAACTTATTCCATCATATACCTTGGGATCCCTGGTGTCCAGTGTCCTCATACCCACATACCTCTGCCCATCACCAATGTCTGATTTGAAGATACCTTGGAGGGCTAAGCCAGCCCCTATTTTTGCAGGCCTATAACTGAGGTTGAGGGAATCCTGCTCCCAGCAGAAGGGTGGCAGTGGGCTTGAACGTCTCTCTCAACTTATTCATGCTACTAGTAAATGCAACATAAGTAAATACTAAGTTATATGTGACTAGTAAAAGCAATGTCCTTCCTGTCTTAGGATCTTAGAATGGAGAGCAACGCCTTCATTGAGAGCTGTTACGTTAGTGGAAGGGACATGCAGGATGTTCGTCACTCACCCTTTATCTCAGAGTCCTGAAGAAGTGTCCGTGTTGGTTCAATATAGGACTGAATCCTTAGAGAATTCTGGAATTGGGCCAAGGAAGATCTTGCTCTCCTATATCTTGCTTTTAGAGGCCACAAAAGCTGCTACAGATGCCTTCCAAGATGCCGAAGGAGTCACTGGCCTCATTATATGCATGCACCACTACTGCTGTTTGAAACTCCAATACTGCTGAACAGTTCAGAAATAGATCCATTATGGGTCTGCTTTTGCCCTGGGGTTTTAACACAGGTCACCAGAAAATCCAAGATTTCACAGTCAGTCCAACTCTTAAGAGGGAAAGAAAAAAATTTCTCTAGAGCACTTCCACCTCACCCCCACCCCAGCCTATCGGGAGCCCCTCTTCACTTTTACTGCAGCTTCAGGATAAATAGCTCTTTAATTGAACTCGAAATCTAAATTCTCTTCAGCTATTAATTGATAAGAGCATCTCCTTTTACCTCTCATGCTCTGAAGTAAGATTAGAGTGTAAATAAACTAGGTCAGGATTAGTGAGACGGACGTGAACTGTTCTCTTTATTCTTCGTCATCTTACAGGATAACTAGGGTCTGGACATCATCATTCAGTCCAGATAAGTCAGGGCACTCCAGGAGAATCCACCAGATTGCACTCTCTGAGACTGCAAGCTTCCCCCCCCCCCACCTCCCAGCTTTCTACCTCATAAGAGACCTTTGAGGTTATGAGGAGCCTTGACTGGGTTGGTAATCGTTTTTAGACTAGATGGAATCTCTTGTTGGGGAGATGGGGTGTTAAAATCAGAGTTCCCTGGGATAGCCATAACCACAGTGCATTCAGCATTTCCTGAGCCTGGCTTCTCACTTGCACAGTGTGTTAGAATCATTACCTAATTATTAATCTCACCCTAGAGCTCTTCGGAGCTTATGATGCCCATAGAAGTTAATGAAGGCTTTTTCCTATAGATCTGGGGCTGAGTCACTATGATTGACAGTGCTCAAGGTAGGGTAGAGACTGATGGAAATGACATAGGAATGGAGGGTTACAGAGATGGAAAAGAAAGGACAGGAAGATGATGATGCCAGAAGGGACCGGAAGGAGAACCTAGACAAGAATGTAACTTCAAACACCTCATTAGGAAAATGGGGCAGTTAAGGAAGAACCAAGTAATCTGCTTAAACTTTAATTAATTATTCATTTATATATATTTATGTGGCACACTTTCTCCAGGGAACCCAATGTGCTTTGCAAACATATTAAATAATTAACTCTCTCAAATCTGAGTGAAGTGGAGAGGCAGCAGAAAGATTCTGTAAGTGGCCAAGAGGCTTAGAGAATGACAACCAGAGTCTCGTAGAGTAGAAAATGCTCCTGTGCCCAAATTGAGGTTGCATGACAGAGGAGACTCTCTGGGGCTAATGAATGCCTCATAGATACATTTGGACACCTTCCAGATTGTGCAGGTCATGTTTGGAGAGTTATATGATGAAAGATGCATTAGATAAATAGGTAAGCAGATGCATAAATGAGCTACTATCAGAAATCCCAGGGATGAGCACTGTTAGAAGAACAGAGAGGAGAATACATTCTGAAAACATGCTACCCTCAAGAACAGAGTTAGGAAGTATCTTAAATCAAAACTATCAATGACAGTATTACATAAAGCGGAACTGCCAAGGCCGAACAGCGAACAGTGAGCATAAACATGCACCAACATGTGTTTTATTACATTTTGAGTTCCTAAAATAGTACTCTCCATGCACTGTTGACAGGACCCAGGATGGGGTACATAATCCCAGCACTTGGCAGCTTGAGGTAGGAGGGTCTCCACGTGCTTAAGGTTAGCCTGGGCTACATACATACAAGTATCTAGCATCACCCTGTTCCAAAAAAACAAAAACCTAACAACATACCTTTACCAAGTTGCTTCAACATTTCTCTGGAAAGTATAAACGTATCTTCTAAACCAGCAGGGAGCAAACACACTACAATAGAACAAAACTTAGTGAATCATATAAAAAGAAGTGACAGTGGCAGCCAATGAATGGGAGACTTGAGCCTGCTTGGGCTCTCCACTTTGGGTCAGCTACAGCAACTGACTTCTTCTCACTGCATCTTAAAAGTAGGAAATGAAAAGGCACACAGCAGCCTTGGAGAGATCAGGCCATTAAAGCCATGATTTGCTGTTAGCCAGGTAGGTATATGTCATTGGGAGACACAGTCCACATTCGGGAGGCTAAGGTTTGGATGAGTAACTTGCAGAAGCACAGGGTGGGAGCAATACAGTTGTCGAAAGGGAGAGAGGTTTCCTTTCTAGAATGAGAGATGACCTTCTACTACAGGCACCACCAGGAAATGAAAAATCTAAAACCAAAGAGTGGTAAGGGGAGAAATGTTTTTAAACTAACAGAACATTTTGTTGTTGTTGAGACAAGGTCTGGCCTTGAACACTCTACACAGCAAAGGGTGACCCTGACCTCTTTGAAAATGCATGCCTAATACATTATTTATGTGTGAGTTTATGCATGTGTGAGTAGCGATGCACACGTGCCCTGTGTGCATGTGAAAGTCAGAGGGCAACTTCCCAGACTTGGTTCTCTTATTCCAATGATTTGTTTTGTGTGTTTGTGTGTTTTGTTTTTCAGGAGACAGAATTTTTGTGTAGTCCTGGATGAACTGAACTCACTGTATAGATCAGGCTGGTCTCATACTCAGGGATTTGTCTGTCTTGGCCTCCTGAGTGCTGGGATTATATTGTCATTCTTTCTTGGGACCGTGGGCCATCGGTTCACACAGGGGTAGGAGGGGGGAGCAGAAGTGAGGGAAATAGAGTTCAGAGGCTGGGGATAGACAAGAGAGAGATAGCCCTTCTGGAGATGACTTCAGTGAGACAACTCAACTTTATTCCAGAAAGAAAAGGGACTATAAAAGCTGGGGACAGTGGTTGAGGCATCACCTAATTTGCATTAAACAGTACCTTCCTGTCACAAGGCAGAGGGTCCTATATCAACCTCCTAGTACATGTCTTAGTTACTGTATAGGCACAGGGAGAAAGCTCTAGCAGGGAGAAAACACAAGGGTCATGCTAGAGATAACCCAGGCACCCAGGCTTGGAGACAGCTTTCAGATAAGGTCAGTGCTCCAGGCCTAGGAACACTCCAGATAATGACAAGTAGAAAGCAGGAAGTCTCAGGGAGGACGACTGGGCTTAGAGAGAGCTGCCAGGCCATGATACACTACAACTTCTGACCAGCAGGGCCTCCCAACAGGATGAAAGGGGTGCTTTTGAGGCAGGGTCTCTCTTTTGTTTGACTGTGTACTCTAGGCTAGCTCACGGGCTGTTTCCTCTGTCTCTGCCTCAGTTTTTATCACAGCTGTAGGGCTCCAGATTCACATCACCATATGTGGTTCTTTCACATGTGTTACTTTTACTCACTGAATCATCTTCACATCCTCATGCTGAGCTCTTAGTCTTCCAGCCTCCATTTCCCAAGTGCTGCACAAACATGCCCGGCTGGAAACACCATGACTCCCTAACTTACGATCCTTATTTCCGTAAGGTTTTTATTTTATTGGCTATCTCTTAAAGTCTCTCTCTCTCTCTCTCTCTCTCTCTCTCTCTCTCTCTCTCTCTCTCTCTCTCTCTGCTTCCCCCAATAAGTGACTTGGTGTACAGAACAGATTGATTTGAGCCCAGACTCCACCAATTATTAATCAAAAGCTCCAAGGCGTCTTGCTCTGCTAAGTTGGTTTTATCCTTTATCCAGTAGTCACTTTCAGGATTGCCTTTTGGATCACTTCAAAAACTGGCCAAGGAAGTGCTTGGTGAAATACACAAATTCACTGGATTTTGAGTGTCACTTTTTTGGACTGAGATGAAAGTCTTATTGTTCAGGCACACAATTCTTCCGCCCTCTTCCATGAGACAGATATCTCACACTCCTGTTACTGGAACATTCTAGAATCACACTCTAGTTTAAAAGATTTATATTTTAAAAATTTATTTGCCTCTTGTACTAAACCCAGTTTTAGATGGCTAATTTCAGCATTAGTTAGGGATCAGTCTTTAGCCCTAATGTAAACCCACACATCCCTGCCTAAGCTCACTGTGATGTGAATGGCAGAGAGCCACTAAACACAATAAAAAGAGTGTCTCTCAAATTCCCCTTCAGGGGCTACAGATAAATTCTTCTCCTGAGGATAGACCGAGGTGCATACAGGCTGACTAGATGTTTGTGCTAAAGCTCACGTCCAGATTCATCTTGGCATCCTAACTCCATTCATATTTCCGTAGATGCTATTGTCTGTGTGCACTGCCATGAGGCTGAGCCTGCAGCCTCTCCCGGACATGATGGTGTTGGGAGATGATTTAATTCTGTATGCAGAGCTTTTATGAACCACACTAATGGCATTAGAAAGAGATCAAAAGATCCTTCCCCCTCCTTTCCACCATATAAAACAATACTGAAAAGGCAACCTTTATAAGCCAGAAAGTGGACCCAGTAGACACCGACCATGCAGGCTTCTGCTATTCTGTTTTTAAGCCACCCTGTCTGAGGTATGTTACTGTGTTGCTTGAGCTGATCGAGCTACCTTATGTTTTCTAATTCAACATAAAAGCTTTTTCAAATGACAAAAGTCATGGTACTATTGATTTTAGGTGTTGCTTTATTATTCATTATTGTTCATATAGTGGCTCTATCTATCATATGTATTATAATATTTATATCTTATTATTGTTTTAGATAAGGTTTCTATTGCTGTGAAGAGACACCATGACCCTGGCAACATTTATAAAGGGAAAACATTTCGCTGGGGCCAGCTTAAAGTTTTAGAGGTTTAGTCTATTAAGGTCATGGTGGGAAGCACGGAGGCATGCAGGCAGACATGGTGATGGAGAGGTTGCTGAGAGGTCTAAACCAGGATCCACAAGCAGCAGTGTTATGGATAATCCTGTACACTGTGAAAATGTGTTATTCTCATTGTTACTAAAAGGCTGATTGGTTGGTAGTCAGGTAGGAAGTACAGGTGGAACAACCAATCTAAGGACTGGGAAGAAAGAGAGGCGGAGTCAGAAAGACACCAGGAGATTCAGAGGAAGTAAGATGTGTAGAAAATGAGGTAACAAGTCATGAGCCATGTCACAAAACATAGCTAAGAAAAATGAGTTAATTTAAATGTAAGAGTTGTCTAGTAACAAGCCTAAGTTATTGACTGAGCATTTTCAATTAATGTAAGTTTCTGAGTGGTTATTTGGGAGCAATGCCAGGACAGGAAAAATCTGCCAACACAGAAGGAAGAAGATGATCACGGTAGGCCAAATGAGCATTTGAGACCTCAAAGCCCACGCCCAGTGACACAGTTCCTCCAACAAGGTCACACATATTTCAATAGTGCCACTCCCTATGAGCCTATGGGGCATTTTCATTCAGGCTGCCATCTATCCTCTATCTATTGCCTATCTCTCCCTACCACATATCATCTATCAACCAATCTACCATCTATCTATTTATCTATCTATCATCTATCTATCCATCCATCTGTCTATCATCTGTCTCTTTGGTCCACCTACACCTTGTCTCAGTACACTAGCTTTAAACTTATGCTTGTAGGATACTTCCCAGTCCTGTACCTTTATATACGCAAAAAGTCACCTGCCTACTTAACCGATGTAACAAAAGAAGTAGTAAACTAGGAAAGACCTGGTGGGCTCTAGGATGAAAAGCATTGCCCCTCAGCCTGCATCTCCCAGCTGCAATCTCATTAAACCCCACACATACTGGGGAGGCATTCAGCCACTGCTTTTAGTTTTATTTCCAGAAAAAGGACAATGGAGCTCCAGAGAGATTTGCCATTCTTCAAGGTCACAAACAGACAGCATGGTAAAGAGGTAGAAAGCTGCTGTCTCCAGTCTCCACAGCACCACCTGGGCAGTGATTCCTATCCGAGCAGAAGGCGCTGAGCAGCTGACCCCTGTCAGAGAACCTCTCTCTCTTGGGAAATTTTACAGGGCCTTTCCAATTCCTCCAGACCACAGTTAAGCATCCAAATGATTCCATTACAGCTTTTAATACCCTTCGTCTCCCACCAAATCATGGTAGAAGAAATATGTAAAGTCTCTAGAGGAAACAGCCAACCATTTTCTTTCTTATTTCTCTGTAAATGAAACAAGTGCTGGGCTTTTCTTTTCTTTATTTCTTTCTTTTTTTTTCCCACAAACTTTAAATTAAAATGCTGACCTGTGGAGTTCTGAGCTCAGCTTTCCTCAGTAAATAGAAAGGAACCTGTTAGAAGCAGACTGAGGGGAGCCATCTGTATCCACATGCTCTGTGTCTAAAAGTTTGAGGAAGAGGGTTGATGACCTCAGGTTGAAATTTCTGATCATGTTCCACAGGGCGGGGGAGAGGGGTGTATCTAATTTAAAACAGTCTTGACCAGATGCTTGGTTGGTAAACATTTGTCACATAAGCGTGAGGACCTAAGTTTGGTGTCCAGAACCCTTGCAAAAAAAAAAAAAAAAAAAAAAAAAAAAAAAAAAAAAAGTTGGGTGAAGTGGTATATGCTGGATCCCTGGGGCTCAAAGCCAGGCATCCTAGCCAAATCTGCAAGCTTCCTATGGAAGATGGATCTCTGACCTCCACAAGCATATGCATGCACATACACCTTGTGTACTTTGCATACACACACTCACTACACACACATGAACACATACACACACAGAGACAGTTCTCAAATTATTGATAACTGTTTTTCATTTTGCAAAGTTTCCACAACAGGTTCATATTAATTATGGAGTCTCTATTACAGTGATTCAAAGTGGGGGAATTCTACCTCCCCCAGTGACATGTAACATGTGACAATGGAGAGATTTGGGGTTGTCACAGCTTGGGATAGGGATGGCACCTGAGGGTAGAGGTTAGGGGTGTTGTTAAACATCTCTTGAAGCAAAGCATGATCCATTCCAAAACATGAGTGTGACATTGAAACTGAGGACTCTCCTTTGTGGCAGTTATCATTTACATGACTGCCAGCATTGAGATCCCATCCCTACTGTGTGCACATGTGTGTATTGCATGCATGTGTGCTCACTTGGGCATGCATTGATTATCTTCTCTGTGATTCTGCATCTTCCACTTTTAGAGATAGTCTCTTACTGAGCCTGGAACTCATCATTTCTGTTAGGCTGTCTGACTGGTGAGCACTCAGGATCCTTCCTGCCTTTGCTCTGCCAGCACTGGGATTACAGGTTTGCACCACCAGGCAGCATTTACATGGATGCTGAGGATCTGAACTCAGGTTCTCATGTTTTCACAGCGAGCACTTTACCCACTGAGCCACCTTTGAAGCACCTCCTGACCTATGTCCACCCCTATTGCTCCAGCACCCACATTTTATGGATCCTGAATATAGTGTTTAACATACTATGATAAGTTCTGCTCCATCAAGAATTACCACTGTGTCATCGTGTTAGATAACCAAAAAACTTGAACCAAAAAGAATTTCTTTCCATATCTTTTAAACCAGTAAATGTTGAATATCTAGATTATAAAAGCTATTATGATACATTTTATTATTAATTTTACATATTGAGTCAAGAGTGTTTATATTTTGAACTTTGGCACACACAGGGCATACATTACCTTCCAAGAGAGAGATTATGCCAGCTGGTTGGATGCCCTATGTTCTATTAACACTAAAACTAGGCTTAACTGTCAGGCCATTCCCTGTAAACACATTCAGATCTGCAAGCAGTAAGCACAGGCTTCCAGCCCAAATGGCCCTTTGTATGTTGAGGAGAAGAGCGATCCAGACCGCTGGAGCATGTCTTTCGCCACCCCTGAGCATCCTTCCTATTAGCTTCTCAGACTTGGGAGATCGGCTAACAGCTGTTGGGGGACACTTGTAAGTGAGTCAGACAGGAAGAGGTCCTACAGCCCTCTACTTGTGTGTTTCTGAGTCTGGCAGGTCACACTGGGAAACCACAGATCCCATGCTGTCTCTTGATGACAAAGGTCCTTTAGGACCCATAAGGCCTTGCCTACACCCTCTCCTCCCACCCACTCTTGCCACACTGACCTTTTTGCCTTCCCACAAGCCACACCATCACCACAGGGCCTTTGCATGAGTTTCCCTTGCTCCTTCATGGTTGTCCTGCCCCTTTACTTTGTTAATGCACACGCTCACTTCTCCAAGGCCAACCGAGCTATCACTTTCTCTCAGACACTTGGCAGACCTTAGCACTGCCATAAAGTTTTCCCTTCAGCTCCCTCTCACTGGTGCAGTTTATAAGTATGTGAGTTTTGACATGGAGTCTGGCTAGGACACATCACGGTATCCTAAAGTACTATGTTCAGCATAAAGTGGGTGCTAGGGAACCTTTCTTGAGCCATTTGATTTTTAAAATCACATTTTATTTATAAATTTATTTGTGACTCAGTGCGCGCACATGCATGTGGTGTGTGTGTTCAGACACCACAGCTCCCATGTAGTGGTCAGAAAGTGTTGATTTTTTCCTGCTACCTCGTGGGCCCAAGGCCTACTCACTGGGCCATTTTCATGGATCCTGAACCATTTACTTTTTAAAGAATGAAAACAAAACAAACAAATAAATGTGACCATCCTAAGATCTTTTCTCAGAAGCAGAGTACTAGCTGGAAAGCCAAGGGCACATAGGTCCAAATGACCCTATGGGTCATCAGGATTTGTTAGTAGATTTGAAGGCATTGAAGGGTATTCTTACCTTGTCCTCCTTCATGAGAATATCATTAAGTTAGAAACTAGAATCAGGCCAACATCTAGATCTTGGTAACCTCCTCCCTTCCTGCTGCTTCCTAATCAGGAAACATCCACAGCCTTGCTTTACATCCCCCTTCTCTGCTAGTGGGCTAACCTTCCTTCCTGGGTTGTGTGTTGAGCAATGCCCACAAGGCCAGCACTACTATCTTGAGATATTTAAATATGACTTTGAGAAATGAGTCTGTCTTCGATATGAAAGCCTACAGTCACCAGGACAAACATGACTGCAATGTTGAAAATCCCTAAATAAAGAGACGCCATGTTCTCTGCATATTCATGGCCAGAATGAATATTATATATGATGCCTGGTTTTATAAGCATTCGGATAACACAGAAGGCGAGAATACAGATTTACTTATTTTTATCAATGAAAACAATGCCAGTTGACCAGCAGAAGAATAGTTTCCTCTGGTCTGAAGAGCAATGTGCCTGCAGAAGGCAGTTCTGCCTATTAGTCTCAGTGCAAAGCTTTATTTTTATATTATTGTGCCATTTTATGCACAGTCCCCAAGTGCCTTGTCAGTGACAGCCACTCATTAAATCATTTGAACTATCATATAAAAATAAAGATGGATTTTAAGCTACACTGAGCCAGGCAGTTGGTTAGCAAATACTGATTGCTCCCCGTGGGGTCTGGAGTGTTCTTTCAGGTGATGGAGCCTCATAGGAAGGAAGAACATGGTTCGTCACCTCAGGATGACTTAGGGACCAATCCAAGCAACAAACAGATAAACCTTCAAGCAGAATAAAACTTCTCAGAAGAAACACTGTCTTTAGAAAGTGGAGTGAAGGTCAGTGTGAAGCAGATCTCAGAGGCATAGTGGCAGGTCGGGTACCGTGTCAGGCAGAGGGAAGTGTAGGCCCAGAGCATGAAACAGTTTGAAAGGTGGGACGATTATGATGTGAGCACATGTGCCTATGCCCCAACACTGGGGAGACTCAGGCAGGAGGATTGTTGCACATTCAATGCCACCTTGGGTTACATAGTAAGAACCTGCTGGAAGGGGTGGGGGTAGGGAGAACAGCAGAAAGAGGAAGGAAGGAAGGAAGGAAAAGGAAGGACAGAGGAGGAAGAGGAGGAGGCAGGGAGGGAGGGGCACAAAGCAAGAAGGAAAGAAGAAAATAGCATGAACACCCCTAAGAGGTCAACTTAGGAAACGGTTGTTTTTTTATTTCATTATTATTATTTTTTAACTGAGGACAGGTGAAGCTGCAAGATGAACTTAGAACGTCTACAAGGGTTATTCTCCTTTCTGGGCAAAACTATACATTTTCAACAGGACATAAATGAGAATGTCTCGTGGTAAAGACTAAAACACACTCCTGAAATGTGGAGCAGGAACCCTCCAGGTAAGGACAAATCCAACCACGCTCGAAAACTACTAACCTTGACTGCTACAGTCACAATATGAAATGCTCTCCACAAACTCCCACATTGAATGCATTTTTTTTAATGCTATTCTTGGAGGTTCTAGGAACTTTAGGAGGCAGAGTCTAGTTGGAGGATGTAGGTCACTGAGGGTGGGTGTTGGGGTATGTTAGCCTCAGCCCTTCCTCTTTCTTCTCTGCTTCCTGGCTACCAAGAGTCTATCTCCTCCTCTGCCACACATTACCACACATTACCACGACACTCTTCCAAGGTGAAAGGGTGCAGGGGCAGCAGATTGCACCATCTGAAACAGTGAGTCAGGGTCAATTTTTTCTTTCTTTAGGACATTCTGTCAAGTATTTTGGTCACAGTTACACAAAGTGATGAATACATTAACTCAGCTAAAATGTCCAAAGTATACTCCACTCTACAATTCATTTATAGATGTCTACAGTCCAAATTCATGGTCATGTCCACCAAGGGAGAATCACAAGATTGTTTATTGCAGTGACATACCAACTACTTATACAACCTAAGCATCCATCAACAATGACATGTATAAACTTGGATGTACTCATACAATGGAATACTGTACAGCATTGAAAACTGGTGTCCTGGAATTACAAATAGCATCACATAGACGAATCTCACACATTAATGAAAGAAACTGTATGCAAAAGATTTCATGGTGTATTATTCTATTTTTTTTCTTTTGGCTTTTTTTGAGACAGGGTTTCTCCATGTAGCCCTGGCTATCCTGGAACCTGTTCTGTAGACCAGGCTGGTCTCAAACTCAGAGATGCACCTGCCTCTGCCTCCTGAGTGCTGACATTAAAGACATGCACCACCATACCCAGATATTTATATTTTTTAAAAATATTAAGACAGACAAAAATATTATCTACAGGCAAAACTTCATCTAAGGAGAAGATAAAAGGCACAGGGCAGCTGGGGGTGCATCTGGACATTTTTTTTTTTAACCTCATATTTATGTTTTGTGGTAATTCACTTAGTCATTTGCTTACTTTTGTGTGCATGTACTTTTTAGAATGTATGTCCCATAAATTATATTTCAGTAATAAAAAACCTTTCGTTTAAATCATGGTAACTTTAAAAACAAAACACCAGTATTCAAGAAAATATATTGCTTGAGGCTGGAACTACTTTCCTCACCAAGTGCCTTAGACTAGCAGATGTGTTAATTCTGTGTGCCCTCATATGCCATTGTCATAACAGTTGGTAGTGTGTGTGTGTGTGTGTGTGTGATATAAAACCTAGGTGATGAAAGGCAAATAGAAATAAATCAAGTCTCTTTCCAAACATGGAGGTGTGGTATATGGTGTCCATCAGGGATATTATTCCTAGAGATTGCGCCAAATGTAAGCACCAGACCTATGTTTGCCTGAAGATAGGGACCTGGAGAGTTGAGAAACCAGAGGGCAGAGCTGGATAAGAGTCAGCACATTAACATGCAATCATTAGCCTACATATTTTAGGGATGGTTCTATGACTAACAGCATCACCTAGCCAGATATGCTCTACCTACATGAATATGGTGAAGGTTTTGAACTCTGCTAAAATCACTATACTTGGTGTGCATAGTAGGCTTCTGGTATTATCTTCACGGACCACAAAGAGAGGCAACAGAGTGGCCTGTACAGACCTGCCTGGTTCTGATGCTCATTCTCCGTCTTTTCTGGACATGGTCCCCTACCTGTCCTCCACCAACAACTTAATAAGACCAGTTGGAGTTGAGCATGTCATAAAAATATCAATATGAAGGGCTCAGTGCAAACCGTTAACCTTAGCATTCATGAGGCAGAGGTGGGAGGGTTTCTGTCAGCCTGTCCTACACAGCAGTTCAAGTTCCAGGCCAGAGCTATGTAGTAGTAAGCCCTTGTCTTGGGGGGGGGGGGAGACAAAAATGATAAGACTGCTGCTATTCCTCCAAATTTTCTAGTTCAGTTAAAAAGGCAAAAATAGCTATCCTGGAAAATGAAATATAATGGTCAACAAAGTGTCTCATTAAGTCACAAATATCTTGTATGTTAGTTTCTATTGCAAACACTCAGCTGGACAGTGAGTAGACCGTAGCAGTTCCTAGGTATAGATGTGTCCCAATAAAACTTTATTTACAAAAAACATGCAGTGGTTCAAATTTGACCTACTAGCCTTAGTTTGCAGACCCCATCTTTTGAGGTGCAATCCTACCTTAGGTCTAAGCAAATGCCATCAGGAAAAGGATTAATGTTCTGAGACCTTGAAACAAATAACAATGACAACCCCAGATAGCACACTGGATGCGCACCACACTGACTGATTCTTCCCTGCAGTTCAGAGCCTGAGTTTGCATTCTTACTGAGCCCCTGCATCTTTCTCAGCCTCTCCCCCATCTCTATCATATACACCAGGCTGTCCAGCCACAGCTCTCTCTCCTCTGTTTCTGCCATCTGAGTGAAGCCATGCCTCAGACCACCTTTTCCCTGTACTCCTGCCTCCCCCCCCCCCCCCCCCCCGGGAGTCCCTCTTTCCTGTTTCCAAATGTGTTTTCACCTTTCAAGAGATCCTTCAACCGTCTCTTCCATGAATCTTCTGAGGTATCCCTAGGCTGGGTGGATATCCCCTCTTCCATACTCCCACAGCACTTTGAACAGAAGCACACTTCATTGATACAGCTTCAGCACCCTTTTCCAACTTATCTCTGATGGCTTAACCTTATCTCGTGTAGGGTTTTTTGTTTTTTGTTTTTTTTAATCTACTTTTTAATCTGCTGCTTCCTCGATGGGTTGTGAACCTCTTTCAAACACAGGCTATGCCTTATTAATCTTTGTTTACTCCCGGGTTAGCTGTGGATCTGGCATGGAGAGGCAGCTGAGCACATGTTTGCACACTTGTTTAACTCACTGCTGAGTCTGGTTGAGCTGAGGCCACTGGGGCTCAGTGATATGAGTCAGAGTTTATATTGTCTGCTGTTTGCATGAGACACTTCTAGCTAGTTAATAAACAGGTCTTCCTGACAAGGCGTTTGGGAACTGTTCATAAATGAAAGGATATTAAAATCCAATCAAGTTCAGAGGTAAATGCACAGATTTCTCTTTCACTTATGTCCTACGTATCCTTCAAATGTCACACACACACACATACTCACAGAATTATTGTTCCCGTTGATTCTACCATTGTGTGCTATTTGGCAAAAACATTTTCTTTTTTTAATAGGAATTGCATAAAAACTTATTCTCATATTGGATATGAGACCACCATACATCGTCTTTATAAAATAGCTTGCTTTGTGGATTTATCTCCAGTTCCATTCAGAACACTAACAGGATGGTTTATTTGGAAAAAATCCAGCAACCTCCATGTGTGGCTACAGTTTTCCAAGGTGCCAGCTGGATGCTCCCTCTGGTTAAATCCAAGCAAGAATAGAGGCCAGCACATGGCAAGTGTCCCCTATTTCTTTATTGTTTATCTGGGATAAAGGGAAAATTGGTTTATACTACTCTACATGTGAAGCTGTCTATTGACTACTGCCTCGTCACTCTGTTTCTAGAATTCTGTTAGTCTAGAAAGGAGTGCATGGGACAAGCAGGCCAGGGGTAAGGAGCAAAGGTGAAGTTCTGAACTACACACGACCTCACCCCACAAGGTAAGGGGGCAGGACTACTCCAAGCTTTCAACTGCCTTGATCTAGCTTTGTTCTTGTGGGCAGAGGGCCAGGACCAGTGGCTTATCTATCCTTTTTACAGGTACCTTATAGCAAGTACAGCCCTGAGGAGACCCAAGGTGAACATCCTCAGGGCTTGGCACACACTAACTGCCCCCCCCAAACCACCCACTCTCCATTCCTCAGGAAACTCCATGGTTTCTTGATGTGGGAAAGTCTTTCTGTATGCTGCGAATATCAATCTTTAAATAAAAGAGCTGTTTTGGCCCATGACAAAAGTAGGCAGGGGAATCAGAATAGGTAGGAAAGGAAGGGTGGAGTCACAGACAGATCAAGCCAGCCGTCCAAGGAGCAACATGTAAGGAACATAGGTGAGCCATGGGCCACGTGGTAGACAGATTGATGAGAATGGGTTGAGATAAGATGGCTAGCAATGTGCCTGAGCCATAGGCCAAACAGCATGAACTTAATATAAGCACCTGGGTCATTTTGGGGGCCTAAGCAGCAGTGGGCGGCTAAGCGGACTGGGGCTGCAGGTCTGTGGGTCTAGACCTCTGGCTGCCCGGGACCAGGAAACCTTATTGAAACAGTTTCTTCCTCCAGAGTTTATTCCAGGGATTCTGGGGAAATGCGTCTAAGAGAATCCTCTTGACTGGCAGGGCTGATGCAGTCCTAGCTCAGTTAAGTGGTGATGCTGTGAGAGTCTTTGGTCCTTCTGTCCAGCTGTCCCGACTGCTCAGGAGCTTTCAGAGGCAGATCTGATCTCTCCACCTATTCTGTTCACAGCAAGCTCCTCAAGGCCTCAGAGGGAGTCCAAGGAGCCAGAAATTGCTTCTTTTACACTTGTCTCATTGCCTCCAGGTCCCTGGGCTCAGCAGGGCATAAATAGATAATCAAATATTTTTTTCTTTACTCACTCAGGTAGGAATTATATAATCAGAAGCTGAGACACCTTTTGTTTTTGTTTCTTTAGACTTTCTAGATTACACTGAGAATCCCTCTGATTTTACTTGGAAATGTTCAAACCTTTTAAGTCAACAGCCCCAGTGTCTAATCAGAAAATTATGTGTACATTAGTGTACACCCTGAGATCTTTAAAAATACAACCTTTATGATCTTTTACAATGAGAGAGAGAAATAGAGAGAACCAAGAGAAATATATAATTGCATACATAACCCATCTAATAATGTAGGCTAGGGATTAGCATACTGGTAGAGTGAAGATGGATCTGAGTTTATTTCCAGCACTAAAAGTCAAACACATACATGAATCTTCTCTCTCTCTCTCTCTCTCTCTCTCTCTCTCTCTCTCTCTCTCTCTCTCTCTCTCTCTCTCCTCTCCCTCTCCCTCTCCCTCTCCCTCTCCCTCTCCCTCTCCCTCTCCCTCTCCCTCTCCCTCTCCCTCCCCCCCCCTCTCTCTGTGTTCTGAGATCCACTGGACATAGTCCCTGCCCTTCTCCACCTTCAAGTCTCATAGATGGGACTCCCTCAATCCAGAGATCCAAAACTTGGAAGTTAAATAAAGTTCTGCACACCCAATGTTCAGCATGGTGATTACAGTTTACAGAACTATATTCTGTACTTGAAATCTGGTAAGACAACAGATCTTAAGTGTACACACATAATGCACACACCACACACGCACACACATATTGTAGTAACTAAGTGGTATGACAATATGTAAATTAATGTGATTGTGGCAATCATTTCACAGTGTATATATAAATCAAGCCATCATGTTGTGCATCTTGAATATACAAGTTTTACTTACCAATTATACTCCACTAAATCTGGAAAAGGTGGTAGTAATTGAAGATAATTACTTTGCAATAAGAGTCTAGTGGTGATAACAGAATTAGTTGGGGGTTTTTGTTTTGTTTTTGGATTTTGGGGTTTTGTTTTGTTTTTTAAATGGGGGTATAATATTTTCGTTAGCTAGAGTTTATAGCTAGTGTTCCCTGAGACTCAGATAGATTGCAATTATCCATCTATAAAGAACCTAGAATTAGGTGGTGGACTGGATTTGAGCCATAGGTTGTGATCTGTCCATTCCTCAGAAACCGGGAAAGTGTAAAGGGCAAAAGGCAAAGTGGGTGACACCAGGGGAGTCAAAGGGGCCTGGTACTTATAATCAAATCATGCAATCCTACCTCACCCTCGATTCAGTCATTTTATCTCCCTGGGATTTTAGTCCCCTCCTCAGGGACTCTTTCATGACCCTTCAAGCTTCTCTTGTGGTTTGAAGGTGCCCTCAAATCCAGGTAGTAGAAACTCTTCTTAATGCTGCAGTGCTGAGAGGTGGGACCTTTAAGAGCATATTATACCGCTCTGGAAGAGGACCTGAGTTTGGTTCCCAGCACCCTCATCAGGCAGCTCACAACCACCTGTAACTCCAGCATTGGGATCTGATACCTTCTTTTGGCCTCCACAGGTGCCAGTCCTTATGTCCACATACCCATATACAGATATACACACATACATATAATGTATAAAAAATGATAGCAAAAGAAAAGGTTAACATGTAAGCCAAAACAAACCCCACCTCCCTAAGCTTCCTATTAGACACAGCAATGACAAAGGTAATTGATGTCAACTGCTAACCTGCTAGTGGGAGACTCCAAGCAAGCACGTCCCTGGTGGCTCCTTTCCCAGGAAGCTCTTTGTTCTTTGAAAACTAAAACACTAAGCCCTCATCAATTTTCTGAGAGGAGACACCATATGAAATGATGAGTAAGTGTCTTGCCTCTGGGCACAAATCCCACAGCTGGTCACTTCCTGGCTTTGGAGTTAATATCAGGTACTTGACTTCTCTGAATCATCATCACTTGGTTGAGCAAATGTCTTGGTCTGCTTCCTGCTGCTATAACACAATAACACAGACCGGAAAACTGCAAATAATGGGGGGGGGGGTAGGGTTCTGGAGGCTGGGAATCGAGGTCAAGGGACTGGTGAGGGCCTTCTTATTGTACGACAGCATGGCAAACAAGGGGTAACAAAGTGCCCTCTTTATAATATACCCATTCCTGTAATAACAGTATTCATTCTATTTGTGAAGGCACAAGCCTCAAGTCTATTGCCTCTTAAAAGTTTAGCATTTTAATACTGTTAAAATGGCAAGTAAATTTCAACATGCTTGGGAAGGGATGCTCAAACCCCATCAGGATATAGTGAAAGTATCCATATTGCTCGTTCACAGATAGATGTGACAAGGAATACTGAATACTCAGCTCATGTTATACCCTATACATGTCTGTTGCTTTGCTCAGATACATCAAGCAGTGGCCGTGTTTTAGATTGAGCCCTTTCTTTAATGTATTTATTCTTCAAACCACACAAAGGAGCAGTTACTATTGGTATTTGAGATCACACAGCCAGTGAGACAAACCGGGCCACCTGGACCAAAGGTTCGTAGCCAACTCCTATTGGTAGGTGTCTTTCCTGCATAAAGCCCTTGGAGAACCAGGAAGTCATTAGAGAATTCTTCTACCCTCCTGAGCTGTCTGGATTGCTTAGCTGATGCCCCACATTTGCCCATTCATTTATTCACTGAGCCCTCCTCCATCCTGAATCAAGAGTGGTCCACAGAATATCCTAGAGCAGTGACTCTCAACCTTCCTAATGATCTTTTGATACAGTTTCTAATGTTTTGGTGATCCTCAACCATAAAATTATTTTGTTGCTACTCCATAGCTGTAATTTTACTGCTGTCATGAATCATAATGTGAATATCTGACATGCAGAATATCTGATATGTGATTCCCAAGAGATTGTGACCCACAGGTTAAGAACAGCTGCCCTAAAGCCATTTCTTCCTGACTATGGATGGAAAGGAAGCAGGGAAAGGGGGACAGGTAATATCAGCATGCAGGAGAGGGTCTGGGGAGAGTATTTCCTGTTCAGAAGGTAACAACAGCATTAGAGCCGACCTCTCTCTGCTCCCTGCTGCCTGTGAAGCACCAGCCCCACTACGGTGAGTGAGGCACTGCCAGGCGAGCTGACTTGACTGATTGAAACCTGATTGTCCCTCTTAATCAAAGTGATGTCATTCTCTGATTTAAGAAAGTGAGGGATGGTGAAATTAATGACAGCTCCAGTGGGCTTCTAATGGCCCAGGGCTGCTCAGGGGCCCAGGGATCCCAAGCCACTTGCATTTCAATGATGTGCTGTGGGATTTCTGCACTAACAAGGGTGCCATAAGTCTTAATTACCCAGAACCAAAGCCTCACCTTGCTGTGTGTCCCTGGGGAGTTCCACTGAAGTCGGTGAGAGCTTTGCCTGCAGTTCAGCACCATGAAAACCTGCCTGCAAATGTTTGCAAATTACCCTGAGGTGCCTCTGAAGGAAACAGGAGGAAATTATTTATTTTTAGAATGCTGGCATAGCCCTGGACCTGCCTTGCCTGTCACATACCTCTGTGTGACTCAAGTCTAGCTCCCTCTGTCTCAGATTAACTCTGCACCATGGGCCTCTTTCCTTCACGGTGGATTGGGGCACCCTGTAGGTCTTGCCTTAAGCCAGCTGCTGGGAATGTCCTGGCGTTCCTGCTTCTGACTCCACAGCAATCTCTAGAAAGCCTAATGTGCTTTCCATTAGAGGACTGATTGGGCCTTTCCTTTTAGCCTTAAAAGCAGCCCCCACCACCACCCCCTCCACAGAGGACATCAAGTGACTCTCAACCTGCTTTTCTGTCCCTCTGAAAATTGGGGCTAGCCATGTCTCTGCCTAGGCTCCTGCATCTGGTAAACACCCCCCCACACACACACACACATACACACACCCTGCTAAGGCTGACACCCTTTGTTAGATCACAAATGCTTCCTTCTCCGAGATACTAGCCCTGAGTGAAAGGTGCCACTTGGCTGGCAGTGCCAAGGCTGGAATCCCCTTGGGGGACAGCTTATGTCACCCAAATAGAAGGGTCCATGAGAATGAAATCTGTGTTCACACCCACACTCCTGAGTTCCCAGTGCACCAAGAGGAAACTAGACCACATTTCATCAATTGGATTTCACTTGTAAACACATCCTCACAAGCAGTGCTAATAACTGCATTCTTGCCCACTGTTTTGGGAACCCACCCAGAGGTATTTCACCACCCTTGTATGCAGAACAGGCTTTTAGAACCACTACCTGGTCATATCACTGCCTTTCTTAGAGCCTATAATGCCACCCATTGTCCAAATTGAGAGGCCTGGGTCCTAATCCTCACCCACCTCACATTTCAGAGAATCAGTTATCTCACTTGAAATGTCACTTCCTCCAAAGGCTTGCCCCTTAAAACCCTCTACACTGGACCCTTTCTGAAGGACACACCCCATCACAGATTCTATGCTGCTCAGACTGCTGGCCTGCACATGTCTCAGAACTTCTTCAATCTGCCATCACTTGGCACATATACCTGTTGTGTCAATGAGTGATTGATAATTATCTGTTGATTGATGAAAATGAATCAGAGATTGATTGAACTAGATACTTTATAAATGTTTAACAGTAACGGCCAAATTGGAACCCCAGATTAATCTTATATCAATATCTGCCTGCTTATGTCTTATCTTAAATAGAAAGATTCATTGAGAAGATATTAAAACAATGAACTGCCTTTCTGCAGACATATGTGCAGGTAGTTAAGTGTCTAGCATGATCAATACACAAATGGACCCTGGGGTTCAGGTTTTCATTTCTTTGCAACCTGGAGCCTTGTAATCAAAGCTTTCCCTTCAAAGCAACCTTCCACTGGATTTTAAACCTTCCTACTTTCCTGTTGCATGTTCCAACAACCAAAACAAAATGAGCACACAATTCCTGTGCACTTCCAAGCACCAGAATAGCTTTGCTCATTCAAGGGAAAAGTCTTGAACATCAACAAACCAGACTTCATTCAAGTCTGCCACTTCCCCGTGCATCCATTGTTCAGAAAAGCATCACCCTGTGGAAAGTTGCTCCAGAGAACACCTACTTTGTGATTGCTCGAGTCACCTGATGTTCTGACTTGCCTAGATCTCACTTCTGGGGTACCTCAGCTACTTGATGGGTATTATTCATTCTTGGTGTGACCACATTTGGAGACACAGTGGCATTAACATATCACCAGTGATGGTATGCAAATAAGAGGGGACAAATATAGAAACAGCTCTACCTGGCATTGCCACTACAAGGCCTTGTCTGAAATTCATAGAAATATTAATCCTTCTGAATGCTTAGAAATGCATATGGGGTAACATTCTCAAGGAAGCTAATAATTATCCCTTGTTAGCTAGATCGACTAACGGCAGTCTTTCACTGCAGGGACAGAAAAATATTGTGACGTGCTCTGCTAAGCAAAATGGGGTGGCAGATGAATTAGGACATTTAGACTAACAATAATAATGACATCTAAGTCTAGCTCCTTTCTACAGATAATTGATAACATTGACAGAAAATAGACACAGAGTTAATAGAATGTATTATGAATGGTTGATTGAAACACAGAGGACAGAATTTCTCTCTGTTGCCATGTTGTTATCGCTAATATTTATTAGACACCCACTGTGTCTGGTATGACTCTTATCAGACACTGGGATAATAATAAATTACTACCTGTCAGCCATGTGTACAGTAACTGTGTTATGTGTCTAGGCAGCTCTCTTATTAAGACTTTGGAATCTATTAAAAGTCTCATTTTGAAACAATAAACCAAGAGGAAGAAATTTATGAATTGTAGAACTTCAGCATTAACCCACCAACAGCCTTGGTGAGGAAAAGAATTCTTCAGAGGAAAAAAAAATTCCTGCCAAAGAAAACCTAGGAACATAAGTTAGCAGCCCCTACCAGATGCCTCCAACTATGCCGAACCAAAATGAGGTACATTCTAATTTCACACGAAAAAAAAATTTATAGGCTAGCCTGTGAATCAGGCAGGGTCCAAAAACCTTCTCTGCCAGGTTTTAAATCACATATGTAACTAACAGCAAATGGCCTCACACATCCAAGACCCCCTCTGATCTTTGGATATGATTGGTACTGCATTTATCACAGCCACTGATACATCCAGACATAACTCACCTACTCCAGTCACTAAATCTGCATAGTAGAAGGCCATACTGTTTGCAGCCTCACATCAGCTTCTGGCTGTCTCTGCAATGTGATTGTGTTGTCTAGCACTAAGTGCTGTGATCTATTGATTCCTATCTGCAAGAGTTAAGGAAGCACTCATCAAAAAGATACCATGGATGTGGCATTTCAGCAACTTCTGAGCATAGGCCTTAAAAGACCTTGCAGCCTCCAGATCTTACCTTCTTAGAACACAAGGTCACATGAGATAAGCAGGCCCAGGATAGCTATCTTGCAGATCAGAGCTCTCATAGACAGATAACAGCTAACAGCAAATATCAACTGTCAATCATATGAGGATCACAGAACCAACAGAATGCACACAGCCATTCCTTGGTATCTATTTACATTAGCCTGTCTCGTTCCTGTCATGATGCCAGGGCACAGTTGCTGCTCAAGTGACCCCAGAAGCAACCAAGCAGAAGAGCCACCTAGTTGGACCCAGCGAAAGATGCTGACCTAAGAACCAGGAACAAATGAACGGGCTGAGATTTTTTAACAACTCAGGTTGGAGCCATTTGTTACACAGCAGTAGCAGTCGGTGGATGGATGAAGAAGAGTGACAGATACTTCACACTTGACCCGTGTGCTTGAGAAAAGTAACTCCATTCTAACCCCTCAAACAGCAGCCTCCGGGATGGTGTTAACTTGTGAGGCTAAGGTGTTTCTTCTTGCTACCTCCCCATTGCCTCTCAAAGCAAGTCACACTGAAGCCAGACTGTTCGGTCTTCCTCTCCCCAGGGAATGATTATAAAAACTGTGGGCTCTGAAATGCTTATTCACTAATTGGCTGGCAGCAGGTTGATCGTGTTGGGAGGTGGAGAGCAGTCCCAGGTGTCTTCCTCTGTTTGGGTGAGCTGGTGTCCATTCTGCCCAGCTGCAGTGCCACTGCCAAGGCCCTGAAGTCTTCTGGGAGGCCACTGTGACAGGGACCACTGAACGTGGTATGTTAGGAATCTCCAGAGATACAAGCTAATACACGGAGAGGGGACTGGTTCAGAACCCACTGAGGATGTCAAATGTGCAAGTGCTGAAATCCCCTATATGTATACAATGACATAGCCTTGCCTAGAATCCATGCACATCCTCCTATAAGTTATCTCTAGATCATCTAGATCTGTGGTTGGTTGAATCTGGGTAGGGAACTTGTAGCACAGACACTCTTCAAGGAAGGATGGAAGGATGCAGTCACAGACAAGGGTTTCATTTTTAGTTCAAAGGTATTCTGTGTACAGAGTCATTTCTTTTTGGGTGGTCTGCCTTTTTATATTAAGGCCTTCACCTGGTTGGATGAGGCCCACCCATGTTAGTGAGGATCATCCACTTTCCCCTATGTCTACTAATTCACCTGATAATCTCATCTAAGAAATAGCTTCAGAGGGGGTGTGAGTGTAACTCAGGTGGTAGAATCCTTGCTTAACATGCACAAAGGGTTCAATCACTGGGACTGGATAAATTAAGCCTAGTGGAATAGACCTGTGATCTCAGCACCCAGGAGGAAGAGAAAGAAGGCTCAGAAATGTAAGGACATTTTCAGTGACATGGCAACTTTAAGATGACCCTGGGCTACATGAGACCCTGTCTCAAAAAACCCAAACAATCCTCAAGGAAAGAAATAAAATGGTTTCACAGAAATGCTGAGAATAGTATGTGACCTAATTTTTAGGCATTGTGGCTTAGCAAAGTTGACCTGTAAAATTAACCATAGGAAGTGCTGAGTTGATTTGTGTCCCTTAATGGACAGCCTGCAGTCCTAGCTCCATGGTGTCATAGGAAGCATTTTACTTGAGGATAAGCTCTTTACAGAGGATATCAACTGACAATGAGGGCATCAGAGTGGGTTTCAACTCATTATAATTGGTATTCTTACAGCAAGGGAAAAATCAGAAGCAAGAGACAGACATGTGCAATATGTGAAGACATGGAAGGCAGCCATATACATGAATCTCTACACCAAGGATAGCCAAGGGCTTCCAGGAAACACAAGTTGCAGTAGGGGGCTGTCAGCAGTGTGGACTGGCCAACACCTTAATTTGAGACTTTCCATCTCTAGAAGTGTGTGATGCTATCTTTAGACTATGCTGTCCAGTTGGAGACACTTTGTTGTAGTAGCCCTGGCAGAAAGCAGGTATAGCTGAGAGTCTTGCTTTCAGGCCCAAGGAGAGATTATCATTACCTGCCTCTCTGCAGGGTGGGGAGCTGAGAAAAGCCTAGGTGCATCTTCTTCTTTGAATCTATAGCTCAATCCTTTAACAAGCCCTGGGACACAGGTCTAAAAGAATTTGCCAAGCTTCTATTTTCTCAGAAAGCAGAGTGGTCCCTAAATTCCTAGGTACCCATGCAAGGTGAGAGTATGGGTGTTCTTAGCTGTGAGTTGAAGGTAGAGACTTTAGCCAAGGAATCTGTAGAGAGGACTGAGCCGTGTCCTGTCCAGCTTGTAGAGTCAAACAGACTCGGGGTTATCCTGGCTCTACCAGCTGACGACTCATAGAAATGGCTTTATTTCAGATTGTGCGTGTGTAAGTGTGCATGTGTGTGTGTGTCTATCTGTCTGACTGTCCCCAATCCACAGCACTTAGGTAGATTTGTGGAAGTCGGTTCCCTCTACAGGTTCTTGGGATTACACTCAGGTTGTCAGGCTTTGTGACCAAGAGGCTTTACTGGCCCATGGCTTCTTATTGAATGCTGTATTAGCTACTGATCCCATTTCCAAACCAATATACCTGACAAAAGCAATTGGAGGGAGGGAGAGAGGGAAGGAGGGAGGGAGGGAGAGTGGGTGGGAGGGATGGAGGGAGGGAGGGAAGGGTTTGCTTTGGCTCATTGTTTGAGGGCATAGCCCATTAATGGTAGAGAAGGTATGACAGGGCTTAAGTTGGCCAGTCACATTGTATCTACAGTCAGAAGGCAGAGAGTGAATGCTGGTATACAGCCAGCTCTCTCCCTTTCCCTTGGGCCAGGCCCCCAGTTTAAAGAATGACACTGCCCTAACCTTAGTGATAAGATAATCTAGAAACTCCCTCATAGATATAACCAGAGATATGTCTCCTAGACAATTTTAGATCCTGACAGGTCAACAATCAAAATTAACCATCACAAATACTAGGTAATTAAGGTATATAAATTCCCTTGTCTCATTTTAGCAACTCATGTTATAGATGAGGCCTGAAGCTCAGAGAGGTTACCTGATCTCCACAGGATCAGATTACCTGCCATGATTCTAACATAGACAGGCTGATTGCCAAGCCCTGACCCTTAGCTTCTTAATCACTAAGCCTACTAAAAGCATGCCAGGTTGCAGGAACACAGATTAAAACCTTTAAAAAAAAAAAAAATCCAAGCCAAATAGCAGGCCATAGGCAACCACAGTGGAGGAAGTCAGTCTAAGTGTCAAACCCAGCAGGTTGAGGCCTTCCTCTCCAGGTGGACACTGTATCTGACAGACAGGTTGTCACTCACTTGGAAGTAATTATGTCTGACATTGCTCCCTCCTTTGAGTGGATGGGAAGTTTGAGTTTGCCCTCAATGTTAGCTACCGAGGACTCCACCATTTTTAATGAGTTAGTATTTTTCCCTCCAAACACACCAGCAGATGACTGCACTTTATCTGGGGAGGCCCACAATCACTAAAAGCAAGAGGGAAACTAAAAGATGTCAGGCTGCTGCTTATAATGCAAGGCAACAGGTCCAAGCTGTAGCCAATCACAACCCTAGGCTAATTGGTGATGAATCAAGGCTATAATCCCAGCACTCTGGAGATGGAGGCAGTAGAGCCAGAAGTTCAAGGTCATACTTGGCTATATAGTGAGTTCAAGAGTAGCCTGGGTTACTTGAGACCCTGATTCAAACAAACAATGAAAAGCATCCTCAAAGCAATCCATAGGCCAGAAAACAAGTGCATCTGAGCACAGTCCTGTTTCCAGATCAGCCTTCAGAAGGAAAGAAGAGAGGCAGAAGCCAAGGCTTGCAGGCAGTGCCTGGCTGCCTCAGTGGTCCTGCCTGTGAAAGACCCTGCTCTGCACCCACTCAGATGTGCCTCATAGTGGGTTTCTACTTGGTAGTTTTATACTCTGAAAAAGGTCCCATAACTCAAGTTTAATTTCCCTTGGGGAGACAGCTTTGAAATAACCATCAAATCTCCTTTCCCCTCATTTTGCTATTCTAAGCAAACTGGGAAATATTTTCCCCTGAGGGACAATAGTCCGGTCATTCATGCAATAATCATTTTAATGTGGTTTGCTTCTTTTCTTTAAAAAAATTCTAAGACTGCTTGCACAGAGCCTTTCTCATTCTATATTTTGATTATTTTTTTATAAGTTTTTGGGGAGGGGAGTCTGTTGTTTTCTTTTTAGAACTCAACTTCATTGCTGAGAACAGATGTGAATGGCTCATTGATTAAGTTAGCTGCCGTTTGTACAATGACTGACAAGTTATTCACACTCCCATTTCATTGTCACACAACCATGAGGGGTATTATGTCCATTGTGTGGATAGAAAAATCAGCCTCAGAAGAACTCTTGCTAAGCACCACAAATAGACTTGAACTCAAATCCTCTGATGTAAATGAAGATCCTTGGCATAGACTGTCCTAAGCACTGCATGTAGCCAGTGTCCCTGAGCTAGGTGATGCTTGCTGTGTCATTTTACAGATAAAGTTGCGGGATAGAACTGGGATGCATAGTTAAGATTCAAACTCAATTCTGTCTTTGAAGTGGTTCAAAAACGGGTGAGATGGCTCACTGGGTAAACTCAGTGTGCAAGCATGAGGACCTGAGTTCAAATCCCCTGAATTCAAACAAGATGATTGTGGTAGTGCATCTACAATCCCATAACTCCTATGGTGAGATGGGAAGCCTGGAAAATACCACAGTAGAGAAGAAAAGAACACAGCCTGTCTCAAATAAGGTGGAAGGCAGGACCGACAGCTGAAATTGTACTTTTGTCTTTATACTCACACTGTGGTACACAGGTGCCTGCACGCACACAAGCATACGCACATCAAATACTCAAGCTTTGTATAATAAAAAAGCTAATTGAGAACAGTAAACAGAGCAAGACCACAGAAAGCATGTCAATGGCATCTGGTAAGATGAGGGGTGAGGGCTGGTTCATGGTCCTGGTATAGAGAGTAGTGTCAGCTCAGAGCCCTAGCACTCCTTGCCTGCTGAGAAGCTCTCCCTGCCAAGCCAGGGAGTAGATGAACTCTACTGAGGCCTTTCCCGGCCATCTTCAGAAACACCAAGGGAACCTGGACAGAAGCCCAGATGCCAAGGAGAAGGTGCCAGCCTCATGCACTAAGCAGTAGGGGACTCTCCCTGTCCCCCAAGTTGATGTAAGCAGAAGGAAACATCAGATAAGCATCCAGGTCCCAGCAAGTCCAACATAGTCAGTAACCATGACCCTAGGCCATGCCCAGCCCTCCCACACAGGGCATGGATGGATATGGATACAGGAGAGGCAATTGGTACCCATGCCATTCTTCCTCAGCAAGTGAGGACAACCCTGTAACCAACCATCGGGACACTCCTTCAAGTTCCTGTAGGTGAATGAAAAGGGAGGGAGACTGTTAATTAAAGGCTCGAAAGATACCAAGGGAAACAGCCTACAGATATCTTGTTTCCATGCTAATCCTATGGGAAGCACAGACACCAGAACTCCTAGGTTCTGTGATTAGGCCTGAGCTCTCATTGTGACAACCAGAATAAGAAAGATTGTAAACCTTTCCCAGACCCCAAGGTAATGAAATGATTAACAAGAAACAGGGCCTTCCTTCCTCTCTTCCCAAGGAAGGTTAAGTTTCCAGGTATTTAGCCCTATTATATCTCTTGAGTGTGTGAATAAGCATAGGAAATGCAACTCTATGGTCGGTCATCCACTGAGTAGTCACTGAGCAACTACTATGGGCCCTGTGCTCTAGAGTGATGTGACACAGCAGGAGGGCAGACTCATTGGGCAGCCTGCAAGAATGGGGAAAATAAAGAACATGCTGAGGGTAGTTTAGGGGTAATGGGTGGGAAAGCAAGCAAAGAAATAGAGAAAGAGAAAGATGAAGACCCAGTTAGACCCATGGTGGGGACAATTTCTGCTGCAGGGGTTTTAACATTTTTGTTATTATAACAATATCACAGACTGGGTAATTTATAAAGAACAAAGGCATGTATAGATCCCCATTCTGGAGGCCAAGATATGTGACCACAGCTGACAAGGGACACACTGGTTGCAGATACGAAACCTCTGCTAGATCCCAAGGAGGTTCAACATACCACAAAGTAGGCAAAAGTCCCTGTTCAGGCCCTTGTCTCTTTTTCTTAACAAGCCATAGACCCATTGCATTATGGTCCTGTCCTTATATCCTTAATGAACCTTACTTATTTCCCCAAAGTCTTACCTCCAAATATCACAGTCAAATTAATTTTCCACTTACCTAATGTTTTGCAACAGGAATTAAATTTCATATGAGTTCGGGTAGGGCTGTTCAAGCCACGGTGGAAGCACCACTTGATAGACACTCAGATCACAAGTAAGGCCAACTGAAGGAACATTTCAGGCAGAGGAGATGTAAAGGTCTTTATTGATGTGATCAAGGATAAGCAGGAAACTTGCTTTGGCACAGGAGAATGGGAGGAGATGCAGTAGAGAAGCAGACAGGGACAAGCCATCTAGAAACTTCTTGAAATAAGAAGATGTCAGGGTATGAGTCAGAATATGGGATATTTGAACAAAGAATTGTACAGTCTGATCTCAATATCTCTCTCTGTGAGCACACACATGTGAGAGAACATGTCAGTGTGAATGTATATGCGTGCGTGTGTGGGTTTATGTGTGAGTGGGTATGTGTTTGTGTGTGTACAAGTACATGTGTATGTATGCATGTGTGTGTATGTAATTGTGTGTGTGTTTTGTGCACATGCATAAGAAGACCAGAGAACAATAATGTTGAATGTCATTCCTTGGGGAAGGGGGGTTGTCCACCTCATGGAATCTGGGTCTCTCATTGACCTAGAGGCTAGGTTGGCTGGCATGGTTCCCTAAAATCCACTTTTCTACCACCTCAGTGCTGGGATTACAAATGGGTGCCACCATGCCTGGTCTTTTTGTCTCTTCTAAAATATGAGTTCTGAGGATCAATCTTTGTGCCTGATGCCTGAATGACAAGCACTTTACCTACTGAGCTGTCTTCTCCAGAGCTCTGACTTCAGTTTCCAAAAGTATAGTCTGGCAGCAATATAGAGAATGGCTATGGGGGTGGGGACAGGGCAGGGATAAAATAATATTCAGTGTGACCGACAGTCCACATATGATGACACGTGTGTGTGATAGCTCCGTGATGATTCTAATGAGCCTTACATACATGGGTGGATGACATTTTCTAGATTTTTTTTTTCTTTTTGGCACTCAGCAAAGTTCTCTAGTTTCAGAATTTCTAAGATAGTGTTTTGACAAAGTTGATGTACTATTTTAACCTCCTTAGGGCTGAGGAGTGGACTTGGCACAGACAAGAATTGACCATAAAGGGTTAAGAAAACTGGCTGAGCAGAAAAACACTTTGCTAATGCCCAGGGTGCAGAGGGGCTGCATAACTCTGTCCTTGAAATGTCAAAGACATGCTTGCACGCTTGCCCGCTAACATTCAAGCATAGGGCTGCCATTTGAAGATGTCCTTCAAGGAAGCTATGGCTACAGTAAGGTGGAAGACAATCCCATGACTGTGGAGGCTTCTGGTGACACAGAGAACATTCTCTTCGTTTACTTTTTTTTGCCAACTGCAGCCATTCATGTAGCAGAGTGGAAGCCATTTTTTTTAGGCATTTGGGTCAACAATGTCTTTGTGTGCATAAAAGACAGAGGTGTAAGAAGTTGTTCAATACTGAACATGCTGGAATTTGATTTGCCTTTTCTTTGGATATGAAAGGTCCACTTCATGTCTCCAGAGTAGCCTGATGCATTCAGATTGATACTCCCGGATAAAAAATGGAATCTTTCCTATGTAGGCTTTCACTAAGCAAGAACGTGGCACTGGTTTTTAACAGTGAGGAAATCCATATCCTAGTTGGGAGGAAGTGGTCCAGAAACTCTTGCGTAGTGGGTGTGCTGCTGAAGCGTGAGTCTCTATCACTTATCTTGGCAGATAGGAAATTGGAATTTGGGAGGGAACTTTTACATCAGTCTTTTGGATCCAATAATGCTCCCGCTCCTTACTAAGGCCCTACATAGTCTGCACTGTTCAGCAAGCTGCTAAGGGGCTCAGGGCTGGAACTCGGGGTACCATCGATTGTACCCACCTGGGGCAGTGTTGATGGCTCTGAGTCACCACTCATCATCTGAACTTCTTTCTATCTCCCTGCCCTTCCCAATGACAATTCAATACATTAGGACAAAATGTGCGCACTTTGCATTGCCTGCTATGCATAAAGGTCTGCATACCACCTTCACTTCATCTTACATTTAAGCCCTAATGTGCTGGTTTGGGTTTTTGTCAGCCTGACATAAGCTAGGGCCACTGGGAAGAGAAAACCTCACTTCGAGAAAATGCTTCCTCTATCAGATTGGCTTGTAGGCATGTATGTGGGAGCATTTTCACAATTAATGATGGAAGCCAGCAAACTATGGGCAGTGCCAGCTCTGGGCAGGTGGTCCTGGGTTGTATAGATTAAAAAAGTAAACTGAGCAAGCTACAGAGGTCAAGCAAGTAAGCATTGCTCTGCTAGTCTCTGCTTCAGTTCCAACCTTCCAATGCCTGCCTTGGCCTCCTGCCTTCGTGATGGACTGTAGTGGAGATGTGCAGGTGGAAAGAACCCTTTCTTCCCCAGATTGCATTGGGTCATAGTGATTAACATAGTGATAGGAAGCAAACTAGGTCACCTAATCTCTAGTATGTTGGCCTTAGGAGGGAGATCTGCCACAAGTAATTAATTAGGTCATGAGGGTAGAGTGCCTATGATGGGCAGTGCCTTTAAAACATACCACACACACAGAGAGAGAAGGGGGGGGAGAGATTATATACCACCCCATTTCTCTCATATAATGGTGCAGTGGAAGAAATTGGCAAGCCATGAATGTAACCCTTACCAGACATGAGCTCTGCCTCATCCTGATCTTGGACTTTGCAGCCTTCAGAGCTCTGAAAATGAATGTGTGTTGTTTAAATTCCTAGGTCTGTGGTCTGTGTGATTGTGGGGAGATAGAGAGGAAGCAGAATGTGCCCCAGCCAGCCTCGGGGCTGAGAGCTGAGACCACATAGCTGTGAGGAGTCAGCCTCACGTTGGGTACCAGATGTAGCCGGTAATTAAGCACTGGAAGTTCATTAATAGGTTAATATTTATTAAAAGAGTTAATGGCAACTTACAATACCAAAATTACGCAGGAAGGTGGAAACGTTTTATTTAACAGAAAAAGTCTCTCTTCCAAGGATGAAAGGGAAGCAAAGAGAGAGCATGAATGTGCCTCCAACTCTTGAACTACCTTCAGCCATGCTTAATGCTGCAGCCTCAATGAGCATAGGTGAATCCCATACCTATGCTGGCCAGTAAGCCATGCCTCTAGGTCAAGGTGAGCACTTGCTCCTCACTACCAGTCTGTGCTAAGACTGTGGTATTGCAGCAGAGGAAAGACTAAACAAGAATGAATAATGGGCAAGGCTGACTCTCTTCATGCCTCAGTTTCTTTTGCTGTAAAATGGGAATGCCAATCCTGTCAGGGTAGAGATTCAGTATAAGAGTCATCATGATGTGTATAGTAGAGCAACCTCACTACTGAGTATAGCTACTGTCCTAAGTGTGCTTTCCAGTGCTGTGATAAACAACCAGGAAGAAAGGGGTTTATTATTTCATCTTACAGCACAGCCCATCCTGAAGGGAAGTCAGGGCAGCAACTCAAGATAGGAATGGAAGCAGAGGCCATGGGGGAGTGCTGCTTACTGGCTTCCTCCCCATGGCCTGCTCAATTTTCTTTTTTATGTAAGTCAGGAGCACCTGTTCCAGGGTGGCAACACCCCCAGGCGGCTGGGCCCTCCCATACCAATCATTAATCAAGAAAATGTCTTCACAGACATGCCTAGAGGCCAACTTTATGGAGGCATTTTGTTAATTGAGGTTTGCTCTTTCCAGATGTCCCTAAATTGTATCAAATTGACCAAAAAAAAAAAAAAAAATCCAGAAAAAAACAAAAACCACCAAACAGACAACCAGTGATTAGAGAAAGAATGTGGGGCACAGGAGGTAGTATCTCATCAAAGGCTGAAACTTCAGTGTGTAAGAAGTAACCTGTGCTGCACTTGGTGTGTGGAAATCAGGGCGAAAGCTGTAGTCGGCTGAAGAGAGCTGGAAATTCTGGATCTCTGCTTCCGACCAGGGCTATTCAGCTCCTGCATCCTTGCAGCTCAGCTTTCTGGTGGCCTGCTGAAGTGACTAGAGCTGATTTGCAATGCCAAGCCATCCAGCTCCTGGTTCTCTGGGGTGCTTCCTTTCAGAAGCAAGCTCCAACGATGCTGACAGCACAGGTGAACACAAAAGTGAGCTAGAGTGTGTGTGTGAGCTGGATGGGTAGTCCAACCCAGTCCACCCCCAGATGTCTTCAGCTAGCTCAACATTCATTCATACCACACACTGAAAAGATTCCCTGTCAGGGGTTGGAGGGGTGGCTCAACAGGTGAAGATGCTTGCTGCCAAGGATGATGACCTGAGTTGGATTCCTAGGACCCATACAATTGTCATCTGACCTCCACATACAGCCATGGCACATACCATGGCATGAATGTGCCCCCCTTCCCCACCGCCACA
Organism: Phyllotis vaccarum; assembly: GCA_033318265.1. Taxonomy (NCBI): domain Eukaryota; kingdom Metazoa; phylum Chordata; class Mammalia; order Rodentia; family Cricetidae; genus Phyllotis; species Phyllotis vaccarum. The sequence continues at coordinate 118,043,729 of JARWLC010000001.1, read as the reverse complement.
CACACACACACTAAATAAATAAAATGCAAAAATAACTTTTTTAAAAAAGAATTCCTAATCAGCTATAGAAAGGAAGAGCTAATGAGTGGTTTTAATTTTAAAGCAATCACTTTGGAGTAGATATGCAACCACAGATGATGGAAATGGAATTTTAGAGAAGAGGTGATTTTCAAATTCAAAGGCAGACTCCCTGCAGAAGTAAGGACTTCAGGACGGCCTGACAGAATGGTGACAGAGGCCCTTAGGAGAGAGCCATTGTACAGTTGGGGTAGGGATGAGTAACTGAGCCCCAGAGGCAACTGCAGAGGGCTACTGAAGGGGAGAGGAAAGGGAAGTCCAAGAAAGCAAAGGCCAGGAGGCTGTCAAACCAAATCGCCGCCCAGCTTGGGGATAAGCTACACTTGTTGTCAGGAAGCAAATTCCATCCCTGCCCTTTTAAGTGGGGAGGTTTTTTGGGAAACAGCAATATGTCTTACAGGTGGGAAGGCTGGACACTGGGGGGACCAGACACTTCAGAGATTGGATCTCCCAGGAGGATGCGATTGAAGACTGTAGGCTCTGGTCAGTGCAGCCCTTTACCTGTAGTCTGTGGCCCTGGATGACAGGCAGTGTAACTTCCTGTCTGGCTTCATCCATCTCCTTTGGGGAGAGGGCATAGAGAACAGCCCAATTCTGCATTCATGGTCTCCCCTTGTGGACTGCTTTCCTAGACATCCATGGGGCTCACTCCTCATTCATGGTTCTGTTAACTCCTAACCCACATCCAGTTCTCATTACCTGTTCAATTTTCTTCCTAGATTTCATGGCTCCTATTATTAACCTTTACAAACTCAGGGTATGATGGTGCATGCCTTTAATCTCAGCACTTGGAAGGCAGAGGCAGAGAGATCTCTGTGAGTTTGAGGTTAACCTAGTCTACACAGTGAGTTCCAGGACAATAAGGGTTATATAGGGAGACTCTGTCTGAAAAACAAAAATATTATTGATGTGGAAATGCCTTTATGTATGCTGTAAATCTCAATCTTTAAATAAAGGAGCTGTTTTGGCCTATGACAGGCACCACAGAAAAAGTAGGAAGAGAAATCAGAGCGTAGGTAGGAGAAGGAGGGCAGAGTCAGGCAGATCGAGCAAGCCGCCCAAGGAGCAACATGTAAGGAACACAGGTGAGCCACGGGCCACGTGGCAGACAGATTAATAGAAATGGGTTGATTTAGGATGTAAAAGCTAGCTAGCAATGTGCCTGAGTCATAGGCCAACAGCATAAAGTTAATATAAACATCTGAGTCATTTCTGGGGGCCTGAGCAGCAGCAGCAGGCGTCTAATGGGTCTGGTGCTGCAGGGTCTGGGCCTCTGGCCACCCAGGACTAAAAAACCCCATTGCAACATATGGTGTCCAATGTGGGTCGATTATCCACTTAAAGCCTGAGAAAAATTAGAAAGGGTTCTAGATCACAGAAACTGAGCCAAGGCAACTTCCAAATTGTGTATACAAAGCGGGTCATTGTACAAAGAAAGCATGGCATTTGGGTCACATTCAAAATGACACGGGCGGACTGGCAGCAGGCAGTGTAAGCTGCAATTGGCCAGTTCTTGAAATCTCACAGAAGACTCAGAAGCATGTGATTGATTTTAGATTTCTGTTTATTTTGAACAAAAAGAAAACAAAGATGCTTTCTTAATAGCAGCATTTTCTTGGGTGTGCTCTGTTTGCTGTCCATGAACAGAGACGCGGTCCCTTTAAGAGAACTTACCGATTCAGCTTTATCTGCAAAAACTATACAGCTCTTTAAGAGAGTATATTTTAAAAGCTCTTCTGGTTGAAAGATGATTAAGGATTCACAATAAAACAAATTCAGATGAAAAAAAAACTGTAAACGGGTTACAATGTGTGTAAAAGGCACATAGGCTTCAGAGAGAAAAGAAAGAGGATAGAAAAAGTCTTTAAAAAGAGAAATAGAATAATAAAAATATAATAAGCCATGTAAAGATGGAAAATAGACACAAAATCTGGATTTTGGTTGTTATTGTGTTTTCTTTTAATTTTTTAACTGTTAATGAGCTAACTGCAGAAAGACAATGGATTGCAAATGCAAAGGCTACTAAGTTAAACAAGAATATATATTTTAAAGGTATTTTGATTTTGAAATTTGTGTCTAAAGATTTATTGCTTTGGAAGAGTTCTGCTTTTGTTTCCACAGAAGATGAGAACCTGTAGATTGCTTCCAGGCAAATATGGTTTCATCAACCAAGACCCCTTGAAAAAATCTCTGATGGGAAGAGATGGCCATATCAGCTTCAGGGATGCAGATATGATCCAGTCTTAACCCGTGAGATTTTCAATGCCCCTTAATCAGCAGAAAGTAGTAATGGAAAACTACACCCAAATTCCCAAAGTATTGTTTCTAAATATTTACTTTCATTATAAATGGTTAATGGTCATAGTTAATCTCTTTCTAAGAAGAAAAGGGGGATATGGTATATGAATGATTTTTTTTAAATCAGATTATTGAATTTACTTAGATCAGAAAATTAGCTGTTAACCTCAAAATGTTTTACATTCGTATGGATTTTGGTTTATTGATACAAACTTAAGGTCAAATCTCTTATGCTATATGTATTTTTCTACTCTTGTTTAAGATATGATGTTTATATAACTGATTTAGAATTGTAATGTACAATTAAGAAATGCATGTTAGTTAGATTTTTAATATACAAAGATATAATTCAATTAGATAGGTAATCTTCAAATACTTCTAAGACCTACAGAATATGGCATTTAAAATGTCTTGAGAGCTGAGACTTTTCTGGACAGTGAGACAAGTCTGCTGCTGGCAGCACTAATTTACTTCAAGAAAAAAAACTGGCATCAAAGAAACTCCATATGGAGTCTATTTGTAGCATTGGTTAGCCACTGGACATGAACCTGTTCTTATATTGACTGCTTGACAGTATGCTGTTAAAAGTGAACATGCAGGTTCCATAAGAAGATGACCTCTGAATTTTGGCAGAACAAGCCGAGATGGTCGTTCAGGTTCCTGCTTTACAGAGAAAACTGTCAGATATTCTTCAGGACTTGAGTAAAAGCGACTGATGAACTGTGCCAGAATGGGCAGAGCAGATTTCCTGCTTCACTGAAATGAAAAGAGACTCTGGACCTGTAGGCTGAAGATAGATGCCCCAACTTTATAAAGAAACTTTCGGTGACTGTCCAGGCAGATAGGTGTCATCTCTGTCATTTCTAGATTTTGGAAGTTGCTTGCACTTCCTGTTTACTTGGGTAAATATATCTTTCTGTGGTTTTTGATGTAGTTGAAGATTAGATAGTTATAGGCATAGTTTTTCTTAGTCATTTGAAAGGTATATTGGATATGAAACTTTAGATTCATAAAGATAAGGTAGATGATAGAGTATTTTCTTTAATTTTGCTAAATACAAATAGACTAGATATTGTAACTGTAATTCTTGCTTGATAGCTATTTTTGTTATATGTAATTTTGCTATGTTAAAATTGAAACCTTCCTTTTTGATTAGACAGAAAGGGGGAAATGATGTGGGAATGCCTTTCTGTATGCTGTGAATATCAATCTTTAAATAAAGGAGCTGTTTTGGCCCTTGACAGGCACCATAGAAAAAGTAAGCAGAGGAATCAGAATAGGTAGGAAAGGAAGGGCGGAGTCAGGGAGAGACCAAACCAAAAGCCCAAAAGAGCAATATGTAAGGAACACAGGTGAGCCACCGGCCACGTGGCAGACAGATTAATAGAAATGGGTTGATTTAAGATGTAAGAGCTAGCTAGCAATGTGCCTAAGCCATAGGCCAAACAGCATGAAGTTAATATAAGCGTCTGAGTCATTTCTGTGGGCCTGTGCAGCAGCAGCAGGGGGCTAATGGGTCTGGGGCTGACTGCAGGTCTGTGGGTCTGGGCCTCTGGCCGCCCGGAACCAAGAAACCTCAGTACTACATATTATTTATATTGGTTTATATATTATGTATAATATAACATACATATACAATTATTATATATTATTATATTAGAGGATATATATATATATATATATATATATATATATATATTCACACATTAGAGGATGGCTAAATGGCTCAGTGGGTAATGGCATTTGCCATTACCAGGAATTATAATCTGAATTTGATTCCCAGAATCCACATGGTAGAAGGAGAGAACAGACTCCCACAAGTTGTTCTGACCTCAACATGCATGCTACTGCATGTATGTGCCCATACACATATATACATACATCATACACACACACTAACACACTAAGTTAAAAAGAACCTGTAGGGACTAGAGGGGTCTGGCTTCAGTTATTAGCACCCATGACCACCTGTAATTCCAGTTCCAGGGGATCTGATCTCTCCTCTGACTTCCACAGACATTTGTGTGCATGGGATGCATATAAACTCCTGCAGGCTCACCTACATATGCCTGACTAAAAATAAGTTAAAAAATTATAAAGGTAAAATATTCATCTTTGGTTGCTTCCCCAGCTTGAAGGCATGCTCCAATAGAACATCGCCCCATCCAATGCCGGGAAGAGCTCCTGGCATGCATTGGGCACACAACACAAAGGACAGAATATAATGAATGAGCAAATACACCAATCCCAGGCAGGGTCCAGGGCTTAAGGTACCTTGTACTCCTCAGCAGGAGGGATTTGTGGATCTTTGGTCTAATCCTCCTCAGTCCTTTCTGCTTCCTGCTGTTCCCAGGCATTTCCCTCACCATCAACTCCATGACAGCTTCTGTCTCCAGGCTTGTGCTGACTCACAGCTGATGCCTTCTCACAGCTCACTGCTACTGTCTTTCTCCATGCACCTGTCCAGCATCCATCTTCTCCTGACTCTCTCTGGCTTTCCAGAGAGGCAGAGTCCAATTAGATAGGCCCATTGTTGGGGAAGAAGGGGTTTTGACCTTTGGTTTCTTGACTGTGTTCTGGGTCAGACTTCCATGATGACTCAATTAGTATGGTTACAGGCCCAGAACATATAACCCAGTGGAGAACTATTATTTTGCTCCTCAGAGGTGTGTAGATATAGCAAAGGGAGCTCATAGGTTTCTGAACAGGGCAGCTCCTCAGTACAGCAATGTTGGGAGGTGGAGCCTGGGAGGGGGTTTTAGATCAATCAGAATATAGGAGCCTCACCTTCAGAGGGAGTTAAAACTGTTTTTAATTTTTAAGTAGTAAATACTGAGTATTTCCACAGACACAGATGGTCCAAGTAGGAAATCGGGAAAGAAGGATTCATTTTGGAGCAATCGGTGTAATTGTGAGATCAGGTTGGCCTAGAAGAGCAAGAACTGGCCTCTCTGCCATGATCTGGCTTCTTGCTCTATCACGTGATCCTTCCGCGTGCTTTCTCGCTATTGCTGCCCTCATCAGAAGCCAAATTGGTAGGTTTTTCTAATCTCAGACTTTCAGCCCCCAAAGTGATAGGCTAGATAAACACCTTCTTTTATAATGTTGACAGCTCAAGTATTTTGATACAATAAAAGAAAAACAGACGAATATAGCTATCCTAGTAAGAAAACGGCCTAGTGGTGAATGGAGACGGCTTTATACGATCAGCAAGGAAGCCAGCGAGGGAGCATGGATGAGGTCACAAACCATGTCAGGGACTGTGGCGGTGAGAGAGCATAAATGACCATAACCTGAGGCTTTCTATCACAGGCACACAAGAATCCTGTAGAAAGCCTGGGTCTGCATACACTGAAAGTCACAGGCACGGCTAAAAACTAGGTGTTCATACAGCGTAGACCAGTGGTTCTCAACCCTCCTAATGTATTGTGATGACACCCCCACCACACACCATAAAATTATTCTTGCTGCTACTTTATAACTATAATTTTGCTTCTGTTAAGAATCTGTGTTTTCTGATGATTTTAGGCAACCCTTGTGAAGGGGTCATTCAAGACCCAAAGAGGTCGTGACATAAGAGGTTGAGAAAAAAGCCAAGGGAGACACCTGGAAAGACCTCTTCGAAAAGTGCAGACAACAGAAGAAAAACTTGAGGAATGATCTAAACTGGAAATATTTTCACGGCAGGAAGCCTCAGAGACTCTCAGTATCCCATCACATCGGAAGCCTCTTTATGCTGCAGCACGAGCTGGGTGGAGCCTGCAGGAGCCCGCTCAATAACAGCCTTCTCCCCCACAGCCAGCAGCCTCAGGTCCGGGATTCACAGTGTTCTAAAAATACATTCACTCGGCTGCCATGCCACAATTAGTGGAGCCGCTGTCCCAGGAAACTCTCGTCACCATTTTGCTTAGATCAGGGAGCAGTTTAACTTTGATGTCTGCCTGCACCCAGCACAAGACACCACTGGCGGTCTGCACCCTGTGAGCATTCAATCTTCACATACAGAGGAAGAAGGGGGAAGTGCCTGCCAGGAGCCCAAGCCAATTCTTTTCTTAGTGATTGAGATGAAAATATGCACCCTAGGAATCCTGACATATTTGACTTGCATCTTGTTCTAGGCTCTCTCTCTTTGCACATATACCTTCCCTCAGACCCAAACTTCCTTTGGCTTTCTCAAATCTTAGCTATGGCCCTCTCAAATCTTAGCCCCAAGGCCCTCATTCATGCCACATATAGGAGGCAATTGTATTGATTTCTCTATCTGTGACTTGGTAGAATGAACTGAAACTGAAAAGCTGTGGTTCGAATAGAGTTTACTGGGATCGTATGCACTGACCTGCTGCTGCCCGGAACACTCCAGGATCAGCCTGCAAGGGGACACCATCCACCACCAGGAAAGTGTCAGAATTGGGGGAAAGGGAGACATGTAGGATAACCTCACCAGGGCATCACCATAAAAATACTCTGAACGCAAAGGAAAAGACAAGGAAAGTAAAAATGAGCTCCTTGAGATGGTCTTCTTGCTTCTGGACGACATGGCCTGGTTAGAGATTGGTGGCTATCTAAACAGAATGTGTGGGCGAAAGGGGAGGAGCCAGGGGTCCTATAAAATACACTTAGCAGATTCCCAGTGTATGGGCACTTCCATTCCCCAAAGGAAAAAAGGATTTACTTTCTTTCTTATGCTTGGTCTTCTAACTCCAAGGAACCAATCATCTTCCTAGTTGGGAGGGAGTGTGCTTGCCCACCTGGGAAAGGTCCCCAGGGAAGGCCACCCCTCTGCTCCATTTGCTTCCTCACGTTATACCTGGTCCAGGCTCCTGGGTTTTGAGGAACTAAACGTAGGCACCCAGGCTGGGCTGTCTAGGGACAGCAAAGCTTGCTCAGCCTTGTCTCTGTTTCTTGAGCTGCTGTAGAATGTAGGCAAAATCCAAAGTGGGCTTGAGATGTTCCAGTGTAGGGGGGAAAAGGTGGTACCACATTTGCTTTCAGTTTGAGGTAGGAAGTTCCTGAAATTCAAATGAAGGCAGTTACAAGGGAGCTTGGCAGGGGGGTGTGTTTCTGTCTCTGTATAGGAAATCTGGTTGTGTGCTTTAGCTGTTTGTTCAGAACCCACATGGCTACTGCTGAGTTGGCAAATGGCCTCTTCATACATCCTTTCTCCAGCCCAGGCTCCTCATCCACTGGGCTCCTAAGGTCCCCAAGCTGATGGAAGGATAGGCAGAAAATGAACTGGCAAGAGCACTATCTGAGTTGGGTTCAATGAAGCCCTGGGTTCCATCCCCGTCACTGCCCATGGAACTAAAGGAGACTTACGAGTTTTTCCAGCCTTGTGTCTCTATCATTAAAATGGCTAGACCTGGAAAGTTTATGTGAATTTGCAGCAGCCCAGAGACAGGTGCTAGACAATCTGCCAGTAACAGCTAGAGGCAGAGAAGAACCAGCCTGCCTGGGTGGGAGGCTAGAGATGGAGGTCTGAGTCATAATGCCTGCTGGCCCCTCTTTGCTGTCTATTTCTGCTTCTGTTCCTCATGTCCCGGGAACCCCACTTTTGTTACCATTTTCCAGTCTGAGGAAAAAAAGAACATTCCATACTGTCTATATTATAGGTATTGTGCTTGCTTTCAGATTATAAATTTGAGAAAAAGGGCCAAAAGAATGTTTGACTCCAATGGCCTTTCTGAACGGTGGATCTTCCACAGGCAAAATGAGATTAGGAATTCATTGAGGTTCTGGGGTATTGAAGAGCCACATCACTGAGAGGAACTAATCTGAAGAGTTTCCCTTCTTTCAATGGTCACTAAGGATGAAGAAGAGGATACAGGTATCCATGTTCAAGTGAGTAAAATCTGCAGAGGGGGACAAAGGAGATTGGAAGGAGTTCCAACATGTCTTCTTTTGGCTAGCAATGGGTCGTCATCAATAAAGGCCCCTCTAAACTGTGCCAATACCTAAGGGAATCTCCCTATCGATCGGCCTTAAGAAAGAAATACCATATACTTTTCTGCACATACCTATAAAAAAAGGGGGTGCCTTTAGTGTCAAGTAGTAGAGTATGTGAAAACCAACTCCTGTGAACAGATCCTGATATGGTGGAGAGCTATAGGAAATGGTTTCTTGTTGGGTGAAGCCTGAGTGGCTGGCTATTGCAGGCCCGTATTTTCTGAATTCTCCATAATTTCTGTCAAGTGTTGTAAATAAAGGAACTACTTTCTGGGCAGGCTCCAGAAGCAACTGTGGGACAAAGTAGGTGAAGCAGAAACCAGTCACCCCTGCACGTCAGAAAAAGAATGGGATTCTGATAGCAGGCGACCTTGTTCTCAGCACTTGGTTGATCCTCTGAGAAGACTCCGTGATTCCCATGGTTAAGAGGGGGACATAACATCTAGTTCCTCTTCAGCCATCTTCCTGACAATATTTTTCCACATAGGACACTACTTCCCTATCCTGACCCTGGACTGATTGATACAGTGGGGCCTCTCCAGAAATTACAGGACGTTGTTATCCAGTGGCTAAGAGTGTTTTTGCAGATGCCCACTGGCTCTGCTGTGGACCCTTTTATGCCTGGAACTACACCCACTTTTCCTGCTCCACCAGGAATGGTTTTGGTCTCTGTGTGCCTGGTAATAGGAGGGATGATATGAATAAGCAATTCCTTCTGAAAAATTGGCAGAGTTGAGGGTATGCAAAGGTGGCTTAGATCCAGCATGTGTCTAGGTGAGTTTAAAAATACCCATGAGCTGCATGGCTGTACCTCGCTGACTTTGCAGGGTGATTTAGGTGGTTAAAAACCAGACTCCAGAAGCAGATTCTTTGGTGTCATTTTTCAGGTCCTGTAACCTTGGGCAAATGTATTGGTCAATTTTCCCCCAACAACTTGACTGGAGTTAGAAGCTTTAGATATGAAGGACTCACCTTGAATGTGGGCTGGGTTCCAGAGTGAATCAAACACAAAACATAAGAAACTGAACTGATCACAAGCATTTATCTCTCTGTGCTTCCTGACTGTGACATGCCACATCCCAGCTTCCTCACGTCCTTGCCTGCACACTTGCCCACAAGGATGGAATGTACCCTCAAACCATTAGCTAAAATAAGCCCCACCTTTCCTAGTTCCATGGTATGAAAAGGGTCATTGTCATGACCCCCACGTCCCACCTCTGAAAGGCTTGGGGAATACTAGTCGAAACAGTGACTGCACAGGACATTTGGTATATAGGACTTGGTATCAGTCCTGCACTTCCTGGAAATGCACAGGCTCCTGGATTTATGGTCCCACCAAGAGCGTTAACTGAGAGGTCATTCTGTGAAGAACACCAGGAGCTCTTATGAGGGAATGCAATTTGCTCTCTTTCCAGGTAGCAAATGTGCACTACAACATTTCATCCCTACCCTGCTACAAACACCACAAGGACAACAGCCTTTATTATACTTAGTGCTGCTGCCCCCTGCACCTATGGTGTGGTTCAGTTAATCATAGTCGAATTTTTTTTTAAAGAACAATTCCTCTTTTCATCCCAATCAACAACTACAGTACTTTGCAGATGGTACCATGTAGTAGTGGGGTTTCTAGGTCCCTGGGCAGCCAGAGACCATTGTACAAAGAAAGTGTGGCATCCGGGTCACATTAAAAATGGCGCCGGCCGACTGGAGACAGGCAGTGTAAGCTGTAATCAGGCGGGTTCCTGAAATCTCACAGAAGACTCAGTAGCATGTGATTGATTTAAGGTTTCTGTTTATTTTGAACAAAAAGAAAACAAAGACAGATAATTATTAACAGCATTTTCTTGGGTGTGCTCTGTTTGCTGTCCATGAACAGAGGTGCGGTCCCTTTAAGAGAACTTACCGATTCAGCTTTATCTGCAAAACTATACAGCTCTTTAAGAGAATATATTTTAAAAGCTCTTCTGGTTGAAAGATGATTAAGGATTCACAATAAAACAAATTCAGATGAAAAAAAAAACTGTAAACGGGTTACAATGTGTGTAAAAGGTACATAGGCTTCAGAGAGAAAAGAAAGAGGATAGAAAAAGTCTTTAAAAAGAGAAATAGAATAATAAAAATATAATAAGCCTTGTAAAGATGGAAAATAGACACAAAATCTGGATTTTGGTTGTTATTGTGTTTTCTTTTAATTTTTTAACTGTTAATGAGCTAACTGCAGAAAGACAATGGATTGCAAATGCAAAGGCTACTAAGTTAAACAAGAATATATATTTTAAAGGTATTTTGATTTTGAAATTTGTGTCTAAGGATTTATTGCTTTGGAAGAGTTCTGCTTTTGTTTCCACAGAAGATGAGAACCTGTGGATTGCTTCCAGGCAAATATGGTTTCATCAACCAAGACCCCCTGAAAAAACCTGATTAGCTTCAGAGCTGTAGACTGATCCAGCCTCAACAACCGTGAGATTTTCAACGCCCCTTAATCAGCAGAAAGTAGTAATGGAAAACAACGCCCAAATTCCCCAAATATTGTTTCTAGATGTTTGTTTTCATTATAAATGGTTAATGGTCATAGTTAATTTCTTTCTAAGAAGAAAAAGGGGATATGATATATAAATGATTTTTTAAAAAATTAGATTATTGAATTTACTTAGATCAGGAAATCAGCTGTTAATCTCAAACTGCTTTACATTGGTATAGATTTTGGTTTATTGATACAAATTTAAGGTCAAATCTCTTATGCTGTATGTATTTTTCTATTCTTGTTTAAGATAGGATGTTCATGTAACTGATTTAGAATTGTAATGTATAATTAAGAAATGCATGTTAGTTAGATTTTTAATATACAAAGATATATTTTAATTAGGTAGGTAATCTCCAAATACTTCTAAGACCTACAGAATATGGCATTTAAAATATTTTAAGAACTTAGACTTTTCTGGACAGTGAGACAGATTTGCTCCTGGCTGCACCAATCTTCTTCAAGAGAAAAATGGGCATCAAAGAAACTCCATATGGAGTCTACTCTATTTGTGGTAATGATTAGCCACTGGACATGAACCTGTTCTTATATTGACTGCTTGACAGTATGCTGTTTAAACTGGACATGCAGGTTCCATAAGAAGATGACCTCTGAACTTTGGCAGAACAAGCCGAAATGGTCCTTCAGGTTCCTGCTTTGCAGAGAAAACTGTCAGACATTCTTCAGGACTCGAGTAGAAGCAACTGATGAACTGTTCCAGAATGGGCAGTGCAGATTTCCTGCTTCACTGAAATGAAAAGAGACTCTGGGCCTGGAGGCTGAAGATGGATGCCCTAACTTTATAAAGGAACTTTCGGTGACTGTCCAGGCAGATAGGTGTCATCTCTGTCCTTTCCAGATTTTAGAAGTTGCTTGCACTTCTGGTTTACATGGGTAAATATATCCTTCTGTGGTTTTTGATGTAGTTGAAGATTAGATAGTTATAGGTACAGTTTTTCTTAGTCATTTGAAAGGTATATTAGATATGAAACTTTAGATTTATAAAGATAAGGTAGATGATAGAGTATTTTCTTTAATTTTGCTAAATACAAATAGACTAGATATTGTAACTGTAATTCTTGCTTGATAGCTATTTTTGTTATATGTAATTTTGCTATGTTAAAATTGAAACCTTCCTTTTTGATTAGACAGAAAGGGGGAAATGATGTGGGAATGCCTTTCTGTATGCTGTGAATATCAATCTTTAAATAAATGAGCTCTTTTGGGCCATGACAGGTACCATAGAAGAAATAGGAGGAATCAGAATAGGTAGGAAAGGAAGGGCGGAGTCAGAGGCAGATCGAGTAAGCCGCCCACGAAGAAACATGTAAGGAACACAGGTGAGCCACGGACCACGTGGCAGACAGATTAATAGAAATGGGTTGATTTAAGATGTAAGAACTAGCTAGCAATGTGCCTGAGCCATAGGCCAAACAGCATGAAGTTAGTATGGGCATCTGAGTCATTTCTGGGGGCCTGAGTGGCTGGGCGGCTGAGGGGTCTGGCGCGGCAGGGTCTGGACCTCTGGCCACCCGGGACCTAGAAACCCCACTACTTCAGTACCACAAACAAACAAACAAACAAACAAAAACTACAGGTTGAATGGATGGGGCAGTGGAGGGAAGAAAAACTGGAGGAGCCGAGTGCTCTCAGAAATGTGAGGATGCTGGGATCAAAGAGATAGACTTGCATTCAGTAGAACTGGAAAATATAACTATGGTCTGGGGATAATCCTAATAATTTGCAAAAAGCAGAGGGGGCATTCTAGCTTCATTTCTGTTGTTGTGACAAATATTCTGACAACAAAAGCAGTTTAGGGAGGAAAGGGTTTATGTCTGCTTACAGTTTCATGTCCATCATTTTAGGGAAGTCAAGGCAGGAGCACAAGCCACATTCTCAGCTGAGAGGAAAGAGAAAGATTCACCTGTGCAGCCAGCTGCTTTTAGCTTTTTCCTGTCCTATATAGTTCAGGAAACACCTGCCTGGGGAATGGTGCTGCCCAAAAGGGGCTAAGACTTCCTACATCAATTAAAGATCAAGACAACCCTCCCCAGTCAGACATGCCCACAGGCCAACCTGATCTAGGAAGTCCTTCACTAAGGTTCTCTTCTCAGGTGATTCTAGGTTGTGCAAAGTTGACATTTAAAATTAACCATCATGAGGAAATCATTGCTGTTCAACACCTTTAGATTAACAGGAAGGGCATAGAGATGCTAGAATTCATTTGTTACATCATCTTGGCTCATCTACCACAGCTTCCTGTTCTTGCTTTGGAGAACTTCTGACTGCCCATTCTTTCAACATTTGGTATCTCATTTGCAGAGGCTTGTGAGTGTGGCCTCATTGGTGATTTAGTCATGTTGGCTTCTAACCCAGTAAGGAGTCACAAGAGATCGGCCCTCAGCCTGTGTGTGACACTGAGGGAATGTAGGCCTTTGGTGGTCCATACAAAAGTTGTCCTTGCCTTGCAGCTTAGGAAATGTGAAACAGGGAGAGACTCATGCATGGACATTTCATCTGGGACTCCTGATGTAAAAGATAAAGCCCCAGGGGCCTGGAGAGATGGCTCTGTCAATAACGTGCTTCCAGGATTCCTGTAATAAAGCTGGGTATGTTAGCATTCACTGAGAACAGGGGATTCATTGGCTCATAACAGCAATCTGGGCAGATGTTGTTTTGGGCATGCCTGGCTCAAATGCAACGTTATATGGTTTCTCTCCTACAGTACTGACCTCCTCAGTCCCTTCTTCCACTTTTTCCACAGCTCCACAACTTTGTTCCCTCAAGTTCAAATACAGTTTCCAGTAGAGCTGAGATAGAGTATGGCAGAGGAATGATCGTCCTATCTAGTAGAGCTGAGATAGAGTATGGCAGAGGAATTGTCGTCCTATCCAGTAGAGCTGAGATAGAGTATGGTAGAGGAATGGTCGTCCTATCCAGTAGAGCTGAGATAGAGTATGGCAGAGGAATTGTCGTCCTATTCAGTAGAGCTGAGATAGAGTATGGCAGAGGAATGGTCGTCCTATCCAGTAGAGCTGAGATAGAGTATGGCAGAGGAATGGTCATCCTATCCAGTAGAGCTGAGATAGAGTATGGCAGAGGAATGGTCGTCCTATCCAGTAGAGCTGAGATAGAGTATGGCAGAGGAATGGTCGTCCTATCCAGTAGAGCTGAGATAGAGTATGGCAGAGGAATGGTCGTCCTATCCAGTAGAGCTGAGATAGAGTATGGCAGAGGAATGGTCGTCCTAACTTTGATGACATGGCCAAGTAGATGCTACTTTATTGGCTCAGGCCCTAGGCCAACCAATCCATGATGGAAGAACCTTGGTCAGCTTGGTGATGTACTTAACTGTACACCATTTCCCAGGCAGTGTGGATCCTGAGAGACTGGAAGAAGTAGAGTGAGGACAGGAGGATTCACTTATTATCAGGAGTGGGAAAGGAGCTGTTCCCCAAAGCCATTTAGAGACAGATTCTTGACTGCTAGGATAAGAAGTGTATGTTACACTTGGCGATCTTCCATCCCGTGTTTAATTCATGTGCCACAAGTTCCCTCTTTGCTGTGCAGTCTTATCTCCTCGTCCAACAAGTTCTGAGGGGAACTGAGGAACGGCTGCCTTACTACATAGCCATCCATCTTCCTCCATGTACTTATGTTGCCTATGGGACTACATCACTCATTGGCAACAGGCTGTATCCAGGATTAGTTATCTTTTCATGTACTTGTTCTGCAGTAGGATCCCGGAGAGCAGAGGTCATGCCTTATTCATCTTGTGTCCCCCTTAGCACTTTGCCTGGTGTTAGGGGCATAGCGAGATAGTCTATAAATCTGCTGACAGATTGAGCGACTGATTTATATGCCGCTAGAGCCAGAGGTAGATGGAATCTTGATTCAACTGCAAAACTACAGAGAAAAAGACCTGTGTTCACCACATCATTTCCAAGAGATTGCAGATCTTTTCAGGACTAAATAATGTTGCTGAGGTCAAGATAAATATCCTCTGTGCACCCCAGCCTCAGCTGTCGGTGTTATTTCTATTTCTAAGGGATTGAGTGAAGGCCCAAGGAATGCTGCTTTCAGCTGCCCAAACCCCTGAGGAGATCATATCTTCGGACTCAGGCTCTGTAAGAGGGACAGGTGCAGAGACAGAGGAAGGTGATAGTGGAGTGAGGGAACAGGTGTCATTCTTCTGAATCTGTGCCCCAGGCAAACCTGCCACCGGCTCTGTTGCAGTCCTCTGTTAGTTTTGGGAACCCCTGTGTAATTGCCTCACAACCCAGCACATAGAACAGGGAGCAAGGAGAGGATGAGAGATCAAAGTTAGGCCACTTTGGATGCTCGAACACACTTCATGACGGCTGCACCGTTCAGAAGACTCAGTGGCTTAGATTTTGCAAAACCTTGAAAATCATTCTGGACCAGGTGTTTTGTTCTTTTGTAGCTCAAGCCCATAAAAACAGTTTTCAAAGAGGGAGGTCCAGTGACTTGAACAAAGAAAGTCACCAAATGTCAAATACTGAGGAGGAAGGATGGGATGAGGGTGGTGGTTGGAGCAGGTGATGAAGGACCCAGGTCCAGGTCGCTAAGGAGACTAAAAGAAATGGGTGATTGGCCTAGGGTGTGTCCGCATCTATCACTATTGTTCCACTCGGCGGCCTCGCGGACCGCCCGAGGGCGAGAAAGGCGGAGCTTAGCTCGAGGCCCCGCCCCTGTGTGCCTCTTTTTCTAGAGGCCCCCCTCCTCGGATGCCCCGCCCCCCGCTAGGTGTCTTTTCGCCTAGGCCCCGCCTTCGAGTCCAGAGACTCCGCCCCGCACCAAGTCCCGGAAGTGAAAGCTGTTTCGCCTCTTCCGAGCTGGGTCGCGACCTTGAGGCCGCGATCGGTTTCTGAGTGCGTCGGGCCTCCGGGGCCCCTGAAGCCCTCTCTTTCTTCATGGCTGCGGCCCGGAACCTGCGCACCGCGCTCATATTTGGTGGCTTCATCTCCATGGTCGGCGCCGCCTTCTACCCCATCTACTTCCGGCCCCTTATGAAGCTGGAGGAATACCGTGAGTGACCTCTGACTCCGCGCGGTGGTTAGCCCCAGCGTCATACCCTTTCCCTTAAGCCCCTACCCAGTCTGTTCGCGGAGGAAGGAGCTGGACTTAGGAGTGAGGCCAACCAGGGTCCAGCTCCAGGCTCGCCCTGAGCTGCCCGGTGACCTGGGACAAAGGACCCCCACCTCTGACCCTCAATGCTCAGGCTATACATACCTGTCTATGTGATCAGCGACAGAAATGTAGAGCATCTTCTTAGTCACAGAGGTGTTAATGTGCAGGAAAGCAGTCTGCACACTGCAGGTCGACACTAAACACTAGTTTACATACAGTTAATATACATATTTATGCATACATATGTACACACACACATATATGTTTAATGTTTAATATGTGTCAGGCCAGGCATATACTGGATCTTTGAATTTGCACAGCCTTCCCTACAGGTTGATGCTCTACCCATTTTACAGATGAGGTCACACAGCTAGTAAGTGGTAAGGCAATTGGACCAACCCAGACTTCTGTCTCCAGAGCCCCCTCCATCCACCCAGGCTTAGATGGTGATGCAGTGGGGAGGCACACAGCAGCCTTGATCATCCTGAACTGAAAGGTGTTTTTATTGCGCTTCATTTCCATCTCCTAAGATGCCTTGGAGCAGAAATATTTCAAAGCTAAACTGTTAACCTGGGTTTTTGAGTTTTTCCTCAAATCGTTTTTCCGATTCTTCTGGTTTCCTTCATTTTAAGCTGGTTGCTCACATGCCAATGGTGAATATCCGGGGAGTCATTTTCCTCCTTAATCATTCAGGTCCTATCATTCTAAAAGCCAAACTCTCCTTCCTGGAGACCTATCCCTCAGCAAGGATTAGCACTTTGATACATCTGAAACCATCTGTCAGGGAGGAGAGATGAGGCATTAGAGGCTCATTTTGTTCTCCAGGAAACCGGAATCATCTTGAAGATGGAAGAGGGCCAGCCCAGCCCCCAGGGAATATTAGCTGAGGCTGAAACCTGGTGATTTGAAGTGCCATGTAAATGCTTTGCCCATCTCCAGTGCTATAGCATTTGGTTTTTAGAGACAGAACATTTAAAATACATGCCCTTCTCTCCACCAGCCTAGACTGAGATGGTCTCTGTACTTCCTGCCCTCAATCCAGGTCCTGCAGAATTTGTCTTCATCTTTCTCCCAATGGATCCCTGCCCCCAGCATTACAGCTTCTAGAGTTGGACTTGAAACACAAGTTCTGCTGTAGGTTCCCTTAGGAAAATCTTTCTGAAGACAGGAGCATGGTTCTTAGCTAGTGTGCTTTGTCCTCTGAAGATGGATTTGCTTGTCACAGCTAAGGGAGAGAAAAGGAGGTAGGTGAGTAGGCTATTAGTGTCTACTGGATAGGATTCAGGATAAACTTTTCACAAAGCACAGAAGTCACCCATGAGGAAGCCGCAAAATGCGAACGTTGCCCTGGTCAAGAAACCTTGCTCTCCATCAGCCAGTGAAGAGGAATCATGCCCTCTATTCCTATATGTCTTCTTTAGTTGTCCAAGTTGCTTTAGGCAGGCAGACCAGGCTCTGGGGTGAACTTCTTGCATGAATAACTATGATAGTTGTGTTTTTAGATTTAAGGCTGTGTACACCTGCTCACCTTTAAGCTTATCTTTTTTATTTTTATTTATTTATTTTTTTTTATTTTTGCTCTCTTCTAAGCACTTCAACTATTAAGCCATTTAGTGCTCATAATAACCCTTCGTGGTACCTGTTAGTTAAATAACCGCTAGGCAGAGTATTTCCTCACTCTGAATCTTGCTTGTTCCCTGGCTGTGATGCCGGTGTTTATTGGACTGAATTTACAGGTTTGGGGTGAATTAAGTGAAATATTACTTGTAGAAAACCCTAGTATCTTCTCATATTAGGAATTTTACAGAAAACACTTTTAAAAGAAGAGCTTTGGTGAGGAATGAGCTGGAGAGTGATGAGAATGACGGGAGCAGGTTTGTGCCTGGGGCTGGCTGACTGGGCAGTAAGCTCAGTGTGTGTCTGGGATGGAAACTGGGAGCCTGCGATGTGGGTGAGCTTCTGTTCACCTCAGTGCATTTGCATTTGGGTTTTTAGTATTTATAGTATTTAGCCACTTTCCTTTCTTATACTCAAAACCTGGATTTTAGTTGTCACTTGGGCCAGGTGTATGTGTGGGGTGGCCTCAGCACATAGTCCCATGCCACTTCTCCCCATGTCCTGTCCACATGCATCTCACATAGTGTTTTAGCCCAATGTGCTCGCCATTCCTTTGGTCACTGTCTAGTCACCAGCTCTTCATCTTTACACCTGTCCCTCATGCCTTTCTTGTGTGCATCATTATTTTCTTTTTTCAAAAACTTTTAAAGAAAATGTATTGCTGCGGGTTGTTGAGAGGGTGCACATGCCACAGCTTCTGTGTGGCGGTCAAAGGACAACGTTATGGAGTCATTTCTCACCTGCTTTTCCATGGGTTGAGGGATTGAATTGAGGTCCTTGGGCTTGCTTGGCAAGTGCTTTCCTGGCTGAGACAGCCTGCCAGCCCCAGTTGAGTTCTTTCTGAAATATGCCTGGCTCTACTACTTTGGTGAGAATTTGTAAATGGGAAACTGTTTTTGGTTTGTTAGGCAATGTGGAGCCCTCCGGGTCTTTGGCTCCTGTCATTTGACCTTCAAGTGCAGTCATCTGGCTTGTTTAATTAAAACCCTGCAGTTACCCACTGCTTTGCTCAAAGTCCAGCCAGTGGAGGTTATTGAAGTGTTTTAACAAGGTGACCAGATTCACTGTATGCCAGCTCCAGTACCACTGTAGGGATGAGGGACCTGAAGGGCTAGAGGCTGAAAGAAGGGTACCAAAAACCAGTATCTTTTTTTCCCCACTCAGGAAATAGTACCTAGCCTGTACCAGAACACTTCTGGGACTAAAAAACTAGCACACAGGGACTTGTGACTGATGAGCCCTGCCTTAGGGTTCTGTTGCTGTGAAGGAAGAGACACC
Organism: Phyllotis vaccarum; assembly: GCA_033318265.1. NCBI lineage: Eukaryota > Metazoa > Chordata > Mammalia > Rodentia > Cricetidae > Phyllotis > Phyllotis vaccarum. The sequence goes on along the minus strand of JARWLC010000001.1, from coordinate 118,024,843 downwards.
GTGATCACAGCAACTCTTATCAAAGAAAGCATTTAATTGGGGCCAGCTTACAATTTCAGAGGTTTAGTTCATTTTCATCATGGTTGGGAGTGTGGTGGCATGCAGGCAGACATGGTGCCAAAGAAGTAGATAAAGAAGTCAACATCTAGATCCTCAGGCAACAGGAAAAGACCAGGAGCCACTGGGTCAAAGCCCTCCCCTAGTGACACACTTCCTCCCAAAAGGCCACACCTACTAATCTTTTCAAACAGTATCACTCTCTGGTGACCAACCATTTAACTACATGAGGTTGTGGGATTGCTTCTTAATGCAGTCACCACAAGCCCCAAGGGTGAGGGAGAATGGCTCTTGTATTCCTGACTCAGCAATTTGGAAGGTGGTGATGGTGATGATGGTAGCCACTTGGAAGGCACTAGTTGAGGGATGAGGATGCATAGATGCTGGTTAACACAGCTGGAGGCCTAGGCACCCATGTGCTTCTGGAGTTGCTCAGAGGCAGAGCATTACCCAGTCTGGAGTGGGGTGATGTTGCACAAATAAAGGAAACTCAGGGCCAGATCTCAGGGAAAGGCTGAGATATCAGAGAGTAAACACCATAGTCAGATCTCACCCAGCTGTCTTCCAGCTTCCTCAGCCTCATTCCTCCTGGCTTCTTCGGCCTGCTCTGTCTTTCTATGCCTGCCTTAAATACCTTCTTCACCCAGTTGTTTCACATCCTGGTTAAGATTAAAGGTGTGGCCCCACCACTGCCTGCCTGGGAGCCTGGAACTCCTTCTGTGAACTAAAATGACCTCAAACTCAGATTGGATTAAGGGCATAGGTCACCACTCCTGGGATACTCCCTGTGCTGGGATTAAATGTGTGAGTTACCACTGTCTGATTCTCCTAGACTGACTGGGTAGATCCCTCTGATATCTCAGACTATTTTTATTAAATTTGGAATATATCACCACAGGGTGAAAGCATCAGCAGTGTACACTGGGACCAGTCAGCACACTAGGCTGGGGCTCTGGTAAGTGCTCTAAGCCAGGAAGATGTAGTGCTTAGAACACCAGTGTGTGAAGGGCTGAGAAGTTGTCAGTAGAGAAAAGGCCCACAAAGGAGCCTCAGGAGAAGTGGGCATAGAGACGCTTAAAGTGAAGGACCCATAGCGTCAACAAGACAGCTCTCTGTGGAAGGTGTGGGGCCTCAAGAGATAGAAATACGTGAAAGTTTCCATTAGACTTAAAAGAAATGATAAAGAATAAACTGTTGGTGAATGCTGTGGGTGGTTTGAAAGAGAGCAAGAAGATTACGGCAGACCTGAGAGTAAGTAAGCAGTCTGTAAATGGACTTTAAAAGATGCTTGTCTGTTGGCAGGAGCATGGCAACCCTTGAAACAGGTGGAGGGACTAGAGAGTATGAGGTTTTGCTTTCAGTTTGGGTTGGGAAGCGTGGGAACACCAGGAGAGTCCAGACAGGCTAAGGTACTAGAGAGGACAGTCTGTAAAAGGAGATGACGGGCTTCTGAGATCAGACAGTAGCATGTGGCCTTGGAGTGGCAAATTGTGGGTAGTGTAGGGGACAGTTTCTGCTGTCTGATACAACGTGGCCAACCCTCTGTAAGTGCAGTGCATTCTCCAAGTGTTATCTACCAACTGCCTGGGGCCCTTTTGCTTTGCCTGCCTCTCAGCTGTTTCTGATAGGGGCTGGCAAGATAGTTCTCAATCACTTGCTGCCAGGCCTGAAGACCTGAGTTTGATTCCTGGATGCTTCGTTGTAGAAGGAAAGAACCCACTCCACAGCTGTCCTCTCGCATGTACATGTGTGTGTGCCAGGGCACCTGTGTGTCGTTATGGAGTCTAATATTGCAGTACCAGGTGGGCAAGAAAAGGGAGCACAGGAGAGTGTCTTCTAGCCAGGTCACAAAGTCAGCACAGCACCTGCTTCTGGGTCCAAGACAGGAATGTTTGCACATTCACAGCATCCCTTACACTAACAAAGAATCTGCTTCCACCAGTGTACACATGTCTCTTTTTTGCCCAGTCACAGCACAGTCCCTCTTTTAGGCCAGTGGGATGATTGCAGGTTTATCCAGATCTCAGTGTTGTAATTTCAGCAAGCCTAGCTTAAGCTGTTTGAAATCGCCATGTCTTCTGGATCTGGGATTTTCCTTTGGCAGCAAGCGGCTGTGATTCCATGTGGCTTCTTCTAGGTAACCATGGAGTGTTCAAAAGAGCCATTGCTGATATGAGTGCAGCTGGTTGGCTGCCTGAGTCATACATTGGACAGCTAGCACATCAGGGAAGGGTCCAGCACCTACCAGTTAAGGAAACATCAAGCTTATTTATTGGGAAAACAAACAAAGTGTTTACAAGAATGACTTTGTGTAACATACTTTGTTTGGGCCACCAACCAGCTCCCAAATCATGACATGGAGATGTATTAGTTATGAAGGCTCAGCTTAGCTTAGGCTCATTTCTGGCTAGCTCTTATAACTTATGCTAACCTGTTTCTCTCCATCTACATTTGCCTCGGGTCTTTTTACTTCTTTTTTTCTCCTGTATGTCCTTCCCCTTGTCTAGCTGTCCAGCGCTGCCTGCCTGGCCGGCCCTTCCTTGTCTCTCCCTCATTCTCTCCTGTCTTTTCTTCTCTGGAGCCTAGATTTCTCCTCCTCCTTATTCTCTGTTGCCAGTCCTGCCTGTCTCTCTACTGCCTAGCTTTTGGTCATTCAGCCTTTCACTAGACCAATCAGGTACCTTAGGCAGGCAAGGTGAAACAGCAACACATCTTTATGTGGTTCAACAGACGCAGCATAAACAATGCAAGACACCTTTACACAGTTAAAGTAATATTCTCCAACAACTTTGCATTAGAGTAGTCATTTCAGTAGCCCTGAAGAGGTGTCTCTCGTCCTCTGTCTTAGGTGACAGTCCCTCCTGGAATGCTTTTCTCTGGGTTTCTGTGTGAGTCCCTTCCGAGCTCTTGATTTACTTACTGCTTTGCTCCTGCTTCTCAGCTGCTTCTTAATATCTCCTGGCCTCTGACGGCATGTATGTTTGTTATTCTTTAAGCTTTGCTTGTTCCAAGGAGTGAGACAGGGCCCAAGCCATGTAGAGTCAAGACGTCAGGTCCAGGAGGGCCAGCCTAGAAGTGGGGGGTGTAGTGCTGGGCAGGTTCCGTGATTTCTGCTCTAGTAGGATAAGTCCATGGGCAGCAGAGATGAGGGGGAAGACTACTTTGTCAAACAGAGCGAAGGAAGGGGCCTGGAACAAGTGTCTTAATGCGCTTCATTTTGACACTCAGTGTGATCTGTAGCTCTCTCACCTTGAGGAACTGTTCAACAGGGTGAGTACAAGGTCAGTCTATAGTTAAGTCCTGCTGTGATTCCTGGGAGGGGGTAGTTAGCTTTGGGGCTCGATGATCTGAAACTGGTGTAGGCACAGTTCCAATGTGCTTCTGGAGGGAGCCCAGGCATTGCTTTTTCCTTTTATCCTGTTGCCAGTGGGGTTTGTCCAAGGACTTAGGGGATCATAACTTGAAGCCTGATATGTCTTTACATCCCATATCTAGTCCAATTCTGAGACTGGCCTTTTAAAAACAGCATGTATTCCACTCATTGAAGTCAAATGGTAATGTGGGATAGAGTAAGAACAGCTTTTTAATCATGCTCTTTTCCAGTTTTAATTAGATATACAGAATACAAAATCATAGGGTTTTACCAGAAGACCCAGAGCTCATTCGGGTGTGTTGTCCAATGTGACTGTGTTTATTGCTGGTTGGACCCTGACTCTGACCTTGTCTACTTAACACCCTGCCCGGATGCCTGTAAGAGTTTAAGTTCCTGGGCAGTGTAGTGAGTGGTTACATGGGTAAACTGGGAGGGGACCATGCTCCTGCTTCTCATCTGTGTCCTTTCTGCTGTCCCTGCTGCTCCCAGTTGAAACCATGTTGTATATCTGTAGAAAAAGATTACAAGAAATCACACGATGTTTAAAATCCCCATTACACTCCAGGTGCTTAGAATATGCCTTTCACCCCATTCACTATACAATCAAGCAGAATGCAGAGACAGTGAATTCCTGTTTCCTAGCTAGCATTTCAAAGCTGTCTGTAGTCAGCCTCGTTTTGATGAGTGTGTAGATGTGTGTACAGGGCCAGGGGGCAGTGCTTAAAGTGGCCTCAAGTTCCTTCAGCTGGCTGCCTCAGGTGAGCTGCAACTCTGATGTGGCTTCTGCAATACCCCTCTGCTGCCCATTCTCAACTGGTACATTTGGTCCCAGCCAGCTGCTTCACACCTGTTGTTAGAGCTCCGTGTTCCCCTTAGTCTGAGTTCAGTGACTGTTCAGTCCCTGGACCTCTTGGATTTATGACCATATGGAACCCACAGTCACTGCTTTTCACTTGGTTGTGTCCCGTGGCCTTGGGTTCCCAGCTGCTCCAGTGCACATTAGGTTCTGGACTCTCCTGGAGGTGGCCAGCAGAGCCATCACTGCAGCAGATGGCACTGCCAAGGAAGTACCTGAGTCTGCCCAGCTGTTTTAAACAGGTAGACGCTTGAAACAGCCATCCTGAAATGGTCACGTGTTATTGGACTTTCTTTTGCAATTGTACATTTTTTAAGAAAAAATTAAGAGAAAGCTCAAGTGACAGAAAGAACCAAGGATAGAACCATACATTCCTGTCTGTCAGCTGGGTTTCCTCACGTTTGCCTTCTTTCCTTACAGAGAATACGTATCACCTAGATTGCTGTCATTTCCATTATTTTGTTGATCCATTTGAGAATAATTTGAAGACATTATAAGCTTTTATTCCTAAGTACTTGAGCCTGTTTTTGCTAAGAACAAGGACATTCTTTTTACCTAATTACAGTCTAGTCAAGAATCCAGGAAATTTAATACCATACAACACTGCTGTCTAGTCAGAGACCCACTGTTACCATTGTCCCAGTTACTCCAGGTTGTGAGTTGTCTTTTCTTTGACTGTACGTGGTCGGAGGAGACGGAGAGGTAGATGAGGTCCTGTTCCTTTCTGGCTTTTCTCTGCCCCTTTCCCAGAGCACCCCCTGAAAAGCACTTGGGAGGGTGAGGGAGCCTGTTCTCAGACGCCTCGAGTTTGTGTGATGGTCAGTGTTAAATACACCAAATTCAGCAGATGAACCTCCCGCTGCAAACCTTGACTCATTCTCAGATTTAGGCAGATTCTTTCACTACACACACAGCCCACCTGCATGTATAAAGAGCTTTAATACCCCATTGCTCTGTGACTAGAGAGAACTATCCTCAATTAAAACTACAAATCAGACCTCAGCCTTAGCACCAGGGGGCAGAGTTGGACTGGCCTGGATACTGGATTATAATTCTGGGCCCACGGTTGGGCTTTAGGGATTTCACATGGAAACCTGCTCACAGCTGAAGTCAGTAACTAGCTTATTTGTTCACATAGCTAAAGCCTCCTTCGACCTGGGCTGTTTTCCTGAGGTTCATAGATGTTTGCTGTTCCCCCAGTGACAATGAAATAGGAACCTGTCAACCTCATCAAAATAAAAGTGCGAAGTCCTGAGAGATGGGTTTCTGTTTTTTCAGAATGCAGCAGACTCTGCATTCTCAGAGTGTCTTTGTGTGGTCTCCTGAGTTTCCATAGACTGCTTTGGCCTCAGTGTTTTTAAACCCTTAATAATGGCTCAGAGAAGCAGGCAGCTTTAGATAGGGGCTAATGGTCGGTTATCACTTTGTAGGAACTGGTTTAGCTTGCCGGTCCAGGCCACACTACCAAAGTGGTTACATCAGGACCCAGGTTATGACGAGGTTTCAGCCTGTTTAAACAAATCCCCAGTCCTCTCCAACCTCATTAGCCATTAGCAGGGAAGCAGTGAGACAGGGATTCCTCTCTCGCATGACAAGAGGTTGGAACACAATTAGGCATTCTGTCCCTGCCACCCACTGGCAGCTTCCTCCCAGGGATGCCTGACAGCCAGCCAGCATCTTGGGCCCTGCAGTGATACATGCTTCTTAGAGAATGATTTGGTACCTTGGGGTGACTGAGTTGCTTTTGTCTGTGCGTCTAGAATGCTTCACAACAGTTATTGTTCAAACTTTACCTCTTCCTGCTTTCACAATATCAGAGACATCTTAGGTCTGGAAAATTCTTACCTATTTTTGTTCCTTATGATGATGTGGTGTTTTATGGGCTGGCACTAAGCACATGTATGAAACATCCATCTTTGAGACTTCCCTGTTGATAACCTTCTAGGGCTCAGGTCTGCAGAACTGGTTGTCTTCCCCAATGAGAACACCTTTGTTGTTAGAGGTGCTACTGTTCCCTTGAGTTGGATGGAGGATGTCTGTTTGCATCTGTGTGCCATTTACCTGCTAGTCTGAGAGAGGCCACTGGAGATAGGTGGCGCATTGTTCCTTGTCTTCTTCTTCTTCCCTTCTGAGAATTAGATATCAAGATTCCCACAGCCCACATTGACCTATTAAGTTAGTATTGATAAGACTATTGGGTAAATCATTTAGGATTGACTTTCTGTTGAGACTCTAGAGAAGCAAGTTCAGTGAGTATCAGAGTTGACGGAACCCTGTTTCTTGTATCTGCAGCTGGCCTATGAGAGTAGACAGTTAGATGGCCTAACAGCAAATAAGAGCTGAGAGTGGCTATAAAGGAACAGTGGATCTATTAAAACAAAGGTCCTATTACAGCATGTAATCACTGCATCGTAAAAATCAACATCCTTTGGCTCCAAGTCTTTCCTCTAAAAAGTTGCCATTTGTCAAGATACTTAAATAATAATTCTTGGTCGTCATAGGCCTCAAGTTTCTTCCAAACCACTTAGAAAGATGTGTCAGGGAACTTGAAGCCCACACTCATAAAATGCTTGGTTTCTCTTGGCCCTTGCCTGTTGGACCTCTGCAAAGTGCCAAGCTTAGTTGCTGCAGCTACAGCAAGCTCACTAATTGGCACAGCACCTGCAATCAATTAGGGAAGCTTCAATTATCCAAACCAAAGCCACCCACCCAAAGATTAATTTTCTGCTCTATTTCCTATCAAAAACATAGCATATTTAGCTTGGAGTCTAGTCCTTCAGGGGAGTGCTTTTAGACACCGTTTTCTTGATAACTGTGCCTGGCCCTTCTTTGCAGCAGCCCTCTACTTAGAGTGTCTCACCCACCAGCTCTTCAGAACTGTTCCTTCTGTTGAGTTGTGCCCCTTCCACAATGCTGGGATCACAGGAAAAAAGATGTTGGCTGGGAGCTTTGTGTTTGAAGTGTGGCTCTTTTCACATCATAGGACCTTGCTTTCATGACGTAGCCTTAAGTAATGTCATCCCTGAATTGAATCACACTCATAAATATGCTTTGTAGCTGGCCTGTGTAAATAGAAAAAAGAAATTGCCCACACCTTCTTTCTAAAGAGTAATTAATTGTCCTGTTGTGTTTCTCAGAGAAGGAGCAGGCCATAAATCGAGCTGGTATTATCCAGGAAAATGTGCAGCCACCAGGTAAACTTAAAAAATTTCAAATAATTCTCATCTGGGGCACATGTCATGAGTGCTTGTTTTGTGTGTGTGTGGGGGGTGGATTTCTCTTGGGAACTTGGGTCTTATTGGTTATTTTATGATAGTTCCTGTCTTGTCAGGGCTATCCAAGATTTCATGCTAATAGTTCAGTACCTTTTCCCAAGATTTCTGGGTCCCATTTATGCCCTTGGTAGGTGGGCGTAAAATGTAATTAAATATGCAGCAGATCACCTGCTTTGCAGCCAGCTATACCAGGATGTCTGTAAACACCACCCTCATGGGGTGGTGGTGTTTATGGCAGAGCTGTGTTCATTGATGTGGGATTCACTTCTACAGAAGCCCCCAAAGCTCCCTTCAGGGCTGAACAGGATGTTCCTTTAAAATGATCCAAGTTGGCTGAGAATGAGAGGTTTTCTAGCTTTTTAACCCAGCTCCTGCAATCTGTAGGTCCTAGGCCAGATCCATTCCCTCCCCCCCCCCCCCCCCCCCCCCCCCCGATAAAGGATAGTTTAAAAAAAATCCTAACAGCTGCCATGCCTTCCAGGCACCTCATCCCAGGGTCCTAGTGGCTGCTTTCCCCCATTTCAGTGTCTCAGCCACGTGGAAATTGCATGGCTCAGTTCTTGTATCATCTTGTTTGTTTGGGATGAGGGCCTGTGCTCAGACACTGAACAATGAATCCTGATGGGGTCTTTGTGCTTCTCTCCATAGGGTTGAAAGTGTGGTCCGATCCTTTTGGCAGGAAATGAGGCCGTCAGCAAGTCTGATGAGGAAAGTGGACATCTTCATTCTGTTCATTCTGCAGTGGGGACAATAGATGCCTGGCTGTGGCAGCATAGCTGGAGAGAGCACCCATGCTGCCAGCCATAACCCTTGTGATAGACTGTAAAGACAGTGCTTCCCTTAAGTTCCTGGAGAACCTGAACAGATGACACCATTAGGAAGCGCCTTGTGATTCTGATGACTTTGCAGGAGCAGAGCCAGCCTGCAGGGCTGTTTGTGGAAGACTTCTCATGCAGGCTTTATCACTTCCAAGCTGTGATGTGAACACAAGCAACCTGTGGGCTCAAGGGCCCTGGCTGCTTTGCCACCTTCTGAATAAGTGATTTCAGTGCAAATGACCATGCCAATCTGCCTCACAGGGCTCTTTGAGAATGTTCCAGTTGATAAAGCTGGTTGAGAATACACTGCTCAGATTAACCATCTCATTGAAAGTCTCTGGGTTGGGAAGTAAATAGGAAGCAAGTCACACTAGACTACCACACACAGTAGAATCACTGGTGAGCCTGCCAGCAGTGAGGTTGTGGATATTAAAATGCTTTCTCTTAGTATGCTGCTATGTACTGTTTTTGTACTCTCCGTGTATGTGTGTGTGTGTGTGTTGTTTGAGGGAGGTTGTTGGATTTAGTTTTTGATACAGCTCTGACAGAACAGTCAAGCCTTGAACTCCCAGAGATTCAGCTGCCATTGCCTGATAGATTTTTTTTGTAAACTGAATTCTGATATTAAGAAGTAGTACTACTGTCTAGATTCTGTTTGAGTAGATGTCTTTCTTCGTTAGGGTTTTAGTGCTGTGAGGAGACACCATAATCATGGCAACTCTTAGGAAAAGAGTTTCCTTTAGGAAAACATTTCACTGGGCCTGGTGTATAGTTTCAAAGCTTCATTATAATCATGGCAGGAACTTGGTGACATGCAGGCAGATGTGATCCTGGAGAAAGAGCTGAGAGTCCGACATCTTGATCCACAGGCAGCAGAAGGAGATTGCAAACCATACTGGGCATAGCTTGAGCATATAAGACCCAAAGTGCCTCCAAAATGACACACCTACTCCAACAAGGCCACACCTCCTCATAGTGCCACTCCCTATGGGCCAAGCATTCAAATATGTGAGTCTGTGGGAACCATACCTATTTAAACCACCACAGTATCCATGTAGTGCCATCTATTTGTATGTAAGGTAAACATCTTACCTTTGAGACATCTGTTAGTCATGGTTTTCCAGAGGAACAGAACAGATAGAATGAGAGAGAGTGTGTGTGTATTCAGTATATATATTGGGGATTTATTAGTGTGGTTTACAGGCTGTGGTTCAGCTAATCCAATAATGGCTGTCTATCAACAGAAAGTCTAAGAATTAGTTCTTCAGTTCACTAGGCTGAAGCCTAGTCTTCAATAGCCCCCAGAATCCCAAAGAAGCAGGCGCTAATGCCAGAAAGAGCAGGGGCAAGCAGGCAAAGAGTACAAACTTCCTTTTATGTCCATTATATAGGTCCCACTAGAAGGTGTGGTCCAGGTTAAAGGTGTATCTTCCTACCTCAAAAGAGCCTAATTAATGGTGAGTCTGGTACTTCAAATGACTTAGTTAAGAAAAATCCCTCACAGGTGTACTTTTGGGTTTTAGTTAATTCCAGATGTAGTGAAAAATAGCCGTCACAGGTGCTAACAGTGAAATTTTCCACCTTGTTCATCACTAGGAGCTACAGCAATGTCAGACCCAGCTTCTTACTGACTTTTTCCTTCCTTGCTTACCTGTCTTTCCTTCTGTGTCTTTCTTCCTTCCCTTCCTCCCCCTTTCTCTATTCCTTTCATTTCTGGTGCTCTGGCTACCTAGCCTTCTTGTATATGGTGTGGTGCTGAAAAGCCAGTCTGTTTCTTAGCAGAAAGCCTTGTGTGTTTCTGTGGCCTCTGTTTATATGAGGTGCTTGATGACATAATTTCATAATTGTGAACTTGACATTTTCTTAACACACCGCTGGCCCAATTATGTAATGACTGGCAAACAGAAATAAGATTGATAATTCTAAAACCAAAGTCATCATTTTTGGGAGACATTGCCCAACATCTCATTGACTTGCAGTTAGCACAATAGAGGAAGCTGACTAACTAGGGTGCATTTGCCTACTGTTTTCTTTGGAGGGGGCACCAATAAGTTATGTAATTTAAAGTCAAATTGTGCAGATGCTTAATTGAGCCTTCTTATGACTGAGGCAAGTGCATGTGTTTGGGAGGACATCCGGGCTAAGGAACTGAGGAAGGACTGTCGGGCAGACCCAGTGTGTCTCCTGAATGGGATCTCTGTCCTAGGCTTGTGTCTCCCTGCCCTGCTTCAACCTTTCTGCAGTGAGACTCGGGCTCTCTAGCCTCAGTTACCTTGAACGTGGCAGGAGCGTTCCGTGTCTCCGGCCCAGTGAGTGGTGACAGGACCTCATGAGGAGGGAGGCCTGTCCCCCAAAGGCATTGATAGAAGCAGCTTAGTCAGGGACCTTTAGGAAACAGGTATGGTATTGACTAGGTCCATTGGATTCTAATTTGGTGGCTTCCTGGGAAGAGTAATCATTTCCCAAGTGCCCTACTGTCATCTTTCTGGGACTAGGGACTTCCCCTTTAGGGGAAAGTCAGATAATTGCCTGTTAAAGGGTTTGATCTCAGGGTACCTTTGCACTTTTTAAAATACACTTTTTTGGAGCCAGGGAGATGGCTCTGGAAAAGGACACTGAGCTGCGGTCCTGACAACAGAGTTTGATTTCCCAGCACCCAGGAGGAAGCTGAGCACTGCTGTGAATGCCTCTGTAAGCCCAGCATGGACAGGGAGTGAAGACAGGCAGCTCCCAGAGCTCGCCAGCCTGCCAGCCTAGCTGAAATGGTTCAGTGTAAGACTGTCTTAAGGCACTACCAGTGGGGGAGCAAGGCAAGAGGTATCCAAAAGCTGCCTTTGGCCTCTGCAAGCACAAAGCACACACAATCATCATATCACACTTAACATGTCTCCAATGAGTTACTACATCTATGGAAATGCAATATATTACAATCACAAAACAACAATAATAATAAAAACAAGAGTTACATTATTTAAAAAGTATCAATTACAATATTATATGGATTAATAAAATGTGGACTGGAAAAATTATTTCTTGAGGCAAAGCAATTTCTGAGGCTGGGGAAACAGTTTAATGGATAAGATCATTTGTTATACAATCATGAGGGCCTGAGTTCAAATCCCCAGCATCCATGTAAAAGCCTGGGTATGGCCACATGTACCCATAACCCCAGCACTATGAGGGAAAGAGATAGCTGGGGATTGTCAACTGCTAGTCAAGCTCCGGGTTCAGTGAGAGAGAGAGACACTGTTTCAAGAATAAGGTAGCAAGGAGAGAGCGGGACACCCAACGCCCTACTGTGGCTTCCATTCACACCTGTGTGCACCCACACATATTCTGCCTACATGCGCCACATACCACAAATAAGTATTTGCAAATATCCCTACCAACAGAAGACCTCTGTGTTCCCATGTCTTCCTGCATTGGACTCGTGGTACTATCTGTCCACACTCATGAGAGAATGGGAGGGGAAAGGTCTCAGAAAGTTTTGATTTCCTGCTCCTTAGAAGACTGTTTGAAGATTCTGTAACTGAATGCCACCCATTGCCTCTCCTGATTAGTGGTCCTAAATGTATTTTGCTGTATGTAGTGTTGGAGAAGGTTGTGATGGGAGAGGAGAATCTGAGTGCATACTCATTGTTACTAGAATAAAGAAAGCTCTGTTTGGGCTGGAGAGATGGTGCAGTAGTTAAGAGCATTGGCTGCTCTTCCAAAGGTCCTGAGTTCAATTCCCAAGAACCACATGGTGGCTCACAACCATCTGTAGTGAGATTTGGGGCCCTCTTATGGCCTGCAGGCATACATGCAGGCAGAACACGGTATACATAATAGATAAATCAATCTTTAAAAAAAAGAAAGCAAGCAAGCAAGCAAGCAAGAAAGAAAGAAAGCTCCATTTGTTTCTTCATTCTCTGTCCTTTCATTCCAAATGCTCCACAGTACCCTCTGTGGATGGACTTGGATCCACATTTTTATACCCACAGCCAGAAATAGCAACACTGCTGAACAGTTACGACTTGCTTCCTGTGAGCAGCGAAGTGAGTAACTTGAGGATTCCCTTTGGCTGATAGGCTCAAGTACATGGTGACCGCTCTTCAAGAACTGCCTGTGAGTGTTGGAAAGATGGCTGAGAGCTTAAGAGCATGGGCTGCTCTTCTAGAAGTTTGATCCCCAGCGTCCACATGGCCACTCACAACCCTCTCTAAGTCCAGTTGGGGTGGTCTGATGCCCTCTTCTGGTCTCTGAGAGCACCAGGCACGAATGTGGTGAATACACATGCACACAGAACCCTCCATCACATAAGCAGAACTTTAAAACAACTGGCTGTGGCCTTGAGGCATGTTTGACCACTGTGCTCACCTTACCTGTTTTCTTCAGCCCAGTTATTTTCTCTCTTGTTTTTTTCACTTTAGTGTTCTGCCTTACACTGTTTATTAGGTCCTTCATTTCAACTGAGGGGTGGCATAAATAATATGTATTCAACTGAAAGGAGATGAAGTAAATTATAAAAATTAACACAGAACATTAAAAGTATCTTTAACAAGTCTGTACCTTGTTACCATGATGCCAAACAGTCTTGAGAAGCACCTGGAATTCCACCCTGAGCAAATGACAGAGCTGTGGTGTCTGCACAGCAACAGGGGCTTGGTTTGGATACAGATGTGTAGTGTATGTGGATTCCTGCATTATGGGCTTTACCTGCTTAATGCCCCACTGAGTTCTCCCACCTGTTGGTATGGCGCACACAGTAGGTATCCCATCAATGGATGGCATCGTCAGTTAAGATAATGAGTGAACAAATGGAGAGAGTGGTAACTAAGGACAAGGGTCAGGCAGAATTTTTAAAATTTTGATTTAGAAGGATGTGTGAGGAAATTTAATCCGGATGTTTCCCTGAAGATTTCAAAACAAATCAGACTGTTCTCTCTAGAGCAGCCCTGATCATAGTGGTAACAGTCAGTGCAGCCAGGCTGTTTGCTTCGTGCCCAGGATGAGTAACAGACACTGGGGGTAGGAGGAGCACTTGGAATCTCTTGACTGTGGTGAAGAAGAGACTGGTTTGCCTCTGACATCATTTGTGTCTTTCCATTTCTACAGCAATTAATTTCATTCTGTTTTACAAAGGTTCCCCCTGAAATTGGGAGTTAGAAATAGGAAGAGAGCTAGGGCTGTGGTTCAGTTGCTAGAGTGCTTGCTTGGCATGCTTGAAGCCCTGAGTTCAAGTCCCAACACCACATAAAGCCAGACATGATGCCCCACATCTGCAATTCCAAGAGGATCAGAGGTTCAAGGTCATTTTCTATTATATAGCAAGCTTATAGCCTCTGAATCATGAGACCTGGGCAAGAAAGAGATAAGGGGGGGGGAGGAAAGAAAAAGACTAGCATAATGAATCCAGGCCCAGCAGTGTGCTGTGCATAGGGGCCTCTCCTGGAGGCTGCTGTGGATGGAAGCATCCTTAAAAGCACTAATCCCCATTTCCCACCCAAGCACATGCTGGCTCCCAAGCATAGCCCACAAGCCGAGGGCAGTGAGGCTGAGATAAGCCTGTCGCGGTGCTGGGATGCACGTGCATGTACTGGTGAAGCAGCGGAAGAAACCCTGTACGTCCTCCTCTGGTGGGCCAGAGGCCTGACAGCTGGGTCGCCCTTCCCCACCTCCCTGACGATGGCAGGCAGCAGGATTGTCTAAGGGCTTTTCTGGGAGCTATAAGGAGACACCCACTTAGCGTTTTTGATGCAGATACTTCTGGAGCCACATGTGACCTCAGTAAGAGCTGAGAACTTACACGAATTGTCTGAAATTTCTCACATTGAGGTTTTGCTGATGCTTCTGGGGTTTTCATAAATTGATAAGTACATTTTTAAAAAAGCTTTATGTACAAGATGTTTACTGGAAGCTAAAAGTTATAAATCTGGAAACAGAACCACATAAGTATGATGACCCTATGAGATAGTTATTTTAAATTATGTTTAACTTTTACTAATACTTTCCTAATGTTTTGGTATGCATTATTTATAATTTGCATTATACCTTCTTATGTATGTTGATGTATGTGTGCCAGTGTTGTATAGCATTAAGGATCTCAAAATATGACCAGTCACCAATTAATAGCTCACTAGCATATATACTTATTAAATATTTATCATTTGCATAAAAAGCAACAGAGCAATGAAGATAATTATACCCAGAGCTTCAAGGAAGAGTAGTGTTGGCTAAAGCTAGAGCCTTACAGATGTTTGCAGCTATCTCCCCATCTATATATCCCTTCTTCCCTGGTAACATCTATTGTACACTCTTCCCTTTTCCCCACCCTGCCTCCACTGTCCTATTGTTTTGTGTAGCCAAACAAATAAGATGATCCCTTGCTCGCTGACTTTGGAGCTGTTGGTGGCCATGTTGACATAATGAAGCAATGACAAAGAGAGGCTGACATCCTTGTTCACTCAACAGAATCCAGGTCTAAGGATATGGTTCATCTTCCTGGTCTCACTTAGCTCTGAAGCAAATCAGGCTACAGGTGAATAAATAAAATTAACCTTTAAAACACCTTTTTTGGTAAATTTAGACTGGAGTTTTATTACTTTCCCATATCCTCCCCACTTGGGGTTGTTCCTAGGCACGAACAAAGTTAGCAAATGCTCTACCCCTAAGCTATACCTGCTGCACCCCATTCCTGGTATACTTTGAATATTGAGACGGGAAGTTGCTAAATTGCCTGGTCTGGGTTTAAACAGGTTTTGGATAACAACTCTCCTACTTTAGCCTCCCAGTGGTCTGAATCACAGGCTCAGATGAAGAGCCTTGGTAGTTTCTGCCACTATATTAGCACAGTGGTCTAGATGTGGCATCTCCATTTTGTATTTTACTTTAAGCTTTGTCCTGTATTACGTTTATGTTACTCCCTTTCTAAAGGGTGTTATACACCAATTACCCTTCTCTGTAGTAGATTTATGATGTCACATTGTAAATAATTGTTCCGCCTATGTGTTAAATAAAAAGCGCTGATTGGCCAAAGGCAGACAGAAAGTGTGGGCGGGGCTACCAGACGAAGAAAACTCTGGGAACAGGAAGAACAGAGCAGGAATGCCACAGAGATTCCAGAGTTGCCAGACAAGCCAGAAAAAGCAGAGGACAACTATGCTGCTTTGCGAAAAGGTACCGAGCTCCATGGCTGAACAGGATAAGAGTCATGGGTTAGAATAAGGATAAAGAGTTAGCAAGTTATATGCCTGAGCCTTAGGTCGATCAGCCTCAAACTATTGTAAGCATCTGTGTGTCTCTGCGGATCTGTGGGTCTGTGGGTCTTAACTTTAAGGCTAGGCCTGAAAGTCCAGGCCAGAAACCTCTTACTCCAAACAGGGTAGATCCCTCTGACATCTCCAGCTGTTTTTATTATATTTTAAAAATATTCCCCCACTTCTCCTGATGGCTTGGGGGTATACTGGGGAATCTCCTGCCTAGTCCTTCTCTAAAGGGGCAGAGGGGCATTGTTGCTAGTGATATATTTGGTTTTTCCAGTAATATTTGTCGTGTGTGTGTGTGTGTGTGTGTGTGTGTGTGTGTGTACATACATGTGCATGTGTGTATGTGTGTGTATAGATGTGTGTGTTTTCATGCATGTGTGTGTATGTGTATGTTTGTGTATGTATTAATCTTCACCATGCCTCCCAGCCTGAAGAGCAGTCTCTTGCTCCCTCCCTCACTTGAAGCCTCTAAATGGAATCAAATGCCCTCATGTGAGCTGAGAGGCTCTGGGTGGATAAACCACATCGACTTTCTTTATTTTGGCTGCCCCAAGGTTTTTTGATTTGTATTTGCTATTTCTATTTCTTCCTATCTCTAGATAGATAGGGGTCCTGGAGTGTCTATCATTTGAAATCTTTTTACTCTAACAAGATAGATGTTCACACTGAAGGACTGGGGGAGGGGGTTGGGCTAGTGCTGAAATGCCTTATAATAGCAAAATTATTCATTTTTTTCAAAGAAGGGACATTAACCCATGGTGGTATTTTGAGCCTCCAACTGACCCACATCTTACACTTCTTTTCTAAAATCTCTCCCTTATTTTGAAGCCTCTTTCAGCCCACAACGTCTTGCAAAGGTCGGGGGCGTGTTTGTATTAGATGGAGCCATTCATTTAAACAGATGCAGAGACAATCTAGACAAACCTAGGCCTCCTGCTTCTCAGCTCCTGCTAAGTCTGCACACTGTGACATACACGGGGGCTATTAGCCTCATAAGCACAGGCTCAGCTATTGGGCTGAGACCTGAGGGCACGCAGCATGCAACTGGCTTGTGTGAACACCCAATGGGCCTGAGCTCACATGAAGACAATGGTGTTTAGGGGAGAAAATGACCCTGCATCTGGTTTAGACATTACTGGGAAAATGGCAGCTCTGGAGATTTAGCTTGAGAAATAAGCACAAGCCGTTTTCTAAAGCAGCTATTTACATTATTCTATTTCTACTCTTTTCCTCTGCCTGGTGTGGAGTCACCCAACACACAGGATACCTCACCATAAACCATTCTTCAGTGTCTAAAACCAAGACAGCAGCAACCAGCTGTGGACAGACCCTGCCTTTGGAAAGTTAGGTCTAGGCTGTTGGGGAAGAAGTCAGGCAGGGAAGAGAGAACCCCAGACAGACCCTCCCAGTCTTTGGTGGTGGGCCATGTACCTTCTGGGTTCTTTCTGGCTCTCAATCAACTCTACCCAAACCCTTGCCCAACACAATGCTTCTTAGAAGCTGTGTGAAAAATTGTAGTGAGTGTCAGAGGCTGGGTACAGACAGTCCCCAGGGCCCTGGCCTCCTGGCTGTGCTGCCATCCAAGGGACAGGAAGACAAATGAGAACAGATGCTTCTGAGTGTCCAGAATATTTAACACCATCCCAGCCAGCCAGAGGTAACAAGTCTTGTCCCCTCCGATATGTATGCTGAAGTCCTCACCCCAAGCATTTCAGAATTCCAATGTCTGGAGGTGGGTTAAGGAGATAACTGAGAAAGAACAGGTCCTTAGGGTGGGTCCTAATTCAGTAGGATTGTGCTCTAACAAGAGACAGTGAGTCACCTACCAGGGAAGACTGTATGAAGACACAGGGAAAGAGGACATTTCCAAGGCTGCAAAAGAGACCAGTCTGCCAGCACCTTAGTCCTGGATTCCTGGCCTCAGAACTATGAGTAAGCAGGTGCATGACACTTAAGTAAATGCCGGTGTTAACTGGTCTCATTATAGGACTCCACACGTCCACAGTAACTGCACAATGAGTGTGTGCAGAGGACAAAGTCACAGCCCAGGACCGCTGGCCTCCTCCTGTGAAATGATCCAGGTGCGCCTCCAAGGAGGCCAAGAGGTACACTGAGGGCATGGCCCACTAGCTTCCCAGCACTCTGGTAAAAAGCTGTGTGTGGTGATAGGCTCTTGTAATTCCAATGCTGCTGATGCAGAGACAGGAAGATGTCCTAGACACTGTCCAGCCTGCTACCCTGCTGGGGAGTTCCAGGCCAGTGAGCCATCCTATCTCAAACATAAGGTGTACAATATTCTTTAAGGACAACACTAGAGTTGTCTTCTGGCCTCTACACAGATATGCATGCACATGTATGTGCACCCTTGCATACATGTACACCTATACACATGAATATGTAGGTGTGTTGAAGTGAGAGGGGAGGGATTATGATCTTCTCAAGCTGGTCAGATCACAGGAAACTTAACTACATTTTTATGGAGGGCAGATTTAAAAGTGCCCATGACTAGAATTTAGAGGAGCTGTAAAGGTGATGATGTAGTGGGATTATGTTGTTCCATTGTAAATAATTGCCCCGCCCACTGGTTGAATAAAAATGCTGATTGGCCAAAGGCAAACAGGAAGTATGGGCAGGGCTACCAGACTAAGAAAACTCTGGGAACAGGAAGAATAGAGCAGAAATGCCACAGAGACACCGCGATGAGATGCCAGCAGATGCAGAGGAAAGAAGTTGAAATGCTGCTCTGAGAAAAGGTACCAAGTCACATGGCTAAACAAGAGAAGAGTCATGGGTTAGTTTAAGAGCAAGAGCTGTGTTTCAGTGGAACTATGGGACTGTGAATCTCAAAGTCTGGGCCATTAGGCGAGGCCAGAAACCTCTTACAACATGGTGATTCTCAGGATAGCCAACAGGTATATGGAACACTGGAGAAACACTGGAAGGCATGGATGGTCTTTGAGGAGCCAGGTAGTGCTGAGGTAAGATGCTGAGTCATGTAGGTGAGCAATAGGCAAAGGTAGGCTGAATAAGCCTGAGGAGGGAGGACATTCAGCCTCAAACAAAAGCCATGCTCTACAGGACAAAATCTTGGGAGAGGACCCCAAGCCTTAGGTGAAATCATAGCTCCATCCAACCTTGAAATCAGTCTGTGGAGACCTTGAGCAGAGGACCTGGCCCGGGGAGCTGGAATAGCAGAATGGAGTTATGTTTAGCTACTGAACTTGAAGAAATCTACCTTGGGGGCTTGTAGTGGATGCTCTTAACCTCTTCACTTTAGGGTACAAGATAAACCATGTAGCTTGATGCCTCAGACACCAGTGTCTCCTGACATGCTTGTGTTAACTGCTGAAGACCCAGACATCTCCCAGGCTCTGACCTGGAGCACCCTTCAGAACATGCACTGGCCCTCTGGCATGGTTAGTTACCTCCTTGATGGTCTAGGATTGCACCAAGTATTCTCATATTTCTACATCAAGGAGTCTATTCCCTTCTTTAGAATTGTGCCCTGCTAGATTTCCCCAAGCTCCTCACTGCCTCCTTCAACTCTTCTCAGGGGTCTGAAGTCACCACATTAAAATGGGACACTCTTGACTCTGTAACTGCCACTCTTGATACCTTTGTCCCTTCTAGCAACTCGTAGTCTACACACAAATTATTGATACCCATGACATTGGCTACTGTGTGTACTTCCTGTGTCTTTCTCTACAAGTCAGAGGACCACTGTCTGCTCACTGAAACACCTGAGCACCCAGAGCAATGTTTAGCAGTCCAGAAAGCTAACTGAAGTGGTAGCTGTCTGAGATGATTTTCAGTGTCAAAGTGCTTTCTAGGAAGTTTCTCTAGGAGATGCAATTGATGACCCACTCACATTTCCATTGTTCTCCATTTGTTTATGGACAGTTCCCAAGAAGAAGATGCACCCCAGCCTTGGAATGTGCTCTCACAGAGCAGTGCTGGGGAACTGATCCAGGACCCAAGTGTGATGGAAGTTGGTGGAGAAACACCCCAGCCTTGGTTGGGCACAGCAGCAATTCACTCATTAGAACTCAGAACTGGCTGTATTTTTGTTCCTGCCCCACTTTCTCTTCTTTTGTACCCTCTCAAATATTATACATCAGAATCCTTGTCTTTGGGTCTTGTTTCTACCCAAAGAAACCAGTTTCCTGACTTGAAATGAAGGTTGTTAAGCCACATTCCTAAATATGAAGATTGATTTATAGATAAAATCTCAAAGGAGCTACTTCCTTAGAAATTCTTGAACCTGACTTGCAAAATGGCTTAGTGTGCCTCCAAATCTCATGACCTGAGTTCAAGCTTCAGACTCACCCGGTAATAGGAAAATACAGACTCCACAAAGTTGTCTTCTGACCTCCATGCACATGCATGGCATGTATGCATACAATATCCCTTGTCCCAGATCCCATGGATAGCTAAACTTTGAACCTGGATACTCCCTGTACATGGTAAACTATTGTTCATCTGTTTAGGAGGAAGAGGAGAGGCAGGGAGACAGTATACAAATCGACATGCTGACTGTAACTTAAAAAATTATTTTAGAAGGAATTTTAGAACCAGAAAGAGGACAGAACTTTCAGACAAGTCTTGGGGTGGTCAGGGATTCCCACTGCTATAACTGAGCATCTTTAGGGAGGAAAGATCAATTTAGCTCCCAGTTTGAGGGACTACACATCTACTATGGTAGGGTCAGCTCCTCTATGGCAGTAGGGGCATCTTCTTGCTCACATTTAGAGCAAGAAACAAAGATCAAGAAACAGGTTTGGTCTATAAATCTGTCCCCAAAGCCCTCCCCTACTCACCTACCCCTCTATCAGCTCTCCATTTCCTAAGGGCTTCTCCTCAAACAGCACCACAGACTGCTCAAACACATGAATGGAAAAGGGAGCATCTCACGTTTATACCATGGCAGGTACAGTGTTCCTTGGAGATAGGAATGGACACCTGAGGATGCTCTTAGTATTCTGAACCTCTGAGCAAAATCATTCCCCTACCTCTGACAAAACCATCTGAGCTGGATATTGACATTCACCGGGGCTGGAGGCATATCAGCTTCTTACAGGGTATTACTTTGATTAAAAGCTATTATAGCTTTGGATGTGAAGTTAATATTTATTTACAAAGAAGAGAAACAATTTACAAATTTATCAGGTATGTTCCCTTTTGAAGGGCATTAGCTACAAGCGCATTTGGGGACCAGTGGCTTCATCTGACTTCCTCATTCTACACAGGAGGCATCTGAGCTGGGGACAGATCAACAGAAAATCACTCTGCCAGGGAGGAAGGCCAGGACTAGAGCTTGGGCCTGTAGACTTCCGTTTCAATATGCTACTCACTTCACACTAGGAGAGAATGATAGATTTGGGCACTAAGGGGTTGTTTCACCTATAGAGTATTTTGATAAAGCTTCAATTAAAAAAAAAGTATAGTGAGTGAATTTTGCCTATTAGGAAATAAACTGGCTGCAGTGGAAAGAAGAATGCTGAGCATTTCCAATACTGAATAAGCCTCTCTGTGGGAAACAGCTGCATGGTGTGTGAAGAGTTATGCTCAGGACACATTCACTCCCTCTGGAAACAGTGTGCTATAATTATACTCCTAGCATGGGCCCTGGCATGTAGAAGGTTCTTGGTGCTGAAGTCTTCTTTGGGGGACAAGCTGTGTTAGCTTCCTTGCATCTCTTTCTCCTTCTTAAAAGGAGGAGCCCTAGCTTACCATCTACCAGGAGGATCCAGGCACTCCATTACCACAGCCTCAGTTTCTACCTTTATAAATAAGAATTGCTTATTGGCTTTCGAAAGGTCTTTCAGCCTTTATCATTCCAAGTCTGTGGCCTAGATGTTCCCACACAGCCCTTCCACCTCTCACCATCTCAGAAACTGATGTTTCTGGGATTGATTCTTTTTCTTTAACCCAGGTGACAATAAAATGAATATTCCCCTCTGCTGGGCCAACTCCAGGCAAGCAGGCTGAAGATGATCACAGAAATGTCAGACAAATAGAAGTGAGGGCCTCGATAGCAGGGGGCAGTCTGAGGCCTCTTTCCTTTTAGCTAAGGGCATCTCTGGGCAGCCTCCCCTCACCGGTGCGCAGCAGTGGGGAAGGGAAGGATGGGCTTTGATCTGACAATCAGGAAGGAGTATGGGCAAGAGGAGGAGAGAACCTGGGCTCCCCCCCAAGCCTCGCTGTAGCTTCTTTTGTAAAGTGGGGAGAGACTGTTCAGGACATTCTGACATTTATTGTCTCTGTACCTTTAGCAGGGCATTTGGTAGCACTCTGGAGAAGAAGAGAAACATTCCAAGGAAAGGAACGAGAAATGTAAGCTATAGAAAAAATATTGGGATCTTAGTTATTGATTTAATTATTGATCTGGTCTGTGTGTGTAAAATAATCCCATGTGTTAGGCAGACTTTTGCACCAATGTGGCAAAATATCTGAGCAAAACAACCTAAAGGAGAAAGGATTTAATGGCTCATGGTTCTGAGGTTTCAATCCATCATGGTGGGATGGGCCAGACGGAACCCAGCAGCTCACATCACAGAAAAAAGAAAAGGGAGGCAGGAAAGGACAGGGACACACCCCTTCAAAGACACACCCCCTTCAAAGACACACCCCCTTCAAAGACACACCCCCTTCAAAGACACACCCCCTTCAAAGACACACCCCCTTTTTGATCCACTTCCCTCAACTGAGCCTTACCACCTAGCTTCACTGCCTCCTGATAATGCCATCAAATTATGAGTTTATTAACAAATGGTTTAATTGATTAAGCCGTATTTCCAATGCCCTTTCTCTGGACATTGCACTGGGGACAAAACCTTTAAGGTATGGTGTGTGTGGGCACATTTCATACCTAAGATATAACTGTGACTTTTAGAATTCTGCTCTCAGACTTGCTTCTGGAGTCAAAGGTTGTTTGACTCCAAATTCTTTTTCGGAAGGAAGGAAGTCTTTTAGGGTTGAATTTGAGTTGTGGAAATAGTCACTTAGAGCAAGCGTGTGAGTACAGTGCACTCCCTGGCTGCCAAAAAGCAGACACAGGAATTCTTCCTGACAGACGTGGAAGGAATGGTCAAGCTAGACACTGTCATTTCACAGCTCCTAAAGAAATAATTGATTTAGACAGTGATCAGCTGATCATCAATGAGCAAATGCATTAGATGAAAGGTTGATGAGCAGCTTGGCCATGGAGGGATCAGGCTGTCACCACTTGCAATGGCAATCAATTTTAATGTTATGGAAAGTAGGACATTGTGTTTTTCCTGATGTACATGAAATAAGCAGATGAAGGCTAGCCTTGAAGGGTCCCTACCAAAAATACCACCCACAGCATGGGGTTCCTTTCCATTTCAAGGAATAATGTAGGGTGGGGGGACTAGGAAACTGGCTCTCATGATGTCACAGAAAGATAAACAGACAAATCCACACACAGCCTGATCTGGTGGATTTCAAGAATAATCATTATTTTTAGTGGTATGCATTAAAGATGCCAATGCCATGTTCATAATTAAGATTGTTGGGGAGAGGGTCACTGGGTAATGAGGCCTTTCCATGTCAGCCTAAGATCTGAATTTAGACCTGCAACACCTCATTTAAAACCAGCCATGGCTACATGAACTTAGCACTGGGGGCTATGTGGAGATAGGAGGATCACTGTGGCCTGTTGGCTAGCTGGCTCAGCCAGAAAAAAGCAAGGTCTAGGTTCAGTGAGAGACTGTCTCAAGGTGATATAGTGGAGAATGACAGAGCAGGGTACCCAACATCTTTCTCTGGCCTCTACACACTCTCACAGACGTGTTTTTGGGTGCACACATACACATTTAACACACATATACACACACTGACATGCACATACACACATCACACACAAAGACTACAATATGAATAGATATTACAACCAGGTATATGCTTGACTTTTGTGAACACAGCAGCTGTAAATAGAGACTGGGGAAAATCTGCTCATGGACCAAATACATCAGACATTATCAAGGATTCTCTGTAATTTTGTTAGACACAGTGAAGACTTTATAGTTTGGAGGAAATGGTGTCTTAGAGCTGCATACCAGAGTTTGTCTTAAGACAGATGAGCCAAGAAGTTTTAATACATGCTTGTGGAATCCTCACCAGATGTCTGTGGCATGTGTACAGACATGTATACCTAGCTCCATTTTCTTATCTGCTTATATTTATTTAACATTTTTTAAAATAACTAGTTAGAGGGCGTCAGTATTGTAGCCTGTTTTCTGTTGCTGTAACTAAGTAATCCAGGCAGGTTATTTGTGAAAAATTGATGTCTATCCAGGCCTGGTAGCTCATACCTATAATCCTAGCACTTGGAAAGCTGAGGCAAGAAGAGTGCTCTGAGTTCAGGACAGCCTGGGATATACAGTGTGACCCCGACTTGCCACTCCCACTCTGGTGGGGGGATAAGAGTCTTCACAGATGGACTGTGAAGTCCATCTGAGACCATGAAGTTCAAGGTGTGTGTGGGGGGGGTTGTTGGCTGATGATAAAGATCTGCTTGCTGTGTGATAACATGTCAGAGCTCTCAAATGGTGAGAGACAGGGAAGGGGCAGGCTCAGGTGAATCTGCTCTTGTAAAGCCAAGAATGCCACCATTGAGATTTCACCCTCATAAGCTTATCTAACCTTAAACACCTCTCTCAAAAGTCCCCCCTACACACACACACACACACACACACACACACACACACACAATGCATTAACACTGGAGCACATGAGCCTCTGGGGACATCCTCACACTGCAGCAGAATAGGAGCCGTACTGATTTAAACGCTGGCCTTGGGGAAGTGTTAGGCTGTAGGCTCTTGATGCCCCTCCTTCCTGTAGTTAATACACATCTTTAGGGGCTGGAGAGATGGCTCAGTGGTTAAGAGTTCTTGCTGCTTTTGCAGAGGACTTAGTTCCATTCCTGACACCCATAATCACCTGTAATATCAGCTCCATGGGAGCCAGCACCCTCTTCTAGATTCCAAGGCACATGTGAATACTCTCTCTCTCTCTCTCTCTCTCTCTCTCTCTCTCTCTCTCTCTCTCTCTCACACACACACACACACACACACACACACACACACACACACACACACACGCACACGCACGCACTTAGAAATAGTAAGAGGAAGGAGGCAGAGATTCAGTAAGGGAGAGGTGCTGGTGTGTGGTCATCTCTAAGGTCTATGTTTAGTGATAAAGCAAAAGCGAGGACCAGGAACATAGAGTGCTCCTATTTTAGGAGGGGGTAAGGTGCACATCCACCTTACTCTGCAAGGATGTGGAAGAAATCAGAAGTTACCTCAAAGAAGAGAAAGGGTGGGTGATCCAGAGTGGGAGAGAAATTCATGCTTACAGCCTTTACTCTTGAACCATTTGTATCTTGTACCATTCCCATGTGTTATCTATTGCAAAAATGCTTAAGAAAAACAAAACAACACTTTTAAAAGAGCCAGGTGCTTAGCTCTGGACAAGGCACTGGAGTCCAGACAGGTCTTGTCTCTCCAGGGTTGTAGGTTTGGGGGTGCCCACCTCATGGAAGATGGATCTGCTTGAGCCACCTCTTCTCACAGAGTTCTTGGCCATGATGGCCTGAATGGGTCTGGCCATCCCTGGCTACGCTGATCCAGGAACCATATGACTTTCATACTTCTGCAGGGCCTTATGTTTCTTCTTCTGTTTTCTTGAGTACATGGTAAATTAGCTATAAACAGAAAAACCAAATGACAACCTTAGCCATTCCTGAGTGTGGAGTTCAGTCCTTGAACACACTTACTTGATTGTGCAGTCTCTAATACTCCACTTGCTACACAGTCTCTATTCTTCCACATCATGGTCCCCATTCTGCTTCCCATCTCCCAGAAGCTGACTTGCAGCGGCATCATGTGACTGTTTTGTCTACTAGTGGGTTATTTCTCTGTGACTAGCTTGATTCACATACATGTTTTCTGGGTCAACCCATGTTGTTTCATATGCTAGAGTTTCCTTCCATTTTAAGGGTGAATAATATTCTCTTTTGTGTCCAGCATATACCATATTTTGCTTATTTAATTAATCTATAAGAGGACCCCTGTACTCCTTCAGCTGTAAAGAATGATGCTGTTATTAACACGGGTTTGCTAATATCTCATTGGTGCCTTTCTTCAGGCTGAGGCTCTAATTCAATTGATAGAGTGTTTGCCTGGCATATGTGAAGTCCTTGATTTGATATAGTACCCCACAAACTGAGCCTGGTGGCACATACCTATAATCTCAGCATTTGAAAGGTAAAAGTAGGAGGTTCAGAAGACCATCCTCAGCTACAGAGCAAATTCAAGGCCAAGCTGAGTATGTGAGACCCTGGGGGGAAAAAAGGATGGGGGGAGAGGAGAAAAGAAGTTCTTGTCTCATGTATAGCCAGAAGTGAAGTTGCTTTGTTCTGTGGTAATTCTGTGCTTAATCTGTTAAGAGAGCACATTGTGTAGTCCTATTGCAGGAGAGTTTCAGCTTCTCAACATTCTAACTGCCTGATCTTCCTTTTTCCCTTTTGCTGGTAGCCATTCCACTGAGTTAAGGTAGCTTACGTCTGCCTTTCTCTGAGGCTGCATTTCTTCTTGGCCTGCCCCATCGTCTAAAGGCCCCCTCTCTTGCTGCAGCCCTCAAGGAGTTTGGCAGCATCTGAAGGCTTCTGTGTTTTCTAAGTGAGCAGAGATGTTTGTTACTGGTTTCTCTTTACAAAGTGGAGAGGTCAAGGACTTCCCTGACAGACAGGTTCCAAACAATCCGTTTCTGGAGGGAAGCTGTGTAGTAGGTAGTCTGAAAGGAATCTATCCAGTGGGGCTCCATGTGGGCTCTTCCTCCAGGAGGTGGTCACAGCAGACTTTTCTTTTATTTAGTGAATATGTGTTGAGATTTAAGGGGTGGCTTTTTATAGGGCTGAATTCCATCGTTTCCTAGAGAGACAGAGTCACCAAAGAGTGTGTTCTTCAAAGCTTCCCACCCTGTAGGAACATATCATTAAGAAAATAGCCATGAACACATGTTGGGAGTCGCTCCAGTGAAAGGAGCAGCATAGTCCTTAAAGTGAGAACTTGTGTGGAAGCTTCTAGAACAGGCAAAGAGGACTGTGGAACTGGCGCTCTGCTGTGAGAGGCAAAAAGAGATGAGAGATATGGACAGAGACAGTTGCCATGGTGATGAAGGATGCATTCATTTCTTGGGACTGCTGTGTAAAATATCACAAACTTGCTTGCTTGAAACAACACCCGTTTTACTATTTCACGGCTGTAAAGGCTAGACAATGAAAACCAATGTGTGGGCAGAATTGGTTCCTTCCAAAGGCAGCAAGACTGTTCTCTACCCCTCCCACCAGCTTTGGTGATCTTTCACTTTCCTTGGTTTATAGACTCCTCTCTCCAACAGCTGCTTGAATCTTGTGTGTTTAGTCTTGGTGCCCACAATTTCTCCATATGAGGACACCATTCACACCGAGTAGATGGCCCACCCTATTTCTGTCTGCCCTCGCCTGAACTCATGGTGTTAGTTACTTCCCTCCTTCCAAAGGTCCAACCTAGGGTTCTCCCATTAGGACTTCAGGGTATTTGAGCGAAAACAAATCTCAGCTCTAATGAAAGGCAATATTTGTCTAAACTAGAGATCTAAAAATGTGATTTAATCATAAGATAGTAGAGGCTTTACATGAGAAAAGGGCCCAGGTGTGGCGGTCCCTAAGGTGTCACAGAAGATAGGAAAATGACTGTGAAGAGAAGAAAATGAAAACTCCATTCAGTTTGACTTAGTCAAACTGGATCAAACTTCGGGAGTCTGATGACAGTTGGTTTATTGCCAACATATTTAAATACAGTACAATTTGGGAAACCAAGTTTCCTGTGTAATACAATCCCCAGTGCACAGTAGTCAACAAAACTCAACTCTAAGTACAAGTGATTTCTTCCAAGAAGATGGGTTCTTGATAGAGACTAACCTGTAATAGCTTAAGGGCCTAGGGAAGGATCTGCATGGTCTTAGTCAGACAGTGTAGAAGTCATTTGGGTTATTAGCCACCTCTGATTTTGGCTGTGGGGGTTTGATATGTCCTGGTCTAACAGATAACACAGATCACTAAGCTGTTCATCATCTTCAATTCTCAGCTTTCTGGATGGAAAAACAGGTTTTGTGTCCTTTCTTTTAAGATGACAGTCCTGTGTGCTTAACATTCTTGATTTTCCTGGAAATCTGTGGGCACAAGAACCTTCATGGTCCTAACACCTAGACATTCACAGGTTCAGCCTTCTAGGCCTCCAAAGTTAATGGCCCAGAAGCCAGTGTAACCCATAAACCTGGAGGATGAAGGCTAAAGCATGCACAGCAAACTTCCTACCTTTTTGATTGAGGCTCACAGATCCAACATGAGCAAGGGCCTATTCCCTGACCAGTGGGCTGGCATGAGGCACAAGGAGACAGACAGAAAGAGCCAGATCTGGAACTTGGCCTCCTGATCTCAAACCCAAGCAAGCATTATTATGTATGTCTGTGTAATCTTAGGAAAATTACTTCTTCATCTCCTGATTTCCCAATCTGGAAGCTGGGGAGAGTAATAGGATCTGTCTCCAACGTGATTGTGAGATTAAGATTTCCAGTAACATAGGTTTAGGGCAGCACCAGCTTTGGGTCACTTCCTTATACAAGATAGTGGCTGTTATTATTGGGGTAAAGATGGCATCTAGTGCTGTTGGGATAGGTCTTTCCAAGAAGAAAGACAATTCTTTTCAAAGGTGGAGGTAGAAATCTGTGAAGAACCTGACTTATAAAGTTCATGTAGAGTTCCTGGATGGTAAGGTAATAAGGGTCTTGCAAGAGCAGGGGTGGCTGGAAAGGCTGAGTGGGGTCTGGGGAGACACTTGAGGAGTGAGGCCTTGGGTCAGTAAAGTAACTATGAAGACCAGGATAGCTGACTGAGGCTCAGGGACAGAGGGAGAGTAACGGACAGCCCCCTCACACTCGTCCAGCTTCCAGACCCTATGAAGTGATTTCAAATGGTCATGCTTCTCGGGAGAAATGAATCTAGCTGGAGGTCAAAGAGCATAGGAATCTAGCTGAGTTGAGGACAGAAAGAAGACTGTGGATCTGATCGAATGGGAAATTTATATCATACTCCCTGTATTAATCTGATTTTTGTTGCTATAACAGAAAACTGAAAGCAAAGCTCTTTGTAAAGTTGTTATTGTTGTTTTGTTCTGTTTTTCAAACTCATAGTTGTGGAGGCTGGAAGTGTAAGATGGAACTACCCCATTATTAATTATGTAGTGAGAGCACCCCTTGGCTACATCACATCTTAGCAGATGGCATCATAGTGGGAGCTTGTTTAAGAGGGATTATGTGGCAGGAAAGGAATCCAGGGGCTTCTGGGTGCCAGGCTAACATCTCGTTCTTGAGGACACTGGCCAGATTCCACAGACCTACACCAATTCCTTCCAAGGGCACCAGATGTTTTCCTCTTGCTTATTCAAGGTGTGAAAGCTAAGTATCTCTTCTTCATCTTGAAGTTCTACTACTGCAAAACTGGGGTTTCCAAGGTCACTGTGGGAGAGAAACAGGAATAGAGGCTGAGGGAAACATCCAGTGACCTAAGAGCCTTGCACTAAGCCCCACATCTTAGAGATTCTCCACCTCGTTACAGTGAGCAAGCCACATCCAAACCCTGAACCCACCTCTCAAACGCTGATCATCTGAGAAACCCAGGGCAATGTTATAAAAACAGTGCATGTTTCTTGAGCCACACGGCCTGGAAAGGGGAGCCATAGATAACAGTTGCTGCACACTAGAACACCAGATGATTCCCAGTTAGATGAGGGACCCTCATTAAGGTCAATGTCACAAATGACATGTTCACTGGTTGGAGCAATTCAGAATAAGAATAGGGCCAGGCAGCTGATTCACTGGAGAAGAGTATTTGTTGCCATCAATGCAAAAACATGTCCCTGGCCCCAAAGGGGATAAGAGATAGTTTATTCTGGAGCCAAATATGAGTGACCATGGCCTGAAACAAAGATTTAGGTTTTTAATCTTTTTAACCCCCCCCCCCATGTGTAGGTTCCTGTGGAGGTGAGAATCAGGTGTCTGGTCCCCTGAGGCTGAAATCACAGGGAATTGTAAGCCTCCAAGCAGTGATACTGGGAACAGAGCTCAGGTCCTTTGGAAGAGCAACAGGCTCTCTTAACCTACTGAGCCATAATTCCACCCTAACACCCAACTCCCATGAAGTTTTACAGTAACAGGACAAGGAAATATGTAAATGAAGGCACTTTTCAAATACAGCAGTGGAAATGAACAGTAAGTAGGAGGCTGAAAGATATCTCGCTGCTGTTTCTCGCTGGCACTAGTGGCCTGTTAAGTTAATACAGCCCCCAAAGTTTTATCTTTTATCAAAAAGATGTTAGGAGAGACAAGGGTAAAGAATGGCTACTAAGTGGGCTAATGATAGCCCAATGTAAACTGAAATTTGGCTCTGGACCTGCAATAGTCCTGCATCCCCAAAATCACTGACATCAGCAGCCTTGCAGAGGGTCAATGGAAGGGGGGTTTCTTCTCAAGAACTCTCATTGACGCTATTACAATCACAAGAGAGTTTACACTGGAACCCCCAGAACTGAAAAAAAAAAAAAAAGCTGGGTGTGGCCACCTGTGTACCTGGAACCCTTCTCTGCTGGGAATAGAGAAATGAGATGACATCTCTGGGGCTTGCTGCCTAGCTCCAGGCTCAGTGAGAGACCCTGACTCAAGGAACATGATGGAGAGAAATAAAGCAGGATTCAGGACTCCTATGTTATCCTGTGGCTTCTGAGTACACACAACATATCCATCCCCAAAGCCATGTAAATGTAAGACACACACACACAAGAAGATAGGGAGAGAGAAAGAGCGCACATGACAGTATGCCTTTTCCATCCCTCTGTCCTTGACACAGGACTCTGGAAGCATGTCTTGAAGGTATTATACCTCCAATATTCAATCTAAGAAAGCCTTTGTCAGCTTCTTGGGGACATGGACCAGTCATTGCTCCAGCATCACAGCCTGGCATGTCCTGACTCATGACAACCTGGGCCAGCAGACACTCTTGGCAGTAGAGAAAATGTCCCCACTGAACACGGGTAAATTGTTGGGAACATAAACACAGAAAGAAAAGGACAAACTCGTACCCTGTCCTCCTGCTGAGGCAACTA
The DNA here is from genome assembly GCA_033318265.1 of Phyllotis vaccarum. Taxonomy (NCBI): domain Eukaryota; kingdom Metazoa; phylum Chordata; class Mammalia; order Rodentia; family Cricetidae; genus Phyllotis; species Phyllotis vaccarum. The sequence goes on along the minus strand of JARWLC010000001.1, from coordinate 117,993,990 downwards.
AGATTGAGCTTCGTGTCTTCAAGTTCATGGCTGAGCCACCTAAGTGAAGAAGCAGTAGGGAAACTAGATGAGGCAGGGTGCAGCTGGGGAGCCAGGGTCTGAGGCTAGAGGAGATGGGGGTGTTCTAAGATACTCTCAGCCCAGAGCAGGCTCTAATTAGGTCTGACTGAGGTAGAACAGTGTTTTCTTTTCAGGACCTGTGTGCTGAGGTAAGCATTACAGCCTTTGATGATCTGTTTGTATTGTGTACATCAAAGGGTAAGGAGGGTCCCTCTCTGAAATTTAAATGTGAGGCTTTACCTTGCAACAACTTGCTGGTGTTTTAAATTAAAGCTTGAGGTTTTACAGCAGAAGGCCAGTCTTGTGGGCTGGGCCCAGAAAGCACATGCTGAGGCAAGTCCCAAGTGGGTGGCACCACTCAGAACCAGGGGAGGTCGGAAGGTACTGGGCCCAGGTTAGGTTTGAGGTCATTGTGTGGGGGAATCCAGAAGTCATGGGTGAGGCTGACACACAGGGACTGGGCAACGAGATCTCTGTCAGCCTTAGACTGGACACCAGGCATGAGGATTGGGATGAGGGATGCCAGGAACATGTCAAATGGCTGAGGTAAGGTAAAACAAGGGAATGTTGAAGTTCCCAGGGAGGTACACAGCTGCACCTGCATGGTCTTCTGATTGGGACAGCATAAGTGTTGTCCCCTGCCCTTGGGGCCAATAGAATTATAGTTCTCCACCAGCTCCTCTAGGAAAGTATAGGAAGGTTTTTAAAAACTCCAATCATCCCAAATCACATCAAATACAATGTGGGGAGCTAATATGAAGCCAGGGCTGAGCACCGGTATGTGAACAGTGCTTCTCAGTAGTGTTTCTGACCCCAGCCACCAGGCCAGTCACAGTAGTGTCACCTAACTGTCCCTGTGGACTGAATGTTTTTTGTAGCCTCCCTAGATTGATATGTTGGAGCATACCCCAAAGTGTGGTGGTGTTAGGAGTTGGTCAAGTCCGAAGGTGTGCCCTTGTGAAGCAGACTCCAGAAGCTGTCTTTCTGCTATGTGAGCATATAATGAGAAGATAGAGAATCTGTCAGCATCTCAGGCTGTATGTCTCACCTCTGGGTCCCCGGGAAGTAAAAGTCTTGCGATCCCCTAGTTTGTGGTATATTTATTACTGTAGCTAAGCCAGGTCTGGGGCTTTTATATTCTGCAAATCCAGAGTTTAGGAGGCCCTAGATTCTCTATGCGGCAGAGGCTTTATTTTTCTCAATCAATCCACAAAAACCCTGAACACATGATGGCACAAAGACAGAAGAACGGAAGCAGCTGTGTGATCTAAATTTCTCTTCAAGACCCTGTTGCCACTGAGCCTGGTCAAAGAAGCTTGGAATCTCAGCTATCTAGGAAGCTGGGCTAGGAAGACTGAAGGTTCAAGGCCAGTCTGGGCTATCGTTGGGCAACTTGGTTGAGACCCTGTCTCAAAATATAAAAGTCTGGGCCTAGAGCTCAATGGTAGAATGCTTGCCTAGTATACCCAAAGCCCTAGGTTTAATCCCGAGTACCACAATAAAAAAGTAAAAAGTAAAGAAGATATTGTTGTGTCTTAAAACAGAGAAACAAAACAACCCCCAGTGCACGGAGAGCTAGAGCATTGTTAAGAGGGCTGACACCAGACCAGGTCTTTCTGGACCCTTCTAACAGCCTTCCCAGAGCTTCTCTTCATCTGGGTTTCCATTCCCAGACTCCTCTGCTCCCTGAGTTATTCAGAACAGATATGTTGCGAGAAGAAGAGATCCACAGAACTTCACAGTATTCAGGAGCGCTTTTGTCCTTTGGGCGAGTCTTAACACTCTTTCTTAAAACATGTGAAATATGGGGGCCTGGGGAAGACTCCTATCTTTGTAAGTCGAAGGCACCATGAGGGAGAGGAATGGGTGCCAGGAACCCATCTTCTCAAGAAACCTCTCCCTGCATTGTACTGCTTGGAGTTCTGCAGAGGAACCAAAGAAAAACAAAAGGCAAACAGCAGCAGCAGCAAAAACTGTATCTACCTCCACCTATGAACATGAGGGTATGTTTTTGAAGGGAAAGGGAACAAGATTATAGGAAATTGGCTGATAGAATTATGAAGTCTGAGCAATCTCAAAATCCACAGTTTGCAAGCTAGAGACCCATGAGAGAAGGTAGTGGAACTGTAGTCCAAGTCTGAAGGCTGAGAGCCAATGGTGGGCTAGGGAGAGCAGACAGGCTGCAAACCCTGAAAAAAGACTCAAGTCTTGTTCACATCTCACTAGGCCCACCCATGCTGGAGGGCAAAGTGCTTTGCCTCATCTATCAATCAAATCTTCATCTCATCTGGAGTCACAGGTACAGACACATCAGAAAGCAAGTGGCCAGATTCTGGATCTGTGGTCTGGTCAAGTGATGCATGAAATTAGCCAACAGGAGCATCATCAGCATTTCCTGGAAAGCTGGCCTCCTTGACTTAGGCATGACAGACTATTTGAGCTGGGTGAGGTGTTTTTTTGTTGTTGTTGTTTTTGTTTTGTTTTGTTTTTTTTTTTTTTTTTTTTTTTTTTTTGAGCGGTGGGAGGCGGCTGCCCTGTGCATTGTAAAATGTTTAGCAGTGTTTCTGGACTCCACCCCCAAATGGCAGCAGCCCACCGTGCCCTACCTCTCAGTGAAGACCACAAAAGTGTCCTCAGACACTGGCATGTTTCCTGGGGGAGTTTTTCCCCCTGGTTGAAAATAACCAGTGCTGTAGAACTCCAGGCTGGGAAGGCACTTCTGGTTCAGCTGGCTAGTGGCCTTTTGGGGGTCCCTCTAGAACAGCAGTTCCCAACCTTCCTAATGCTGAGACTCTGTAATACAGTTCCTCATGAGTGACCCCCAAACATGGAATTATTTTCATTGCTCCTTTATAACTGCAATTTTGCTACTGTTATAAATTGTAATGTAAATATCTAATTGTGACCCATAGGTTGAGGACCTATGCTTTAGCAAAAGGTGGGTCTTTAGAGGACGGGAGGTGCTTTGGACTTGAAGGACATTACCTAAAGACACCAGTCAAGGATGCTACTGGGAGATTACACCACAGGTCAGAGTTCTGAATTTTGAGAAGCATAACAACAGTAAATTCTGGTGGCCTCTTAGTCCTAAGAACTCCCCTGAGGCCATGGTCTCTACTATGCCCATCCCTTTCTAATAATGGACCCCAGCCCAGGTACAAAGGGTCTTTGGCCATTGCTCCTGGTGACTGGTCCTAGTCATGGTCAGGTGACCTGATTGAAGCCAAGTTCAGCAGGACTTCCATTAAAGTAGGCAAAGGCCCTGGCTGAGGAGGTTCATATCTCTGAGTGCAAAGATTATAAACTACCTTGGCTCCTGAAGTAAGCTATTCAGAAAGAATGCTGTGGGGAAGGATTTGGAGAATCAAGAAAACAAGAGTTGTAGCCCCTCACCTTGCTTTGCTCCTGCCTTGCCTGTGATTTTACTATTCGAGGCATTAACTTTCAGGCTTTTGCTTAGTGAATTGTCATATTGTGAGTTCTAACAAGGTGTTTATATATTTAAACACTGTCCCAGTTTCCTGGCATATAATTCCTACAAATCTCTGAGGTGATCAGCGAGTGTCCTGTGTGCTAATGAGATGGCTGGTGGCTGGCAGCTCTAAGTAGCTTCCAGACAGGGGCTGGATCCAAGAAAGGCTGAGACAGGATTAGATGGAAATTTGGGGGCCTTTCTAGCCCACTTTACCCCTACTCTATTCCCCAGAAAAGAGGGAAGAATGGACTCTTATGCTGATCACTAATGGCCAGTGATCTAATCAATCATGCAGTAATATAAATACAAAACAGGTGGGTTCAGATAGATTTTGGGCAGTTGAATTCATGGGGGATTCCTGGAGGCTATGTGCTTCCCACCTCGTCCCTTTCCATATACTTTGCCTAGGAATAGCATCATTTGAAATGGGTGTTGGGGGCAAGCCTGTGGACTGAGAACTCAAAACTCACCTCTTCCTATAGTGTTATAACTGAGTAGAATAAAAGCAGACCTGGAGCTGGAGAGATGGTTGGTGCTCTCACAGAGGACCCATGTTCTGTTCCCAGTGTCCACATCAGGTGGCTCACAACTCCAGGGAATCTGATACCCTACTTTAGCCTCTTCAGCATGCACATATGTGGCTAAGCACACATTCACACAGACACACATACAAATAAAAGAAAGCAGACCTGGAATCCAGTGGAGAATCTTCCGTGGAAGTAGTGCTTGTTGTTGGGGATTATTCATCCTTATCTAGTCACAAAAATACTCTGTGTTGATCTTTAAGAGTAGAATTTTTGCATATTTTAGAGATAAGGTTTGTTTCTGAGTATGTCAGGTTTCTGTTGCCTCCTAAAGTTACATAATTAGGTAATAGGAACAAGACAGGAATGAAGGGGGACAAGGGAGGAACCAGGGTCACAAAGTTAATGAGGCTTCTGCTCTCAGACTTATGCAGGAGCAGAGTTGGCATTTGAGGTGAATGTCCTCTTAATGTATCTGTCCTTGGACTTTCTCTTGTCACTCTTCCCCAGTGGCCATCAGAGAGCTTGGCTGCAAATGGATGTCCTGTCTTTCTGAGTTCCTTAGAGAACGCTAAGCTGCACCTGTTTAGATTTGTTTTGTGTGTTCATTTGTTAAATAAACAATAATTGGGCACCTACTGGGGAGCCACATGGCTTCTGTTTCCATAGGGCTGACAACCTAGTTGAGAAGAGAAATGTTGGAAAAACAATAGCTTGGGCATCTTAGAAAAGCAAAATGCCATAGTCAGTGGTCAATAGGCATGATCCACAGGTTTGGTCCATAAGTATGGTTCATAGGCATGGTGCATAAGCATGGTCCACAGGTATGCTCCACAGGTATGATCTATAGACATGATCCATAGGTATGGTCCAGTAGGCATGGCCCACAGACGTGGTTCATATGCATGTTCACCAGATGTGGTCAATAGGCATGGCTTATAGGCATGCAGAGTGGAAGGGCCTGGAAGTAGATACTTGAGTTAATGATGTGTTAAGTAATGTGATTTGTATTGCAGAAAGATGGAGACTGAGAATAAGCACAGAGAAATGGGGTGCAGTAGGGAAATAAATAAAAGGGTGCATATATGCACATGTATATAACAAAAGGCAGTCAATCTCATATAGAGTACATTATAGTGTATGGTGATTTCTATAGTCTACCTGATAAACATCGTTTAAAGCCCATCAGAAACAAGGTATTATTAGTCCCTTGGATTGTAGAGAAGCAATTCAACACCCTACCTAAGTAATTGACCTAACAGGGAAGGGCCTAGAAAATCAACAGAGTCTGGCCATCAGCACAATAGATGTTACGGATGTAAAGTGCTAGGTACTCAAAATTTAGACAAAATAGAAAAAAAAAGCATGCTTCTGGGGTGTTAATGTCTGCCTAAACTGGATCCTTTAGGATAAGAAGATAGTAGGCATGCAAGAGAAGAATGCAGAACAAGCTGAGAGGCCAGTGAGGAGACATGGGAATGTAGTAAAATGTGCTACACAATGACACACAATTTAACATGGCTAGCCCACACAATTTAACATGGCTTGACACGCTGTGCATTACAAAGAACATCAGTAGAAGTGGCAGTGTGGTGGAGGCACATGTTCATCTTTGAGAAAGTCACTGGAGAAGTCAAGTGTGCTTGTTTCAGGAAATTCCTATGGATCAGTTTTGCTTCTGGGATTGGAATAGCTGTTTCCCTGGATGAGCCTAGGATGAACCAAGCCCCTAGCTTGCACTGAAGACTTTGTCCTACATGAAAAAAATGCACACCATTAATCTAGAATGAAATTAATGCACTAAGATGTTGAACAATTAGCACTGAGAAGCCAGAGGAATGATGCTTAGATGTCAGACAATCGTACTGTCTTGTCTCTGTCTATCTCTCTCCACCTCCCTCTCTCCATAGATTTGAAAACTCTCACGTGATATAATTCTGCGGTTTTCATGGTGCAAAGCCTCTTGGGAGAGGCTGCAGACATGACTCCTGGGTTTAACTTCAAGTCTCACTTCCTCATTGTGTGCCACAAGCAAGTTGCTTCTGTCTGCACCAATCACCAATCTCTTCAGCTACAGCATATAGGTAAGTGTACTGTTGGGAGAAATGAATGAATCAATACTATGTATCTTTAAGTGACATTAGCATTATTCTCAACCATGATAGCATGACTTTAGACCCTTTTTGTGGGAACTATATGAGAAGGCTCATTTACTGCCCTGGAAGCCATTGTTGAAAGTTTTATGGGGTGCAGGGACAGCGCAGGGCACTAAGGGTATGTTGGGGTCTAAGAGCCATGAAAACAAGAGATGTGAACCCCCAGACTCAGCTCTCACTTGTACAATATTATGAGGGCCAGGCCTCCAGCTGGGATGATAAGAGTCCTGTTGGTGGTTAGTGTTAAGAAATGCACAATTCTTTGTAACATGCTGAGGCCAGACAGCCAAAGGGACTGTCAATAACTTCATCTGGTTGTGGTCAACTTTGGCACACAACAAAATGCTGAAGGCTTTGTCAGGGCTGTCCAAAGTCCCTTGTAGAAGAGAGGTTTGCTTTTTATGATGGCAAAAATCTTCATTTTTCAGCTTTATTAGATTACAACACATCCAGGCCTTAGTGAGGTACACCTTCAGGTGTGTCTTGTTCAGGAAATTTACAGAAAGGTATATGACCGAAGTGAAAGACCCACTACAATATCTGTATCACTATTCATGGGCCCAGACTTAATTACAAGAGGAGAAAGTCAGCAGAACACCAGCATTCACCTTTCTCTGTTTCCTGGTTTGTGGCACAGGCCAACCGGCCTCACTGCCATGTTCTCTCTGCTATGATAGCCCCACCCTCTGGACTCTGAGCCAGAATAAACCTTTTTTACCCCCTTAAGATGCTTTTGCTAGATATTTGGTTACAGTGGCAAGAAACCAACTTACACATCTCTATATAGGTCTCCCTGCAACCCCCCTAGTGTCCTCCCTTACCTTAGCCCCACAACGCCCAGGACCTTTCTCCAGTTAACTCAAGTTTGGCTGTTATAGGTTGAATCAAAAATGTCCTCCAAAAGTTCATGAATGGAAGTTTTGGTCCCCATTGTGGTTCCCAGGTGGGACTTTGGGGGAAGTGATTGGATCACAGTCTTGAGATTGATCTATGGATTGATGTGTTTGTAATTTGACGTATTATTGGGAAATGATAAAGATTTAGGAGGTGAGACTTAGTTGAAGTATGTGAGTCCTGGGGGCGTGCCTTCAGAGACAGCAGCTTGTTTCTGCCCCTCCTTCTCCCCCTTCTCCTTCCTGTCACCATAAAGTGTATTCAGCTCTGACACATACATGCTCCTTGACAAGATTCTGCATCTTACCATAGGCCCAGAAACAGTGGAGCCAAAGTGATAGTGGGCTGATACCTCTGAAACCAGGGTCTAAATAATTGTTTTCTTCTCTTTACTATGTTTAACTGAGGCATTTTGAATTTCTGCCTCAAACTCTTCCTCCAATAGTTCTGGAGTTGACATGGCCTCATGGGTGAGCTGACTAAGGTCATAGCTAGTGACGTGTGATTACTGCTTTGTATTCATAGTAGGCAATTCAGTGTGACACAGTGCTGAATGAGGATTAGAAAAGAAACAGGCATCTTGGCTGGATGCCTGCCTTCCCTCCGTACTGTGGTGGGAATCTAGGAGCTGATGGCAGTTCACCTTCAACAGCTCCACAAACAGCCTTCTGGGAGTCCCTATATTCTGTGAAACTCAAACCCACCCAATATGTGAAGCCTTTGGCAGTGTGGGGGTGGGGGTCGTTGTTGCTCTCATCTCCTATTTGGGCTTTGGTGTCTGTACTCATTCTTGAAAGTTCTTGATTTTCCTGGCTCTGTGGTTTTTGTTATTGTTTATTTGTTCATTTTTTTTTTTTGAGGTAGGATGTCCTATAGACCCAGATGGTATCAAACTTGCTATACAGTCAAAGCTGGCCTTGAATTCCTGATTCTCTTGCCCCTACTTCCTGGGTGCTGGAGAATATAGGGGTGTACTACTCCATCTTAGCTCAGGGCCTTAGCTCAGGGCCTTTGCTTCACCATACTTCCTGCTGTAATTTGCCCTGATTCCTCTAAGCCCTATTTCCTCCTCCTGGTGAATATCTCTTCACATTACAAGACCCACGCCAAAGCCTCTGTGAAGCTTTTTTGAACTCTCATAAACATAAAGCTGACTTGGACTATAAGGTCCTGTGGTGTGTGGTAAATAGTGCCTGGCTTGTAGTTGACATGATGATGTCCATCCCACAGTGCTGCTGTGGGCAGCTGATAGAAAACAGGGACAGGAGCTTTTCTGGCCTTCTCAATCCCCACCTGGGGGACAGCTCCAGAATTTCTTAGCCCATCACTGGGAATTAAGGAAGGGATGAGGGAGCATGTTAAATAATCCACATTCTGCATAATTTAAGAATCCACCCAAGAATTGTTAATCTTATTGGGCTTCTAAAGCTTCTGTAATGTAGGACAGTCTGTGGGAGGCTGAGGAGACCCACACTCTTGCAAAGGGACTCCTTCATCTCCCCTCCCTTTTCATTACCCACTGGTGTTCAGTCAGGTTTTTTTCCAGTTAGCTCAGGCCCCCGAGGCCTTCTATAATGAGGCCAAAAAAGAAGGAAAGTCTGGGAATCAAAAACCACAAAACCGTTCTGAGAGAGCATAGAGACTGGCCCCTCTTACCATCTTTCAGGCTGCCAGAAGCCTCTGTCTGTGACTTGGGCAAGGCAAACACTCTGAATGCCTCATTTATATCCCAGAGACCATTCAGTGGGCTTTATCCCATGCCTGGGGTCATCATCCCAGCTCACAGGGTCTGGATCTCTGGGACCTTTTTCCTAGAGCCCTGGAAGGAAGTTCTTCCCACAAGCACAGAGATCTCATGTCAGGAAATCTATTGTTGCAGGAGCAATCCTCAACCAGGGACTCTCAGGTATACCTGAATGTAGTAGGAGGTTTCTGGCCCTGATTTTCGGGCCTAGCCTCTAGGTTTTGGCCTGCAAACCCACAGACCCACAGAGACACACAGATGCTTGCAATAATTTTAGGCTGATTGGCCTGAGGCCCAGGCATATAACTTGCTAGCTCTCTACCCTTCATCTAACTCTTGTCTCTTGTTCAGCCATGCGGCTCGGTACCTTTTCTCAAAGCAGCATAGTTGTCCTCTGCTTCTTCCGACTTCTCTCTGGCATTCTGCTCTGTGCTTCCTGTTCTCAAGAGTTTTCTTAGTCTGGTAGCCCTGCCCACACTTCCTGCCTGCCTTTGGCCAATCAGCTCTTTTTATTAAACCAGTTGGTGGGACAATTATTTACTATGAAACAACACAATCCCCTACACCTGACCCTTAGGCTGAGCATCACTCTGAGATGGAGACCGGAGAGTTTCCCCTAGATGGAGTTTCAGTCACTCACTTCTGCAGTTGACTCAGGAATGTGCTATTTGTTAGCTGGTCCTTCCTCCCAGTCACTTCCATTTCTAGAAATTCCCAAGATCACTTCCTAAATAAGTCACCAGCACTCCATCAATGTCACAGCTTGCTCCTATTGAACACAGTGACACTGTTCTCATACTTTCCTCCAGGGCACCTTTTGTTCCACTGAACTCACCTTTTCCTCAGGTTGGTGGAGCCTTTTCTAAATCTTGGATCTCTGCCTTTTCACGTCTTTTGCTTATTCCTTTTAATAACTCTTAATAACTCTCTGTTCTTATAATGTGCATCATCTGTGACTTCTTGTGGCCTTTACTGGGCTAGAGCTGTCTATCTTTAAGCTTCCATTTTTCCATTGACAGCATCTGACTCTTCTCTAATTTCTCAGTTCAAATCCACTAGGGAGAAATTAGACAGTTCAGATCTTTCTTGCATAGGGCACACAGGCTAACCCATCAATTTGGTTGTTCTTGGGTCAGTTTGTCACATCCTGTTCAATCGTCTGTGCTGGGTAAGAAACTGGCAGAAGAGATTAGTGGTTTTTTAAGATGCTCCTTATTTTCTATATAGATGATTGATGTGGTTCCAAGTTTATTTCAAATATAACTTTATTTTCTTCTTTCCAGTTAAGTATCCCCCAAGTCTTCAATCTTGACATTGAAGCCTCCATAGATTTGTGTAAATTGAACCATGGGTGCATGAGAACTGGCCTCTCAACAGACCTGTGGTAGTGTCTTATGATGATAAGGGAAAAGGCAGTGTGAGTGTGTGTGCTTGAGAAGATCTACTTTTAGAGGGAATATTTTTTTCTCTACCATAAGAGGATCATTCCACATATGCTGCTTTACGTAACTGCTTTTTTCACCTTTTCATGGAACATTTTTCCGTGTCATTAAATATTCTCCAGTAGCTTCCTTTCAATATCAGTCTGGCCTTCACACACAGGGTTTCCCACTCAACCCTCCATTCTCTGGGACACTCAGCTGTGAAAGGCACCGATTTACACAGGACAATCTAATGAGCTCATCTTGCATACTCCACAGAATTCTGGCAAACTCTCTGCTGACAGCTGACATGTAGGCCCAAGCAGCCTCTCTTCTGTGCTTCCCCAAGGCCCCAGACTCTCAAGGGAAATCACCAGTCTATTCCCCACATGCTATCTACAGCTCAGGACACCGCAGACTCAAATCATCAAAAACTAGCACTGGATGTTCCCTGAGGAGGATGCTGTAGACCAGTGTTAGGAATGAGGAACAAGAGTAGGAGGGAGAAGTTGGCTGGCCCATGCTCAACCAGGGAATGGGTAGCAAGGGAAAGACTTAGAAAGGCTCCTTATAGGCCTCTTCTTGCCACTCCCTCAGTACCTGATGGGAGTTTGGTTTCTCCCCTTCTACTGATTGGTTCTGCAGGATGAGGTCCGAGCATGTTTGTGGGGCCCAGGACCAGCTGCTGACTTAAAGGCTCTACCCAGGGCTCAGCCTCTGGGATGGTTGATGCCTCGCCCATCTGACCACAGCTTCTTTCTGGACTAAGTCCCAGTTTCACATCCCAGGGTGTGGTGTACTTTGAACAGCTGCTTTTCTGGCTCTGTGGTGGTTGAGTAGACTTCTCAACAGCAGGCCTTCCTGTTACCAAGGCCCACAGTGGCCAATGTGCTAGCCTTCACAGACTGTCTCTAGCCACAGGTAAAGTAGCCCCACTCCCAATCCTCTGAGTCCATAGAACAGATAAGAGCTAGCTGAAGCAAAGCCTGAAGACCTCTATCCTTTTTGTGAATTGTCACCATCAGCCTCTGGTCCTCTGATTAAAGGGGTGCCTTGGAGGGATCTTTGACCCTGTTAAGATCAGAGGAGTTAGCCCAAAGTGTGCTTCAAGAGCAGGCCTTTCTGCACTCTCTGGGCTCTTCCATATCAAATGAGAGGTTTATCCCAGTGCTCATCCCACTTAGGAGTCTTGAACCTTCAACATTACTGCAAGAACCTGTATCCTCTGCAAGTAGGCAACATGAAGAGACTCTGGGGGGGGGGCACACTCCTCTCTATACTGAAGTAGTCTTGGCTTAGCTCTGGTCTCATAGACCCCAAAATCTCAGGCCTTGCAGAGTTGGACTGCCCACTTCTTCGCATTCCAGAAGTGGTGATGTGCTTTCTTGCCAGATGCAGCCCTGCTTTGGAAATGCCAGCCACTGCTCCAGCACTGCCTAGCAGATTCTGGCTTCTGTTCTCATGGGGATTAGTCTCCAATGCAGGTACATTATTGCTTTCTGGGCATCCTAAGATGTATGCTGCCTCATTTCATTGTGAGGCTACTGCATCTCACCTACAGATTATCACACAAAAGACCAAAACATCCATGGCAACCACTGCACTTGCTGACAACCAAACCAATCTATTATTTTCTAAGAGAAAAGAGAATGGTGACAATGACTTCCCTTAGGGAAGTGGCAGGGGGCAAATTATTTAGTTGGGTACATGGTCATAGAAGTCCTTGGAAGTCTCAGTTAGGTATTCCCCATCAGGAACACTGTGCTAAACCCTCACACCCACCCCTACCAGCTTACCCCAATCCTAGGCTCAGAAAACTGGATCTTTATAGTTTCCCATTCTATTGAAACTGGCACACATTTTCATCATTGCATGTCAATAGGGATGCCCTTCTTCCATCAACCATGGGTAAATGGAGAGATTACCTTAAGGAAATGGTGAGTCCCTAACCACAGTCAGGCCATTGGATATAGAGTGGACCACACAGTTGTAGGCCCAGCTGCCAAGCAGGAACATGGAGAGTTGGAGAGAATAGGAAACTGGAACAGGCATGAAGAGGGAAAGTATGGAAGAATGTTGCCTTAATTGGAAGCTTCAAGCTTACCCACCCTACTGGGTTTTGGAGAAGACAGGGAGGAAGGAGAGCCAGTGTCTGAAGAGTAGCCCTGCCTGACCCTACGCACATATGAAGACAAGAGGCCATCAGTGCTTCTGAAAGCTGGCCATGTAAACTGCCAGGGCCTGTTGTATAATGAAGTTATGGGCTCTTGCTCAAAAAAATCATGAGACTTTTATGATGGATATTGCAGATCATTCACCAAGAGTAAGGTTCTTGAGCAATAATAGAGCCTTGGTTGCATGCCTGGGGAAGCCTGTCCCCACTTCAGGGTAGTGGCTGATGATTGGCTGGATCCTCAGGTTGAATGAGATGCAATTTATTGAGGCTAAAACTAATACAGGGATAGACATGGAAGAATTAAAGCAAAGGGTGAAAGCTACCTGTTACCGAGCATCACTGTATACTGGACTCTCTTCCTGCACTTTGTATCATCTAACAATGACAATACGAGGAGGGTGCCATCATCATTTTCAGTATCATTGTGTCCAAGATCAGGAGACTGAAGCACTGCAAGGTGGAACAATGTGACCCTGGTGACCAGTTATTAACCAGCCCAAGGACTTAAAGTTGGTGGTAGAGATAGAATTGGAATGCAGGCCCTGGAGTCCCTATCACCAGCTATTTTGCAGGGCTGCCTTTCCCTAAACTTAGGAGACATCTCAGCACTGGGAAGCTTTTTTATAAGGGGCCATCTTCCTGCGGCAGAATGTTCTAAAGAGAAGTATGTAGGGTCACTGATCAGTAGTGAGGAGGTCCCTGATGGTAAGGAAGCCACTATTGCTAGGGACTTGAAGTAACAATCCCAAAAGCTATAACTTTGCCTGTATTTGGAATGAGTCATGCACTAGGTTCAGTACTTTACAAGCACTTTCAGAGCACAGGATGTTGGGATCTTGTCCTGTTTTATGAAGGAAAAAAGCCAGAGACACAGAGCTTGGAGGTGGCCCCCTCCAGTGTCAATGAGCCAGATGTGACCCCACATCTGTAAGCCTCCAAAGCCACTGCTATCAACAACCCAAGGATTAAAGCCAACTTCCACTCCCATTCACTGCAGGGTGCCGTCATTGGAAATATCCACACGGGAAGCTACACTGCATCGGCCTGTGCGGTCTCATTTTTGACTGTCTTAAAATTTTTACTGTGAGCTTGGAGATTGCAGGACTTCCTGGAATGTTCTCCATCTGAGTCAGCCTTCAGGCGTGTTGGCCTGAATTCTGCCCAGACAGTTATAATTCTTTATCCCTCATGTGTTCCAACCTGGGCTTCAGTTACAGATACCATTTCTGACTCCATCTGTACTTAGCCAGGTGGTTTCAAAAATGCAGGTGTGATGTTCAGACAGGCTGGCAAAATCTCACTCTGTCTAAATCAGGAGGCCTATGGGACCCCATGTGCTGTAGGATAAACTCCAAAATGACCCCCTTGGAAGCTGTAGGGCTAAAGCTACATATTGAAGAGGCTTTCATTGAGAGTTCAATCAGGGAATCCTTCACTTTCCTCCCTCTGCTCTCAAACCAGGTCTGTGGGCTGTTCTCTGAACCTGCACTCTAAACCACAGGCACCAGCAGATCTGGAAAGATATGAAGATTGGAGAGAATGCATACAGCATACTTTCCAGAGGACACCCAGCTCTTCAGAAGGCTAATTTAGTCACTGTGTTTGTGTCTTATAGCCACTGTAACTGGGTGTCACAGCTGGGTGGTCATGTTTCTCACGATTTTGGTAAAGTCATGTTGAGAGGCTTCATTCACCCTGAGGCTCTATGGGGAATCTATTCTATGCCTCCTTCTCCCTCCTTGCCTGTGTCTGCATCTGGCCCCTCCTGTGTTTATTTTCTTGGTGAGGGTAGCAATTGATCTGATTCATGTCTGCCTTCTTTGAATTGAATTGAATATTCCTTCTTCCTAACATGGTTGCACTTGCAGAGACCTGATTTCCAAATAAGGTAGTTTATGGGAACCTCAAGCTCATATTTCAATATACCTTTTTAAATTTTTTTTTTAGGGGACACAGACCAATGTGCCATATCCTCATTGGTTCAGTGACTAAATTTACTGAGTGACAGAGAATGTAGTACTTTGCTAGAAACATGGCTTTTCCTGTGTGTGGGCACTGTGCACACTTCCAGCTTATCTTGAACCCACAAGTTGGATCTGTGATTCTCTCCACTTTACAGATGACAGGGAAAGAAAGACAGAGAACTTAAGATGTTCCCTTAAAGTCATACACAGCTATAAGCCACAGACCTGAAGTTCACACATAAGTAAATGTTGGAGCTCAAGGGGACAGGTGCTTCACCAGGATAACACGTATGCATGGAATATTGATGGAAAGGAGGCTTAAGTCCTGTGTCATAAAAGCATTGGCCTACTAAGACCAGAGAATTGTGAAACAGCTCAGGGATTCCACCATGGAAGACTCTGGGCTCTATGCTAGATGTCTCAGCTTGATACCTTACTTTGATAAGTCTTCATACATAAGACTTATCAAAACTTCCTTACCCATTCCAAAAGAGATCTGTGAAGATTGATACCAAGGCTCTTGCTGACCCCTCAGAAGCTGAACATGCTTGCATCCACTGACCCATGCTTCCTTCAAGTCTTTGCCCAAAGGCAACCTCATGAGAAATGTCCTTGACTGCTAAGCCAATACCACCCACCCTCTTGTCCCTTTCATGATTGCTTTGGTTTGAATGCCCTTCCAGAACTGAAGCTGTAATTTACTCACCACTGTGTGGTAGGATTCAGATGTTAACTGATAAGGTTGGGAGGTGTGCCTCTAGAGTCCTGGGAGCCTGAAGGGGGTGTGGCCAGCCCTGTTCAAAAGGGGCTGCTGGGATCTTGAGTGCCCAGTTTTGTTCCTGCTTTCTTGGAGATTGGATCAGCATCCATTGCCTGGATCATCCTCCGCCAAAGAATTGTCCTAAGGTTTAACTTGTAATTGTGAGTGTTAAAATAAATCCTGTATTTGGTATAGTGCAAGTAAGATTTATTGCAATAGCTGGCATCCCTAGATGGGCATCTAGCCCATTGGCATCTCAGATTGGCGAGCCCATTCTGTGCCTTAAGCACTGCCAGAAAGCAGAGGACAGGCAGAGTGTTCAGCCCTGGGAGTCTGCACTGCCATGTGTGGGCTGGACACTCCGCCCCTGTGCCAGAGCCTCCAACTGTTGCTCTGCATTCCTAACTATCACTCCCATAGCCGCTATTGCCTTTTGGGCCATGGTGGGGCCCTGGGTCCACAATGCTCTGTTGCTGGGCGGCTCATGTGCCACCTCCTTGGGTCAAGGTGGTGAGAGCACTGAATCCTAACCACTAGACCTCAACCTCCCTGGTGGCACAGCAGGTGAGATGGGCCGTGCCCCACTTTCCATGGCCACGCTGAGACCCATGCACCCTGCCCCCCCAACACACATACTCCAACCACTGCCTCTGAGTCAGGTCTGTGCCTGGCTTCTGTGCACTGCACATGTGCAGCACCACTGCTGCAACTACATTTGCTACTAAGCAGGTGTGGATTTTGTCATATCTTTCTGTCTTAACCATGTGAGACTTTGCCTTTTCTAAGATTCTTGAAGTCTGTGTGCCTGCTGGGGCTTTTGAGACCTATAAAAGCCTGTAGGTGGGCTCTACAGAGCTGAGATTCCCTGCATCCACCATATTGCTCGTGAATGGAGCACTGAATGCTACTGCGATACCTGCTGACCAAACATCGTCATTGCAACTGAATTGAGGTAATGGCTGAAAATTACTCTATTCATGACTTCAGGTCCTACTTTTCCATGGTGATTGAGAAATTGTGAGTGAATATCTTGAGAGATTCAATGCCTCAGTCCTACTATTTTTCAGTTTATTTCTATATTTTATGTTTCAAATTAAACGACCTGATAAGTTCATGATGAGCATACTGGAAGAGGTGAAATCTGAAATTCAACAATTGATGTCTAGAATATACAATATGGAAATTTCAAACACTTAAATGGCAGATAAGGTTAATTTTCTGGAAATTGGTTACAACAAGCTTTTGGATACAGCTTCCTCTTCGGACATGGATAAAACTGTGCAAGAAAAATGGAGGCTTTACATAAATGATGAGATAAGAAACTCGTTAATTACATTAATGATGAGGACAAAAATCATTAATTATGTTAATGAGAACAAGAAACTTGTTAATTATAAGATACTTCTTATTTATGTTAATAATGTGGATTGAAAAATTGATGATTCTGTGAGGTCATTGGAAGGACTGTTTCATCAGGAAAATCAAGCTCTAGAAAAATCAGTAGTATCCAAGCTTTGGGAATGGGAGGACCGTTTTGCAGTACTAGACAAGGTAATGCATTTTCTGCTCAGAACAATTCAGGTCAACCCCCAATGAGATATTATTGTAATGAAGACACTGTACCTAAGGTGGTAAACATGACATGGGTACCTCCTTCCTCACCAGTATTGTTTCCTGTTACTGTTCAGTCAAAGCATATGGGGAATCCCCAGAATTTGTAGAGTATAATTAGAAGCTGATACACATGAAAGATATCATGGATTTCAAGGAAGCCATGTTGCTCCATGGGGTACACTCCACTTATATAAAACAAATGCTAAATGCATGGTCACCAAAAAATCGGATAATTCCTAGTGTTGGATGCAGCTTACTGCTGCTGTATTGGACTATAGCCAACATTTGCAGTGGAGAAATTGGTTTAGGGAGGAGGCTAGGGCCTCAGAGCAACAAGGAAAGATTAGGGACTTTTTTTATTTCTCAGGACCAAATCCTTGGTGAAGGCATGTTTGCTGATGTGAAGGCTCAGACTTCTTACAATGAACATACATTGTTGCTGTGCCATACTGCTGCATTGAACACTTGGGAAAAAAATTGGGACCCTGGTCAGAAAATTGAGTCCTATACCAAAATCAAACAAGGCTTCAAAAAACCTTATACTGACTTTCTCAGAGGCTTCCCAAGTCTGTACATAGAGCAGTATCAGATCCAGAAGTTAGGAAGCAGTTAATACTTTCTCTGGCCTTTGACCATGCTAATCTGTAATGTAAGAGAATGCTTATGTCTTTAAAGATCAGATCTGTATCAATAGAGGAATGGATTCAGTATGCAATCAGCTGAATCTCTCCATTGTGATTGGGTACGCCAAGCTATTGCTAATGTTAGGGCATCAGTTGTTTTAACTGTGGTAAACCAGGCCATATAAAACAGAATTGCACACAAGGTACTTCTGGAAATAATATCCATCTTAGGTATGATTCAAACAGAAGGCCATTGCCTTCTGGGTTATGCAGAAGGTGTGGTAAAGGATGACATTGTACCAACAAATGTAGATCTACCAGGAACAAAGAAAGCAACTCTCTACCATTGGGAAACGCCTCTCAGGGCTTCCTCCAGGAAGCCCCCAAAGATCATATTTCAAAGCCAAGGAAGGTCAGATCATATCCAGTCACAGTGGAGGAGCAGCATTCTCGGGATGAGTAGGAAATCCAATGCCTAATTTAGAAGACCATACGGCATTGGATGGTAGAATGAATTCAAGAGAGAAATTTAAAGTTCCAAGAAAAACCACAAAACGAATCTTTTGGCAGACTCCAGTAAATGAACAGAAACCAAAATTGAAAGTACAGGTAGATAATATTTATATCCAGGGTTTAGTTGACATAGGAGCTGATGTTTCAATCATAACCCCCACAATCATAGCATCCAAGATGGCCTTTACAGGCAGTGAATATCCAATTTCTGGGTATTGGAACAATATCTCAAGTGAAAGAGAGTGTAAGATGGCTCAAAGGCATAGGACCAGAAGGTCAGAAAGGATGGTTGAAACCACATATGGCTGACATAGTGGTGAATCAAGGGGGTTGTGGCCTTCTACAGTAATGGAATACCCAGATTAAAATCCCTCCAGGTTCATATATGAACTGGAGACTCAATTATGTTTCTAAAAGTGATGTTTTAAGATGCTATGAAGAAAATTAACCAGCCATTTCAGGTTGTGCAAAAGAATTTCCCAATAGCCATTGAACCTAAAAGGACACTCACAGCACTGCCTTTGAGATGTTGACAGAAAAGCCTATTTGGGTTCAGCAATGGCCCTTGACAAAGGAGAAACTTCAGGCTTTGGAACAGCCAGTACAGGAGCAGTTACAGACTCAGCATATTGAAGAATCAACCAGTCCATGGAATTCTCCTGTACTCGTTGTCAAGAAGAAATCTGAAAAGTAGAGGATGATGACAGATCTGAGAGTGATTAATGAAGTGATTAAACCTATGGGTTCTTTACAATCTGCTATTTCCCTGTCTTTCCTGTTACCTAAGGGATGGTCTATTACAGTTATTGATTTGAAGGACTTTTTTTTTTTTTTTTAACCATACCTCTAAGAGCAGGACAAAGAAAAATTTGCTTTCACAGTGCCTGCTCTTAATAATTTATGTCCAGTTAAGAGGTACCAATGAAGGGTCCTTCCACAAAAAAATGTTGAATAGTCCCACCTTATGCTAAATTTTTTGTACAACAGCCACTAGAAGTGATATGCAAACGCTTCTCACAATCTATCATTTACCATTATATGGACAATATTTTGTTGGCAGACCCAAACATAGATACATTAGAAACATTGTTTGAAGAACTGAAGAAAATATTGCCTGATTGGGAACTACACATTGCCCCAGAGAAAATACAGAGAGGAGATTCTATCAATTATTTAGAATATAAAACAGGTTTACAGAAAATAGACCCCAAAAGGTGAAATTGAATAAAGATAAATTGATGACTCTTAATGATTTTCAAAAACAGTCAGAGATAATATAGGGCAGATCCACCTTTTCCAGTATTTGTTTGTTTTTTGGATTTTGTGTGTGTGTATGTGTGTGTGTGTGTGTGTGTGTGTGTGTGTGTGTGTGTGTGTGTGTGTGTGTGTGTTTGAGACAGAGTTTTCTACATAACAATCCTGGCTGTCCTGGAACTTGCTTTGAAGACCAGGCTGGCTTTGAACTCACAGAGATTCTCTTGCCTCTGCTTCCCAAGTACTGGGACTAAAACTACTAGAGGATATTGCTCATCTACAGCCCATTATTGGTATAAAAAACTAAAAACTGGTTAATTTATTCAAGACTTTGATGGTGAAAAGGACTTAAATAGTCCCAGAGAATTCTTCAATGAAGCTGAGAAAGAATTAGCATTGGTGGAAAAGAAACTACAAGGATCACATGTGGATCCAGACCTAGATTGCATACTGGTTATTTTACATTCAAGACAACCTCCTACAGAAGACTTAATGAAAAGAGAAAATATTATATTAGAATATATATTTCTGCCTCATAGGCCAAGCAAGAAGTTGAAAACATATATAGAAAAAAATTCTGATCTGATTTTTAAAGGTAAATTCAGACTTTGCCAATTGACTGGAAAGGACCCTGAAGAGATTGTTGTACCTTTGACTAATGAAGAAATGGATCGATTATGGGCTGACAGTGAACCTTGGCAAAAGGCCTGTAGTAATTTTTTTTAGGAGAGATTAATAACAAATATTCTTGAAGTAAGATAATTCAATTTATAAAGGAAACTAATTGAATCTTTCCTCATGTGGTACAGGATAAACCCATTTCTGGAGCTCCTACATTTTATACTGATGCGAACAAATTAGGAAAGGCTGGTTACAAATCAGAAAACTTAATTAAGGTGTCTCAGAGCCCTTATAACTCTGTTCAGAAGTCAGAACTATATGTGATTATTATGGTGTTGATGGATTTTACAGAGCCTCTTAACATAATAACTGACTCTCAGTATGCAGAAGGAGTTGTTTTACATATTGAAACTGCTAATTTCATTCCTGATGATATAGACTTAACCTTACTGTTCATACAACTACAGAATACCGTCAGAAATAGAATGCATCCCATGTACATAACACATATCGGCACACACAGGTCTCCCAAACCCTCTAGTGCACAAGGTAATAATGAAATTGATTGGTTGTTAATAGGAAACCTGATGGAGGCCACAGATTTTCATGAGAAACATCATGTTAATAGTAAAGGACTGAAGAAGAGTTTTCCCATCACTTGGCATCAGGCAAAAGAAATTCTACAGAATTGTAATACTTGCTCCTTCTATAACCAACCATCTTTACCTGCTGGAAGTAATCCTAAGGATACACAGAGAAATGAGATCTGGCAAATAGATGTGTTTCACTTTCCAGAATTTGAAAAGATGAAATATGTACATCATACCATCAACACTTACTCTGGAATACAATGGGCGACTGCCCTAAGTTCTGAAAAAGCTGATGCTGTACTTACTCACCTTTTGGAAGCCATGGCCATAATGGGAATTCCTGCTCAGATTAAGACTGGCAATGCTCCATCTGACATTTCCAAAAAAATGAAGCTGTTTTGGATATTATAATATAAAGCATATTACAGGGATACCACACAATCCTACAGGACAGGCAGTTGTAGAGAGATCTCACCACACTTTGAAAGAGATGCTTTATAAGAAGAGAGAAATGAGAAAACCCAGGGAGAGGTTGCACAGTGCCTTATTGATCTTGAATTTCTTAATGCTGATGAAAAGGGAACATCAGCTGCTGAGAGACATTGGGTAATAGAGAAATCTTCCAAGATAAACCAACCAATCTACTTCAAAGATGTGTTGACTTCAGAGTGGAAGCTGGGATATGTGCTTTGATGGGGTAGGGGTTTTGCTTTTGTTTCCACAGTAGAAGAAAAGATATGGGTACCTACAAAATTAATAATGATCCGCTTCAAAAAGGAGTTCCTTCATGAGGAAGAGAAGTAATTGCTCATCCCTGATATAACAATTGGATACAAGGTAAAGAAAACACATTTAACAAGACCAGGGTAGGGTCTCAATTTTGTCTTTACACAAGAATGGATACAACTGTCTTTAAGACATTGACTGGATACTGAACAGTTAGTCACCTACAATGGAAGAGAGATCAATGATGAAGGAATGTAAACAACGAGCTATGAGAACAATTGGTACAAATACGCACTACTGGGTAATTTCTTAATTCTTACTGCTTTACATCTTACATCTATATCTCTTCAAAAAAAACAATGTGGTCCTAGTTTGACTATAAATAAAGCTGGATTTGGAGTTGGAGAAAATGGCTTTCTCCCTCTCTAAACCCAAGCATATTGGTAAAGAAAATGTGAGAGATTCTGTCTCATATTAGAAAAGCCACCTGGTGTGGGACAGAAGACAGGATGTTTAGGGGCCAATATTATCATAACTTCATCTTTAATCTTATTTCTCTCTGTATCTACACCTCCCAACTGCCCTCTCTGTATACAATCTTATCCTGAAGACACAAAGGATGTAAATATCTTCTTTGGGTATCAATAATGCTTAAGTTTTCCATTGTAAACAACATTTTCTCCTATTAGCTATCTACGAAGCATCTGGAACTAAGATGGGGCCCCCACCACAACAATCCCTACTGGTGAGAGAGAGAGAGAGAGAGAGAGAGAGAGAGAGAGAGAGAGAGAGAGAGAGAGAGAGAGAGAGAAGGAGGGAGAGAAGAAAGGAGGGAGGGAGGGAGGGAGGGAGGGAGGGAGGGAAGGAGGGAGGAGGAGAAAGAGACAGACAGACAGAGACAGAAATAGGAAATCAAGAACCTGGTGTACACCACTCAATGATTGCTTTTAGAAAACAGACTATTCAAATGGTTGCAAGATAGCTCTCTATGATTATCCTTCATGTCACATCTCTAATAAGAAGTCCAGATGGATTTACCTAGTACTATGAGAATAGTTATAGATGTGTATAATCAGTCCATTAGGATCTAACCATTGTTTTAGCTTTTACAGGATCCCAAAGAGATGCCATCGCCCTCAAGTCAGCAGGAAGCAACCCTATGAAAAACTATGCCCCTTTCATGATAAATTTTGTCTTCTGAGTGTTATGGATAATTATTATTCTGATAAAATAGTTATAAGTTAAAATTGGGTTGAGAGTGGAACAATAATGTAGCCTCAGGGATCTCTTTTAAAGAAGAGAAAGGGGAATAGATAGGATAGGTGAAGGTAGATTGTTCTACCTACCTATAAACAATTATTAGCCAAATATATGGGCTAAGCCACAGACAATTTGCACTGGAGTAGATATCTGTATATTGATACAAATGTGAAATCATTTTATATGTTTGATTGAGATAATTTGTATATTGGTACAAATTTAAATCGGAAATTGTTTTATATGTCCAAAGCAACTTGTACATTGTTATAAAATTGAATATATAACTGTTATATAAAATTGAATCTGTAACTGCTATATTTTACATACACTCCTACCTCTGTTTAAAATATTTCCAAATTATTGTCATTTCCACTATACAATTGCTACCTCCATTTAACTATACTAGACATAATATATGATTGTGCTAGTTATGATATGTGCATAAGATGTTTTGTATACCTCTGTTTGGATAATTTGTATATGATATATATATATATATATATCTCAACATATCTAAAATACTGTTACCATTTTGCACGCTATATATACCTCTGGCTAATGTTTGATAGTCATACTAAAAGTCATTGTTCAGAGACTGTACACCCTATTGTAACCTAATTTTACAATACAGGCTTTAATCCTTAGGATGATAAGAACTGCAGTCAACAGTACTTAAATTGCCATGTCACAGTTATCAAGATACAGGCTAGAATACCAGAGATAGACAGGAGTCTTCAACCATTTCATAGACCCGGAGAATAAGGCATTTAACATTTTGTTATTCAGAATTCGGCTGTGAGAGACGCGACAACTCCTGGTATCACTGTTCCTTTCCTGAGATGGTGTTGAGCATCAAGGACACTCCTTTGGAGTTTGTCCTTTTGGCAGATAATGGCTGGTTGGGTAGAGGACTGCCCTTACCTTGATTGCTGACAGTACACACATGGTGTCCAATCTGGATGAACAGGATGACGGATGGAGACTGACCAAACCTGCCTGGACAGGATAAGACAGTCCCTCCAAAAATGCCCTGCTTCTGAAAAGACATGTCAGATATCATAGGCCTGTAGCCAAAATGATGGATGCTCTAACGGTGCAGAAAACCAGAGGTGATTGTCCAGGTAGCTGTGCCACTGTCCTCTCCCAAATTTTGGAAGCTACTACTCTCATGTGCTTCCAACTTTCAGGTAATATATTTTCCTTCTCATGTCTCGATAGGGTTGAAGAATAGGTAGTTAAGGTTACTATCCTATCATCCCTTAGCAAGGAGCATTCAGGTGTTGGATTTTCACTATACCAGATGAACAGTTTTGAAGTAATTTATACACCCCACCATCTACCAATATTCTAGAAATGTATGATGTACCTTATATGTGTTGGGTTTTAGTTGTAGTTTGACCATGCTTATGCTTGTCCTTTTCCTCCTCCAGACATTACCTTATAATAATTCATATTGTATATAGTCTTAGTTTAGAACCTCCTTAGTTAGACAAAAGGGGGAGATGTGGTGGGATTCAGGTGTTAGCTGATAAGGGTGGGAGGCATATCTCTAGAGTCCTGGGAGCCTGAAGGGGGTGTGGCCAGCCCTGTTCAAAAGGGGCTGCCCAGTTTTGTTCCTGCTTTCTTGGAGATTGGATCAGCATCCATTGCCTGGATCATCCTCCGCCAAAGAATCGTCCTAAGGTTTAACTTGTAATTATGAGTTTTAAAATACCATCCAATAAATATTAATCCTGTATTTGCTATATTGCAAGAGAGGTTTACTGCAATACCACTGGAATAGCCCTGAGAAGATCCTTTAAGTGGTAACCAGGCCATTGGTGTTCCGCAGTTGTGAATAGAGACACTTCATTTTCAAGAAAGGGGGCTAGGCACAGTGGGAGTGGGCTCTGGTCAAAAGGATGGGTTTGTCCCCATTTTTCACTCTGTGTCTCTTAGATGCTCACCTTTGTTTCCTGGGTACCACAGCAGCACTTGGCACATAGCAGGCTCCCCAGGATGGTGACTTCTCAGGAACATGACCTCAGTGGAAGAATAGGCTGTGTGTGACAAAGATACTCTTGATATTAGGAAGCATTTGGTGCACTACTGTCTTCTGGGAGCTTGACACAAAATAGACACCGATGGATATCTTTTCAGTGAATGGAAGAGGAAAGGGATTCGAGGCAGGACTGCCCCCTTCTGTGGACCCAGAGAGGCTAAGAAGGCTACAGTTAAACCCAAGCTCAGAAATGTCATAAAACTGGGGAAGGGAGAAGAGCCTTGTGGCCCAGGAGGCTGTGTGAGCTGCTGGAGGAAGAAGACAGGAGCAGAGACAACGAGCCAGGCTCACTTGGAAAGTCAGAGCCCCAGCTGATGAACAAAGTCAGCATCAAATGGCAGAGGGCAGCCAGGTCCCCTCTGACTGGGAATGACTCAGATGCCATGTGGAAGGGGCACGTCGTATGCATCAGAGATTTCACTAATAAATGATCTTCACATGTGCCATGGCGAGAGCTATTGGATTTACCTTGCTTCCCCCTGAACCCTGCAACGTCACCAAAGATCTCAGGCTCCACAACCAAGGGGAGCCTTGAAATAACTTCTTCTCAGGCAATTAAACCGCATCCAATTTTGTAGGTTGAAGTATTTCAGGGGATCCTATTACCATCATCTTTGGGCCTGGAGGCCAACATTCTCTCATAAAAGCTAACTGTCTTGTAAGAGGAGCCGCCATCTGGGTGATAAAGCAGATGCGTTCTCTACCTGTTCTGGGCTCTCTGCAGTTGTTGGTTGTTAAGTAGCTTCAGCCTGTCTCTTTGGGGGTGTGGAGATTTCAGGGACAGTGGCAGAACCTAGATGCCTCAGGCATCATTCTTGGCCTCTGCTGCAGGAGCTAGCTGTTCCTTTATCCAGGTCAGCACCTTTTATTCCATTTCAAAAGTCTAAGTCTGAAAATCAAAATACCTCAGGAGATGCAAGACAGCTGGTTTAAATTAATACATAAGTGCAAATGAGTGAGTACAAACCATTTGTCCCTGCAAGGCAGGTTTTAAAAAGCAACGAGAGGGAAGTCGGTGTCAAGAAAGAACACACTCAACTCAGCCCTAGCTCTTTTCTTACTACCTGTGGGACTCAGAACAAGTTCATTAACTTCTCATCTATAAAACAGGTTCAGTCGCCAAACCTGGCAGGTTACAGCTTCCTAGGTGACCTTGTCCCACCCCTAGTGACCTTGTCCCACCCCCAATTAATGTACTGCTTCTCACTCTCATCTTGGCCTCTTTTGTACCTGACTCTTCATCTTTCATTTTTTTTCTGAGCATCTTAGGAGGGGAAGAGGAGGAGGGCATGGGGTAGATGGCCCATCCCCCATTTACATAGTACTATGGGATATATATTATGTATCTCTGAAAGGCTCCTCCTGTGCTTGAAACTTGGTCCCCAGAGCGCTGAATGTGAATGCTTTGACAAGAAGGATCTAGTAGAAGAAGGCTCATCTCTGCCAGATTTCTAAAACACCAAAGATTCTTTGCTAAGATACCATTAATGGCTGACCTATGTAGGGCCTGCAGCCATCATGATTAGGGGACAATTAAGCCTCTTTATAAGCTACCAGCCTCAGGCATCATGCTAAAGCAGTACAAGGTGGACTAGAATGAGTGGTAAAATCAACTGATTACTTGTAAAGTCACTCTCCTTCTTTTATCTACCCCTAAATATAGTATGAAATTTCTGACCCATCTGGCCTAAGGTTGGGATCTGCAGACCCATATACTTGCAGTCCCACAGAAATACACAGAGGCTAATATTAATTACAAAACCCTGTGGCCTATGCCTCGGGCTTATTGCTAGCTAGCTCTCGAATCTTAACTCATTTCTATTCATCTATGTCTTGCCACGTGGACCGTGGTTTACCTGAGTTCCTTTACATATTGCTTCTTGGGCAGCTGGTTAGCACCTCTCCTGACTCCGCCGTCCTTCCCCTGTATCTTGCTTGGGTTTTCCCCTTGTTTCTAAGCTGCTCTGCTATAGGCTAAAACAATGATGTCCATGGCATATACAAAGACATCCCACATCACCCAAAGATCCCAGAGGGCGAGAACCTAGAGGGTAAGGGCCAACCCCTTGGGTCACCATGAGAGAAATCAGCAAATTTCTCCTGAATTACTTCTATTGAGGAAATGTTGTCAACACCTGGAAATAAGCAAGAATAGGAGTTAGTGCCTTACTGTTTTTCTTAGTGGATGAACAGTAGCTGTGCATCCTAATCAGGGCTTTTCAGGAGATGTTCTGACATATGTCTACTGAATGACCTTTCACTATCTTTAAGAGAATTTACCTGAATTCAGCTTCTTCACTCACTGCTGAGCAGAGCCCAGATAATCTCACA
This sequence comes from Phyllotis vaccarum, assembly GCA_033318265.1. Lineage (NCBI taxonomy): Eukaryota > Metazoa > Chordata > Mammalia > Rodentia > Cricetidae > Phyllotis > Phyllotis vaccarum. Next base: position 117,967,243 of record JARWLC010000001.1, on the reverse strand, counting down.
TTAGCACACACATTTTCATGATGCAGAGATGGGAATGACTTTCTGCTAGAGGGGAAAAACCTATGGTTGTGGCGCCATCCTGTATGGCACAATGTGAATTAGCTTTTTGGCCAATCTAGCAATCTAATTTTAATATTCCTTTTCTTTCTCTTTTTATTTTATTTTTTTGCTATAAACACTTCAAATATTATAAGTAAGTGTTGCCTCCATTGTTCCCTTGTTATTTTCAGAGATCAATAACACATTGCCATATATTTATTTTACATTTGTAAAAGTGGTGTCTCTAGCTCCTTGAAAATCATGTTTTAATATCTTGCAGGAATTGCAATTCACCTAAATAATAGTGGCCCCCACTTGTGTTTTCTTAAGACCTAAATGCCATGCTGGCCATATCTCTAATCCCCATTGTGACTTGTAAAGAAGATCTTTATTTCATTAGCGAGCGCTCTAAAGTCAGAGAAGTCAAGCAGTGTGGCCACACATTGGGCATTCAAATTTTACCTTATCTGATCCTCAGGACAGCCTGTGGCACAGGAATCATGATCCCGTTTCAAATCCAGCCTTAGTTACTTGTGAATGGCTCAGTTAGGATTGGCAACCTGGTGTTACATACTCCTATTTTTTTTGACCAAGTGACTTAGGAGAATTCTGTGATGCCTGGCACAGTACAGAAAATGCTGTTTGGAAATCAAGTGGTAAGGAAGTGAGCTGAACCTTTTAAGGAGCTCCATGCGTACATTCCCTCCTTGATCCAAATATATGGAGACTACTGCCTAAGAAAGTGGTTCCTGGTCCCTAAAGCATCAGGGACCAGCAGTAAGTTATGAACCAGACACTTGTGGTGAATTAAGTATAGGAAGTGACCTTTTGCTGTGGTGTGTGTTGTGGGTGTGGAACAAAGGAGATTGTTGGAGACAGTATGGTAAAAAGGCATTTTGTTGTTTTTGCTTTTTGAGACAGAGTCTCCTACAGCCTAGCTTGGCCTTGAACTTGCCAGGTAGCCAGGATGACTTTGAATTATCTTTCTGCCCTCATCTCCTGACCACAGTTGGCTTCAAAAAGACTTTTTGAAAAGAAAAAAGGTTGCAAGAGGCAGTACATCTTGACCAGAACTGAGAAGCAAGTCCTTTCCAGTTTAGTGTCCTCTACTGACCTGTCCCATGAATAAATGAGACTCAGGGATAGATCTCTGAAGAAGTTGGAGATACTAGAGGGAATAAACACCACAGCCAAATCTTACCCAGCTGTCTTCTAGCTTCCTCAGCCTCCATTCCCTTGGAATGGTTTTCTCTGTGTTTGAATCCCGACTTAAGTATTCTTTTGGTAATTAAGGTGTGGCCCCACCACACCTGCTTGGGAGCCTGGAATTCCTTCTATAATCTGAAGTGACCTTGACTCAGTTGGGATTAAGGGTGTAGGTCACCACTCCCAGGATACTCCCTGTGCTGGGATTAAAGGTTTGAATCACCACTCTCTGATCCTCCTAGACTGACTGTGGTTAGAGCTCTGGGACTTCTGGAGCTTTTACTAACCCCCCACATAGACTGTGGGTAGATTCCCTCTGATATCTCCAAAACTTCTGAAACTTTATTAAATCCCCACACTGACCCCTGTGTGTACCAGGCCCCTTCTGGGGATGAGCATGGCACAGGTGTGTGTGGTTATGCTGCTTAGCACCTGGCGGGTCAGTGGTATATTAGTTCATAACCAAGGGCCACAGACAAGTGCTTAACCGATGGAAATTGATTCTCTCACAGCCCTAGAAGTGCAAATGCAAGGTTTTGGCAGGATGTGTTTCTTCTGAGGTCCCTCCCTAACCTGTAGATATCTTTTCTCAAGTCTTTGCAGGGTCTTCCATGTGCGTACAGTGACCTAATTTCTTCTCACAAGCACAGTAGACATGGTGGAGCAAGACCCATCCAGATGACCGTGCCTGACCTGTCCAAATGCTCTATAGTGATGTCTCAAGTGGCTAGAGTTCATATGAACTTGAGGCTGATACACTTCAGCGGGCTAGGGGCTACTATTACCCGATTGTCAGAAGAGGACACTGAGACACAGAAAGATTGGTAATTTACCCAGACACATAGCTAATAATAGAACCAGGCTTGAGAAGAAATAGACTAATGCCATAGCCTGAGCATGGAGCCCTTGCCTGTGCCTGCCTTACCCACAGAGATAGGGCAGTAGCTTTCCACCTTTCTATAGTACAGAAATCAAGACTTAGTTTGTAGAATGTATGTGCTTCTAAGGGGCCTGGAGACCAGCCACCCTCAGCCAGTACAAACTGGTGCTAACTAGTGCCTTAAAAAAACCATGTGCTTCTAAGCACTCTGCATAAGCCAACCTGGGGTCTGCCTGGGGCCTTGATGGGGCAGAGTTCAGATACAACATTCCTAGACCAGTGAGAGACCACAGCCCTCAGCCACAGATGCCAGTAAATCAAAGCTCCCTCTGGCTGAGGGAGGGTCTGGGATAAAAGTATCTAAGGTCTTCCCCTCCATAGTAAATTTGAATTTGCTCATTTTAAATTGTTCTCAGAAGCTGGTCATTGCTTCTGTGCCATCTTTTTCCCTCCCTGAAGGGGAGATAACAGGACCCTGAGCCTAGAGGCAACCCTGATTTCTGATCCCAAACCAGGTCATACCCCAACACTAGGTGACACTTCTTACCCAAGTCCACTTAACATGACAGATGGCAGAGCAGGAGTTCCAAGCCCAGTCTACTAGTCTCCTTTAATGGGTTCCTTCCATAGCAGATGGGGACACCAAATGGTCCCAGGAAGGAGGAGATGAGTCTGGGAATAACACAATGAATCCCCCACCCCACAGCATTTCAAGAGACTTCATGAGAAAATGGCTTCCTCAAGGCCCCTGACACAAGTCTGTCAGGAATGCTGCTGAAGAGCGAGCACACCCAGCAACAGAGAGGACTTGGAGTTTACCCCTCCTTGAGATACACTCTTCTGTGGGTTTGCTTTCTCCCAGCTCCTGTCCCAAACAACATAATCCCTATTAATACTACTATCTCTCACTGGGGTCTAGCACCATCCAAGTACCTTATGTAGAACTTTCTAGAACCTCCCCAACAGCTCCAGGAGTCCAGTCGTGATCTCTGTTTACATCAGGAAGTCAAAGGACAGTGCTTTCGCCATGTTCCCCACATATGGTTGTGGTTGTGGCAGCCTGATCCCCAACTCCTTCATGTGTCTCTTGGTCATTTTCCAGAGAGAATTCATCACACCTGCTCCATACCAGGGTCTTCCCCTGAGACCTCTAGTTCAAAGGGCAGAGAGACTCCCTAGAGCCATCTGCAAGGATTGTGTTTAAGTTGCTCTAGGGCAGAGGAGAGAACTCAGTGCAGAAAGTCAAGGGAAACTTGGTAAGAGAAGTGTCAGTTTGCTGGTTCTGGGGTGACTAGGGATTTCCCAGGCAGATGGAGGGTTGTTGCCACACTAGTGTGTATGGAGCTGGGAACCATACAGAGAGTGGATCAGCCCAGAGTCAACGTTGGTGGAGTTCTATGCTAAAGGGGAGGCTTTATTTTTGAGGCTGTGACATTTTAAGGTCTCTCGAATCTTGAAATGACATGGTCTTCAAACTCTGCAGAGGCTTTTACTGACACTACAACCTAAAGTCCCCACTGTGTGCTGGAAGCCTCACAAGTCTCCCTTCCAGTCTCATCCCCCAGCCTCTGGCCTTCGTGGCCACCCGTCCCGTTCTGAGAAAAAAAGCCAAGTGTGTGCCCTTGAGCTTGCTGTCTCCTTTGCTGGGCTCTCTCTTCTCCTTTAGCTCAGTTCTGTTACGTCAACTAATTATGTTCAGCAGAACCTTAGCACAGCTTTCCATAAAGCTTTGTTAAATGAATGAATGAGATCCTTTCAAAAATATTCTAATTCATTGAAAGTAAGAGTTCAGACAGCTGTTAGCCATCCAATTGCACTGAATAATTAACCAGGACACACTGTCCACACATCACTCTTAGGCTAAAACTGCCTCCAAGTCACCCTCAGAGCTCTTAGTGAGGGTCTGGGCTGTAGTCAAGCTGGGGCTGCTTAGCAATTTGGCTCTTGTGCCTGCGGCTCCATCTAACAACCCTGCTACCACAAACGTGCTTCGCAGTGGAAAAGAAGCCGTGAAATTGCCTGAATTGAGAAGCCGACAGGAGAGCAAAAGGAACCTGTCAAAACCCAACTTAGCTAAAAGACAAAAAGGCAATTCTGCCTAGCTACAGCAGCGTGTTCCTGAGGCTGGGAAGGGGGAGAAGGATGGATTCCCCCTTTCCCTCACTCCCCCCCCCCCTCAAGACTTCTTTGGCTTCTACTGCCTTCCTGCATCCATAATAGAGGGCTGAGTGAAATCACCCTCTTTTTCAGGGAAAGAGACTCCTGACAAATTAGGGGTGGCCAAAACAGCAATAGTGTCTCTGGGAAGCACAAACAATCTATTGCTCGCTTCAGAAGCAGAGAGTCAAAATCAGCTGGTTTTTGTATTTATGAATTCTTTCACATGTTCCCAACAAAGCCTCTTGTCTTTGTTCCTTGGTTAATTCAGAACCACAATCACCACTACCTTCCTCCTCCTCCTCCTCCTCCTCCTCCTCCTCCTCCTCCTCCTCCTCCTCCTCTTCCTTCTCCAGAAAGTTCTTCATTCTTCAGTGTTATTCAGGACCAGGGTCTGTTTCTTATGTTGTTAATCCTTTTGGGTCAATGATAACATAGCTGATTATGAAAAAGTCAAGACTATCTTTTTATTGGGTACAGCCAAGCTTTGTTTTTGTTTTTGTTTTTTTTTGTTTTTGTTTTTGTTTTTTTTTGTTTGTTTGTTTTTGTTGTTTTTTTTTGTTTTTTGTTTTTTTTTTGGTCAGAATCAGGTCTGACTGTGGGGTGAGTGTCTTAACAAACACATCATAAAACAGTTAAAGTTCATGTACGGCTAGAATTCTGATGGAGAAATTAGGGCTTGCTGAAGATGAAAATGGCCAGTCGTTTCTCCATCATGAGGAAAAAAGACAGCATGGCTCTAAATTTTAAATTCCAACCAACAACTGGCTCTTTAGATAGAGCGGTAGAAGAGACCAGGAGAAGCAGATGTCTCACACTTCATGAAAGAGAATTTTCACCCCTTAGGAAAGACTCAGGTAGCCCTGTGAAATTCTGATGATGAAATATGCACGCTGAGCTTCCTAAGATTCCATGTGTGCGGGTGGTGGGTTTTAAACAGCTGGAATGTCCAATTTGTAAGGCCCCTTGGGTGTTAGGTAATAGCCTGGCAGCTTCTTCGAATTCTGCTGGCAACGGGCTCCGGAGATTTACTCCTTGAAGAAGGCAAGGCGAAGTGATTTCCCAATATTTGCAAATTGGCAAGCTGTGACGATTTTCGAAAAAGCAGATGGAGTTTAGGGAGAGCCCAGAGCTGTAGCCAGATACCCCTGCACGGAGGATGCATGCGGAGTCAATTCTCCATCTAAACAGTAGATGTCGCTAGCTGCCTTTCCGGCCAGAGCAGTAGCCTCATTCCCTAACTTCAGGGCTGGCCCTAGAGACTTAGCCTAAGAAAAGTCAGAACTGCTTCCCAAGCAAATGAACTATAAGGGGGATCTGTGGTATGTTCACGTTCTGATGGCAGCATGTAGGCTGGTCAAAGGTTAAAACCCAGTGGTGAGCTGTCCTGTGTTGTTTCCCAGTTGCTTCTTGCAAAGAAGGGCTGCTTCTAACATGGAAATATCTCAGCAGCCAAGGGCACGCCCCCCACCCCAACCTCACCCCTGTGTGCTGTGAATGCAGAGTCAGATGTCAGGCATCATTCCCCAGATCCCTGCAATGTCTCTATAAACACAGAGACAGAAAGAATTGCCTCTGTGAAATCTTGTGCCCCGTTAGTGTTGTGTGACATTATCTATCATTCTGGTCCATCTCAGGACTTTGCCTGCTCACACTCTTAAAATTCCTTTTCTCCATGAATTCACATTCTCCATAGGAGGAAAATGGTAAACGTAGGCTATGTGTATATTTAAGTAAGAATGTACAATAACTACACTATTAATTAGGCGAAATTAGACAAAGAAGTCTGTTTGCATATGAGTGGGAACAGGATATGGCCTCTACCCTGGGCTCTGGTTTGAGGTAGTTTTCCTACAATCAGTATGAACAACGTGTTTAAACATATAGTGTTTATTTAGTTAGGGTCTTTTAAGTAAACTAGAAACCATTGTAGGTTTTTCTTTCTTTTTCCTTCCTTCCTCCCCCCCCCCCTTTCAGTCAGAGTCTCTATTTGTAGTCTTCCCTGTCTTGGAGTATGACCAGACTGACCTTGAACTCACAGAGCTCTACCTGCTTCTGCCTCCTGAGTTTAAAGATGTGTGCTGCCATGCATGGCCACAGGAAGGTTTTTCAAGTACAGGAAATTTCATAGAGGGACTTGGTTATCCAAAGATGGGTGAGCTGAGGTGATAAATGAAGGTCAGTGAAAGCACCCAGAAATATGAAACACAGGAAACCCCACCTGTCCCTAAGGTAGTGGTTCTCAGCCTTCCTAATCCTGTCACCCTTTAATAGTTAGTTACTCATGCTGTGGTGACTCCCAACCAGAAAATTATGTTTGTTGCTGCCTCGTAAACATAATTTTGCTACCATTAGGAATTATAAATATCTGATATTCGGGGTGAGCTTCATGGCTGAGGCTATAAGGTGAGAAGTCATGGATATGATGGTGGGAAGAGGCGCAGAGCATGTGCGAGATACCACTGCAAACAGGGAGCATCCTGTGCTTCACCTCTTCCCAACCTGCAGCCTTCTATCATACAGTCCCATTGCCTAAGCCAACCAGGAAGACAGGGGACCTGGAGAGGATTTCTGAGGACACAGTGGCAGGCAGGGGAAGGGCAGGGGTGGATGGAATGAACAGACAGTAGACAGGAAGAATGGTGGTGACCTTGCTGTTATCTAGGTACTTGAATGTGTGATTGTGTATCCCTGTGTGTACTTGTACAGTTAGTATAATGTGGAGGTGAAGAAAGTGAATTATCTGTGTAACATTCGCAGGCAACAGGACATCTTTGCATCTCTTTCTCTGTGCATTGGGGTTAATAATGAGGACCTTAGCGATTGTGAGGGCTGACTGAGGTAAGCTATGTCTAGGACTTGGAGTCGTATCTTGCTATTGAGTATGTGGGTATGTGGCTGTTATGTTTTCTAACAGCCTCCAGCTCCCTGCCCTGTTTGAGTTCCTCTCTGACTCCCTTCAGTGATGGACCAGATGTGGAAGTGTGAGCCAAATACACCCTTTACACCCCAACTTGTGTTTGCTCATGGTGTTTCATCATAGCAATGGTGACCCTAACTACGACAGCCACTGTCATTTGAGATGACTGAGTGACAGGCCTGCGTTGAGTTTCAGCAACAGTATATTTAAAAACAGTGTGTGAGAGCTGACTGACATCCAGGACAGTATCAGTATCTTAACTTTACTGTGCTCAAATGTGTGTGTGTGGGGGGGGTGGGTGTGGGTATATGTGTGTGTGTGTGTGTGTGTGTGTGTGTGTGTGTGTGTGTGTGTGTGTGTGTGTGTGTGCATGCTCCAAGGCCAGGAGAGGGCATTAAGTGCCTCCTCTCTCTGCTTTATTTCTTTTAAGAAAAGGTCCCCCCATGGACCTGGAGCAAAGCTGGCAGCCAGCAAGCCACAGAAATCCTTCTTTCTTGGAGTCAGTGGTGTGTGCAGGCCCAGGTTCAGCTTATTACCTGAGTACTGGGATTTGAACTCTGATTCTTGTGCTTGTGCGGCAAACACTTTTAATCACTGAGCTGTATCTCTATCCCCTGAACTTGACTTTAGCTCTTTGTTAATAAAGGCTATTTGGCTCTACATGGATAATCCAGAGCAGAGTGCTGATGATTGGCTCCTGGTCTCCGCACAGCCCTGTGAGCTAGATATTTTCATCAACTTAGAAAATCAAGGATCAGAAGAATTGAAAACATCTCAGTGGCTGAGCAGAGAATAAGCCCAGGCCTGAGCTGAGCATTTCTGCTATCCCTCACCAAAAGTATGGAGTAGAATTTGCTTTTCACTGTGGGTCTGACTGTGGGTCTGAAATGTGAATAAAGGTATCTATTATAGACTAACCTAACCACAGCATGACCCTAGAGGGTCAGAGCCATGAGTGTGTGTCAAATGATTCTGGGTCTGGAGTTTTCCAGGTGATGCCAGGTATCCTTATGAAAGGGCACAGCTAGCCAGTGGGAGAAGCAGATGCAGAGGGCTGTGATCTTGGTGGGACACCTCAGCTCCTCAGTCTACTGATTATCTCAGCCCCTGATGTGTCACTGTAAATGACTGCACTTTGTAATCAAAAGCTCAGCCTGTGTAGAGTGGGCTCATTTGGACAATTGCTATGTATTTGCAAGGATGAATGTGGACCATTTGTCTGTGCCTTGTTGTCTCAGCAGGTCTGGAGCCAATGCTAATGAGGACAGGGTCCATTTTCCTACAGCATTATGTCTAGCATGTTACACCTGGGTTAGTAAAAATCCTGTGACAGCCCATTACCTGCAGGGACAGGCCAAGGGCCATGCTGGAATGGCACCAAGTCTCCAGAGATGAATTCAGCCTGCCTCTCCAGCTTGACCCCTCCCTCTGATTTCCACAGGTGCTGTGCTCCATTTCTGAGTGCCGGCCCCAGACCACTACCTTCCACCTGCCTCCAATTCACCCAACTCAGTACTTCTGCCTGCGGCATTGCCTAATCCTTCCCTATACCCAGGTGAGGGCTATGCTGTACTCGGTTCAGGGAACCCTCTATAGCTTTTTCTACTACCCCACTAAGGAAACAAACAGAACTAAGCCTTCCATTGAGCACTTCCATGTAAACTCATTTACTTGTTTAATATTTATTTGAGTGCCTACTACATATTGGTACTGGTAGGTATGGCAATTAGGCAGTGGGTTTTAAATAAGAAATAAATCTGAGGTATAGTGTGTACTGGCTTCCCAAGACACCACAATGGTCTAAAACAACATACTTTTATTTGAGGTACGTCCAGAGGCCAGAAATGTGAAATCAAGGCTGCAGAGTCAATTCCTTCTGGAAGTGCTGAGGGATGTTCTCTTTGAGGCCCCTCCAGTGGCATCTGGTGGTTGGTGCATGTGGATACATCACTCTCCCTCACACTATAGTCTCTCTCTCTCTCTCTCTCTCTCTCTCTCTCTCTCTCTCTCTCTCTCTCTCTCTCTCTCTCTCTCTCTCTCTCTCTCTCTCTCTCTCTCTCTCTCCATCTCCCCCCTCCCCCTTTAGATTTAGGGTCTTTCCTACATTGGCATGATCTCATTTCAAGATCTCATCTCAAGCTCCTCAGCTTACTTACTTTACCAAAGGTCATGTGATTCACAGGTTCCCAGAGGGAGGGTCATATATATCAGGAAGGCACCACTCAGTGTTTTAAGAAGGGATCCATTCTCCTGTACTGAGAAGCCTGGTTTATTCCCTAACACCATATGACATTGTTATTCTCTCTCTCATTGGCACATAGTTACCTCAGCTCACGCTGTCTGCAATGAGGGATATGTATGTGGCAGCATCAGTCACTTGACCTATTGAAAAGCTTATTTTACTGGGTGAACCAAAAATAAAGTCATTCAGCTGTGTGGTGCACAAGCTGAATTCCCTCACTGTTGTAATGGAGTATCAGGTGACAGATTTGGACTTTAAAGGAAGTGGGGAGCCATAGAAAGGTTTTGAAAGAAAATGATTCTCTTGTCAGTATCATTTTATCTTTTAAGGGAGAAATGGCTATGTGGACACTGACCACAGGCACATGTGTGCCCGTGATCACCTTCTAGAGGTCATACTTTGATGTAGCTGACACTGTGTACCATGATGTCTGTAGGTAGGTTTCATTTCTGGTATTAGAGTGAGGACGTTTTGTCTGCACTGACATCAAGCTCAGAGCAGCAGGAAATACTGTTGGCCAACCTACAGGATTTGGCTTTTGTGTAGCTTTTCTTTGGAACAGTCAACAACCATTGCCTACCTTATTCTCTTAACAAGCCCCCTCTTTTGTTTAGGAACTGATCCTCTTCCAGTATGTGCCTGGCCATAAAACTCACTCATATTTTCAGAGTGCAGCTACCTGTGCTGTAGTAAGAGGCTTGTGGATTGAGAAGGGAGCTCTAGTACCAACAAGATCTCTGGGCATAGAGTTTACACTTTTCCAACAATGGGTGACACACATTTGAACTTGTCCGCAATCTTCTTCCTCATACCTTCTTCATCACACTTTCCAACATCCCAGCCTTTAGAGAGACTCAGAGATAAGCTTTCTAAGCCTCAGTATCTGTTCATGCCCAAGATCAACCCATGCTAGGACTCCCAGTTTCTAGACTCAGTAAATATGCTCTTGCTCACATTGGCTTAACTTGTGTTTCTGTGTCTTGAAACTTGAAGAATTCCACTTCAGATGAACTTCATACAAACACTTATCACCTATTGCTATCACCATTATTGTTTGTTTTTCTCCCTTGTCATTTTGACAATTGGTAATAATGATTGATGTATGTAAGAAAATCTATGAAGATCCTGGTTACAGAGTTACTAATAAATGATATTAAATATGGAAAAACACATAGCACATGTAATAACCTAGTGTCTAGGGACATGAAGTCATGAGCATAATGCTCACAGAGAGCTTTGGGTCTACGTGGAGTTCTCATGCCCTATCTAGGAGCTGGTCCCTTGACAATGTTGCACATCAACTCAAGGACAGGCTTCCTTCTAATTTTTGGCTCTGGTTTTACCCTTGGGATCTTACTCCATGGGAGGCTCTCCAAGGGAGGGATGCTTTCCTGTCTAGAACTGTCCTTTGGGTGGGCTGCTAGAATTCTAAGGGTCAGAACTGAGCTGTGTCTATTCCCTAAAAGAAGCAGAAATGGGGAGACGCCCCCACATGGACTGTTGCATCATGTTTTTCTCTCTCTGTTCAACAAACTCCTTCATGTCCAGTCTCATGTCTTCATGTCCTTATTGACCCCACGATCCAAGTCTGTGATCCAGAGCCTACTCCCTCTGACACAAGAGACCGACCAAAGAGGAGGTCAGTGATTTCACCGCCCTATATGCTGACAATCTTACATTAAAGTCCTGTGTAGTCCAACAGATGCTCTAGAGTTTCTGATCTCTCTGAATACCAGACCTGCCAATGAAGAAAACAACTGACTTCTGTCTACTCCCTGGGGTTTCATGAACTCAACTCTAATGACAGGAAGGAAGAGTGAGGAGTGGACCCACCCTGGTCAGACTTTATTACAGTCATTGTTCATCTCCAGGGTCCATTCATTCATTCAAAGAAAATCACTTATGAACTCTTCTGTCCTCTTGATCCACTCATTCTCCCTAATAATCATTTACTATCCTTCAAAAAGAATGGCATACATCCTCCCCACCCCCATCCTCTGCTCTGAAGAAAGATGTATGGATATGGAAACCTCTCTAAGTGCGTAATGACACTCAGGTGACTTCCCCCATACACATTAAATACATCGGTATGCTGTTTTCTCCTATTAATCTGCCTGTTGTCAGCTCATTCCAGAAAACCTTCAGAGGATGAAGACATTTTCCCTTTCTTTCACGATGATGAATTAGGGGCTTTTGACAAGATTGATGTCTGAGATCTGTAAAGAAAGGTCTGTGTTTTGCAGTGTAGTTACAAGCTGGAGCTCATGGGATAAACCTGTAAGAGGAAATTCAGGGCACTGGATGACCTGCATTCTACCATGGATGACACAGTGCCTGGGGAAGCTATTTCCAAAGAAAGAGAGAGGACCAGTCATAGGACAGTCAAGGAGGAGACATAGTGTCTTCAGTCTCTTTTCTTCTTGGACCCAGGTACTGGGGGCGGTTGTTCTTTGCCTCAGCGTGTATGTCAGGGACACTTGAAGACTCTACAGCCCCTCTCAAGCCTTCACAGATCTTCTGTCCCATTGATCTTTGCCTTTTGTAACCTAGAGGGTCTTTTCTGGTTTGTGACCTTCTTGCCTTCCCTCATCAGATCTCTGATGAAGCTATCCACTGTATCTTAGACATGTAAAGCAACTGCTCCTTAGCAACCCATACATGCAGCCAAATCCTGAGACATCAGCTCCAAACCAGCCCTAGACATTAATCAAAGCAAGCAAACAAACAATTCCTACAGTACCCTAAGGACCTGCAACTCCCACCTGAAGTCTAAATATAATAAATAACTGTAAACACTTAATTGGTCAAGGTTATCAGACTGAAGACTTGGAAATGCCAGTATTTCGATGTTGTCATGACACTGTTTAGCTAAATGTTTAGAGCTATGGGTAAAGGAAATGGTTTCCAAAATACTTAACTGTCCTGAGGGAAAGAGACTTAAGTAGGCCCTTCCTTTAGACTCTGGCCCTTGATGACATCAGTATGTCTAGGCAGAAAGGTACTTGTCTTTTGCCTTTTCCAAAAGGTCTGAGCTTGCAAGCTTCTCCAGTACAAACATAAATAAAGATAACTTTGAAATGAGGATATGGAGGATGTAAGCCTTCTCAGAGCATGGAGGACAAAGGGGAATAGCAAATCCAAGACTCTCTCAGATAGCCCTTACCAGATACCAGGGATGTAGGAGCTGGGTCCACCTCAGTAAGATGGACACCGATGCTCAGAGATCATAGTGTAGCTACCTGTGCCTTTCCAGGGGGACACTTGCTTTGGAGTAGTCTTCTCCCATGCCCCTACAAATTCAAACCTAGGTATGAGAACTCTCATGCTTTGTCCCATAACCCTGAGGTTTCTGAAGTTTAGATCTCCATGGGAAGAACTCTCTGACCTTTGATCTTTGCTTCCAGTTGTTTATCTAGAATAATGGTTCACAATATGTTCAACTCCTTTTGTAGGGGGTCACATATCAGATATCCTACATATCGAATATTTACATTTCATTCATAACAGCAACAAAATTACAATTATGAAGTAGCAACAAAAATACTTTTATGGTTGGGGGGGTCACTGAAACATGAAGACTGTGTTAAAGGGTCACAGCATTAGGGAGGTTGTGAACATGGAAATGCCAGTATTTCGATGTTGTCATGACACTATTTAGCTAAATGTTTAGAGCTATGGGTAAAGGAAATGGTTTCCAAAATACTTAACTGTCCTGAGGGTCACAGCATTAGGGAGGTTCTAGAACAAGCACTGTGAGTTGATATAATTCAGATCTCTTTCCTTTTGTAACCTTGTTGGGACTTTAATTCAACTTGATTTGCCTGTTGACAAAGTCCCCAGGTTCTGTGTGAAAGAAAGAGCTGAGAAGTGTCTAGATGTATTCTTGATGCAAGAATTACAGCCTTAGATCCTTCATGAGAATCCTCATGTTGATTAGCTTTTGGATCAATGAGTAGGCAGATAGGAACTACTACTTGCTCATTACCTGCCAACAGGTGATATTTGAGTTTCTACCACTATGGGTGTCAGTGTGAGACCCAGCTAATGGCCCTTTCCTTCCACATTGGGTCTCTTAGTCCTGCAGACTGGAGTGTCACAGATTATTGTTTCAACCTTCATGCTTTCAGTTACTCTCCTGGGCACTAGGGCCCACGATTTCCCACAATCCTTTACAAACTGCAGGATATGACCTCACTTCCCACTTCTGGAATAAAATAGTTATCAGAGCAAACATTTTTCCTTCCATGCCCCCAAGTCCTCTCCATCACTCCTGAGGTACCACGGTTGGTTGCATCTCTCACTTCTCACAAAAGTCAATGAGTTTTCATGATCTTTCTTCATGGGCCCTGAATACTCATTAAGGGTCTCCAGAGAAACAGCAATTAAGGTAGAGAAGAAAAAGGGAGGAAGGGAGGGGGAGGGAGGGGGAGGGAGGGGGAGGGAGGGGGAGTGAGGGAGAGGGAGGGGGAGGGAGGGAGAAGAGGAGAAGGGAGCGGAAGGCTTAACTCCTTTTAAGGAGTTGACTCATTCAGCTGTTCTGAATTCTGCAGAACAGGTCAAAGGCTGGAAACCCAGAGAAGACTTGATGTTGGAATATAGCACAGAAATAGAATTCCCACTCACTTAGGGCATGTCAGTCTATTTCTCTTAGGGCCCTTACCAGCTAAGGGAAGATCCACTCAAAGTATGGATTGTCAATCTTTCTTAAGGTCTGCTATCATTTAGAGTATTATTTTAAGATATGTCATATTTGTTTATGCTGTGGAACATTTGTTTAGTGATGCAAAGATGTGTTGTGTTCCTTTTATGTTGCATTTGTTTAACTCTGTGAGGCTGTGTTACTTTGCCTGTCTAAAACACCCGATGGTCTAATAAAGAGATGAACAGCCAGCAGCAAGGCAGGAGAAAGGATAGGCAGAGCTGGCAGGCAGAGAGAATAAATAGGAGAAATCTGGGAAGAAAGTAAGAGAACAAGGAGAAGAGGGGGCCAGGGGCCAGTCACCCAGCCACCCAGTCCCCCGGCCACCCAGTCCCCCGGCCACCCAGTCCCCCGGCCACCCAGCCACCCAGTCCCCCGGCCACCCAGTCACCCAGTCACCCGGCCACCCAGTCACCCAGTCACCCTGCCACCCAGTCCCCCGGCCAGCCATGGAGGAAGAGTGAAGGTAAGGTTACAGAAGTAAGAAAAGGAAAAAGCCCAGAGGCAAAAGGTAGATGGGATAATTAAAGTTAAGAAAAGCTGGCTACAGATAAACTAAGGCCAGGCATTTATAATTAATAAGCCTCTGTGTATGGTTTATATGGGTGGCAACCCCCAAAGATTAATAGGAGTAAAAATTAACCAACAACATGCTATTTCAAATATTATTCCCATCTTAGAAATCCCTTCACAGTGACATCTTGCCTGGTGTTTGATCAAATAACCGAATATAGTATCCAATCCAAGTGTACACAGGAAGTTGGTTATCAAACCAGTTGTGACAACAGTTAACAGCTGTTATTGTTTATAATCTCTGTGTCACCTTTGTTCAAAAGCCTCCACATCCAATATTTCATCTTTTGGTTGTCTTCAAGAGAGGGATGCTACTGTTACCCCTATTGCAGAGATGGCCACGTTGATTTCCATGGTCCTAAGCAGAGGTTGGATTCAAGCCTCATTTACTACGCAGATTAGCCTGACTCACATGGTACCACCTCCCTGAAGCTCTCTGCAGTCTAGCATTTTATTCCCTGATTATAAATATGTCCTGGTTTGTTTAAAAAAAAAAAAAAAAAAAGAACTTCCGATTATGTTCTTCCTCCCTCCACAGTGAAATGCCTTTGAAACAGAGTTGCATGACTCCGGTGACCCTAACTTCTCCTTCCTCCTTAACAGAGAGCATCCTGATTCAGGCTCTACCAGACAAGGAAACAGTGTTGACCAAGTCCACAAATGATGTCACTGCTCCCAAAGCCAGCAGATACGGCCCTGGTATCTATGCAGGTATCTATTGTAAGAATTACTCTTTTAAAATTAGAAGACTCCTTCAGGTCAGATGGGTTTGGTATAAATCAGTGTGCAGGACCCACTCTGCTGTAAACACAGTTGGAGATAAAACTTTTGTGTGTGTGTGTCACTGTGCACATGTGGAGGTCAGAGGACAATTGAAAGAAGCCAGCTCTTTACTTTCATCATGTGACTCCCATAGGTCAAGATTTGGCTGTCCAATGGGGACAAACATCTTGACTTACTAAACCACTTGGCCAACCCAGGCAGTCAATACTTCTTAAAACATGCAGATGCAAAGCAGGTTTTTTGGAGGTTAGTGTGGAATGGGCATATTGTAACCCCCCAGATCAAGATCCTCACCTGACAAACTCATGTATTTTATGAACAAAACCAAAGGATATTTTAAAGGGGCAGTGTTTGGAAATTCCAGGTTTCCTGGGTTTGTTTCTAAGTTTTTTTTTTCGGGGGGGACCCTATAGGGAAGTCCCAGCAGACAAGGTTGGGATACTCATTCCTAGCTCGGCATACCCGTCTTGGGAGTAGTGGTAACATCAAAAAGGGAGATTTGATCCATACGGCTACACTGGGGAGAACAGACAGAGTCACAATTACTCCAAGTCCATCTCTTAGAGGGAGAATTTGAGCTGAGGGCAAGGGGTGTACACAAGGAAGCCAGTCTGGCTAAGGCCCATCTGGTTAAGCACTGTCATGTTAATAGAGAAACAGGCCTTCTGGGGAAGTATACTGCCTGGGCTCATGAGTTAGAACACACGGTCAGCTGTGGGGGGTGCTGTCTGGAAAGGTTATGAGGGAGCTCTTCACTGGAGAAAGTAGCTTACAGGGCCTTCCGGCCTACTTTCTGTTTCCTCAGTGTGATTGCAATGTGACTAGCCAGCCCCTTCTATTGCCATCATGATGGATTGCATCCACAGTATCTATAAACCAAAGGAACTTTTATCCCTTTTTTGTGTGAGTATTTTATCACAATAACAGAAAATTAAGACACCACTGCCCTACTTCTCAATGAGAAAGAGCAGAGGCAAGATTCCTTTAGGAGAGATTCTTTATCGCTACCCCCCAGTGGAGGACTCAGTAGTAATTGCCAGGACAGAAGGGGGCAGAGGACCTGGAAACACCTTCCTGGGGCAGTTCGTGCTGGGCAGGATTGCCAGTTGGAACATGCGGCTGTAGGGAAGCTGTGTCTGGCTTTGGTGGACAGCAGCAGCCTCAGACATTTCCTTCATGATCCTGAGAGTGAATATGTGCCACTGCCTAGCAAGGTGTCCAGGTAAAGAACTTGACTTTGAACCCTCTTCTCCTCATCCCGCAGGTCCATCTCCTTGGCTTCCCTGTGGTCACACTGTGTCTTCTCTTTACACATTTGACACGTGCAGAAGCACCAAGGTTCTTGTGGCCCCAGGGCCTGTCCAAGACTGCTCCCAGCCAAGCAGGTGGCTTGGGTGAGGGAACAATGAACCCGCACCTGGACCGGCTGTTGGCAGAATGGAAAGGGCAGCCTGGAAACTTGTTCTTCCAACCTGAAGCAGCCATCCAAAGCTGGCAAGTCACAGCAGCCCTTGACATCTCTATCAAGAATGCAGCTTTCTGGGGATTCAGAGGCAAAGAGGCCAGCAGGCGGGAGGGGGATATTCGTGGCCAGGATGTTCAGCATGCATGAGAAACCACACAGCTGAGACCTGGCAGAGCCCAAAGGGTCTGGCTGCCACATTGAGCCCATAAATGCTCGTTTGCCACAAATGAGAGGACACAGTAGCTGAAACTGAGCCATTAGGCCCCAGCCTCGTCATCTGTGCCAACATCCATGATTTTAGTTGTATGTTCTGTGAAAGAGTCTGGGGAGTAAAGGAAGGTCCGACACTGCACTTTTGACCTCACATCCCTTGACCTCCAGGAAGTTATAGATACAGGTTCCCTGCCCTTGACCTTGAGGTGGTAAAGGTGGAGATGCCATGATAAGACCAGTGTCCTCCTAGGAAGGCTCCATTTGCAAGCTGGAAGAGAATCCTTAGCAGGAGGAAATCAGTCAGCATCTTGACCTTGGGTTTTGCAGCCATCAGAACTACAAAAAACAAAAGTGTCATTTAAGCCATGCAGCTGGTGATTTCCTGTTACAGCAGCTAAAGCCAGCTGGATACTGGGAGTATCCGGCCTCGGCCCAGACATTTCTGGTTCAATCTGGGTGACCACTTGACCCATCCCCAGGCTGCTCTGGTAAACAGAGATCTTCTACATGTGCTTGCAAGGTCCTGTGCCAGTATCCCCTTCTCTGGCCCAGGTGGGTGTGTCTCTTTCTCTCCTTTTCCATGCTGTTTCTGGCACCTAGGCTATAACTATGAAGTCAGTGTTAGTCAGGGTGAGATTCAGTTCTACAGCCATTTCCCCATCATTCTGCTGTCCCCAGAGCAGGAAACAACCACACAATGGTGCACACACATACATGTTGATTGACTCAATGGCACTATGATTCCTACCCTCCCTTCCTCAGGACACCCCACTGTCACTCTCCTGTCCTTGAAATGACCCACTAGGACTTTTAGCCCAAGAGTCTCATTTCCACAGCCCTCATTCCTGTTTAGGGAAGATTAAGACACTATCATGCTTTGTAGCTCTTTGGGATGATCAAGAGGGTTTGAAAAGACCAAGACTAGCCCTTGGAGATTCTGATTGACTTGGTTTGGATGTGACTGGAGCATTAAGATGGAAAAAAATGAGGATATTAACACACAGCTGAGTTTAAGGCCCCCTGGTGTTGCACGAATTCTGGTTGTGATAAAGAAAACTCAGAGCCAGACACTGGGGAAAGGCTGAACCATCAAAGAGAAAACCCCATAGTCAGATCTCAGCCAGCTGTGTCCAGCCTCGCTCCTCATGGCGCCTACTGCCTCTTCTGTCTCTCATGCCTGCCTTAAATATCCCCTTTTCCCAGTTGTTTCGCATCCAGGTTAAGATTAAAGGCGTGGGCTACTACTATTTGGTAGTTAGTCTTGAACTCACAGAAACACAGAAAGATCTCTGTCTCTGAAGTTATGAGATTTAAGGCCAGGCTCCACCACTGTCTGCCTGGGAGCCTGGAACTCCCTTTGTAAACTAAGCTGGCCTCAAACTCAGATCTGCTGGGATTAAAAGCCTGAGTTACCACTCTCTGATTCTCCTGGATTGATTGTGGGTAGATCTCTTCTCTGATATTCCAGAACTGGTTTTTATTAAATATGTAACATATCACCACACCCTCAGGACCGTGACCACGGTCTTTTTAGCACCACCACCTGGCCTCTTCTATCCATGGCTTCCAGTGCCAATGCACATACTCCTGACTGGGCCTTCAAACTAAGTTTCTTCAGATAAAGGGAGGACAAGAGATGACTCCAGCCAGACACTGGTGGGAGACAGACAGAAAACAGTCCTGGTGTAAGCCAAAATTGTGCTATTTAAGTAGATGACTGCCGTGATCTGCTCAATTTCTCTGAGGCTTCATTTCCTAAGCAATCAAATAGAACAGACAACACCCCAAACCCAGTCAGTGACTCTCCCTCACAGTTCTGTGGAATGGCTGGACCATATGACCTAGACTGGCTTGCTGGACTAGAGGGTCTAGGGTGGCCTTTTGGCTGTCTGATAGGTACTCACTGTCAAGCTGGGGTGAGAAGAAAAACTTGGTTGGGTGTGGGGATTTAATAAAAGCTCCAGAAGTTTCAGAGATATAAGAGGGATCTAACTACTGTCAGTCTAGGAGGATCAGAGAGTGGTGATTCACACCTTTAATCCCAGCACAAGGAGTATCCTGGGAGTGGTGACCAACATCCTTAATCCCAACTGAGTTCGAGGTCATCTTAATTTACAGAAGGAGTTCCAGGCTCCCAGGCAGGCAGTGGTGGGGCCATGCCTTAACTTACCAAGAGAGTATTTAAGGCAAGCATAGAAAGACAGAAGTTAGAGGAATCCAGGAGAAGCCAGGCTGAGGAAGCTGGAAGACTGCTGGGTAAGATCTGACTGTGCTGTTTACTCTCTCTAATATCTCTGACTTTCTCAGAGATCCATCCTTGAGTTTCATTTATTCCTGCAACAGTTGGGGGTTGTCTGCATTCTGTCATCCAATGGAGTACCAGATTCGTTCGCCTGTGGGGTGGTCACTGGTTCCAAGAAGTGGTCAGTGAGTGGGTCTCAAACAGCCTATCTACTAAATTTCCATTGGTCAGTGCTCATCATGGCCAGGTCTCAGCCACGGAAACAGAAGCTACCACAGGGTTCTCCTGGCTTCCTGCCACCGTGTATGCTTCCATATAAAATAACTCAAAGTTCCATTTGCCCTCTGGCATCCAGGACCTTCTTCGTCTTCTCCTGGGCACTTATGTGGCTGTTGATAATGACAAATGCAGTGCAAGCTGTCAAAATAAAATGTAGTGTTATGTTTCTGGCCTGTGCTACCTGTGGTCCAGGCCCGCAGACCTACAGACCAGCAGACCCGCAGTCCCACAGAAACACACAGATGCTCACATTAATTTTATACTGATCAACCTAGGGCCCAGGCATATAACTTGCTAACTCTTTATCCTTAAACTAAGCCATGATTCTTATCCTGTTCAGCCTGCGGCTCAGTACCTTTTCTTAGAGCAGCATAGGTGTCCTCTACATCTGCTTCTCTGGCATCTTTGCTCTGCTCTTCCTGTTTCCAAAAATTTCTTAGTCTGCCTGACTGCCTTCAGCCAATCAGCGTTTTTATTAAACCAGTAGGTGGAACAATTGTTTACAACGGAACATAATTCCACCACAATAAAATAGTCATTCATGTCAAATTTGAATAAAAATAGAGGCAGGAGGCAATCTCATGCATGTTTGTCCAGTAATAAGAAATTTCATAAGCGCTATGAAAGAACTATAGCCCTAAATGAAAGCAGAAGCAACCTTATGTCAAAAAATACTTATCTCTCTAATCATGTACCACTGAGCCATGAACCAATGCTGCTATTATCTAATCCTTATAACCAATGGTTTCAGAGACGCTCAGGTGACCTTGCTCAATTTACCTTCAAAACATCTTGTCTGGGGCAGGGGCATATCTCCGTCAATAAAGTGCTTGGCACACAAGCATGATGACCTCAGCTCGGTTCCTAAACCCACATTTTAAAAGGACATGATGGTGCACAGTTGTAATCTCAGTACTGGGAGGTGGTGACAGGCTCATTGGCCAGTCTGGCTTAATCAGCAAGTTCCAAGCCAGTGAGAGCTCCTTGTAGTATGAAGTTTCTAGCCTGGACTTTCAGGCCTAGCCTCAAGGTTTAGGCCCACAGACCCACAGACCCGCGGAGACACACAGCAATAGTTTTATACTGATCAACCTAGGTCCCAGGCATAAACTTGCTAACTCTTTACCCTTAATCTAACCCATGATTCTTAACCTGTTCAGCCATGAGGCTCAGTACCTTTTCTCAGAGCAGCATAGTTGTCCTCTGATTCTTCTGGCTTCTCTCTGGCATTCTGCTCTGTTCTTCCAGTTCCCAGAGTTCTCCTAGTCTGGTAGCCCCACCCACACTTCCTGTCTGCCTTGGGCCAATCAGTGCTTTTTATTAAACTCATAGGCAGGGACAATTATTTACTATGGAACAAACTAATCACCTATAGATCCTGACTTAATGATGCTGGAGACTGTCCTCTGGCTTCCACATGCATGTGCATAGGAACTTGGGGGAATACATTGTAGCAGTAGGTTCCAGACAGGAGCTCTGTTCTTCCAGGTCTCTCCTTGGGTACCCTTTTCCTTTTTATCCTTCCCTAATGCTTTCCTCTACTCTCCATCATGCAAAACATCACAACTCTCCTCTTAATGAAATACTTCATCTCCTGTTTGTGACATTAGACCAACCCTCACCTAGAGATGAAGGTGGGAAGCATCTTCTGTACCTGGGCCGTATGCTTTGAGTTCCTACCCCAACCTGATCCAAAGGAGCTCTTTAAATTATCCAATCCAGTGCTTTGCCCAAGCAGATGTGTACAAGCAAAAATCTTCCTCATCATCTTAAATATACAACCACTTATAGATTGCCCAGGATCTGTGGAGCAGGACAGTAAAGGTCATAGAGAGCTGGCCAAACTCCTGGAGCTGTGTGGTGTAGGCTCCAGAGAGAGTGTATGTTACTGTTTCTGTATGTAAGTCCACTGTAAGGATGCTTGGCCAATCAGCTCTTCTTGAGGTCTACTCTCTGAACACTCGGTGTGTGGAGAAATAGATCTCCCAGGTTCACTTAAAGAAGATGCATTTCAGATTTAGAGGCATGTGCAGGTGGAGGATGGTCAGAAGGCACAGAGAAGAAGTCTGTCTCCCAGGCAGGAGAGGCCTCCAGGCTTCCATCGTGATCATCAGAAAGAACCAGCCACACTGACAATGGGATCTGAGCCTTTTCCTTTAAGTTTTGTTTTGTTTTGTTTTGTTTTGTTTTGTTTTGTGTGTGTGTGTGTGTGTGCATGTGTGTGTGTTTCCCATTTTTATTGTTTTTAAGTTTTTCCGTATCTACCCTCTCCCTTCCCTTTCCAGTCCCTCCCAAGTCTTTGCTCAGCCTCTCCCCCCCCACTTTATCCCCCCTCCCATCCATTCCCCAAGAAGGGCAAGGAGTCCCAAGGTGAGTCAGCTCAGTCTGGCACATCCAATTGAAGTAGTTCCAAGTCCCTCATCCCAGTATCAAGGCTAGGTTAGGCGTTCCTCTGTAGGCAATGGCTATGAGATGTCAGTTCATGCACCAGGAATAAACTCTGATCCTACTGCAAGAGATGCCATTTGACAGTCACCTACCTTTGGAGGGATTAGTTCCTTTCCATGAAAGTTCCTC
The DNA here is from genome assembly GCA_033318265.1 of Phyllotis vaccarum. Classification (NCBI taxonomy): domain Eukaryota; kingdom Metazoa; phylum Chordata; class Mammalia; order Rodentia; family Cricetidae; genus Phyllotis; species Phyllotis vaccarum. Next base: position 117,944,968 of record JARWLC010000001.1, on the reverse strand, counting down.
AGTGGCTGTTTCAGAGTCAGTGAGCTCCCAATAGCTGGGGTCAGCCATCTCTGTGTGTCTCCTCCTCACAATCCTGATTCCTTTGCTCGTGTACTCTCTCTCTCTCCTCTCTCTCTCTCTTCTCTCTCTCTCTTCTCTCTCTCTCTCTCTCTCTCTCTCTCTCTCTCTCTCTCCTTTAAGTTCTTTATTGACTCTTTAGGAGTTTCACATCATGAACCCCAGTTCTGCTCACCTCCTGGTCCCCCATTTCCTCCCCTCATCCCTGCTGTACCCCTCAAAGAAAACAAAACAATGTGAGCAAGAAAGCAAAACCAACCAAACTGAACAACAGAAAAATTTGGTCTGGCTTTTGTTGTTTTATTTTGTTTTGTTTTGCCTCTCCAGCACCTTCATTCATTTGTCCTGGTGGCATTGGAGGCTTCTGTGTATGATACAGAATACCATTTTGGCTCTTAGGACGAGCAGACCTGGAAGATCTGCGCAGCGGAGGACAGCAGATGGTGTGGACGTCCCCACCCTTTCCCAAGTCTTGGAATAGGCTTTCAGCTCTAAAAAGAACAGAAAAGAAAAAGAACACCTCTTTGTTCCATCAGCTTTACTGGCAAATGTTCATTGCAAAGAGTCTCTTGTCTGGTTCAAGGCCTCGGGTTTCGGTCCACTGGATCCTCACCAGAACTCCTCTAGGATGTCCTGTGGTCGCCCAGAGTCTTGGAGATCTTGCAGGTGTCTTTCCAGAGGAACAGTCCCTTCATGAGTTTCAGAAGGTCCTAAATGGGGTAGAGGCTAGGGAGAGTAAACTCAAGGCCCGGCTGTGGGTCTGGGTGGTAGCCAGGCTGGTGAGTCCAGACCACTAAGGCCACCCACTTCAGGTGAGGGGGTGGAGCCAGCTGCCCTACATGTATGCCCTCAGGTGGTTTACATTTGCCTGTGTTTAGGGGTGGGGGCCATCTCTCTTGCTGTAGTGTTCCATAAGAAGTGAAGCCAGCTTCCCCAGTACCAGCAAAGGGTGGGGCCCACTCATCTTGACCCTCTGATTTTATCTTGAATGGTTCCTAAGGCCTGCTGAGGTGGCACATGCCTCAAATGTCAACACAGACCCCAGCTGCAGCTGGATCACAGACCCAGACATGGCCCTTGGCAGCAACTTGGTCCAGGATGACATCCTGGCTCAGGGTGGAAAGAATGGCCTCTCGGGTAGGAATGGATCTGGTGGCTGCATGGCCACCAGACACTACCAAGGCCTCTGGTTGAGACCCCAACCCTGAACCTCTTTGTGACCTTTGGTGGCAATGCAGGACCCGTACTTCAGCACAGAACCCAGCTGTGATACCATGGACCCTCATATGGTCCTCAGAATCATCTGGGTCTGCCTGTCACCACTGCCCTAGGGGCAGTATGGCCCTGAGACACTAACATGGTCCTCAGTCTCAGACATGTCTGCATGGCCTTCAATAATAACAGGAACATTAGACATCACGACAGACCCTGGTTGCAGTATAATCATGGACCCTGACATGATTCTCAGCTACCGCTCTGGCCCGCATGTCACCATGACATTGAACAGCAGTGCAAGCCACCAAGATCTGGATATATCCCAGCCCTCAGACACCAACCTGGTCTCAGGTGGCTGATCTGACCCTGGGCATCCTTATGGTGCGCTGTGGTGACGGGAGCCACATACCCATCTAGACCCAGGTCACTATAGGGCTACAAACTCAGATATAGCTCTCAGCAGCAGCCTGGGCTAGGATGACACCATGGCCCCTGCTGTGGCATGGCCCCCAGACTCAATCCAAGCCACAGGCTCTAGCACATGGGATCCGGGGCTTTCAGACTCAGAACACAAAAATATTTTTTTTCTTTTGTTTAAATCACCTGTTTGTGCTAATGTGTTATGTCTGGCTCTGCAAACTGCTACATTGACCATGAAACTTCACTTACAGAGACTTGAATTTTCTTATCTGGGAACTGAAAAGAAATTACTATTTTTCTCCTGTTGAAGTAAAGGCAGTTGTACGTGCTTTGAACAAAACACACTGGTAAGTTACAGTTGTCATAATACAGACTCTCCTTATGTAGGCAAAATATTTAACTTGTATAGACAAACACCTTTTAAAGATCAAAACAAAACCAACCAAATAACCACAACAAAATCCCACAAAACCCGAAAACTGTCCAGCAGTAGCCCTTCTATATACAGATGATACACAGGACAAGAAAGAAATCAGAGAAACATCACCCTTTACAATAGCCACAAATAATATAAAATACTTTAGGATAACTCTAACCAAGCGAGTGAAAGACCTTTATAATAAGAACTTTATGTCTTTAAAGAAAGAAATTGAAGAAAATATCAAAAACAGATCCCCCATACTCCTGGATAGGTAGGATCAACATAGTAAACATGGCAATATTACCAAAAGCAATCTACAGATTCAATGCAATCCCCATCAGAATCCCAACACAATTCTTCACAGACCTCAAAGTAACAATAATCAGCTTCATATGGAATAACAGAAAACCCAGGATTGTCAAAGCAATTCTATAGACAAAATCAACTTCTGGAGGCAGCACCATCTCTGACCTCAAGCTCTACTATAGAATTATAACAATAAAATCAGCTTGGTGTTGGCATAAAAACCGACTTGTGAACTAATGGAATGAAATTGAAGACTCTGACATAAATCCACATACCTATGAACATCTGATTTTTGACAAAAATGCTAAAACTATACAATGAAGAAAAGAAAGCATCTTCAACAAATGGTGTTGGCATAACTGGATGTCAACATGTCTAAGAAGGCAAATATCACCATGTATATCACCATGCACAAAACTCAAGTCCAACTCCACATCCGACAGAAGGCTGATCTTCAATATTTATATATATATAGATACATACTTATATATGTATCTATATATATAAATTCAAGAAACTAGACATAAAAATCCATAAATAATGCAATTAAAAATGGGCTACAGATCTAAACAGAGAATTTTCAACAAAAGAATCTTAAATGGCCAAAAGACATTTAAGGAAGTGTTTAACATTCTCAGCCATCAGTGAAATGCAAATCAAAACTCTGAGATACCATCTTACACCTGTCAGAATGGCTAAGACCAGAAACGCTGAGGGCAGCTTATGGTGGAGAGGATGTGGAGAAAGGGGAACAGAAAGTTCATCCTCCACTGCTGGTGGGAGTGCAATCTGGTACAACCACTCTGGAAATTAGTATGGCAGTTTCTCCGAAAATTTGGATTCAATCTACTTCAAGGCCCAATGATATCACTCTTGGGCATATACCCAAGGGATGCTCAATTATACCACAGGAACACTTGTTCAACTATGTTCATAACAGCATTATACATAATAGCCAGATCTTGGAAACAACTTAGATGCCTCTCAACTGAAGAATGAATAAAGAAATTATGGTACATATACACAATGAAGTATTGATCAGCTGTAAAAAACAATGACATCATGAAATTTGCAGGCAAATTGATGAAATTAGAAAATAACATCCTGAGTGAGGTAACCTGGATTCAGAGAGGCAAGCATTGTGTGTCCTCACTCCTACGTGCATACTGGATGTCAAGTAAAAGATAACCAGACTACAACCCACAGCTCCGGAGAAGCTGGGTAACAAGGAGGATTCTAAGGACACATGGATCACTCTGGGAAGGGGAAATAGAGGAGACCTCTGAAGTAAATTGGGAGTGAGAGGGAGCAATAGAGTGGAAGGGATGGGAGATGAGAACATGAGGGAATGGGAAAGTTGAGCTGGGGGAGGGATGGAGAGGGAGAACAATGAGAGAGATATCTTGATAGAGGGAGACACCGTGGGGCTAGGGTGAAACCTCGTGCTAGGGAAGTTCCCAGGAATCCACAAGAATGACCCTGGCTTAGACTACTAGCAATAGTGGAGAGGGTGCCTGAGCTGGCCTACCCCAGTAATAAGATGGTGAAAACCCTAACTGTCATCATAGAGCTTCCATCCAGTAACTGATGGAAGCAGATGCAAAGATCCACAGCCAAGAACCAGGCCAAGCTCAGGCAATCCAGTTGAAGAGAGAGAAGAGGGGTTATATGAGCATGGTGGGGGGTTTAGGAACATGATGGGGAAATCTACAGAGTATTGTAATAATATTTCGCTTGCAATATTTCATATAAAGTATTAATATTTATTGAGGGGCATATGAACACTCACGATACAATTGGACCTTAAGATGATTCTTGGAGAGTGAAACTGTCCCAAGCCAGACTCTGATCCGCTCTCCAGATGCAGGAACGAAAACAGGAGCAGAACTCAGTGTTCCTCGGGTCCCAAGTGATTCTGGCCATGCCTGTTAGGAGTCCTGATTCTCAGGAGCTACTAAGGCTCCCTAAGTATGGCCGAATCCCACCACATCTCCCCCACCCCGAACCAAAAATGCTCCAAACAAAGTATAAGATTATACACAATAGGAATCACCACAAGGCAATGTCTGGAGGGGGAGGGGAGGCAAAAACACAAGCAAGGTCAAACTACAAACAACAAACACAAGGTACATCCCAAATGTCTAGAAGATTGGCAAGTGGCTACGCACAGCGACCACTTCAAAGTCACTCAATCTGAACAATAAGGATCCAACACCTGAATGCCCCTCACCAAGGGATAAGATGGTAGTAATCCCAACCATCTAGTCTTCAACCCCATCAAGACCCGAGAGGATAATATACCACCTGAAAGTTGGAAGCACGAGAGAGTGCCTTCCAAGATTTAGGAGAGCACAGTGACGGTAGGCTGCCTGAACAGTGACCTACGGCCTCCTGGTACAGTTGGAGCATCCACCATCTTGGCCACAGGCCTATTATATCTGACAGATCTCTTCAAAAGCAGGGCACTTTTAGAGAAACCATCTCCTCTTGTCTAGGCAGGCCTCAGCGGTCTCCACCCCTCACCCCACTCATCTGGATTGGACAGCATGTGCACTGACAGCAGTTGAGGCCAGGGTAGCGCCTCCTTTACTTCCTGTCTATTCGGGTAATATATCCTTCTGTGGTTTTTTGATATAGTTGAAGATTAGATAGTTATAAGTATATTTTTCTTTAGTTATTATAAGAGGCATATTAGATATGAAACTGTAGACACACAAGGATAAGGAGGATGATAGAATATTTTCTATAATTTTGCTAAATACAGACTAGATATTGTAACTATAATTCTTTCTTGATAGATTTTTTGCTATATTGACATTGAAACTTTCCTTTTTGATTAGAAAGAAAAGGGGAAGTGACAGGGTTGTCTTTCTGTATGCTGTTAATAAAGGAACTGTATTGGCCTATGGTAGGCATCTTAGAAATAGGTGGGGAAATTGGAACATAGATAAGATAGGGGAAGGAGGGCAGAGTCAGAAGAGATACCATCCAGCCACCCAAGAATGAATTCGTAAGGTAACATAGGTGAACCATGGGCCACGTGGCAAGAAAGATTAATGGAAATGGGTTGAATTAAGATGCAGGAGCTAGCTAGCAATATGCCTGAGCCATAGGCCAAGTAGCATGTAATTAATATAAACATCTGAGTCACTTGGGGGCCTAAGCAGAGTGGGCAGGTCCAGACCTTGGGACTAGACCAGGAGAGAAACCTCTTACTACAACAGAGACAACTGAACCAAGCTCTGGGAAACTAATGAAATTTAGACTGACAGCTGTGAAGCCTGCGGGACCAGAGTAGGCCCTCTCTGTATAAGGGGGACAGTTGTGTAGCTTGGGCTCTTTTAGGGGGCCCTGGGTAGTGGGATCATATCCCAGGTGCATGAACTGGCTTTGTGTAGCCCATTGCCTATAGTGGAATGCTTTGCTCACCCTTTGTGTAGCGGGAAGTAGCTTGGTCCTGCCTCCACTGAATGTACTGGGCTTTGGTGGTCCCCTCATGGGAGGCTTTACCCTTTTGGGAGAAGGGATGGAAGTTCGGGTAGGGCAGGGAGGACTAGGGAGGAGCAGGAGGGATGAGGGGGACCTGTGGTTGGTGTGTAAAAATGAACAAAAAATTCTAAAATAAAAAGAGAGGGGTACAGGAAGGAGGATTGGAACAGGGTATGGGAAACTTGAACCAAGCTTTGATGGAACTCTCTTTGAGAAGACAAACTGGATTTTTTAAAAAGGCTATGTATGTACAAAACTCATTCACATCCACTACTTTACCAGCTGTGCCTGCTGCCCTATACTGTCCTAATACTCAGTCCAACTCAGAGAATTGAAGTGAAGGAGTTAGCATGAGGCTCCTTTCTAGTGAGCCATCTGGAGGGAAGACAGGACAAACCTCTGCCTACATGGAAGAAATAAAACACAACTGGCCCTGTAGTTCTGACCATTCCCCTCAGTGCATATTTTATTTGTAACCTTGGCTTTGCTTGGCTGCAATATGTTTCTGTTTTTGCTTTCTTCGGGTTTCGGGTCTAGTCTGGGCTTGACACTACTCCCCAGCCTCAGAGAACAGGATGCCTGGACGTGGTCATTAGGACAAGCCAAAGAGTGCAAAGACATTTTTCTGTGATTATTACATGATTTGCTTCTTTGTATTAACTGTAAGTTCTATGAGAGACAGCATTTCTCCCACAGGATTCAGGACTAGCATCAAATGTTTCCCAGAATTCTGTACAACTAAAACTAAAAGAGAACCGAAATTCAAATTCACTGAGGGGCCAAGCAAGCAAACAGAACCCAAAACAAGCCCCAGCCTTTTGAGAAGATTATCCCAGAAGTTTTTTTTTTTTTTTTTTTTTTTTTTTTTTTTTTTTTTTTTTTTTTTTTTTAAGTAATTCTTTTTCCCAAATAAGCCACAAAAATGCCTGGCATTTTGAAGTCTGTGCTGGTATATGTGTGTAAGACTCAATTCTAGGATTCAGAAGCTCAAATAAAGTAGCTTAAGAAAAAAACGAGAGCTTTGTGTCATGGCAAAGTTGAGGATAGATCCATCTTTAGGCGTTGCCGGATCTGGGTGCTCAGGGGATGCTGTCTGGGCTGTCTTTCCCTCTCTCGCAGCTCTGGGTGTCCTCAGGTCTTACCAGCTCTCTCCATGTGCTGTCAACATGACCTCCAGCAGCTTCAGGCTTGCATTCTGCCAGCGACATGACCCTCTAGGAATGTGGTCTGCTTTCCCAATAGGCTGCAAAAGCCTCAAGCTTGTCTCTCCCATGAGAGCACTAACCAGGCCTGACTCTGCTCAGCCTCTGAGAGCAGCTGAGATCTGATGCATTCAGCATGGCTGTAGACCCAGGTCTGCCTCCCTACAGCCTCAGTTAGATCAGCACCTTTCCATAAACTGACCAGTCTGGTTGACTAGATCCCATCACCCACTCTAGAAAGAGGGTAGATGAGATAGACATAGATAGACTGAAACTCAAGAGAAGAGTGACACTACAAAGAAAAAATTAGGTGATCTTCTCAGAAAGGAAAATGGAAGGAGAAAAACCACACTGGCTGGTTATATAGACAATAATCTCCCAAGCCCGTTTGCAGATGTTCTTCTTGTGTGTCCACCAACTGCAGATGTTCACAGATGCCACCGTCCCCAGGTTGGCTGTGGGAAGTCCGATATATGGGTAGCTTCCATGAAGACAGTGGAGTCCATGACTTGGCTTCGTTGATGCCCTGTGAAACTGAGAGGGAAGACAGAGTGAGCTTGGCAATTTGTTTTTCATATTTCAGCTTGTTCTGGACGCCACGCGAGCTGTATGCATTGGCTCCTGACTAATGAAAACAGAGGGGGAGCCAGGCTGGAAACCTGGCTGTGTTTCTGTGCACAATTAGGTTTGTTTGTTTAGGTCTCTTTTTTATTTGTTTTCAGATGAGTCAGATAGGAATAGCTTAGGCCTTTCAAAGCAAAGAGCTCATAAGTGGATTCAGGGGCCAGGGCTTTGCCAAGGGCAGAGAGACTTGGCTCCTAGGGCGTTTTCCCATCCAGGGGTTTCTCAGACTTTCAAGCGGGGCTGGAAGAATGCTGTTCCAAGTCAGATTATTTTTCTTAGCAGACCCCAGTCCAGGGTCGTAGCTGGGCCAGAGGTTGCAAACCTCCTACATACACAAAAATCCTCCAACAGCACACAGGGCACCTATTGTGTAGATCAGGGCCAGCCTCACGTTGATGGCTTTACCGTCTGCATCCTTCAGCTTCTCTGGAAAGGATTCCATGTGTACTCCTTCGTCTTACCAGACAACTGACCCCCTTCCTCATGCTCTGGATGCATCTCTAAGCTAATTTCAAGGTCCTCACCCCCATTGTCCAGATGCAGAGTCTGCAAGCCTCCTGGAGCATGTACAACAGGACAAGTAGCAAGTACCTCACTGAGCTTGTCCATAAAGGGGTCATGACGCCTGGGGGAATGATGTGCAGCTGTCCAGTAGATCTGGCAGTTTGGACCTTAGAAGAGGTGAAAAGTAGCTTTTTTTTTCCTCCTGGAAGAACAAAATGGAAGGCAGGCATCAGAAAGAATCAGCAGTTTCTCTCGGAGCTAGAGCACGCTTTCCAACACGTTCCCCAACAGGATGAGTCAGGACAGCAGAGAAGCCTGGTTCTTTTCAGATACTAGAATTTTCATCCACATTTGAGTAGTTTTTTGTTTGTGATTTGTTTGTTTATACTCCCTGGAAGCTGGGGCTTAGCCCTAGCTGGGGTGTTCTCCCCTGTCTCATCACTTCCAAGAAATAAAGAACAGGCGAATGTGCTAACCAGAGAGACACCCTCTTCAGTCCCACCAGGGAAAGCTGTGGTCACCAACCCGTCACTTTAGAATGCTTACTTCTTCAGAATCTGTCTACAAACTCAAGAGCATTGAAGGCTCTCCACTTACAGCACTACAGACTGTAGTTAAAAGTATTCAGGATCTTCTAGAAGAAAGACTTGATTTTACCCACGTTCACGTAGTTAAGAAGTTTTGGGTTTTATGGTGTTTTTTTTTTTTTTAACCACCATCCTTCACTTTACCATAGGATCCAGTCCCACCTGTCTGGTTGTCTGCACCTGCTGAAGCCTTCGATGTTAGGTGATAGACAGTAAGGCAGCAATGGCCCACATCTCAGCAGATCCCAGCATGAGGATATGGATGCAGGATCCTGGGGACATGAGCCCAGTGTGAGATGAAAATTTTTGTGATTGCTGGAAGGATGTTCCTGCTGTGGGCCCCAATAAACTAAGAGTCAAAATGGAGTCATTCAGACCACAAACCGTACTGAAAGGAAGTCACAACCTCATCTTCCCAGAAACTAGGAGAGAGCATCCATGGCCAACATTTCCAGGCGGAACAATGGATCCCTTTTCCAAAGAATGTAAGCTGAGGTAGCCTGCTGGTAGGCAGTTTTCACAGTCTGCCCTTTGGACTTTATTTCTGCTCTTTCCCTCTGCTTAATCTGTAGAGACGCTCTTCTATTTGGTGAGTTGAAGCCAGGGAGGACATTCTTATCCAACCCACCACACCTAACAGACGGCATCTTAAGGGAGGGTAGCGCTATTTGGGTTTAGAGTTTAAGAACTACAGTTAACCATGGCACAGGAATGGCACGGGGACACCATTATGAGGCAGCAAGTCACACACCTGCTTTTAGGACACAGGAGATAGACAAGAAGTGAAGCATGGCTATAAAATCTGAAGGTTCGCCCTTAGGGATACCTCTATCAGTGGGGATCCATCTCCTAAAGTTTTTATAGCCTTCCAAAACAGCACACCTGCCAACACATGAGCCTATGTGGGACATCTATATAAGGTTTCTTTAAACTCTCATTTTTTTTTTCTAATCTGTTCACTTAGCAAATATATACGGACTGTTTTCTAGAAGGAGGAAGTAGGCAGGGTGTTGAACGAGGATGAATGTGTGCAAAGGTGGATCACAGAAGAACCTAAGATCACAGCACACACTGGGGCCACACAACAAAAAATGATTTATTAGTATCAATTAACCTTTGCTTATTTGTTTCATTGTCTCTTTTTTCATTTATGTGTATACTTGTGAGTGTGAGTGTGTGTGTATATGTGTGCATGCGTGTGTGTGCCTGTGTGCATTCATGTGTTCGTGTGTGTGAGTGCATGTGTGTATGTGTACGTGCATGCATGTGTCTGTGTTTGTGTTCACATGTGTGCAGGTGCCTGCAGAAGCCAGAAGAGGGTGCTCATTAGATCCCAAGAGGTAGAGTTACAGGTGGTTGTGAGCTGCCTGACACAGGGGATGGGACTGAGCTCTGGTCCTTTGCAAGAACATCACGTGCTCTCACCCATTGAGTCATCTCTCCTCCTTGGATCTCTTGTTTCTTGAATCCACATCTCCTTTCTTTATCCAACCTGCTTCTTTCTATAGATCCTTTTGCTTTCTCCTGGTGTCTGTAAGTGGTACACTCTTGGTCAAGGGCAGACTCATCTTTCTTGAGATCTGACCTTGATGTAACTTGGGGTCTTCTTTAAGAATAATAATTCAACTTGGAATATATAATTAAGAATGGAAGCTAGTAATGAATGGTCAAAAAGAAACCTCAACAAACCCACTTTAGAAAGCTGAGGAATGAAATGGATATGATAAAATCTAGAAATATAATACTTTTATTAGTTAACTATCCTGTTTTCCAACTTGTATTTATGCTGGTGACATCAGAATGACATGGGTCTTGGGAGGTGGGGAGATGAGTTGGCCTACATGTATGTTCAGTTTCAGGTGCTAGATTTGGTGGTTTGCAGTCATTTACACGTATAGAGACTCTTACACACATGTATGGATGTTGACCTGGCTTCCAGAGAGTCTTCTTTCATGCACACATAGACTAACTGGGCAAACAGTTTCAGGGTGGATGGAGATGAACGTAACCCTGAGATGTCCTGTACTTCAAGCTTGAGGGTATCTTTCTTTCATACTTACAAGCTTAGCTGTCAACTTCCCTTCCCAGGTACCGACTTCGCAGCCTTTCCAGCCACTGCTGTTCTCCACATTGCTCTGCGGAGTCTCTCCATGAGAGTGGGAAAGAATAGCGTCTTGATGAAAGTGTAGCCCTGGCTGCAATGTGAAAACAGACTTAAGTTTCTTGAAGAGTGGATGGAATTCACTTGCCCAGGTGAAAAACTGGCTATCCAAATGAGAGTAGATGAGAGAATTTATATATAACTTACTCATGGAGAATTTCATACATGTATAAAATGTTATTTGATCATATTCACAGTTCACTTCCCCATCACAGATGGCCCCACAACCCCCTACTTCTTTCTGTCATTGTTATCTTCCTCCTCCTCTCCTCCCTTCCCCCTTCTCCCCCTCCTTTTTCTGCAAACAACCCACTGAATTCAGTTAGCTTTGCATAGTGCAGAACCATTGACTGGACCATGGACAACCTACGAGCGGATACACCTCCAAAGAAAACTGACTCTCTGTCCCTAGTAGCTATCAACTGCCAATCTCCCTTCGGCCAGCCCCTCCCAGGTGAGAGATTCTCGAGAGACTGAGAGAACAGCAGAGGGAAACGGACAGTTCTAAGGATGGGGACATAGGCACCTGGGCAAGTTATACTGCCACTTCCTGGGTTAGGAAACAGAAGGAAGAGGAGGAAAAGGTAGAGAGTAAGGACGGGGGAGAGGGAGAGGAAAGCCAGGGAGCTAGTGTTGACCTTGCTGAGATTAGATACCCAAGTAGTTATATTCAATGTATGTGTGACACTGTAAGTCAGACATGAGAGGGTGGGCCTTACCTAGACACGTGGATTTGACGTCAGTGGCTGTCAACTCTGTGAAATGCTTTGAGTGGACTCCAGCGAAGGTCATGATAGCAGAATAGACAGAGGTTGAAAATACCCGTGTGCAGCCATAACTGTGTTTAGATGATGAAGATAAAAGGCTGCTGTTGTTAATCTGCTGCAGGAGCTGACCCAGGAGAGTCAGGGGGACCTACCTAAGGACTGACACACGAACAGAGATCCAGATAATAATTACGAGGAGCTTGGCAGTGAGAACATTGCAGTCTGAGAAACCAGTGTTCACAAGGGCTTGCAGAGAAAGGTCCACACTATTTAGAAGCCAAATGGGCATCAAGAAGCCCAGGACACCTGTGGTGGGATTCAGGTGTCAGCTGATTCGGGTGGAAGGCGTGTCTCTAGAGTCCTGGGAGCCTGAAGGGGGTGTGGTCAGCCCAGCTGAAAAGGGGCTGCTGGATCTTGAGCCACCTGTTTTGTTCCTGCTTTCTTGGAGATTGAATCAGCATCTATCGCCTGGATCATCCTATCGCCAAAGAATCCCCTAAGATTTAATTTGTATCCGCGAGTGTTAAAATACCCTCTAATAAACATTAATCCTGTATTTGGTATATTGTAAGTGAGATTTACTGAATTAGTCACCTACCTTGAGAGAGAAAAGTTTTCTCTCCATAAAAATAAATGAGCAGCTTCTAAGATCCTCTTTTTAACTCTCAAATTCTACAGTTTTGTCATTCTTTTGAGCTCCTGCTTTTTTGGGAAAAGGAAAAAATCATCCAGTCAATTATAAGAACAGAATAAACCTTTCTTAGGTTTACTGTGCTGAAAAATTTTTTTCGCCATGTTTGTTTTTTCCGTATCCCTCTATCTGCTTGTCAGTCAGCACACCGTATATGCATGCATATATCTGCATCCAGACAAGGCATGCCTTATTTCTACCAATGAAGATTCTTAGAGCTATTCCAAACATCACGACCATCAACTACTTCAGAACATGTCTCACTTGATCACAATCAAATTCAAGACTAGGTCTGGAATCCAGAGTCCTGGAGCCTCCGGAGATATGAAAAGCATTTGATAGCAAACCCGTGCCAAGCACCTCTGAGTGCCAAGCCTGGTCTCTTGCACTGTGGACCCAGGCCGACAGAGGAGGCAATCAGTATTACCCATTCCACAAAGGTCAGAGTGGTGTCAGGTGGAAGCAGAGCATGCTCAGGAGTCTCCTGGGTGGAGATACTCATATTGACCCCACATCCACTCTCTTTATTCCTCACTACCTGTATCTCTTTACCACTCACGCTTCTAATGTGCTCAACCGAAACCTTTGAGGCAATGAAGGGATGCATGAAAGAAACCATGGGCTGGAGATTCTGGAGAGGTTGTGAAAGCAGCCAAGCCCAGACTGTGATGCTTTTGTTCTTGGTCCTTCTTCCTTCCTGCTGTGAGGAGTGTTGTTGTGAAATCTAGGGTGCAGCAGTCATCTTGAAGCTGTGAGAAGACCTTAAAGATGAGGGACAAAGTTCAGATGCTGAAACAGTATGGTGTGACACTTTTTCTGGAGAGATTCAACCAAATGTCCTCTGACAGATAGAGAAATGACTGAAGTGTGATCCTAATTAGTCTTATCAATAAAAAACCTGGAGTCAGATATTGAGGTAAATACTAAAAAGATCAGAGAAGAAAAAGGAGTCACTTCTTACGTCTACAACTCCCCTGACTGCATGGCGGTTCAAGATCCTGTGTCCACCCGCCTTATATTCCTGTCTCTACCTCCCTAGTGCTGAAATTAAGGATGTGTGCCACCATTGCCTAGTCTCTATGGCTAACTAATGACTAGCTCCACCCTCTGATCTCTAAGCAAGCTTTATTTGTTAAAGCACAAACCAGATATCATACAAAAAAACAACAGACCAAAGTAATGGTTATAACCAAGCCCAACTTTATGAGCCAATGAGATTGCTGGGGTTACATAAAGTGGGTGTGGTGAAGACATTCTTACAGAAACATGAACCACTTAGAGGCCACTGCATCATCCAGTCCCCACCCTAGCATAGATGATGATTGCCAAAGATGGAACCCTCCACTTTCTGCAAGATTAGCTGGCAGATCAAGAGATAGGAGAGTCATCTCTCTTTTTTGGCCCTTAATGTGTCTTATAAACTTGAGATTGAAGGATCTTGTGAATCTGGTAGGTTTCACGGATTCCCAGAGACTTCTAAGTCTCTTACTTTCTTAATTTTAATGATATAGAATGTTGGGAGTCTTAATAGCTTCCCCACAAGATGGAATATTTTCATTAGGAAAAAAAAAAAAAAGCCCTGCCAAACAACAGACAGTAAGACACAGGCAGAGACATTGTCAAGGTGGATTGCTTACTCCAGTCTCAGTGAGAAGAAAAATCAACTGAGTAGCTGCTTCTAGTCCTGAGTGAGCGATTACCGATTACTTGTCCTTGTCATGGGGCTCTGGGGGTCTCTGTGGACCATGAAGGATAAACAAGAAATAGGTCAGAAGGTCAATTTTATCTTAAGAAGAGCAACGGGTGCCACTGGTGTTCAAGGAAAATTTCAATCAGAGCTAAGAGCGGGGCGGGGCTATAGCTGAGCTGGTAGAGTACATGTGAGGCGCACAAGGACAGGAAAGGGTGAGGTGACATGCAGCTGTAATCCTGGCACTTGGGAGGTGAACACAGGAAAATCAGAAGGTCAACTCAACTATTTACAAGTTTGAGGCCAAACCAGGACACACAAGATTCTGTCTACAAAACAAAGGAAAAAAAGCCAAACCTATAAAAACGAAACAGAAACCCCAACCAAGTGGCCTCTCTGAAAACTGGAGAAAGGATGAGCCTGAAGGCAGGAAAACTAGTAGAGAGTAGGTGCGAAGCTCAGTGAGGACAGGTGAGATACTGACATGATGTAGTAGAGCAGGACTGGGCTGTCAGCAGGACCTGGCGACCTGGGGGGTTTGATGTTTGCCAGCTACATACATTGAGTAGATGGCTCTGCCTCTCTTTTACTTTTCCGTTTCTATAGGATTAATTTATTGACATGTGTTTACTGTGTGCATGCATGCCTCCCATGATGCACACCTGGAAGTCGGAAACTAACTTGTGCAATGGGTTTCCTGATCTACCACATGGGTTTTGGAGATTGAACTCAGGTCATATGGCTTGGTGTATACCTGCTGGGCAATCTCTCTGGCCCTTCATGCAATTTTCTGATTTGTTTTTGTTTTTTTGAGACAGAGTAGAACTCTTTCTGTAGATCACCTTCTGAGTGCTGAGGTTAAAGGCATGCACCACTACTGCCTGTCCCTTCATGGGATTTTAAAACAGATCAACCAGGCTGTTCTGCCACAGTGCAGCAGTGAACCGTGTTCTCCAGGAAATCTAAGTGGGCTCAGCTTACTGCTGTCAAAGAGAATAAAACATGCCTCTCAGCCTTTTGTAGGAGAAAGCACTCACGGAGAAGACTACAGGTCAGCTGAGGGGACCAGTGTTTGAAGAAGATATGAGCTAGAGAGCCCCGGAGACAGAAGGCACCACACACCTCAGCTGAGCGCACACGGCAGTGCAACAACATGGGCAAGAAGGACCTCCGAGGCCACCGAGGTGCCAGACCAAGCGCAAAGTCACAGGGCAGGCACTGGGAGGGGTCCCTCCAGGCAGAGAAGTGATAATGACCGAGAGTGTCACACACCTCCAGAGAGAAATGGGCACAGGACTGGGGTCAGCACGGGGCTCCAGAGCACATGTGGCTAGAGCAAGTGGGACAGAGGAACAGTGAGAAGAACCCACGGCAGAGACAAGAGACAGGGACACAGTGATGAGTCTAGGAAGGAACCAAGGCCGGGAAGACAGATGCACCGTGACTGACATCCTCTAGAGCTGAAATGAGCCACATTTGTTCTGAGCAGAGGGAAAGGCTCACAGAATTGTGGGAAGCCCTGATGTCCAGCAGGGACCATCTGGAAAGCAAAGGGGAGTCCATTTGCACTTTAGGGGACAGGGAGTACCCAGAACTGGGCCAGACAGAAAAGAAGATGAGCAAAAAGAATATAGGCAGTAATGGCCTGCTTCTTACAGAATACCAACACAGGGCCAAAGATGGACAAACACTCTCAGAGCAGCCCTACAAGGGCACCCTTACCCCTCTCTATAGGTTTCTGTTATTCACAGCTGATAATGGTCCATGAATGGATATTTTCAGAAACAAAACATCATAGGTTTTAAGTTGCTTGTCATTCTAGGAAGTGTAAAAGAATCTCACGGCATTCTGAACCATCTGTCCCAGGACATGAACTGCCCCCAGGCAGCGTCTGTCTCTCTTCTGTTCGCTGGCTCAGTTTTCAGATTGATAGTCACAGGGTCATAGTGCCAAGGTGCTGGTAGCTTATATTTTACTTGTTCGCAACCTCAAAGAACAAGAGTAGTATTGTGAAGGCTGGGCTGTGCCAAAAAGAAACCACTAGAGAGAGATAGTAGAGAGAGCCCACACTCACAAAATGTTTATTACAACATATTGTTATAATCATCTTTCTAGGCTTAACACTTTTATTATTTATTTATTTACTTACTTGTTTACTTATTTGTTTGTTTGTTCATTCATTCATTCATTCATTCATTCATTCATTCATTCATTCATTTATTAGAGTCAGGGTTTTGCATGGCCCAGCCTGCCTTCAAACTCACTATGTTACCGAAGAAGATGACATTGATCCTCCTGCCTCTGAGAGACGTTTGTCACTGTAACCATATAACAGTGCTGGGGATGAGCCCAGGCCCTGGTGCCATCTACCGACTAAGCTACCCTCAGCTACTAGGCCCAGTTTGTAAGCCAAATCGTGTGCATGTTAGGAAAGGGCACTGCCTAGAAGCAAGACATAGGTTACCTTCGGGCCCAGCAAAGCTGCTGGTATCCCAGATATTCACTGAACTCTTTTGCTCACAAATAGCGGGGTGCGGTAGCACCAAGTGGCCAGAGCTAATAGGCTCTGCGGCCTCAGTCCCTGCTTTCCCAAGCCCACAGCAGCACCCACTGTCCCAAACTCTACTCTTGATGAGAGAAGGAGCAGAGGATTAAGTGGAGACACAGGGAATGTGGTTCAAAGAGCCACCCACCACCAACACCTAATACTGGATTGCCTTGATCATTCTAACAAGCGCAATATCTTTCCTCTGATTTTGCTTTTAACTTAGGGGACAGTCTCATTATGTTGTTGAAACTGTTCTAGACCTGCAAATCCTCCTGCCTCAGCTCTCTAGTGGCTGGTCGTGCGAGTTGACCTGGGTGATTTTAATAGGGAGACGGAACTAAAGGCTCAGGGAGTGAGGCGCAGCTGCCAGCATCTCCCAGGAGGGGGCAGCAGCGCCACGTGCAAAGAGGACGGCGACTTCTCTAGGAGGGAGGGTTCTCCAGGAGGCGTGGGAGGCTGGGGAAGTCCTGTCTATGCTCTCTGCACCTCCCACCCCATCTGTTAGCACCCTTCTTTTGAAGCTGCTACCTTTCTGGGAGCGCCCCCTGACCCGGCCTGGGTGCCCTCTGCAGCCATCCCGTCTTTTTTAACCCCACCCCGACTCGCCTTTGTGGCCCACCCACCCACGCTTGCTCTGTCTCTTCTCCACGTGGCTCACGATACTGTGTGACCTGCATTGCTGCACAATGTTGCATACAAAACTGGTTTTCTCACAGGCCAGGATGCATCCCCTGACGGGTGCACACATCCAGCTTATAACTAGGGAAGCTAGGCTGGACATTTACAAGTCCCATAGCACAAAGGATACTTGGGAATCTCTTTTGCCTGGAGTTAGTTAACCTGACCCCCTCTTCTGAGTCTCACCCACTAGCTACTGGCATGGGAGGGTAAGTTCATTGTCCGATGCAGTTAAACTCTGCAGTGGTATATTAAACCCTGGTTGGTCGGTGGCTCTCACAACCCCTGTTCTCTCTTTATGGGCATAATCCTACTTAGAAATGCAGGGATGAGCGTTTGTCCAGGGCTCTCCCTTGCAATTCTTGAGAGTGTGCACACAGGGATAGGATGGTTCCCTCTGGCTATTGGCTCCTCACTCCTCCCTACAGGCTGATGATATCTAGCAGCCCTAAGGGGAGGAGGTGGAAGAGGGGAAACCTGCCCTGCTATCAAAACTGGATTTCGCTCCCTTTCCTTGCAGCTAAGAGCTAACTTTTCTCTTTTGTTTGTCTCCTACTGCTCTGGTGGGCACCAGTTCTCAGTCTGTTTTGCTCGTTTCCCAAAAGGAACATGGCAGCAGCCTTGTTCCTCAAAGGGACTGGGTGTCTCCTAGCTGTAGGTGACTTCTCTCTGCTTTAGAACACATGCAGGTCCACTTTACAGCTTCTCATCCCTCCCTATACCTTCAGGAAAACCCCCATCCCATTCCTCACAAGTCACCGGCTTTTCTACCACCACACCGGGCTCAGGCCCCACCAATGCCCTGTCATCTACCAACGCCCAGGCTCACAGCAGTATCAGCTTATGTTCTGAAGCCTTTCCAAAATCTCCCTCCTATGATATCCTATTCCATTTTGGGTCTCTTAAGCCTTGCCTCACATTTAGAGATAAACATAATTTCCCTCAACTGGAAACACTCACTTGCCTGTGTGTGTTTGTAAATCCTTCGTGGAGCTCTACACTAAATTAAACGAAATGTGATTATCAGTGGGAATAGACAGTTAGGAATTAAAGGAGGTCTAAGTCGTATCAGTTCACATAAGTGATTACATTGCTTTGGCTTGAGTATCCTCGTTTGTCAAACAATGAGCCATGATATCAAGGGCATTTGCATCCCTGATATAGGCTCTTACTTTGGGGTGTGTGTGTGTTTGTGTCTGTGTGTGTGTCTGTGTGTCTGTGTGTCTGTCTGTCTGCTTCTCTCTGTGTGTGTATGTGTGTGTGTGTTTGTGTCTGTGTGTGTGTCTGTGTGTCTGTGTGTCTGTCTGTCTGCTTCTCTCTGTGTGTGTATGTGTGTGTGTGTGTTTGTGTCTGTGTGTGTGTCTGTGTGTCTGTGTGTCTGTCTGTCTGCTTCTCTGTGTGTGTGTATGTGTGTTGGGCACGGTGATTTGACTACGGGGGAGATGGAGTAGAGAACTGGTACTCCAGATGAGGATGGAGCTGCAGGATAGTGGCTCTCCTGTGCTGGGGATCGTGAATATGTGCTGAGTTGAAGGGAGCATGTGGAGTTGGTTTGTCCACCCAAGTGAGCATTTACTTAGGGCATGCTGTGCCATGCCTTTAGTGGAGATTTCCTCTCTGTAAAAGGCCAAAGTTCATTAGAAGGAGACAAACAATTGTCCTACAGGAGAAAGACGAGATGGGAGAATGTGCAGGCCACAGAAGGGGCCCTGAAGAGGGAGAGGTATGGCAGGAACATACCTCACTGGTATGGGATGAGGAAGGTCTTTCTGAGATGGGAGAGCAAGTGGGAGGATGGTTGATATTTCTGAGCAAGGAGAGCTCAGAAGCCATGGCAGGCCTGTGAGTGGTGTGACAGCAGCTTTCATGAACATTCTATGATGCAGGCTGATGAGGTGTAGGACTGTGTGATCCTAAATGCCATCCCAGAGAGGAAGTCACAGCTAATAACTAGCTCATGACCTGACTGTCAACTCAGGCCTTATCACAATTGTATCATCTCCAGAAACAGGCAGCCTCTCAAGCCTGTCTTTATCAGGAATGACCTTTGTTCCCAGCTAGTCCATTTCTGGTGATTGTCGCCTTAAGAAGTCACCGTCCCCAAAGTGCCCCGTACTGAGGTCAGGGCAGAGATTTCAGAAGTTCAGGGGCACTCTGGCTGAGAAGTACCTTTTCCCTGGGAGTGTGGGAAAGGGAGGCAGAGGGCACAGGCCTTGCTGTTTTTCACATACAGCCAGCCAGCCGGCCGGGCATTTTTGGAGTGTTATACAAGCTTATTCAGCCTTCATCAGAATAACTGGGATGAGTGTAGAGGTGGGGGGGCGGGAGTGGGGGGGAGGCGGGATAGGGGAGTGAGTGAGGGGAGGTGTCACAGGGTCAGGGACAACAGATGGGTCTACACTTAAGTGGGTTAGAAGTTCAGCTGTTCCAGAGGAAGACTGGTCTTTGGCTGGAGATGAGGGGATGGGAATGAAGGAGCATAGCGGGCAAGGAGGTGAGAGCCTGTGCTTTCTGGAATGACCTCAAGGACCAGCCACTATCTAGACGGTTGTTTGGTTGTTTACTTTTTCTGTGAAGAAGCAGGGGCAACAGGGTGGCTGAATCCAGAAGCCAGCAGCCTGGTGACATTCTAAACTAGCAGCAATGCTCAGTTTTCCAGATGAGGATTTCTCCTTGGTGAGCCAGAGAGTTTTGGAACATTATCTGAAAGCAAAACCACCCTTTTCTTGATTTTCCTTTATTTCTTAAAGGAAACATTTCACATGACAAAGTCAGGGGTTTTAACCCTTGAAGAGAAGTCTGTCGGGTCTATGCTGATAGGACCAGGGTTCTGAGTGTTGGTCAATTTCTCATTGGCAAAAAGACAGTTGGGATTTTGTAAAGAGTAAAGGACCTCTTTTTTATTTTATTTTATTTTTTTAATGGAGGTTTGGTCTTCTAGTAATGGATGCTGATTGTTAGCTGTTAGCAGGGACCACACCATCTCCAGAGACCTGTGTTGGCTTCTTCTATGATGGCTGAGTTCCAAAACCAGCAAGAGAGGAATGTTCAACTCAGGATGTTTTCATAAGCCTCTTCTTGGGTTGTATGTGCTGTCTCATTACCAAAGCCAGTAAGCAGTACAGCGAAACAACACATCTGGGTGGGAGCAGACTACCATCAGAGTGTCGAGGGAGACTGTGTAGCTATCTTTAGGCAGATAGCCCAAGCTCATGAGCAAAGCAAATACCACTACAGGACTGGAACGCCTTGACTCCATTGGGAACCATTGCTGTAACTATCTACCCACAAGAAGGAAGTAAATCTGAAATAAAATTGACTGCTCTAACCTCAGCAAGACGCAAACCATGCGAGTCAGAACTCTTCCGTGTTCACACTGAGGGAAGGAAGACCAGAGAATCATTTTTGTTGGGGTTTTGGAACAAGTTTGCTATTTCCTGAAGATGCTGGGTTAGGGAGACATTTGGATTCATAAGACTGGGATAACGCAAGTGGGGATCCTTTTCAGCATCTCACAAAACTTAGAGCAGCATCGTTTTTCTACATGTGATAGATGGTTATAGAAACAGCTAGAGAAATAATAGATGGATTTGGTCTCAGATCTCTCTTGCTTTCCTGGTCTATGGGAAGACATTGATGTAGTGAGTGAGTGAGGCAACCCAGGAGGACACAAAGCAGAAGGACACTACAGCTCCAAGACCAAAGAGGCATAGGAAATAGCA
Organism: Phyllotis vaccarum; assembly: GCA_033318265.1. Lineage (NCBI taxonomy): Eukaryota > Metazoa > Chordata > Mammalia > Rodentia > Cricetidae > Phyllotis > Phyllotis vaccarum. Next base: position 117,923,886 of record JARWLC010000001.1, on the reverse strand, counting down.
ACTCATAGAGCCCAGGGACCAGGATGGCAAGTACCAACGAGGGACACCGTGGACCTGCCTGGAGGTGTGGAGTCAAAGCCACTACTGTAGAGCTCAAGACAGAGGAAATGATGAGAAATCTGACCCACCCCCTTCTTCATCCCTACTCTGCCAGAGCATCCCATGAGGCTATCTGGCTAGACACTGTGTAGAAACTTCAGAAACTTAGCCCCTGGAACTCAGAGCAAGAATGATGTGTGGGCGAAGATGCCTCAAACCAAAACATAAACATTTTTAACAGTGACCTGAATAGTACCCTGCTTGATATGCCAAGACTTCCTGTGTCCTGCAAAGGCCCATTGGTAACTCCTGTGTGTCTAAGTGAGCTCAGGAATGGCTACTCAGTCCTCCTCATCCCTAAAGAGGAGTGTCCTCCTCTCTGTGAATGAGGCTCTGTCTCTGATGACCATCTGCCAAACAAAGGCAGCCACCGTTGCACTGAGCACTCCCAAGGCCTTGCAGGAGCAGACCTTCCCTGGCTGGCTTAGAAGTGTAGGAGTCTGTCTGTACTCTGCAGTGGTTTTTTGTTTGTTTGTTTGGCTTTTTTTTTTTTCATTCAACCTTCCACAAGCCCAGTTAGCTTCCTCCTTCAGGTAACCACAGACACGCAGCAGCTCTGGGACTGGGTCAGAAGAGAGCCAAGACTGATGTCCCTTCTCTAATTTTAGAACACCTGCCTGAACTGCTTTGTATTCTTCCACCAACACACTGTCCTGCAAGTCCATTCCTGGGACTTCACACCCCCCACCCCACCCTCCTTTCCAAGAAAAAGTGAGAAACAGGGGCACATTCAGGAATCTCAGACAGGTTCAAGCTTGGGCCACATCTCAAATATATATCCACAAGCATATGTGTGAACACACACACAAGCACCCATGCACACAGGAACGTACTCATGTGACTAATACAGTCTCCATGGTGAGAAAACAGGAAATCGTAGAAATGACACATCTCCCACATGTCACATACTTGATACTTTACTTCTTTATTCACAAGGACAGACAGCCCTTCAGTAGGCCCCATTCTTAACTATGGCTGAAAAAATGGGAGTACTCAGAGATTTTGTGACTGGTTGGAGATGATTAATTTTGATTGTTGACCTGATTGGGTTGAGAGATGATTAGATTTTTAAAGCTTATCTTTGGACACATCCACTGGGGGCAGTTGGATCCTGAGGGTGTTCTGGTATCAGTGGGTTACCATTCATGAGTCTATAATTTCAACAGTTTATCAGGAGGTGGTGAGCTAGGGCTAAGATGGAGGAAACAGACTACTGGGATCTTTATCTTACCCTGGTCCTTCCTGTTCTTCATGATGTGAGCTTACATCCCAAAGCTTGCTCAACCTGCTTTTTTACACAATCAGACACCAACAGCCCACTACCCTCAATGGCCTGGGTCCTTCCCCATCAGTCTCTAATTAAGAATTATGGGCCCCTTCCCTACCACGATGGACTGGTGTCTCTGACTCTATGAGGGAGGAAACTTTTCTTCTTCTAAGTTATTTCTTTCAGGTAGTTAGTCACAAAATGATAAAAACTACAAACACCTCCACAAAGGAAGATGTCAGGAACCCTCAAAGTCAACATCTTTCCCCTACTCTGCTGCCTATTCATATATGTGAGTGGCATGTTTTTCTTGTGTTGACACTGCTTCTTATTTTCCTAGAAGGGCACAAACAAATGTTATTCCCAGGGCTTTTGTACCTTTGACTGTGAAAGAGTACCATTTTCTAACTAGTGTCCCTCGATTGTGTTTAGGAACTACCTAAAACTAATTGTGATCTATGCACAATTGCCCATTCTCACGTTAATTTCTGAGCACTGTGGTTGGCTGCTGCTGTTTTAAATGAGCATGCTGGAGGGTCATCCCTGGAGAGGCTACAGCCAGGGGATCTGGAGTCAATTTAGTGTTGGTGTTAGAACACAAACTCTGGCATTGGGCACAGACTTGGGAGAGGAATTTTCCATATGCACACAAAGCTGCTTTGTAGCTGAGAGAGTAGGAGATGCCAACATACAATTCACAAGAAGCTGGGGCATCTTGGACTCTCAGCCACAGTATGGATTTAGGGGAAGCAGAGAGAGAACCACCATTACAGTACACACACTGTGATGGAAGTAATAGGTCTCAGAGCAAGGATTTCTGAGTGTGCAGTGCAGGTGTGAGAGAGCATGGCAGCTGCTGATGAAGAGCAATGTTTCCAAAGAACCAATGCTCTCTCAGACAGTCATTCTTCAGGTCCAGTGAGGGCCTGTCAGACAGCCAGGTCTGATCCCAAGGCTCAGAGCTGAACCTCACCTCCTTTATTTGTTCCTTGCCTTAAAGTTTCTATTGTTATGAAAAACATCACAACCAAAAGTAATTTGGAAAGGAATGGGCTTTTTTTTTTTTAACCTTACCATTCATAGTCCATCAAGAAGGGAAGTCAAGGCAGGAACTCAAGGCAGAAGAAACATGAAGGCAAGAATTAAAGCAGAGCCCATGGAAGGATGCTGCTCACTGGCTTGCTCCTCATGGCTTGCTCAGCCTGTGTTTTGTGTTTTGGTTTTTGGTAGCATCCAGGACTATCTGCCCTGTAGTGGCACAGTGTACAGTGGGCTGCACCCTCTCTCAATGATCATTAATCAGGAAAAACCTCCACAGATACAGCTACAGGCCAATATGATAGAGGTAATTCTTTATTTGAGGTTCCCTCTTTCCAGATACCTGTGCATAGTAAATGCTCAGTCAATACTGTCTGGGCAAATGAATAAGCCACACAGATCAATTTCAAATTCTATTATAAACCTCGTTTACACAAAGTCTATCTTCCTGTGATTATATGCATGTAGCATAAGACTGAAAATGTTAATTCATCTCAATTAAAATGTCTTTAGACTTCTAAAGAAATATTATAAAATGCCTAAAAATTAAATGAGGAAAGCTACCTATAATCACTCTTTTCTATTTGTTTTATTGATGTCTTATTTGTGTGTGGGGGCTCTTAGAACTGTCTATGTGGCTGAGAATGACTTTGAACTCCTGATCCTCCTGCCTCCATTTCTAGAGTGTTAGGATTACAGGTGTGTGTCAACACACCTAGTCTATGTGATGCTTGGGTTGAAGCCAGGACTTCATGAATGTCAGGCAATCACTCCAGCTGAGGGCCCCCCCAACCCCGCTTCAGTGTTGTCTGAACCACAGGAGCATCACATCCTGAGTATTCCTGTGTTGCTACCTAACTTACACAATCATTTTGTCTGACATCACTCAAAGTCAGGGCTTTGCAAATCAGGCTTCCCCGTTCGCAGAAGCTCTCATTCCTAGATCCCTCGTGCCTAGCAGCCTGAACTCTCTCTTTTCCCAGACATCTCTTGCTTCCCAGCAGAGCTACTGCCAACTCTCCCTTTTCAACCATCCAGCTTCCTTCCCCTCTTTCTCTTGAATTTTTTCCATCCAGGCTTTGGGTCCTACCAGGTCACATGTTGTTCTTTCCAAGTCTCTAGTGGCCTTGGTGACAGAAATGCAGTGATCACCTTTCAGACCTCATCTTTTTGACTTATTAGTAGAATTTTTCTTCATTAAGGAGGCATGTGTGTGTACTATGTATATTTATGGGCTTACCCACCTGTCATGGGAGAGTGGAGGCCAGAGTTTGACATTAGGTGCTTTTCTCTAGTGACCTTATATTTTGAAATGGGATCTCTCACTAAACCTAGGGTTCACCTGGGAAGCTACGCTGGTTGGACATTGAGTCCCTGGGATCCAATTCTCTCCACCTACGCGGAGGTGGGGTTATAGGTATATGCTGCCATGCCTGGCTTTTATGTGGGTGCTGAAAATTTAAAGTCAGGTCCTCACGATTGTGCAGCAAATGTGGTACAAGCTAAGTCCTCTCCCAGCCTCATTATTACTAAGGTTTAACATTGCATGCAGCCGTCCTCGAAAGGCCTTTCTGTACTTGAATTTTAAGGCAGCTTATTTGGCTTCATGTCACTCCCTGCCTGTCCCTTCTCTGTCCTCAGACTCTGGCATGCTCTAGAATTCCACCCCCAGAACACATCCCTCCTCTGTCAACACCTGCCTCTGGGACAGTCCTTCCATGTTCCTGCTGTGTGCCTCCTATGTCCCCTCTCCTCCTCTGATGTCCCCTCCTCCCCTGATGTCCCCTCCTCCTCTGATGTCCCCTCCTCCTCTGATGTCCCCTCCTCCCCTGATGTCCCCTCTCCTCCCCTGATGTCCCCTCCTCCTCTGATGTCCCCTCCTCCCCTGATGTCCCCTCTCCTCCCCTAATGTCCCCTCCTCCTCTGATGTCCCCTCCTCCCCTGATGTCCCCTCTCCTCCCCTGATGTCCCCTCCTCCTCTGATGTCCCCTCCTCCCCTGATGTCCCCTCTCCTCCCCTGATGTCCCCTCCTCCCCTGATGTCCCCTCCTCCCCTGATGTCCCCTCCTCCCCTGATGTCCCCTCCTCCTCTGATGTCCTCTCCTCCTCTGATGTCCCCTCTCCTCCCCTGATGTCCCCTCCTCCCCTGATGTCCTCTCCTCCCCTGATGTCCCCTCCTCCCCTGATGTCCCCTCCTCCTCTGATGTCCCCTCCTCCTCTGATGTCCCCTGCTCCTCTGATGTCCCCTCCTCCCCTGATGTCCCCTCTCCTCCCCTGATGTCCCCTCCTCCCCTGATGTCCCCTCCTCCCCTGATGTCCCCTCCTCCTCTGATGTCCCCTCCTCCCCTGATGTCCCCTCCTCCTCCACAGTTCAGACATTTCTTCTGAACCTCCATCTCCTGCCAGCTCTTGCTCTGCACAGCCCTAGGAACTACTCACAGGTGCCATGACCTTCCCTAAACTGAATCTCCTGACCAGATGTCTCCTCTCCTCCTCCATAGCTGCCTCCCACTCAGTACCTAGCTCTGTCTCCCTAGACACCTGACTTTGAACTTCTCATGCCACAGAAAATGTCAGGTGTGGTGGTATGGGTTTAGACACCCTGAGCTAGGTAGGTCGCTGGGGCTTGCTGACCAACTCTCATAGCGGAAAGCAATGAGTTCCCTGTCCCAGTGAGAGATCCTTTCTCAGAACCCAAAGTGAGTAGTACCTGGTAAAAGACACAGGAAGTTAAACTCTGGTCACATGTATATGCACATATGCACACATGCATGGGTGTCCTGCCATCATATATCATACGTACTCAAACATGCAAACACACACATACAGAGAGAGAGTGCACTCTAGCCAGACACACTGTAAACCCAGTCATTCTTATTCTCTCTACTGGTCCACTCTACTCTCCTATCATGCCAAGCATCCCAGTCTTACCCAGCTTCACCCTCCAAAACTGGCAGTGCAGCTGCCCAGCATCTCCTAGTCACCCATGCCATGTCGCTCATGTTCATTATACAGTCCCACAGATTCAGGGCAATTGTCCCCAACATAGTCAGGAAAGTCCTTCATTTCCAAAGTCCTACATGATACCTGCCAGCTGGCCTTCTCACAGCTGAGGAAAGCTATAGTGAAACTGTCTCCTCTAATGTCATCCAACACAGGAACCTGCCGACTCCTTTGTCTAGAATGTTCTTTACAGAGATATTTGCTCCTCTGCAACTTTCCCTTATTTATTTATTATTTATATTTGCAAGTGGGAGCTCTTCCCTAAATACACTAATGAAAATCACAACCTAGTCCCGCTATGATATCCCTGTCTGCCCTAAGTTTCTCCACATAATCTACTTATAGCTTCTGTGGGGATATGTTTCAAATTTAATAAAAACCAGTCTGAGATATCAGAGGACGGAGCCATCTCTTCCAGTCTTTGTTTTTTGAGTTGTTGTTTTGTTTGGAGACAAAGTTTTCTTAACAGTCCTGGCTGTCCTGGAACTTGCTTGGAAGACCAGGCTGGCTTTGAACTCACAGAGATTGTCTTGCCTTTGTTTCCCAAGTGCTGGGACTAACAGTGTGTGCCACCACTGCCTTCCTCTGGGAAAGGCTGAGAGATCAGAGAGGAAACCCCACAGTCAGATCTCACCCAGCTGTCTTCCAGCTTCCTCAGCCTCGCTCCTCCTGGCTTTTTCTGCCTGCCCTGTCTTTCTATGCCTACCTTAAATACTAAGAAGCTCAGTTGTTTCACATCCAGGTTAAGATTAAAGACATGGCACCACTAATGCCTGCCTAGGAGCCTGGAACTCCTTCTGTAAACTAAAATGACCTCAAACTCAGATCTGATGTGATTAAGGGTGTAGGTCACCACTCCGGGATATTCCCTGTGCTGGGATTAAAGGTGTGAGTTACCACTGTCTGGTCCTCCTAGACTGACTGTGGGTAGATTGCTCTGATATCTCAGACTGTTTTTATTAAATTTGAAACATATACCCACAAGCTCCCTTACCTTTTTCTGTAGCATGCATTTCTCCTCTCTGGACTATAAAACTTCCAAGAGCAGAATTAATTATTTCTTTCCAGTGCTTTGTAGCTAGTGCCTAGAGTCGTCACCGCCAGTGCAGAATGTCTGTTGTGTGATCAGGACCTGGCATTGACAGTTGAGAGGTCTTGCTCATTTGATAGCTGGGTGTATGATGACAGAGGGCCCGGCTGCCTTTGTGACTGTCTATCCACAGGCATCGACTATTGTCTTCTGGATTCAGGACACATCTGTGAGTTCCTTGAGGTCTGAGACTATTAACATTCTCAAACTCTCTCTATCCATCATCCGAGTCACCTATTAATGACTTTATTAAAAAAACAAGAAAAGCATCCCTGGGCTGGATTGATGTTTCAGCAGTTCGTCTTTACTGTGACTGCAGGGAACCTGGGTTTGGTTCCCATCACTCACAGCAGCTTACAACAGCCTGTGCTTACAGTTCTGGAGATCCTATGACACCCCTGTCCTCAATAGGAACCTATAGACAGGTGGTGCACATACACTGATGTAATGTGCGCACACACACAATCTATAAAAGGGGGGAAAAGACCCCTTGAAGATGGTATAGCCTGGTCGGCTCTGGAAGCACTCACAGCCAATTTAATCTTCCTCCCAGCTCTGCTTAGGACCGGCTGCATCCTAAATTTATTCACTTATTTACTCAGCCAGACAATTGAATGCAGCTTTGAAATCCTGCAATTGTTATTATTACAAACAGTTTTCTCAAAAAGAAAATAAAAAGCTCCGCCCCCTCTCCTTTCCCTAAATGCATATTTGTTCCAAATAGAAACATCACTGCCCCCATCCCTATGTACAAATACCAAATGTACTGTCTAGCCAGACCCAGGACATTTTTAGCTCACCATCTTCTCTGCAGAACTTTGAAGAACATTTCCTTGAAGAAGGCTTTCTCTCTTTCATCCCTCACAGGCCTGGATAGGTGCTCACTAGCCACAGATGTGCGCCATCCACTTAAGAGGTGAGAGGCCGGGCCATTGAGTGGACAGTGGGCAGAAAGTTGGGTACTAATGAGGAGAACAAGAAGCAAACAGTGGAAGGCCCAGTGGTGGCAGAGCTGTGCCCTCCCAGCCTCCTGTCCTAAAGCTTCCCAGCTGCACTCACCATCCACTGATGTCATAATCTTGTTTCCTGGACCAGATGGCCACAGGTAGCTGAGAAGCCCTGCCTGTCCGGGACTGAGTGGCCTTCCCGATGGTTGACATCTGAGTGTGCTATTTACAGGACACCCTGTGGCCCACACTTTCTATGCAGATTGACAGTGGCTGGCTTCATGAGTCAAGTATCTTTTTTGAAGTTTATCTCAAAGGAAAATAAGCCTGCTGGCTCAAATATCCTTCGATCTTTTGGGTTTACTTCAAATTGTCATGTTCTACACAGTGTGTGGTTATAGTGATTGCACTGCCATGGAAGTGTTGCTAAGGCCTTCACCATTGTTCTCTTTGTATTCAAGATATTAGTTATGTATGTGCACAGGAGAGGGGATGCTTGTGCCCTGGCATATGAGTGGGAAAAACATAGGTGTTGGTTCTCTCCTTCTATCATATGGGTACCTGGGATTGAACTCAGATCGTTAGGCTGGGCAGCAAGCGCTTTTCCTGCAGAGCCATAATGACATCTGTGCTGGCTAGTTTTACAGCTAAAGTCACCAGAGAGAAGGGAACCTCAATGAAGAAAATGCCTCCATAAGATCTGGCTGTGTGCAAGCCTGTAGGGCATTTTCTTAATTAGTGATTGATGGGGAGGGTCCAGCCCACTATGAGTGGTGCATCCCTAGCTGGGAGGCCATGGGTTCTGTAAGCAAGCAGGCTGAGTAAGCCATGGAGAGCAAGCTATTAGGCAGCACCCTCCAGGGTCTCTGCATCATCTCCTGCTTCCAGGTTTCTGCACTCTGTGGGTTCTTGTCCTGACTTCCTTTGATGATGAACAGTGGGGTGAAGTGTAAGCAGAATAAACTCTTTCCTCCACAATTTGCTTTGGCCATGGTATTGCATCGCAGCAGTAGAAGCCCTAAGACAATATCCTTCTATTTTTTATATTATATTTTCCTTTTGGATAGAGTGTTAGCACAGAAGCATCATCTACCCCTCCTCCTGGAAAGTTTCATTAAGGTCCACGTACAAAGTCCATTTTCTGACTGACAGCGAGAAAACCATGCCTTCCTCTCTCTGTTCTCAACCCCATTACTACACCTTCCTGTGGTTCTTTTTTCCTTGAGCCATTAATGCTTTGGTTTCTTGTCTTATTAGGACAGGCTTATGAGCGAGAAGAGACCCCACTTGGCTCACCTTTCCCCTCCAGTACATGCCTGCCCATTCAGCACTCCATAAACTGAGTCAAGTATTTTACAGACTTCCTCTGTACTCTTCAAGCCCAGCTTCTATAAGGACCCAGAATATTCTCAGTCACTGCTGACTTTTAGTTCTGTCAGCAAACAGCTGGACTTAGAAGCATGTCCCTGGCTGCCACGAGGTCCTTTTTCCAGGAGTCACTAAGGAGGGTACTCACCACCATTAAACACTCAGAAATACCGTCTCCTTTCAACTAATCTATTGACAGAGCCTTGGACCCTCCCCGTTTTCATTTATATCTGCAACTGGGGAGACTCAGAGCTTCCTACTGTGCCTAAAGCTAAGGACCAGGAGCTGGAGGATCACAGTTATCGTGAGTGCCCCTGCTTCAGACTCTTAGAAGACCCCTTTGCTGTAGGGAGGGTCTCTGATGGTCACAGTATGGGCACAGGAAACTCACAGATCCAGATCGTCCACTATCCTTTTCCCATTGTTCTGGGCTCTGCTCCCTCTTCTCCCTCAAAAACACCTTGGTGTGTGCTCTTGGTATTTTCCTTGCCTCTGATCCTGGGTCGTAGGAAGGAGAAAGTATTTCTCACCTACCTCAGAGGACAGTGCACCAGACATCCACAATGCACAGCATCCCTCTGTCTATTCATTTATAACTTTAGCCTCTTATTCTCCCCAATAGAGGAATTCATGTTCCTCCTCATGTCTGAAGGGGAAGCACATGTGCATTGTGCGCCAGCAGTTCCCAGTAAGGACTGGTGCCATAAATTGTTGTGCCAGGGAGCTGTGAGTGGATTCCCTGGAAGCCTGACTCATCCCGTCTCATAATAACCTTTAAAATGCTGGGGCTAACAGAGCATCTGTCAGACAGTACAGAGCGCCCAAGAAGCTCTTTCTTGCATCTGTCAGCCACTATGCAAGCCAAGCATCCTCAGGGCCAAACTCCTATCATTTTAAGGGACACGTGAGCCTACTATGTCAGGAACATAAACATACATATTTTTAATCTTCCCATAATGTTGAAATACATTGAGTAACAATAAATTCATAAGCTAAGTCTGTCTTGTTGGCTACAGTTTGCCAAGCAGTCTGATTCCCCTTGATAGATGACCATTAGCAAGCACAGGTTCATGTTTAAATTATATTTGTTTTAACTATTCTTTGAGAATGTTATACATGCACAGTCTTTTGACCATTTTCATCCCTCCCCTCCTTCTTTCTTGAATTCTACCCTCCGCCTTGTTCCTCTCACAACTATATTTCATCTTTTTTTTTTTTTATAACCCATTGAGTTCTATGGGTTCCCCACATAGACAAAGGTGTGGGGCTGTCTACTGTAGTTTGGTCTGCATATCAGGAGCCACGCCCTTGAAGAAAACTGACTCTCCCTTCATGCATCTGTCTATCAATAGCTCCTCAGCAAGGGCTGGGGACTCACGAGTCCCTCCTCCATCCATGCTGGAATGCTCACCGGCTTGATCTTGTGCAGATCATGTGGGTGCAACCATAGCTGCTGAGTCTATGGATTCTTTCATGCCCAGGTTGTTCTTCTTCCTCTTCTTCTTCCTCTTCTTCTTCCTCTTCTTCTTCCTCTTCTTCCTCCTCTTCTTCCTCTTCTTCCTCTTCTTCCTCTTCTTCTTCCTCTTCTTCCTCTTCTTCTTCTTCCTCCTCTTCTTCCTCTTCTTCCTCTTCTTCTTCCTCTTCTTCTTCCTTTTCTTCCTCTTCTTCCTCTTCTTCCTCTTCTTCTTCCTCTTCTTCTTCCTCTTCTTCCTCTTCTTCTTCCTCTTCTTCCTCTTCTTCCTCCTTTTCTTCCTCTTCTTCTTCCTCTTCTTCTTCTTCCTCTTCTTCTTCCTCTTCTTCCTCTTCTTCCTCCTCTTCTTCCTCTTCATCTTCACTTTGTTTAGATTTATTTATCTTACGTGTATGAGTGTTTTGCCTGCACAGACACCATATGCACGCATGGACCTGCCGAGTTCTGTCACTATCACAGTGTCAGGCACCCCCTCCTCTTTCTGGGGTCCAGGTGAGTGTATTGCACCTTTCCTCAGTCTTCTGTGTTCAGTAGCTTTTGGGGTCTTGTTTTGCTGATATAGTATTTTAACACCCCATGTACTCATAAGTTTATAGGGTAGACCCTTTTAACTTTTATGGACAAGTTATTTACCAGCCTACGCCTGATAGGTGGTGGTATTTATTTGCCCACTTGGGTGCAGAATCAGCCTGCTTCTGCATTTTCAAAACGGAGCCAAATGGAGTCATCAGGCAAAGACCTTAAACTGAACATGATCAGAAACAGGCTCCTAAGCTGAGCACACTCAGGAAGGTGCCACCCCAAAATGCTTCCAAGCCCCAAATGCTTCCCACCTCCAAAATGCTTCCCACAATGGGCTTTTATTTGGAAAGGGTCTTTGAAATAGTCCCCTTTTTTAACAGATAATTTAAGTCATTGGTTGGTTGTTTGTTTTGATTGCTTTAAGTTTTTTACTCACCAAGATAGATAATATTTTTTACTTAACTTATTGTCTTTTGTCTCACATCTTTGACCATCTCCTTTACCACCCACCAGGCTTTCAGTCTTCTCTTCCAGTCCCTTCTACCCTCAGCCCAACAACCTGGGTCAGGATCCATGTCACAGCCAAATGAAGGTCAGAGGGGACACGAATCATTGCTCACTGAGGAAGTGGGATAAAAACACTGAGATGAAAGTTTGTTCTGAGACTGGACCATCTGCTTAAAAACCATCAAGGGACGTTCCCAGGCTTAATGATATACCTGACAGTGTGTTTTCCCCACCCATGTGAAGCTCGAACAACCTGAAGAACATCAACAGCTTTGTTTCCTTTGGTCTTTGAGTGGGAGGACGAGGAGGGGAGGTAAACCCCATCTTATTACAAAGCGGATGTAATGAGGGAGGTAGGATTGAGTCCAGGGTATCACTTAGGAGGCAGTTGTTGGAATGCAGGGCCTTGATAGAGGCTGAGGCTGGATAGCTGAGCAGGTGGGGGATAAATGCCAGAAGAGATTTTGAGAGAAGATGACGAGCAGTTTGTCCATGTGGGTTGGCACTTTTTTCTGAGTGTGTACCTCTTCCTTCTCCAGGTCTATTTCCACCTGGCAGTCTGAGTTTTCTTAAGGACAAAATTGGTCAGATGTAGTGAGGGCTTCTCTATCCACTTAGTTACTTTTCTAAGTCCTCAAAGCAACCAAGAGCCCTGTGCACGTGGCCCTGTCTGTCCCCTGGTCTCTCTATGATGGTAAGCTTCACAAGGGCAGGAAGCGGCTTTGTCTTGGTTTTGACTCCTTTTAAAAACCTGGCACAGAGTTGCTTCTAGAAAGAGAACAGGAAAGAAGAGGAACTAAAGAATGATAATAAATGGGAGGAGGAGGAATAATGAGATGCTGGCAGGTATTTTGAACTGTGCAAGTCAAGTCCTCAACAGAAAGACGATAAAAGAAATAGTGGAAATAAGTGGGTGTGCACGGCATGGTGTGGCGTCATGCGGGACCACTATTTCTCAGGTGCTGCACGAGTAAGCCAGAGGGAACAAGCACAGAGGCCACACAGATGTGTAAGACCTCGGGCCAACAGAAAGCCCAGGCCACAGGAAGTTTTCCCTGGAGATACAAGGGGGAAGGCCCTTGACAGTCCGCCAGGGGTAGAGGACTAAGTTAACTGGCAGTGGAACTGTGAGGTGGACGTTCTTCACGACAACTAGAACGGCTCAGTGCATAAGAACACTTGCTCTGCAAACCTGGGGGTCTCAGTGCAAACCCACAGCACCCACATTTAAAGCAGGGCATGACTGCACAAACAGAAACCCAGCATTAAGGAGGGGAAACAGGGGGCTCCCCAGAGGTTGGAGCCCGCAAAGTGAGATGAGAAGGTGAGGAAACCGGACAGGGAAAAGTGGCGAGCGGAAAATATCACTAGGTGTCCTGCTCAGCCCTTGGCATGTGTTTGTATCAGGTCCCATATGCACATGCTCATGTGCGTGTACCATACACATAGATAGCATATACACACATTCTCTTTACACACACACACACATACACACACACATGAGAGAGAGAACATTTTCTTTTACATAAAAATAAGTTTTAAAAAAGACTGAATGGCAAAACTGCTTTTGATTGGATCCACGAAAATATTGTATCTTACTGCATCTGTATGGCCATCAGAAAAACAACCTCAGAAATAGAGGCACTAATAGATGTGAAGTCCCCAAAGAGGAACCTTGTCTGGCCTTTTGAAGGAGTGATGGGGTGGCTAGCATGACAGAGTAGAGCAAAAGCATTGCGGGGAGATAGAAAACACAGAATCTTGACAGCCTCTATAAGAGCTTTGAACTTGGTCATTTTCAGCATGTTAGGTTTGAGATAGCTATTTGATGGGTGTGGAGATGCTAAGCAGGAAGCAGGCTATGCAAGCCTGCAATTCAGGGGACAAACTAGAAAAAGTCATAAAAACTTTAAAGTTTTCAGCACATTAGATGATCTCAAAGCCATTAGCCTGGGTGAGGTCATCAAGGAGTGTGTATAAAGAAAAGACCCAAGGGAAGAGCCAGGCCACTCTGAGGCCAAGGTGATCGTGAAGAGCTGGCCAGGGTGAAACAAGGTCTGCCTCCCACCGGAAGTGTGTGTCTTGTTCTTTGATCAAATGAGGTCCCCTGATACTGCATATTAATGAAGCTCCAGACCAAGGAATATCCACAAAGAGAAATGACTGATCTTGACCTTGGTAGTGATTGAACCAGACTGGATAGAGTGTGGGAGAGATTCAGGGGGTGGTGACTGACGACAGTGGGTACAAATGACTGGACCAGGAGCAGAGACCTAGGGTCACCACCCATAACAAAGCAGGCTAAGGAGAAGTACTTGGCTTTTTATATTTCTCCTTCTTTGCTTTGATACTAGAGCAAAGATAGCTAATGTAATTGGAGATGGACTTGACCAAGGGAATGAAGGAGTGTGACCACATGAGTAAGTTAATGAGTGTAGGTTCAGGGTCAAGTGAGGGCTCTCTTTCCCATGGGAGAGATCTGAGAAGGTTTATACACAGAAGGAGAAGTCCAGGAGCTGGTGAGACCCTAGGGAAAAAAGATGGGCATACCTCAAGGGCCCTCCTGCTCCACTCTCATGTTGACACCAACATCTGGCCCTCTCATCAGCCACTTTGCCTGGAGCCCAATTAGGGCAAAGACACACATTCTTCCCGCCATGGCCCCATGAAGTCTGGCCTCAGGGCTGCAGCCCATTTGGAAACCGTCTTCATTTCATTTGTGTGTTTTTTCAATTTGATTATTAAGTGCCGTTTAACACGGGCAAGGGGAAGGCCTGTTTTCATTCCCCAATTCTCCTTCCTCTCTGGCCTGCATGCCTCCCTGGTGAGTAATGGGGAGGCTGCTTTTCTGGAACACGAGGGGAAACTTCCAGCAAATTGCAAAAGCATGTTTCTTCCTTGAAAAATCCTTTCACACTTGTTTAGCCCTGGGTTTGTAAAGTTCACAGAAAGCCTCCATAAACACACTCTGACCAGCCCTGACTTTCTTTGTTCTCCTGGAGAACTTTTCTTTTTTTCTCCTAAGGGGGTCTGTGGCTTAAAGGGATGATAATGGAAATGAAAAGCCTAGAGTGGAGAGCAGTGCTGTGGCCAGGGAAATAAACTCACTTTAGAGGACAGAGGACAGCAGGTTGGAGAAGCCTGGAAGGGGCAAATTCTCATCTGCTCCATTTCTGACATCCCTAAGTTCCCGAATGGCTGGGACAGTGAGGTAGACAGAAAACTGATAAGGTTCAGGAAAAGGGACATTCTTCATATAAGCAGTCTGCAATGCAAGGGGTAGAGATGGGAGGCCAGGAAATAATGTCAGAATTGCCCAAGAAGGCTTCAATCTGAAAGTCGGAGAAGCTTGTCCTCTGGCCAGAGAAATACAGAGTTCTGAAACAGGACATGTGAGGGCTTCTCTTCTGCAAAAAGTCATTCACTCTTCTTTGGTTGTTGACAGACAAAGTAGCATTCTAAAAGATAGGCAGGCAAGGATGCCATGGAAGGGTGGGGCTCCTGGTAGCCCAGGGAGACTTTTGGTGCAGCTTCTAGGGCAAACCAAGGGAGGTGCTTTATAGCTCTTGTGGACAGTGCTCGGGGACTGGGTCTTCCTCCGTAGCTTGCTATTGGCTACTGATCTAATCTCTGTTACTGTGACCAACCTGTCCCAGTCCATGGTGTGTTGGCTCTGCAGTGTCTGTCATTGGCCATCTGGGCTCCTATGAGGAGGACATAGAAGGAAGAGTGGCCCTACCCATCCCATTCCTTTTTCTCTATCAGTAGAGCCTGACTTCCTTTAGAATGCTCCATACATCTTTTTTACCAGAGAGAGAGAGAGAGAGAGAGAGAGAGAGAGAGAGAGAGAGAGAGAGAGAGAGAGAGAGAATTGGGCATGGTGTATGCCTAGAATCCCAGCACTAGGTAGGTGGAGGAGGTAGAAGAATCGGGAATTCAAGGCTGGCTTCTCTTTATGGTGCAAGTTCAAGGTTAGCCAGGACTACATGAAACCCACAGTCAAAACAACAACAACAGAAACAAGAATTGAGAAAAGGCAGGGTGTTCTGTTGGGACACAGCCCTGAAGTGGAGCAATACATTTGCTTGGCTGGGAGACTGGAGATGTGAGGGATGGCAAGAAGGAGAGAACGGAATGTCTCCTCCAGTCCTAGGAACTCTCTCCAGTTCCATGTGCCTCGTTAGTGCAGCATCACACAGTGGGAGGACAGCCACCAGACCTGGGTTCTGCAATATTCCCATGATGCTCAGTAATGCAGCAAAGGCTATTGAGTGACAGCAGGAAATCCTCTCTTGCCTGCCACAGGAGAATCGGCACCCCCTTGCCCCACCCTGAAACCTCAATACACCCTTCCTGCTGCTGAGAAAGCCAGGGATCATCCTGATCTGCAGGCCGCTGCCACCTTCCTCTCCCAGCTGGCTCAGCCCTTCCTCCCTGTCCCGCCTAACCCTCACCATCTCGTTTTCTCTTCCTCTTTCCATGCCTCTGGTCTTCCAATGCCACCTCCTTTTCCTGTTCCCTTGGCAGAGGGCAATGGTATCATCAGGGGTTGGCCTGGGTGGTCTCTAGCTCAGAACTGGCTTCATGCTGACGCTCTGTCTGTAACCCTGGGGAAGACAGCCTTTTCCAACTGCTGTACTTCTGTCTCTATGTCCACTTTGCAAATGGAGAAACTGTTCCCAGAGAGATGACTCTACTTCCTCTCAAAGTCTTGTACTGTTATAGTTCTACCTAAGGAATTATTTGCTGAACATATCTGATCCCCTCTTCTGGGGAAGCTCCAGTGTACATGGTTGCCGCAGGGTTATTAACTGAAGCTCGATTTTTGTACGCCTAAGACACTCAGTTCCATCATGATCCCACTGCCCTGCCTCATCCCCAGTTTAGCGTAAGTATAGAGCATGGAAGCTATATCCCAGGTTCCTTACTCCAGCATCCATGGAGAATGAACTATATTGTTTCCTTCTGACAGCACCAGGATCCCAAATTTCTCTGCATAATGTCCTTAGGATCTTACTGTACAATGGCGAAAGTTTTGTTCAACCAAGACAATCTCCACTCACTACTGAACCCACTTCCCAGTATGTCCTGAAACTTTAGTAAATAAATGCAGAGGGGGATCTTGAGTTTCAAATATCCTTTGCAGAGAAGATGAAGCCTCTCTGCTAATTATTCTGAACCAATCAGCAATCTTTTCAGGGAGTCAGTGGAAGCAGAGTTTGCACAGGTAGCTGGGTAAACTGACCCCTGGCTTCTGGAAGCTTCTTTTCAAAGCACACAGGTATTTACACACAGAGATGACTGCTTTGTATCTAGACTCCGGGGCTTGGCTGAGAGATTGCCACACAGTCGGCACGCGCTGCACAGCATTGTCAGGAGAGAGTGTTTATGGGCCTCCCGGTTAATGATTCCCATTTATAGAACATGTGCGCAGCAGCCGAATGGGGCTGGCTACGATGAGACATCAGCAAAGCCTGGGCCTCACAGCCTGGCTACACGCACAGGCTCAACAAGGTAGTGAGTGGGACTATTCTGTTACACGCTGGGGGACTCCAAGGCTCCCCACAAATCTGGCCTTTCAGCTCTATCAACATCCTAGCGAAGAAGGTCCTGTGAGGGAGACTGGGGCTAGACTGACTGAAGCAGGCTAGTAATAAAAACCACTGCTGTATGAGGGTAAAAGCTAACATTTCCAGGGTGCTCACTCCATGTAGGGCTTGTTGAAAGCTTGTGTATGTTGTCGCTTTCATTTAGTCCTTGCAACATGCCTATGTAGTCCAGACAGGATTTTTGTCTGTTCAATTAAGCTTCATGGCCTGAAAGAAGAAACACTCAGACCGAATGCCCTGTCCAGGGCCACAGAGTTATAAAATGGAAACATTTTTAATATGCATTAGTGTATATATGTACATATATATTGTTTAGAGCAGGCTTTCACTATGACGTCTGCATGCATGCATATCATGTACTGTGTGATATTTACCCCAACTCCCACGCCTTGCATGCTCCTCTTGCTCTGGCTGCCTTCCACAGAGCTGAAATTAAACCCTGGTGTAACTGTAGAGCTAAGTCTGAGAGGTGTGGAAAAGTGAATTCTGGAAGTTCATTCACATTATTTTCATCACAGTTGACATGAGAGCTAAAAAGATACTTTTGAGGACTTAGAAAGACCTAGATTAAGCTCCAGCTTTGCCTGTTAGAAGTCGCAAATCTGGGGGCCTGGGAGATGGCTCGGTGGATAAGCGCTCTTATCCACCTGAGTTCAAATCCCCAGCATCCACTCAAAAGCTGGGCTTGACTGGGCATGCTTGTAACTCTAGTGGGTGGTGACGGGAATATCCTGAGAACTCCACAGCCAGCCAGAGACCTGTCTCAATAATAAGATGGAGAGCCTTGGAGGATGGTTCCCAACAATCTCCTCTGACCTCCTCATGTACATTACAGATGTGCATACCTCACTTACACATGCATATACTTCATACCACCCATGCCTCCTCCTCACCACAAGTCACCTTGATTTTCTTACTAAAGGTGAGGGAGAGTAGCAGCCTGTTCCACTAGAACTGAACCACATAAAACCACATGTGGTTCCGGGCCAACACAGACTAAATCTCAAGTAATTATTTAGCAATTTGATCACACCCAGGTCAGTGGAACTGTGGAGCTGAGTGTGGACACCCCAGACAGAAGGTCCTGCTGGAGCTCTGTGGCCACCACTTGCTCAAACATCCCAGCCATTCATTAGTTGACTGGGACAGCAGGACCAATGGGGATGGCTGTATCAGCAGCACTCAAAGCAGGGTGAGAAGCAAGGAAGGGATGTGTCAAAGCACATTTCACATCTTTGAGGAACTTCGGGAAGACTTCTTGTTGTCTTTGGAAAGCCCATCCAGTCCTCCCTCTTCTGAGCACAGCCTTGCACACTGTACATTGTCATTAAGCACAGAGAAAGAAATAGCAGAAACCCAACCTTCAAAAGTCTTTGGTGCTCTTGGGGGAAGAGGGAATCAGCAAAAATAAAACATTCATTAAAAACAACAAAAAAAATGACATGTCATATACACACATACTGCAGATAATCACTACCAGCCGTGTGGAGACTCCAGCCAGAGCTGCAGGATTGTGCCAGAGGGTCTGGAGTGACATCTGAGATGTTTCTGGAAGGAGGGGGAGTTTTGGAGGGTGGAGGTGTGTCCCTTTAGAGGAGAGGTCAAGTTCACTCTACTCCTGTCTTACCTGTGCCTTCCCTAGTACACAGTAGGTCCCTTGGTGTTTGTTCACTCAGTGAACAGGAAGTGGCAACTGGGAACTCCAGGGAGGGTGTGGACAAACAGTGGGCTGGTGACTCAGAGGGGAGCCAAGTGCTCCATGGCTGTTGAAGGAATGAGTTTATTTTTCTTTAGCATTCTCTGCCAGTGGTTGGCCCATGATAGACCCAGAGGGCCAGTTTTTCTTTGGAGAGAAGGGTTAGGGAAGGAGAATTCTATTTATGCAGTCTGGTTACATCTCACTTTTGTGTGATGTTTGAATACACAAATCCTTCCTAATACCAGAATTTCAAAATGAAGGAGAAGAAAAACGTCATGCCTCTCCCCCTCGTGGATGCAGATGCAGTTTATGGCACTGCGATGTGTCTTCTTGGCTGAGCTGGAGATGGCTCCTTTCAGAGGTGTTTGTAGTAGAGGCAGGAGAGTGGAACCAGGAGAGAGTGCGGCCTGAGATTTGGAGGATAAGCATGGCCACCAGGTTTCCATGGCTGCTAGAGTAGTGGCCAGGCTTGTGGGTTCACTGTCCCTGGGTTCACCTTCACTATCCACAAGGTCTTGCATGCAGATCTCATTACAAAGTGCTGAGGACCATGGAGGTAAACAGCAGGTGACAACTAGTGTTTGATAAATCAACCCACCAGACGTATAATTCCCTGATGGGGATGGAAGCCCCGCCTGGCAGAGCCACGGGGTCATGGACTGTTGGTGACTAGTTGTTTGTTGGTCTGTAACTTTCTCAGGTGCCACTGCTATACCTCCTTAGTAAGAACAGCTATAGGATCCCTTCCACAGCCTATTGGTAGTGTGTTTTACATCTTTGGGCACACTTATAGTTGTGGATAGTCAGTAAAATTGATTTCTATTTAATCCATATCATTCTGATGTATAGAAATTATACCAGAATATTCTCTACGGACACAGTAAAATGGCAGTATTTTAAGTCTCAAAGACACAATCTTAGACTATAGAACAAATTCAACAGACTAAACTGATCCTGCAGAAAATACACACAGAATAATTCCCAGGTGTAGTTTATTGCTAAATCAAGGCCAGGCTGTTTGAGACAGACCCCCTGCAATAGTTGACTTTCTGACATACCCTGACCACTCAAGGTTTGACCTGCTGCTGTTATTGCTGAGTCCTCAATTTCAGTGTCCTCTGACTGGAAAAAGTTACACACAAGGCCAAGCATTTATATTGGCCGGTCTTTGTGACCTGATTAGCCCAAGAAAAGCTGTATGACTTCTTGTGTTGTGAATGGGTTGGGCCCTGAAAATGTAACACATAATTGTCCAGAGTTTGGCTAAGGAATTTGGGAGCAGCAGCAAAGTAGAGGGGAAGACGAAAGAAGGAATTAATATGTATGGATGGGAGTGGGTAAGAGCAGCAGCAACGGAGGGATGAAGCTGGGCAGAATGTGAGTGTATATGTCCTAATGAGAGGTGGTGAAAAGAAGTCTAAAGAGAGGGTGAGAGATATATGAGAGAACAAACAAACATGAGAGCGAGTGAATGGTTAGAGAAGCATGTGTGTGAACGAGTATGTGAGAGATGAAGCCGTATAAAAATGCTGCTGTGTGCCGGAACTGTGTAAAGAGCTGTGTGAGAATGTGTAAGAGCAGTAAAAAGTTATATGGTGAGGGAACTATGTGTATGAGATGGACAGCTATGGCTCTGTGGAGATCGGTAACTGTGGAGGCAAGGAAGATGGAACTGTGTAAAAGGAGATGCAGAGGAGAAATGCGTGTGAAAGATGTGTAGACATGTGAGAATAGATGGTGTAACTGTATAGAGATGTATGGCTGTGTGTATGTAAAGAAAGATACATAGATGTATGTATAGAATGCAGCAGTGTGGAGATATATAGCTGAATGGAGACAGTCAGACCATTTTTGACAAGAAGTAAAAGAAAAAGTTACCATCAGAAGGTGTGTATATTTCCTTACTTCCAATCAGTGAGATAGGGACTTATTCTTAATTACCCTCAGATTAAAAAAAAAAAATGGTTTTTTATCCCTTGATACTCCGAGCCATTTCTTTTATTACCTTGAAGTAGATCATGGGAACTGGCCTCTCATGGTCCAAGCTAACAAACTGACCCAGCTTTTGAGGACTGGGGTAACTGACTCAGACTCCTGCCCATCCTCAAGGCTTCACTTTGTCTTTACTCTCTTCTCCTTTCTATCCATCTTCTCTTTCTGATGTTCCAGCTGTTGGCCTTCATGATGCTTTGGCAGCCCTTCAGAGATGCCTAATTAGTCCTTGGATGCTGAGAGTCATAATCAGAACCACTGAAAGGTGGTTATTGTGCCTCTGATTGACCCCAGACTGGTACAAATGCCTAATCTCCAGTCTGGGAATGAATCCTATGATGTGTGCCATCCCTTAATGGTGATAGATTTGGAACAGGTTTGTGACCTGGAACACCAGTGGCAGCTCCAGGGAAAGCTTTCTATGATCTGAAACGTGGATGCACAGAAAGGTGGCTATTGGTTCTCATGTGCTGGCCCACATCTGAAAGCTTGGTCTAACTCTGGAGACGGTTCAGGAGGAGCAAAGATTTACGGCCATGCTGTGTTACATGAGGACATCTTTTTAAAAGAAAAAAAATAAGAGAACTGAGAGAAGAAAAGAATATATGTTACCAATAC
The DNA here is from genome assembly GCA_033318265.1 of Phyllotis vaccarum. Lineage (NCBI taxonomy): Eukaryota > Metazoa > Chordata > Mammalia > Rodentia > Cricetidae > Phyllotis > Phyllotis vaccarum. Next base: position 117,902,657 of record JARWLC010000001.1, on the reverse strand, counting down.
ATCATATCTAACTATGCTGTTCCCATACTAGGAACTAATAGAGCATGCAGTCATGTCTGTCACCCAGGGAACCAAGCCATGAGCCAGGATAGAGGGAGCAGATGAGAAGATGGGAGCCCTATTATATAAACTTTCTGGAAGTTGCTACTCTGGAGTTCCGCTTATAGGAGAAGATACATGTTTCCTGTTGTTTAAGCCTAAGGTAGTGAAGGCTTCTTCCTCCTCTTCTCATTAAAAAGAGTTAACTTCTAAGTGTGTATATGTGTGTACCTGCCATAAATGTGCAGGCTTTCAGGAGGCCAGAAGAAGGCATTCAGTCCCATGGAGCTGGAGTTACAGGCTGCTTTGAAGTGCCCGATGTAGGTGCTAGGAACTGACTCAGGACCTGGAAGAGCAGCAAGCTCTGTATCTGCTGAGCCATCTCTCTACCCCCCTTTTAAATATTTTATTTACGTATGCATGTGTGTGTGCATGTGTGTGTGCATGTGCGTGTGCGTGTGTGTGTGTGTGCATGTGTGTGTGTGTGTGCATATGTGTGTGTGTGTGCATATGTGTGTGTGTGTGTGTGTGTGTGCATGTGTGTGTGTGTGTGTGTGTGTGTGCATGTGTGTGTGTGTGTGTGTGTGTGTGTGTGTATGATGTATGGTTGGGGACATTCATGTGGCAACTTTGTGGAGGTGAATCTCCATTTGCCCTTTGCCTGGGTTTCGGTGGTAGAATTCAGGTCATCAGGCTTTTGCAGGAAACACCTTTATCCACTATGTCTCCAACCCTGAGTTCTTCCTTCTTGAAGCCAGAAACTTCCCCATCAAATTCCTTTAATTCTAGCACTCAGAAGGCAGAGGCTAGCTTGGTCTACATGGTGAGTTCTAGGACAGCCAAGACCACTAATGAAAACCTGTATTTAAAAAAGAAAAGAAGAGCCCTACTCAGAAGGGAAGCGGCAGCTTTACTCTCTTCAACAGTTCCCTAAGTCTCCATGTTCTACAAGCTTTCTCATGCAGGGCACAGTCCAGTAGGCGTGGACTTGACCCCTGGATTCCCTGTGCTGAGCTTCTCATTTAAGACACTGGAACAAAGGAGCCCACCAAACCACAGAAACCTGAATGGCTTGCAGATGGTAGCCCAAGGCACCTCAAGTTTAAAATTCTATATTACACTTGAGAATCAGATGAACATGTGGACGCACAGGGCAGGAAAAACCCCAGTCCACTAGCTCTATCTCTGGCCCCCACCTCTAGCCTGCCTTCCTCTCTGTGCAGAAGTCCATTTAAAATATTTAATTAATCATGTATTATTTAGTGTGCATATTCATTCGTACACACATGCACTATAGTGAACATGTGGCAGTCCAAGGATGACTTGTAGGCATTGATTCTCTCCTTCCATTCTGTGGGTCCTGGGGATTGAACTCAAGTCATCAGACTTGGCAACAAGCACCTTTTCCCACTGAGCCTTCTTACTGGCCCACACTTCTCTCTGTCTCTCATGTCAGCTGGCTCTTTGTCAAGAAGAGACACCAGATGAAAACTAGAAGGACCTCATTTTGTTTTCCAGTGCATAGCAGCTCTTCTCCATCAGCATCCTGAATCCCCATGGGTATCTCTTCCTTACTCCTTCCAGTATCCCCCAGCCCCCTCAACACAGGAGCACACCAGTCTCAGCCCCCTCAGGAAGAGTGGGCAGGCTGCATGGGCTCCCTCATCTACTGAGCCAGACTCTTGGGGACATCAGAATAATCCCTGGGCAGCCACCTTGGGAGTGTGGACACCAAGCAACTCTTTATACCCCTCTGCTCTTCAGTAACCCAAATACAAGCCCTGCAGGTTTGTCCTGGAGTCCAGTTCATAAAAGTTCTAGTCATCACTCTCTCCAGAGTTAACTATATAGCCCCGGGATTACCTGTCTCTGAGTTACTCCGGCACTCTCATTTTGATGACACCATTGGGCTGTGGGCTGAATAAGGCACATATATGTCTTCTAAAGGTTCTGACGTTGGAAGCTTGGTCACAGTGTGTGAAGTTAAAATGGAACCTTTCAGGTTTTGGAGACAATAGGAGGTTATTAAGTCATGGGGGAACAGCATCCTTACATGCAATAAGGCAGCTCTAGTTGGACTCAGTGTTAATTATGAGAGGGCTCTTGACCTTGTTAATTGTCAACTTGGCATAGCCTTGAGCCCTCTGAGGGAAAAGCCTCCATTGAGGAACTACATATATCAAATTGGCCTGTGGGGCATGTCTGGGGGAGTTGTCTTGATTATTAATTGATGCAGGTGGTCACAGCCCACTGTGGTTAGCACATCCCTCAGCAGGTGTGCTGGACTCTACAAGAAGGCTAAACACATGAGCCTGAGAGAGCACTGTTCCTCCTCAGTTTCTGCTTCAAGTTCTTGTTTGAGTTCCTGATTCCCTTAGTGATGGGAGATGATCTGGAAGAAAAAGCCAAATGAATCCTTTCTTCTTCTGAGTTAGGTCAGGGTACTTTATCATGGCAACTGAAAGGAACGGAGCACAACTGTGGTTGCACAGAAGGCCTGACACTCTGGCTTCCTGTCTTGCCATCTGGTCTCCCACTCACATGTGCTCAGACAGCAATACCATCATCTGAGGCAACTAAGGAGGTCCTCACCGGGATCAAAACTATACTGTCTCAGATTTCAGTCCTCCTACCCATGACATACATAAACCTTCTTTTTTCTTAAGTGCACACAGCCTTGTATATTTTGTCATAATAAGAGCAAACAAACTCAATAATTTCCCATATTTCAAAATATGTCAGTTAATCTCTTCTTTCCTGACTGGGCCCCCAGATGGTAAATTTACTAGGTCATTTAATCCAAATGCCCAGGTCAAGGAAGTCTTTTTGTACAGTTTGTTCCAGAGAGTTTAAATACGATCAGGCCCCACTCTATTACCTAACATTTTTTTCAGCATTGATGTCTCATGAGTGAATCATTTTCAGAATGACTGCCTTCCAAGTAGCAAAAATGGCTGAAGCAACTTTATTCCTCACTCAATGTCTTGGTTCCACATTTCCAAACACAAGCTTTGGGTTTCACTTGGCTTACACTAACTTCCTCTATCTGAGTCAGTTACTGTGATGGCTCCTCTCCCAAAGCAAGGTGAAGCCAACCTCAGGAGCCACGGGACACACAAAAAGGAGTTATGGTCGATGCTGGGGAGCCCTCCTCCCCACTTAACACACAGGATCTGACTATGTAGCCCTAGCTGACCTGGTACTTATTAACCCAGAATGACCTTGAACTCATAGAAATCTTCCTGCCTCCAACTCTGAATGCTGGCTTAAAGCTGTGTGCTTATGCCCTGCTGAGGCCAATTTTTATTTTCACACTTGTTCTCATGTTATTCAGAGAACCTCCGATTTCATGTTGCTGTTGTGGCTAAGATGTTTTTTAATTTATTTTTTTTGTGGCTGGTTCTTTATTTCTTACAAAGCATACTACCTTTGAAGTTTATAACAAAGATAATTTTTTTGTCAACTTGACCAAAGCTAGACTTACCTGGGAAGAGGAACGTCAATTGAGAAAATACCTCCAACCTAATTGCCTATAGGCAAGTTTGTGGGTCTTTTTCTTGATTAATCTTTTTGATGTGGGAGGTACCAGTCTATGGGATGAAGGATACCACCCCTGGATAGGTGGTCCTGAGTAGTGTAAGAAAGTAGGCTGAGAAAGCCATGAGAAGAAAGCCAGTAAGCAGCAGTCTTCCATGGTTCCTGCCTGGAGTTCTCATCCTGACTTCCTGATGTGGCAGACTGTGATGTGGAAGTGTATGATGAAAGACCCCTTTCTTCCTCAAGTTGCTTTTAGTCATGATATTTGATCACAGCAATAGGCACTGTAACCAAGACAGTATTCCTTTTTAAATACCTTCAAAAGTGAGCAAACTCATTGCTCAACCTTGTGTTTCAGTTAGGTTTCAAAATGTGTTTCTTCTTGAGTCCTGTGGTTCCCAGGCTTGGTTCAAAATCACAGATATATCCTTCCCTTTCCTCTGTGGTCAGAGAAGTGACAAGGAGACACTGGATAGCTGTGATATCATTAGGGAATGTCCCCCTCTCCCTCACTCCCCCCCTTTAGGACAGGGTCTCATATAGAACAAATTAGACTCAACTCATTGTGTAGCCTGGGTGACTATGAGTCTTGATTCTGCTGCCTCCATCTCCCCAATGATGAGATTACAGATGTTTCCAGCTCACCTGGTGATGCTCTTCCAATTTTAGTTGAACTAGTTCCTATTCATTGAAAGCATAGCCAGAGAGCTCACTTCTGTCCGGGAAGGCAGCAACCTCAAACATGAAGAGTTTTAATAATTGGAAATAAGCTCACTGCTACCACAAGTCAGCGGAACAATCATTTACATATTTGGGCTTTTGGGGAATCAAATTACTGTGTACCAACTGGAGATATACATGCATGCATGCATACATACATACATAGATACACATACACGCATATATACATATATGTATACACACACATATATATGTAGAGATGTGTGTGTGTGTGTGTGTGTGTGTGTGTGTGTGTGTGTGTGTGTGTGTGTGATTTCATGGAGGTGCACCTGTGTGGGTAAGTATAGGTGGACACACTATAACGAAAGATCTTTGTGTGTCTTTCCTTAGGAACTATCTACCTTGATTTATGAGACAGGGTCTTTTCTTCGGCCTGGAACTCTCTGATTGGGCAAAAGCAGGCTGCCAATGTGCCCAGGGATCTTCTTGTCTCTGCTCTGCAGCATTACAGGTGTACAAGTGTACCACCACATCCAGATTTTCACATGCATTAAACTTAAGTCCTCTTGCTTGCTTGGCAAGCACTTTACAAACTGAGCTGTCTGGTCAACCATCTCTGTCTTGAGACAGGATCTTACCATGCATCCCATGTTAGTTTGAACTCACTATTCAGCTCAAGCTAGCCTTGAACTTAAAATCCTCCTGGTTGAGCCTCTAGAGCTCTAGAATGACAGATATACACCATCTCCCTCTTTCTTTTAAGGTATAGTGAAATTAATAGGATTGTCCTAAGTTACATAGCAGGCCTGGAGATATAGGTCAGTGATAGTGCACTTATGTAGGATATGTGAATAAGTGAGTGAGTGAATAAATACTGTAGCTCTAGGCTGTGAGCTTTTCTAGTGACTCGATACATTTTGGATGTTTCCTCAAAGACTCAAGTTGCATTTGTTTTCATGGGCGAAGTCACACAAACGTGTCCTTCTCAGGATCATGATCATCTGTCTGACTTAACTCTATCAGGGAACTGCACTTCCAGCCCTATCCCAGGCCATCTTCTCAACCCTAATCCCTGTCAATACATGGAGTCCTCAAACAGCCCTAGAAGGTACCTATTATCATCTTCACCACCATTGCTGAGGAAGCTGAGACACGGAGAGCTAAGGACCTGGCCCACAACTGCACTGGTGGGGTTTAAAATCAGGTCAAACCTGAAAAGGCTGGAGGTGAAGAGGGGACAGAGGACAGGATAGGATCCGGGAGAAGAAGAGGAACGGTGTTGCTCATGGTTTTCATGTTCCTGCCATAAGCATATTTTCAACCCAGAAGACTGTCCCACTCATCCATTCCCTGTTAGTCATAATTCTAGACTAATCCAGTTACTCCTGGGATTCCCAGAGAGAAACTCCATGGTAGCAGGTGTCTTGGTCCATTCAGGATACTGTAACAAAACACATTACAAACAACAGTAATTTAATCTGGCACACAGGATTAAGGCTCCAGGAAGAGTCAGTTCCTAGTGAGGGCCTGGTCTGTGATTTTTAGATGGCTCTTTCTAGCTCTGTCTTCACACAGGGACAGAGATAATTTATAGGGTCTCTATTCCATGTGAGTGCTGGAGGTCAGCCATGTGCATGATGGATATGAGCCTGTGCACAAAGGCTAAAGGATGATGTTATGAGTCCTGCTCTATTCCCTTGAGGTAGGACCTCACTAAAGCATTTAGCATTTGGGCCAGCAATCCCCAGCCATCTTCCTGTCTGTCTCTACCCACTGCCACTGGTTTGGGGTTTTAGACTTGTATTCATCCATGTGGACACATCAGGATTTGGGGGATTTGGGGATTTGAACCCAAGTCTTCATGCTTGGCGGGAAGTGCTGTTATCCACTGAGCCATCTTTCCAGCTTCATGAGCTCACTATTGTTAGGGTACTAATGTCATGTTTTAGTCACTTGTCTAAGGCCCCACTTTCAAATTGTCATCCTTACAGGAAAAAGATTCAAACATGAATTTTGTTTTGTTTTTTGTTTTCTTGCTTTTGGAGAGAAGGTTTCTCTGTGTTACAGTTCTGACTGTCCTGGAACTCACATTGTAGATCAGGCTGTCCTCCATCTCACAGAGATCCACCTGTCTCTGCTTCCCATGTGCTGGGATTAAAGGCAAGTGTATTCAGAAGTTTCTGTTCCAGCCAGAAACTCTCAAAAACCCAGCAGAAGCTTCCCAAGTAATTGACTCTGAGGCCCAGTGCTAAAGCATGTTACTGACTAGCTCTTACACTTAAATTAGCCCATGATGCTATTTTTGTTCAGCCACATGGCTTGGTACCTTTTCTCAGTGCAGCGTTCTCATTCTGCTTCCTTTGCATCTGGCGGGCATCTGCTGCTCTGCCTTTTCTCTTCCCAGAATTCTCCTAGTCTGGTTACCCACCTCTACTGCCTGCCTAGCTTCTGGCAAATCAGCATTTTATTAAACAAATACAAATAGCAAATATTTACAGTGCACAAGAGCGAATGCCACCACCACCCGGCTCAACATGAATTTTTAATGATAGGAACTGACCACAGCAGAAGGGAAGGTTACCAAGGCAGCTTCCTTGTGTCTCTAAAGAGGACAGCATTTTTAAGTTAAAAAAAAAAATAATAAAATGACAATAACAAAATCCAGGCTCTGAGAATAGGCTACTCAGATTGTGTGACAGGCCAACAACTGAGCATCATTCATCTTATACTGAGCCCATGGTGAGATGTGATTTTGCTTGTCTTGGAACTGCAGGACCTCATCCCAACAGCTACTGTCTGTGGGCCATGTGTGAGTGAACTGACTTGTCTGTGATGACTTCGAAATAAAACCACCTTGTTCCTCCTCCAGTCCTTACTAATCAGAGCAAAGACACTAAAACTCAGAATGCTGCTTCCATAATCATTCTGCTCAGTGCTCATTAGCTCAACTCCTACTGTGTGCCCTGAACTAGGATGAGTAAACAGACCCTTTAAATGCATGAAACTTAATCCATAGCCTGAAGGAACCCATGTCCCTCATGTCACCTGGTGACAACAGATGTGACTGAAGAAAACTACAGCCTCCAAATGTTTTTGTTAACTGCAATTTTTACCCTCCAAACTTTTGGACCCTGCTCCTCTACCATTAGAATTTCTGGGAACACACACTGGTCTACGAATTCTCCACATACTCCTGGCCATCCATCTTGATCCCTAGAGTAGACCCCCTGGCCTGGTGAAAGGGCTTCCCCAAGCCTCCACCTACTGGACTGGGCCTGAAAGAAGTTAAATAACAAGCCTTGTACTGTCCTTAACTTGTCAGCAGCCACCACCCAGGGCCTTCCATGATGACTCAAGGGTGTTACACAGGCCCTGGCTGAGCTCAGTGCCAGGGCCCTCCGAGGGCCCCACTCTTGGTCTTGATGGAAACCAGGCAAGTCTCTCATCCACACTCATTTTCTTTCCCTCTCTATTTACTTCAGGGAGGTGGAGTCAAGATGCCTGCTTACTCACATGTGTCTGGAATAGGATAGAGCTGTTACCCCTTAGTGCAGAGCTGTGCCTTTGTGCATGTTCAGAACAGCATTGGCTTTAGCAACCAGCTAGCTCCAGAACTACATACTTAATAGCCATCACACACTGTATGGGACACAGTTCCAGTTCCAGACCCAGCCACTCCCAAAACCTTCCTGACAGCTCTCTGTGCTAACCTGAAGCAGAGCTTCCCTGCAGGGCACCAACTGATTTTGTGAGAAAATGATAGATAGCTTTAAGTGGCAATTTAATTCTTGAATAGGAAAGTACTTCATTCAAAAAACTTAAGTGACACATTTGTGAAAAAGTCCTGATGAGTATTTACAGTTATTTTCCAAACACAAAATGAATTGATAAAAAGAAGCAGTATCACAACCATTTTTAAAATGCTGTTATGAAAGAAAAGCATACTCTGTGAGCTCAAGGGATCTACAGCATGTGGAACAAACCCTTACCCATGTTCCTCCACATGGGTTTGAAGAGGCTTCACTGTAGCCTGAAGTTTCTGGCCCAGCCTAGCCCCGAGGTCTAAACCTGCAGTCCCACAGCTGCTTAGACTCAAATAATCACATGAGGCTTATGCTAATTATAAACTGTTTGGCCTAGGCTCAGGTGTGGTATTAGTTATATATTTACTTACTAAAACCAGTCTAGAATATCAGAGAAGGAGGATCAGAGAGTCATAACTCACACCTCTAATCCCAGCATGGGGGGGGAGGGGAATTTGGGAATGATGACCTATGCGTTTAATCCCAGCAGATCTGAGTTTGAGGCCAGCTTGGTTTCCAGAGGGAGTTCCAGGCTCCCAGGCAGGCAATGGTGGTGCCAGGCCTTTAATCCCGTAATTCCAGAGACAGCGATCTTTCTGTGATTCTGTGAGTTCAAGGTTAACTACCAAATAGTAGTAGAAAGACAGTTTCATGCAATAGAAGTGACAAGGAGCAAGGCTGAGGAAGCTGGAAGACAGTTTTTACTTTGAGAAGTCTGTTGGGTGAGATTTGACCATGGTGTTTCCTCTCTTTGATATTCCAGTCTTTCCCCGATATCTGGCTCTAGTTTCATTTATTATAACCAGAATTTGTGCAATACTCAGGATCATTACCAACTAGCTCTTACAGCTTAACTCAATCCATACTTATTAGTCTATGTCTTGCAATGTGACTCTGTGGCTTTACCTGTGTCCCATTACATCTTGCTTTCTGCACGGCAGCCTGCAGTTTCTGTCTGATTCTACTCTTCTCCTTTATCTATGCTTGGACTTCCCAGCTGCCTTTAAGATGTCTTGCCATAGGCTGAAACAGCTTCTTTATTAACAAATGGTAATAAACTATATTCACAGAAAGACATCCCACCTCATTTCACTTTTTTTTTCTTTAATATAGTTGGGGTCTTATATAGTTCATGTTGGCCTCAAAGTCCTTATATAAGCCAAATATGACCTCGAACTTCTGATGCCTCCACTTTTCAGTGCAGAGATTTCAGGTGTGGTCCAATATTCCTGGCTTATGTGATGTTGGTGACTGTGCCCAGAGCAAACACTCTACCAGCTGAACTATATTCCCAGCTCTCCATGGGACTGCAGATGATGCCAGCAGGAGGGAAGGGCAGAGCTTGAGTTTTGCAGGCATTTTGCATTCCATGGAAATGGTCTTACACTCAGGAGTGGTTCCTCAGAGGTGGCCTTGAGATGAGAAGAGACAGGAAGAAGTTCATGCAAACAAGAAACAGGAGGGGTGTGGACATGTGGCCCAGGGAAAAGGCTTTCTCAGTGTCATTGCTATTGATACACTGATACCCTGACAAAAGCAGCTCTGGGGAGAAAGGGTTTACTACAGTTCACCGTTCGGGGTCGCAGTCCATGACTGTGGAAGCCGAGGAGGCATCAGGAACATGAAGCAGCTGGTTATGCCCACAGTCAAGACTGGAGAGAGCGGATGCATGGATACCTGCTCTCGGTCCACTTTCTGTGTTTTATGTAATCCAGGACCCAAACCAAGGTAATGTTGCTATGTACATTTAGGCTGGGTCTGTCCACGCCCATCAAAGAGATCAGGACAACTGCCCACAGACGTGTCCATAAGTCACCCTCTTCCTGACAGTCTGCCATTGTCTCTCTTCTCAGGTGACTCTAGATTGTGCCAAGTTGACAATTAAAACTACGTCCAAGAACAGCTTAGTGGGAGGTGTGGCCATGATTCTGAAGACAGCAATGCGTCTCTTTGTCCCTTGCCTCCTAACTCCCTGGGAGACACCAGGTGTTTACTTAGCACTTTTCAAAGGGGCTGGAACTGACATTTTATGTTTGATGAACATTCTTGCAAAATACCAATTGAACTCCCTCAAAGTTATCTCCTGGAACCCTAGACTCCTCAACTTTCAGTACATACATAAATTATCTTTTATTTCTAACTTTCTAAGATTCATCTTTTCAAATTGGTCATGGACATACATAGGGTAAAATTCTCGTGATTTCTTCCAAGGGAGAAAAGAGTCATTGAGCTTCCTATATCTGGAGATTTTCTGTAGAGACCAGACAAAGATGGAGGTAATTTCGGTCAAGAGTGGTTAGTTCTCTGGGCTATCATGAGATAAGCCAATGGAAGGCTTCTTGTTCTATGAAATCCTATATGGTCCAAACAGGAAAATGTTTATGTGGTTTACATGCACTTCCCACCCAATAAGAGGTCTGAAAACCCTCCTCTGTCTATCTCTGATTCCAGCCTTAACCAGGATGGCCTAGCTGTTAGTGATTTGACAGGATTACCTGCTGACCTCACAGGTGTCTCAAGTGCTGTTAATTACACCAAGTTCTCTTTGTTCTCATATTTACCTGTTCAGCTAGGATCCATACCATGGCAGAGATTTAAGTCTTTCATGGCCACCAAAATGTCGCTGCAGCCTTTCTAGGCCACCTCCTAGTCTGTGGGGTGGTTTCCTGCCTCTTGTTAGTAGCCACCCTTCTCTACAATGAAGTCTCTGGCAGTTATCTGAGTTAGGAGCAAGGATGTATAAAAGGACAATAGTGCTCTACATATGTTCTTCAAGGGCTCTGTGGGCCATCATGTCCCTGGCCAGGGCCCTGCCTCTCTTATCTGCCTAATTTGCTTATGCCGTCTGAGGAAAAGACAACTGTGCTTAGCTTTCTAGGGATGAGCTTTTGCTTTGAGCTCGAGAGTAGAGAGGAGCCAGAAAGAAGCAAACAGATAATAATAAAATGGAATTCAGAAATTCTCCTAGTAGTCAGGCAAAGCCCAGGGCTTCCAACACGGAGCTTTGCCACCTCTGATTCCTTGGCAGCACCTGACAGTGTGACTGGTATTCGTGTAGGGGTGGCTCATGGAGAACAGCTCAAGCAACTGGATGTTTTCAAGTCCCCAGACCCTCTCACAGCTTCACAAAAACTCTCCATTATAAGGGGCTTCAGTTCTTTCATACACTGGGAGCCACCATAGCACTGTCTGCCCAGAGCTCACAAGTTCTTTTGGAAGAATCCTACTGATCAGTAAGAATGAAAAGTGCGAGAAATATTCTTTCAGAGCATTTTGCTAGAATGACTGTGGGGCAGATGTTCTATCTGCTCTATTCTCCAGTCAAAAAATCGACTGGGACTAAGAAACCCTCTCTGATGGTGTGTGAAGATGAAACTGACAGAGACAGCACTGAGGTCCATCTATGCTTGAAGCAGGTTGTATCTGAACTATCACACTATAGAGAGCACTAACGGTTGTGTGTGAGAGATCTCTTTTTGTTCTGACCGTGGACGTCTCTATGCTGTGCCTTCCCCAGGGAGCTGGTGTTCTGTATGGCAGTGCAGTAAGTCAATGAGCTAGCCCTTTCAACTGGCCAACTCCTGGTAGGTTACTCAAGGGCCAAGGGGCAACACTGAGTTCTTAGCATCCAACAATCCCAACGAGTCTGAGTTGGGTGCCACCGGCACCTACTGGAGAAGGCCTGGAAATTCACACCTACTGGAAGGGCTCTGCCTTGCCCCTTTTCCACCATTTCCCTGCACTTCAGCATCATGAAGTAGGACACCACATGTAGGCATAGTCGTCACATTGTGGAGACAAAAATATTTGCTAAAAGTACCTTATAGACTAGACAATCCTATCCCACCCCGCACTCTCTGTCTATTGCTCACTTGGGACCCTCGAGGCAAGACCATTACCAGGATAGCCCCTTGACTTTAGACTTCCAGAGCAGCTAATCACAAAATACACTTTTTCTTTATTAAAGTATCCTGTCAGGTACATCATTACAGTACCTCAAACACGAAAACACCAGACAAGGCAGTGACTCAATACTTCCCTGGTTTCAATAAGCATGTCCATATGGGACTCACCGAGAAAAGGCAGGCCAGAAGAACACACACACACAATTTCTTCAAATTGATTCTCTAATGTATTTTCTAATAGCTACATTATTAAATTTAGCTAAAGCTTTTCAAATATATTTACTGTGTATTAATAGATATTTACTTAATATCTATTATTAGTTTAATTAGAAATGACCACAGGGTTGGGTGGCCTTGAAGGCCTTTAATACCTCAGGGAGGCAGAGGCAGATCTCTATGAGTTCAAGGCCAGTTTGTTCTTCAGAATGAATTCTAGGACTGCCAGAGCTACAGAGAGAAACCTTGTCTCAAAAAAGGAAGGAAGGAAGGAAGGAAGGAAGGACAGACAGACAACAGGGTCATGGTCAGCAGAGAAAGGCACTTGTCTTCATGCTTAATGACCTGAGTTTAACTCCTAGAACCCATAAGGAGCAGGGAAAGGAGGGTCGATCCAACAGGAACTGAAGTACTTACTAAGGATGAGGGGAAGGATGGAGGAATCTCTATGTAAGTGGCAGTGTTCACCTGCCCTACAGAAGTTCACACTGAGCTACTTGGGGAGATCAGATTTAAGGTCCCAAGATCAAGGATGCTTGTGTATTCAAGGACCACACACTGGGACCACATAGTCTCTGTCAGTGTGATGCTGAAGCAAGAGATCCCATAACCTAACCTGGGTCATTGGCACCTCCAGCCTAGCCCAACCAATAGCCTCTGGCTGGTCTCACTGGGCCCTCTATCTCAATTAAAACTCAGCTTTAATTTTATGTGACAGACCTGTCCTCAAGATTTATTGAGTGGGAGTGATACCAGTGATGGACAGAAGGTATGTGTCATGGCTTTGGGACGTTAACAAAGGGAGTTTTGACTTATATGACTTCAGTTCTGTAGTTATACAGTGGTCTATTTTTTGCCCTTGAGACACTTTCTCAAGTGTCCTTGGTTGGCCTTGAACTTGTTATATATCTGAAGATGACCTTGAACTCCTGACTTCCTGTTTCTACCCTCTAAATGCTGGAATTACAGGTTAGTACTGCCATACCCAGCTTATGTGGTGCTGGGGATAGAATCCAGTTCTTTGTGAGTACTGGGTACACACTACCAACTGTGCTACAGCCCTGGCCCATGCGCTATCATTTTTAGATGAGGTTTCTGCTTAGCAACAGCCTGGACCCCACAGTGGGAGGATGTCCCTAAGATTCATCCAGGACATCTCAGACCAAGCAGTGATAGAGTAAAGAAGCTGCAGATGACCCTGGGGACACCAAGCCAGTCTCTTGGAAAAGATTCCCTAGTCATGGAGCAGAAGAAAAAAAGAGGCTAAAAGCCCAGTGTGAGTTTGCCAAGACAGGACTGACTCAGCATCTTTTCCCCAGGACCATCATGCTCACAGGCCTATTGAATATCCAAACTGATAGCCTTATGAGTAGATCATTTCCTCTTTTACACCAGAGTTTCACATGTTTCCTAGGCCATCAGTTCTTGCCCCGAAGAGTGGCATTTGTAAAAACATGACCATAGTTAGAGTAACTCATATGAAGCCCATTCATGCCTTCCATAGTTGAGAGAGGACCATAGGCTGGGTGGTCAGTTTTACAGTACTGAGGAGACTCCCTCAAACATAGGTGTTGCAGCCTTTGGCAAGTCACTCAATCCCTTTAAGTATTAGCTTTCTCATGTACTTCATAAATGTAATAACAGAAGCCTGCCATGAAGGGCCAATTAATAGTGTGAAAGCCAGTTATACAAGTTAAATGCTTGGCAGAATACTTCCTTCTCAGTAGGTATTATGTTCGATAAGGATCATCACATTGCTATCATTATTATTGCTAGTATTTAGTTTTATGAGGAAGCATGTTACTCTGTAGTGATGCTGCTGGTCTGGAACATAACAGCAGTCCTGCCGCAGCCTCCTGAGTACTGGGTAAAGATGCGAGCCACAATACCTGTCTTCTGCCTTATCAGTGTCTCTTAGTTCCTGTTATTAGCCAAATATTTCAGTTCTAGTTTAATTTTCTGTTGATAAAAACCTTCTGACTAAAAGAAGCCTGAGAAGGAAAGGGTTGATTTTTACATACAGATTACAGTCTGTTATCCAGGGAAGCTAGGGTAGGCACCAAAGGCAGGACCTGAAAGTCCAGGGAAGCTAGGGTAGGCACCAAAGGCAGGACCTGAAAGTCCAGGGAAGCTAGGGTAGGCGCCGAAGGCAGGACCTGAAAGTCCAGGGAAGCTAGGGTAGGCACCAAAGGCAGGACCTGAAAGTCCAGGGAAGCTAGGGTAGGCGCCGAAGGCAAGAACCTGGAGGTAGGAACTTGAGCGGAAACCACAGACAAGGCTCCTTACAGATTTGTTTCTGCCTTATACTCAGCCAGTCTCTTATACAGCAAAGACTGCCTGCCTGGGGGTGACAGAGTCTCCTGCTTCAATTATTAAGAAAATGCCCTACTGATTTCCTCATAATTCAATCTTATCAATCCCTCAATTAGGACCCCCTAGGATAACTCCATCTGTGTAGGAGAGCTGAAAGGAACAGGGCAGTGTATGTCAGCATTGCTACTGTACATGGGTCTGTCACAGAAAGGGAAGCCACTTTGTACATGACTTTGTACGTGACTCCTGATGTTAGTCATCACGCTCATTCACTGACTTCCTTTGGCCTCCACTTGTAAGATTAGCTGGACTGAAGGCTAGCTCATCCTAGCCAAATGTCCATTCCAAACTCAATTTTAATTTCCCATGACCTGTTGTTCTCAAGATCTGTTGAATAAAAATGACAAGGGACCTGTGCAGAAAGTGTAAATCAATGGCTTTGGGGACATTGCCAGAGGAGATTTCAGTCTTCTGGCTTTAGCAGCCACACTCCTGGACTCCATGTGACCCATGGACTCTGTTTCTCCCATCCCTCTTGTGAGGTAGAAATACCTTGGCTCTGGCCGGCTTCTGTCAACTCCCTCTTTGAGTAAGTGGGAAAGCTGCCCATTCATCCCTCCAGGGCTTTAATTAGTGAGGTCGTTGGCAGGTCCCCCAAAGATGGAAGGAGCTGGAGACTCCATAGCCTAATCCAGGCCAGCATCATCTCCGGCCTGGACAAGGGCAATGCGCCTCTAACTGGTCCCACTGAGCCTGATCTGAGCTCTAGCACATTCTGAAATAGAATTTTCCCCACATATGATCCCATCTCTCCTGGTCAGGAACTCTCAATTGCTTTTCATGATCCCGGGAGCTGGATCTTTGACTGTTCCTGGAGTTTGACTCCTGCTGTCTGGCCAGCCTCAATGTCCCTGCCTCTGTCTGTGCCAAGTTAGGGGGAAGACAGCCATTGAATGTGTGACTCACATGCTTCCCATGCTGGCCACAGAAGAGAGGGTTCTCCATGCTCCTGCTTCTGCCCAGCTTCCCTCCTACACCCTCAAAGCTCCTCGCTGTCACCCCTCTCCCAGTAGGGTCCATTCCTGCCTCCCCATGGCAGTGTTGACACTCAGAGGCCTGGGGCTGTCCAACACCTATTACTGCACCAGAGAGGCATCTGATAAAGAAACAATGCATGTTCTTTTTTTTAATTAATTTTATTTTAATTTTTCCCATACACACCACTACACTCCCTCTCTCTTCTCCCAATCCTTCTTCAGCCTCTCCCCACCCCACCCCATCTGTCCGTCAGAGAGAGCAAGGATTCCCAAGATAAGTCAATCCAATCTGGTATATCCAGTTGAGGTAGGACCAAGTCCCTACCCCCAGGTGATACATGTTCTTAAACACTGAGTACTTACACAGAGATGGGAGTCCTAGGGGAAAGATCACCTGGGAGATGAGGGGACAAGTTGGTTGTCATTCCCTGGATTGCTGCAGGCTGAGTCTTCAAGCCATAAGCACGTGCCTGCTGATTTCTTTTTAAATAGGATGCTATCAGGAATTACTTTCCCAAGTCTTAGAGTTTCCTTCCTGTCACACACATTCTTTATTAGGAGCTTTCCACACAGAGCCACAGTCTCTGGTGGCCATTAAAGCAAGAGTAATTTAATTAGGTTGCAGTGGAGCAAGAGAAAGGCTTACTTCTTACTTCATGATCACTCTGCATCTCCCTGGGGTCTGGGAATGGGACTTTGTGGAGAGAGGGAGTCCTGCTCAAAATGTTGATGGTTCGTGTTAAACACAGAAACTCATAATTTAGTGAATTTAGAGCAATTTCACTCTGCTAGAACATTCAAGTCCAGAGTGAGTGGCCGAAACAGTAAGGACCATTACTGGATAATGTTGAACTCACATACATTGATGCTGACAGCATGGCTACATAGGTGGGAATGATAGCCATCCAAGTGTGAGGACTTGAGTTCAAATCCCAAGAACACATGTAAAAGCAGGATGCAGGGAGGTTGGACGTGGAGACAGAAGAAGCTCGGGGCGTCAACTAGACTAGCTTAAGCTGCCAAAATCAAACTCAAACCAAAAAGATCCTCTCTCCAAACAAGAGGAAGATGAGGCCTGAGCCCTAAGGCTATCCTTTAATGTCCATGTGAGCCTTGGCACATGTGCATGCCTGCTTTCACACACAGGAATGAACACACACACAATCCACACATTAAAGTCACACATAGTCCTTCTCAATGTTAAGGGAAAGCATTCCAAGCCAACAGTTCTCAACCTTCCTAAAGCTGTGACTCTTTAATTCCTCATGTCGGAGTGACCCCCCCCCACCATAAAATTATTTTTGCTGCCACTTCATAACTGCAATTTTACTACTGTTCTGAATAGTGATGTAAATATCTGATTTGTGACCCACAAGTTGAGAACCACTGTTCTAGAGTCTGTACCCCAGAAACAGCTGTGAGGCAAAGACAAGCATTCAAGAAAAATCCTGAAGCTAAGGCAGGTGCCATGCTGTGTATGTGTTTATAATCAGTCCTACGAAGCCAAAGCAAGACTAGCCTGGACTACTCAGTGAGGTTCTGCCTCAAAGAGAGACAGGAGAATGGTGGTGGAAACTGAGTTTAAACAGCAGGAACAAAGAAATGAAGACTGGTCACTATAATTAAGAAAGTTAAGGGTAAGACCACTAGTGTAAAAGCATGAATTGGATCTTTAGAGAGCTATTACTGAGAGACAGGAGTACTAAGCATTTCTGAGAAGGACAGGTAAGCTACAACATGACTACTCAGCCGGGCTAGACAGGCCAAGTGGCTGGCTTTCTCTTCTTGGAAATCAGCATAATGATGAGTTTAGGCGAAAGCAGCAAGCTGAGAAGTAACAGGCTGCTCACATGGGGCCAGCCATTCCCTGCCACACTTTCTTTGCTTTGGTTGTATGTATACATGTATGTGCATGTTGATGTGCATTGAAGGCATTCAGGGCATATGCAGGTCTGAGTGCACACATGTCTATGTGTGTAAAGGTCAGATATTTGTCATTACTTAGAGTGACATTCAGTTTGCATTTTGAGGAACAGGCTCTCACACTGGCCTGGAACTCACCAGTTTGGCTGGACTGTCTGGCCTGTGAGCCCATGACCTTTCAGTTTCCCCAGCCCCAGGATTACAAGTATGTGGCACTATGAACAGCTTCTTTGCATGGGTTCTGGGAACTAAAGTCTGGTCCTCACAGTACATGGAAAGCACTTGACTGGTTCTCCACCTAGTTTATTTTTAGACAGGGTCACACTTGTAGTCCATGGTGGCCTAGAGCTTACTGTATAGTCTTGACTTCTCAATAATCCTCCTGCCTCAGCTTCCCAAAGACTATAGATGTTAGCCTCTATGCTTAGCTTTCACATTCTTAACAATGATGAAATGAAAATGTCATCCCCAAGGTGGAAAAAAAAAGCAGATGACACTTCAACGAAGGGTGAGTTAGAATTCTGAGTCCTTAAGAGTGTTGCCAGTACCTGCCTCCTAGTGTGATGCAACGGGAAGATATGGGGCCACGTCTGGTCTCCTAAGTGCCTTTTCATATAATATATTTCATATAATATATCATGTTTTCTATGCTCTCAATTCCTCCCAGATCATTCCTATCCCCAACCCACACAACTTTATGGGATTTTTATTCTCTCTCTGTTTCATTTTGTAAGTGTGTGTATGCATATGTGTTTGCGTGTCCCTTGGAGAAGAGGACATCAGATACCCAGATGTCACAGAGAGTTGTGGGCATCTGACATGGGCTCTAGGATTAGGACTCCAGTCCTCTGCAAGAACACCTTTAACCATTGAGCCATCTCTCCAATCCCAAGAACCCTATTTGTGATATAAAACCCATAACCCCAAATTTACCCAGAGAACCATCAACCAAGCTAATTGGAAAAAGATTCCTCAAAATACTTGCAAAATGCAAACATCATGAAAGATGAGCTTTGCAGAGCTGTTACAGATTTCTAGAGATGGAGATATGGCATTGAGACAAACCTGTTTTCTGGAGCAATCTTAAATGACAACACCGTGGCTGGAACTATCCTGTAACAATAGGGTATCAATGTCCATTTCCCTAGTGTGATTATGCTCTGTGGTTGACAGAGAATATTCGTGTGTTTAGGAAATACATTCTGAGTATTAAGGAGGCATTATGTTTCAAACAATTCAGGAAAGCCATAAAACTGATGAGGATATAGTAGCTCTAGATGACATAGGCCAGCAATAGGTAGAAGATGCAGCCCAGGGGTACAGGGTTAGCACCTGGGGACTGCAGGGCAAAGTGTGTGGATGCATAGGATTCTCTGTGCTTTGGTAATCTTTCTGAGAATCTGAAATTGTATCAAAGTAACACGTTGACAGAGGAGATGAGGCTTCAGTTCCCACTTGGCTTGTGCAAGCGTGTTATTTGGTCAAGCCTTTCCATCTTTCCGAATCGCCTCTTTCCTGTTAATTTCTGGATTTCTGGTTTGAGGGTAGCCTCCCAGTTGGACTCCATCCTTCTGGATCAGCACAGTTGGTTTCTAGATTTACACCATGCCTCCTCCTGCAGGTATGTTTTCACAGAATGCTCATAGATGACTGAGTTTGTTAACTTCACAGCCTGAGATCTGGGACATCAGTGAGGATCTGCCCTATGTCTCAGATGCTTTGAACCTCAGAAAGTCTCACATGCAGATAAAGATAATTCACACTTCCTGAATCCCGACTGCGGGCCAGTTAACGGTGGTGTCTCCAGTCAGTGTAGATGTCTTGCTGTCTTCTCCATATACATTTCAGAGGTTGCCAAAGGAAATCAGTATTTAGTGGCTCACCCTCATGTACTGCTAGGGAAACTTGGAGCTGCCCAAATATGTCCTGATTCCAAGCTTAGGTTATCTGCTTCAGCTCTCTTACCTCCTAGACTCTCTTTCCTCCCAAGCATCTTTTTTACCTTCAAGAAGGTGACATGAAATGTGGCATTGTTCATGTCATTCTGGAAAATGTTTGGGGAAGGTAAGAGGAGAGAACAGAGCTTTTTGGGGGGAGGTGCTATTTTATAGAAAAAATGTGGGTATCAGAATCAGACAGGCCCATGTGCAAATCTCCATGGATTACTTATGATTTGAGTAAGTGTTTAGGCTTGAAGGTTTCTGTCTGTAACATAAGACCATACCCCATTTAGCTCTGAGGGTTAAATGCAAGAACTCGTTCTAAATCATGGTTTACTTAAGTAGAGTCTCAGTGGTATTCCAGGTCCTTTGCCATAGATGACCTCCTTAGGATTATAGGAAATTTTCAGTTCTCTGTATCTTTCTGCTTGTTCCTCTGTGGGCAACCCTCAAGTCACCTCAGAAGCAAGCCCTGTTTCCATGGTAATGAGTGTAAGGTAAACAGATCTGAAAAGGGGAAGCCCAGACGCCCATCCCTACACCCACTCACACCCAGCCAGCTGCCTCAGCAGAAATGTTTCCAAAGAAATGCTTCTCAAAGCTTTTGGGAAGACCCAGAATGCTTTCAAAGTCTTCTCGGGCATCTCGCTTGAACTGCTCCTAAAGTGGGTAATCATTAAAATCATAATAATGAACTTCACACAGAACTGGATCAAAAATGGAATCATACAGCTCTCCATTATCTAATATAATTAGGTTAACACATGTTGAGTCCAAATGGGTGGCTTTTCTTTTTCTTTTCTGCATGTGCACATTCATTTGATGAGCTCTTAGTACGCAGAGGAATACAAGATTCCTGGCCTCTATATGTATGGTCTCAGTTTTCATCGAAACAGCTTTCTCTCTTCTGAAGTTCAGGTTTTTCTCTTTTGCTTTCTTGCTGTCCCCAGTGCCCCAACATCATTACTTGTACATTTCAAAGGAGAGCTGTGTCTTTGAGTGTACACAGAAGTCAAGGCACATAAATCACACTAAATCCACATAACGAGGACCAGCAATCCCCCTGCTGCTTTCCACTGCACAATGCTTTCTTTGGTAAATCCTTTAGAAGCCCCAACATTGTGCACCCAATCAGCTTGCTTTGAAAACTTCCCCCAAATAAATTAGCTATCTTAGAGAGCTATTAACCCGAGCAGCAATTAAATGATAGTCGTTTCTTAATTAGACTTAACTTTAGATCTCTCTTCACGTGGTGATCATCACTTCATGGGGATGTTAACATTCACTTAAGAGCCTAATGACAGAATGATTTCCTCCTGTCCCCGTTGAACACAAGGGCCAAGTTTTTATGAGTGAAAATCACCTTCTGTCTTATCCATAACATCTGTCCCCAAGGTGTGACACCTGAAATGACACAGCAGAGACATAAATCAGAAACAGAAACTCACAGAATGACAGCTGACAATGGTTGATAGTCCTGCTGTTACTCATGCTACATAAAAGAGAGAGAAGGCATCTAATAAAGACTCTGTTTATTTCTTTATGAGTCAGTGGTGCGTGCCTTGAATTTCCCACAAGGCCCCATCAAAAATACCTAGAAGCAGAAGACTTCACTATTGGATTCACACAGTGGAAAGAGAATTAACAAAAGATTATTCTGAAAAAAAAACAAAACAAAACAAAACAAAAAAACCAAAACAAGTCACCTAGATGTCCCTGAACAGACCAGTTAATGCCATCATCCTCAAGATGAGCACGGAGCCTTAGCTAGCAGATGATAATAAGGACCTAAAGTTAACAGAAGGAAGGTCCAAGTGCCTGACCATAGACATCTTCAGCTATATCCATCAGGATATGAGAGAAAGCCCAGGTCACTGATGACAAACAGCTCTAGCTCCATCCATTAACATCAGGCCCAGAGAATCAAGGGTGAAACCCAGAGTCTTCCCCACTGTCTAAAAACAAATCTGTGAGATACATTGCTAGAAGGCTTGAGCAGCCACGAAACAATAGAACCTCCCAAGACTTGGAGCTGGAAAATTATAGAAGAGGAAGCTGCAGTTGGAGGTAGTAAAATGACTCGCCCAAGGTCACAGAAAAACCACACTACCCTTCACCAAGTGTGATTTGAATGGAAACAGTTTTTTTCTGACATAAACGAAATCAAGCCGAATGAGTGTGCTGTATGTGTCAGCAGATGCAGTGCCTCATGCAGCTAGCTTGTTGCTTAACAAAGGAAATGTGGATTTGTAGAACTAGCTTCCTACTTTGAACACTATTTTTCCTGTAATTGGGTAAGAGTGAGGGCAAACTCTGGTCAGAGCCCACAGCGACAAAGGGAAGCTGGGCAAACATAGTGTGGCAAGTGCAGGCCCAGTGAAGACTTCCAGAGTGTGTTTCACTCCAGAATTGCATGAAGCATGCCCAGCAGGGAGAGGTGGTTCGGACATACAGAACAAGCTTAAGACACAACCCTTTCCTCCAGAAACCAGTAAAACAACTCTAAGATCATCAGAGACCAAATGCAGGACTGAGAAGGTAGCTCAGGCTCAAAGCAATTGCTTTGGAGCATAAGGACCCAAACTCGATATGCAAGACACATATAAAACACATACAACACACATACAACACACACATACACACCAAGTGCAAAGATTGGGTATTGGCCGTGCTCTTCAAAAGAGATGGGTAAAATCACAAGGTATTGGAAAAATCAAGGGCAATTTGGCTCAACTGATATCCAGTGGAGACCTTGAAGGCTGGATTGGCATAACAGGTGCAGAAGATATATTCCGGGAAAGTCTAAAGAGGACCAAAATTTCTGATGTAGAAATTAGTGTGGCCCTGAGGATTCTGGTAAAGAGAAAGTGCTCTGGAAATAGGGTTTAAGGATGTCCTGGGAAACAACATTGGACCGTAGGGGACATGATGACGAAGTAACACAAACCAAAGTGTAAGGCTCTAGATTTATTTTCTTGGAAGTCCTCCTCTCTGGGGACATTAAGGGAAAATGACGGATACACACCAGCCAGAAGCATCCAAGAGCTGTGGATTCACCTTAATGTCAAGACGAACCCAACCTCTGGGCCAGATATTGGCTAATATGAGCACTTAAGAGATAGCTAATTTATTTTTTTTAATTTATTTATGTATATTTTTGGGCTTTAGTGCTCTCTCTGCACACCAGAAGAGAGAATCAAATCCCATTATAGATGGTTGTGAACCATCACATGCTTTCTGGGAATTGAACTCAGGACCTCTGGACAAACAGTTGGTGTTCTTAGTCACTGAGCCATCTCTCCAATCTCCCCTTGCCCCATAGCTATTTATACCACCATCCTCAAATAGAAAACCAGCTGCAGTTTTAGAATCCCTTTCTAGACCACAGGTCCTAAGTCAATGATAAAGCTATTTGAATATCAATGAAGCTTCTGAAAATCCTTCTCTTTAAATCTTTAAACCACTCACCCTCTCTCTCTGCTTTGTCCCTCCCATCTGTTAACTCTGGATGCTGTTCCTTAGGTATCACCATTGTTGGGCTGGAACTTGCTGATCAGGCCAGGTTGGCTGTCTTGTGACACTCAGGGATCCCCCTGTCTTGGTCTTCCTGGGTTTCCACAGCATGCACCACCACACTTGGCTCATGGATTTGGCACAAAGAACTCAGCCTTAAACTTAGCACCTCCTTCCATGTGGAGCTCTGCTGGTCACTTTCTTTTATTCCCTCGAATTTCAGATGGGAAGGGATGTGGAGAGTTAAATTGAGGTGCCAAGGAATGATGGGGTCACTTTAGTAAGAAACTATTTCATGGTTAAAACATGGTCTGCCCAAATGCCTGATCTGCACAAAAGCTATTTACACTAGTTCTGATTTTAAACTTGGATTTATAATGAAGTTTGAAGCAGAAAGATCAAAAGTCAAGACCGAGGCTGGAAAAACCATTTTAAACTAAACAACTATGAAAGCCTTCTAATTTGTTACTCATTTTGGGAATTCAAAGAAGGTGAAGGTTCATGCCCAAGAAGAAACTGCTTTGAAGAACAGAGGGATGGAAAGTTTCACCTCCATCTGCTTTTGGAGGCTCATCTTTGGTCTAGAACACATCTGAATGGAGAGATGGTATCCCTGACCACCATCTCCCTAAGACTCAAGCAAGCAGAGATCTCTTGCTCCCCAGGAGGAGCCAAGTCCAAAATCTGGGGACTCTGAAGGAGGGCACCAATTCGCCTCTAGCCATTGGCCACCAGCAAATACACTCTCTTTCTACCTCTGTCTACTTTCAATCTGAAGGAATTCTGCTCTGAGTTCCTCAGGAGTTGGGTATTGGAGGTGGGTTAATGGAGGTGATTCGGGTACAGAAACTGCCTCCTTCTCCTCTTCCCTTGTCCTCAGCAAGAAGACAAATTGTGTTCATATTAAAAGTCACTCGGTATAGTTGTTTGCTGGGGTGTGTGTGTGTGTGTGTGTGTGTGTCTGTGTGTCTGTGTGTGTATTTGGTGGAGTTTCCAAGTTCACTCTCCACCTTATATTTTGTGACTAGACCTATCATTGAGCCTGGAGCTCCCAGACTCAATTAGACTTTCTGGCCAGGAAGCCCCATGGGTCCTCCTGTCTCTTCCTCTCCAGCACCAGGTTTACAACTGTTCACCATTAAACTCAGCTTGTACGTAGTGCCAGAGGTGGAATTCAGGTCCCAGTACTTGGGCACCGTGCACTTTACCCACTGAGCTGTTTCTCCAGCTCCCTGTGGGTGACTTCTCACAGCCATTTCTTTCTCCCTGTGTCAGTCATCTGGATCAAGTGGAACATTCAGTGGCTTTCAACAGCGGCTCAGCTCCAGCCTTTGAAAGTGTCCTTAACCCGACAGTCCAGGACACCTTTGCCATTGTGAATTGGTCCCAAGCTGGCTTATCTGGGTGGAGGATGGACAGGCTGGGAGAGAGAAAATCAGAAGGAAAGCAACATATGCTGAGCGCTTGCTATATACTGTGATTTCTCAAGGGATGTGGGAAGGCTGCCCTGACGGGGAAGAATGTTTTATCACTCATGCTGACAGTAATGATATTCTTGAGTCAAATCCTAGCGTGGAGAGGGATGTGGCAATGAAGTCCTACCCACAGCTGAAGAACTATTGGCAATTGATAGCTACTGGGGAATGGAGAATCAGTTTTCTTGCAAGGGTCCCTGGTGGGTGGGCCACACTCCAGTGGATGGCCCCACACCCAGGAGTATGTGGGTGCACAAACCGGGATTGATAAGTTCTCAGAATTGGGTAGGTAAAGAAGTGGGTGGTGAGTGTGGGAGAGGTTGGCATATGGCATGAGTATAATCAAAATACACTGTTTTAAATTTTCAAAGGGTTAATAAAAATTTTTTAAATGATAAACCCACCAAGGTGTGGTGCACATGCCTTTAATTCTACCACTTAGAAGGCAGAGACAAGTAGATCTCTGTGAGTTTGAGGCCAGCCTAGTCAACACAGTGAGTTTCAGGATAGCCAAAACTATATAGCAAGGCCCTGTCTCAAAAAACAAAATAAATAAGTAAATAAAGTAGTAAGATTTTCCTTTGAGCTGCCAGCTCTCTCTCTCTCTCTCTCTCTCTCTCTCTCTCTCTCTCTCTCTCTCTCTCTCTCTCTCTCTCACACACACACACACACACACACACACACACACACACACACACACACACACACACACACACGAGGAGGGGGCAGGGAGAGAGAGAAAGAGAGAGAGAGTGTTCTGGCCCCGGCCTCATGGTACAGCTTTTAATCGCAGCTATTCACCTGCCCAAGAAATAAGCATCACAAGCCAGAGATCTACTTGGGGTACAGAGTGAGTTCAAGAGCCAACCTGAATAACTCAGTGAGACACTGTCTCAAAAATAAAAAGCATACCAGGCCATGGTGGCATATGCCTTTAATCCCAGTGCTCAGAAGGAAGAGATATTTGGATCTCCAAGTTCTAGGCCAACCTGGTCTACAGAGCAAGTTCCAGAACAGCCAGAGCTACACAGAGAAAACAAAAGACAAAACAAACCTGTCTTGAAAAAATAAAAAAATAAATAAACAAAAAAATACATAAAAAATAAAGGCACAAAAAAAGGCCTGGGGATACAGTCCAAAGGTAGACTACTGTCCTAGCTTGTACAAAACCACAGTTTCAATCCACAAAACAATTAAATATATATATAGTGTCAGCCCCAAATCATTTTTTTTCCCTCTCCTAATGCAACGAGCAAAAGAAGATTATCAAAAGTCATCCAACTCCAGCTACTAGGGTATGGGGGCTTTGAGGGGGGGGGGAGAGCATGGAGCTAGGGTATAGCCTGCAAACTAACATGTTTTTCTTTAATCTTTTGAAATGAGTCAGGGGGAAAAATCAAAAGAAATGATATGAAAATTATATGAATGACATGAAAATTATATGAAATTTTTATTTTAATGTCGCTACAAGTTTGCTTGGTCACAGGCACTTCACTCAGTTACTGGGTGTCTGTGCTCACTCTCACTCAAGGACAGAACTGAATAGTTGCAAGCAGAGACGTGTTGTTAGAGCCCACAAAGTCTAAAATAGTTGCAATTTGTACTTTTACTGAGAAAACTGTCTACTCTTGTCTTCCTGGGTCACACCCAGTAGTTTCTAAAGTTTTGCTGTGGACAGTGCCCAGGAAGGACCCACTTCTGTTTGTGGGGCTGGTATATTTTTCTAAGAATCTATGTGGAGCCTCATGATTCTCATTTCCTCCTACGAAGTAGGTGGGATATACAGTGACCACATTTCCATGCAGCTGCCTTGGAGGTCCAGTTGGGCTTCTTAGAGACACATAGATAGGCGGGAATCTAAAGGCTACCATTGGGTGCTTTTCTGTCACTTCAGGAATCCATCCTCTCAGGGAAGCAGGAGGAAGAACACAGAAAATTGACACTGAGTCCTTCCTGGGGTGTCACTTCAACTTTTGACAGGAAAGCCTACAGGATCATGGTTTGTGGTGGTGAGATGTGACAGAATCAAAAAGTTCAACTCCATGGAAGGACAGCATAGAGGGATAAGAAGGCAGGAGATGAGATGGGAAGAGGGTAGAAATGAGACTAACGGGTAGGTGACTGTGGCCAGGGAAAGGGGTGAGGATAAGGCCCAGAAGCTCAAAAATGCCCAGGGTTCGCCAAAGATGACTTTTACCTTGCTTGATCCCTTGGGATCTTTAGCTGGGTGAAATACTGATGATAAGTCTCCAAGACCAATTTAGAACTGCAGAGGCCTGAGGACAATTGTACCAGTCCTCTGCCTGGAGTTACAGGGGAGGCCTCTCAGACCTGTTAGGGCCATCAGACTTAATGGCCAAATTCACCATGTTATCTTTATTTTTAAATAAAGATGATTGGAGTGGAGCCAGGCCTGTTATCTGTGACTGCTTTTGTGCTGTAACAGTTGAGCTAAATTGCCTAAAATAGTGCCCACCTAATCCCCATGCTTCATTAGGACATGGTTTGCTAACCACTGCCCTTGATGGTGGCTATAGCAGGAAACAAGGAACATAAGAAAACTGGCCAAGGACCTGTGAGATGGTCTCAGGGCTCCCAGCTCTTCTACCACACACACAAAAGCAACCCAAAACAACAACAACCAAAAACCATAGGAAAACATCCAGAAAGTTTTCTTGTTGCTGCCCTAAAAAGGTACCACATGGCCATAGAGTAACAGTTCTCAACCTGTGGGTCATGATCCCTTTTGGGGTCAAACAATTCTTTCACACAGGGGTCTCCTATCAGATATCTTGTATATCAGATAGCTGCATTACAATCCATAACAGTAGCAAAATGGCAGTTATAAATTAGCAATGAAAATAATTTTATGGCTGGGGGCACCACAACATGAGGAACTGTTATATTAAAGGTTTCAAGCATTGGGAAGGTTGAGAACCACTTCCATAGAGGGTCAGCAGACCTGAAGTTGAAGGGAAGAGCATGCATTTGAGAAGAAGGCTCTGTAATAGCTGTGACCTTGGCAGGATGCTAAGTATGGCTGCTGGGTACCAGTATGAATAGATGCCAATGACAAAAGACCATATCCCCCCGACTAAGGAGGGTGGACCAGAATGCTGGTACCTCTCTCTAGCACCTCATTTCTATGTGGAAAGCACCCTAAATTTCTAGGATCCTAGCTGCAATCCCAGGAAAAAGGAAAGGAAATGATGTTCCAAATTGAGGGACTGAAATATCAAACATCTTAACCTGGATGTCACTGTGTAGGAAGTTCCCTGCCATGAGCAGAAAGAATGTCAGCTATAACTACAAGGTAGTTCTAGAAAACTGAGAACTTTTATGTTCTGTCCAGTTCGGAAGAAGAAACTGATGCAGCCAAAGCAGGAAACTGGGACTTGGCTTGCAGAAACTCTGAAGACCTCAGCACTGTAAGGCCCAAGGGCTCATGACCCTATGACTCCATTCTTCTTTTTTGCCTACTTCCTCCTTTTCTCCCTCCCTCCCTTAAATTCAAAGGTGTTCTGTGCAGGTCCACATCTAGCCAACAGGTGGCGCTAACACAGACATCATGAATACTCATTATCTGATGATGAATGAGCTAGGTCCTAATTAAAGCCCCTTCATTATCTCTTCCCTCTGGTCTAATTGAACTGTTATTAAGTAGGTCCTGAGTGGTTCTACCTCCAGGCCAACTCTCTCTCCCTGGAGTGGCATCATGGAAAGAATTCTAGAGGAATCCTGGGACATGGATTTTGGCTCTCCTGCTAATTAGATGTATTGGCCAAGTCACTTAATTGCTCTGAGTCTTGGAATATTTGTCTTTAAAAATAAATGAATTAGACTTGTTGGATTTTTTAAAAATTCTACAACCACAGGACACACCGCTGTTCACCAAGGAACTTAATCATTCTAAGAAAAACAGGAATCCAATAGATGGGATCTTTGACATGATGCTATGGGGAGTGAACCCAGCACAGACTGCTGAGAGCCATTTGGCCGTGTATAGTTAGATGTTTCTCAGTCCTGCCTGAGTTCCACAACTGCTTATAAAATAACTGACTCTGAGTCTTAATATTATAGTCACTACTGGGCTAGTAGTTCAAACATATCACTGACCAGCTCTTACTCTTAAGTTAACCCACACTTCTTGTCTATGCCTAGTCACATGGCTGGTACCTTTTCTCAGTCCAACACTCTCAGCTGCGTCTGACTGGTGTTCCTCTTTGTCTTTCCTCCTCTCAGAATTTGCCTAGTCTGGCTGCTCTGCCTCTACTTCCTGTCTCTGTTGAACAATAAGCATTTTATTAAATCAACACAAGTGAAAAACACTGACAGTGTACAGGAGCATTATCCCACAGCTGTGTGTAGCAACAGTCCTAAAAGTGTATTTACAGCTTAACCACCAATTTCATGCCTGGGAATTAAACACAAAGAAATAATTACAGATGTATATAACTAAGAAGATGTGCAACAGAGCAAAGTGTTAGTTCCTTTGGAGGCCTGGAATATCTTGGTTCAGTCAATTTTGAACGTTTTTGGAATGTTGGAAATGTATTCCAGTCTTTATTTAAGAAAACAAGACAGGTATTGGAGAGTTGGCTCAGACCTTAAGGTCCCTTTCAGAAGACCTGTGTTGATTCCCTGCACTCATCTGTTGTAACTGTAGTCTCTGAGGATCCAATGGCACCGTGTGGTGCATAGACACATAAGAAGGCAAAACACCATAATACATAAAAATAAGTCAAATTATCTTTCTTTTAAAAAGCAAAGCATCATGGAAGTGGATGGTGAGAGGAAGCAGCAGAGACTAGATGCATTGAATATTTTAATGTGCCGAGACCCAACCTAGACACTTCTTTAAAAACATGAACAATGATTCCATATAAAGATCTACCAGTAGTCATGAGCCTCTAATTTCAGCACTTCAGAGACAGAGGCAAGCAGACCTCTGTGAGCTTGAGGCCAGCCTAGGCTACTTAATAAGTTCCAGCTCAGCCAGACTACATAGTGAGATCCTGTCTCAAAAACAAAAATAAAATGGGCTATTAATCTGTTCTATAGAGAGGGAGTTCAAGGCTTTGGCAAGTCAAGCTTCTTGTCCAGTCACCCAGTGCTGAGCAATGGCAGAGGAAAAGTGTCTTCTACTTTACAAAACCCAAGTCCCTCAGGGCCTTAAAAGAGCCTGTAATAGAGACAGAGGGAAGAAAACACCCTTGGTGTCTGACTTGGCCCTAGAATAGGAGTTGAGCCCTTGGGATCCAATGAAAAGAGTTTGCCAGTCCTTTGTGTTGCTAAAAATGGAAAACCAAATTGGTCTGTGGAGAGTGAGGCTTTTTGGTAGGAAAAAGCAGTTAACTGGGCTTTTATCTGTAAAAAGGAAATTTCATTCTGGAAGAGGACCTCCAGAAGGAAACCCTCAAGCTCTGGGTCCTACCACAGTACACAGTAGGAGGGGCTCTCATGTTTATGGACTTGGGCCTTCCTCTGGTGAATGGAAGAAAGAAGCTGTTGGCAGTTTGGCATTAAGGGAGGAGAGAGACAGACAAGGAGAACCCAGTGTGGAGGTGAGGAGGGAACAGAAGTGCTTTCAAGTCAGATACTGGGAGGCTGAGTGAGGGTCACAGAAAGCCCAAGATGGGAGATGGGTCATGAGCAAAGACAGGGATGTGCTTGGTCATGATGGTGAGCTTAAATTTCCTCTTGAGTACAGAGGTTTAAATGACAGCAATCTAAAAGCCTTGGGGTGAAGGGAAGTGCTAAGTTCATTTTAGACGTCAAAGATACCATTCAGAAGGGAAACATTAGCAAATGAATAGGATACCTCTGTCCATACTCTTCAAAAGAGCACTGGGCTCTGTGAAATCTGATGATTTAGAAGTAGGCGTCAGGTTTTTTGGCATATTCTAGAAAAAAACATGACCTTGGAAGATTGTTATGGAGTCTGGAGCATGGGTTCTGTGTGGCTATCACAAGACCAAGACTTACTCTAGCCTTCAGGAGAGCATTTCCTAACAGGGTTCACCTGTTCCGGGGGTTCACCTGTTCCAGGGACTCTCCAACCACAAGCTCTTGGCCGATGTCAGCACACTAGGTGATTACAGCATTACATCTTTCTCTAATGGGAAAAGGGCTTCCCCGCTCTCGCTGACTAATCAGCTTGCCATTTTTATTGCATGATTGGTGTCAAGAGAGAGTGATTTGGAGATGTGTTGGCTCCCTGGGAGTAAACATGACAGAGAAAACAGCCATATTAATGAAGAGAGCCAGTAAAGGACAGTAAATGTGGGTCCTGGGTCAAGACATCTCCTTCCTGGCTGGCCCAGTGACAGGAGAACTGGGGTGAGGGGTGATTCTGGCAGGAAAGGCTATTCACACTGAACCATCTGTAGGCACCTTGTCGTGTCCTTTTTCTTATTTTGGTATCAACTGTAGTCTATGCTTATTATCAGTCAGTAGTAGAGTCCTAAAACAGCCATGATGAAGTAAGTGCCACGAGCTTGACAGCTTAAAAGAACAGAAATGATTCTCCCAGATTCTAGAGGCTGGAAGTCTGAATTCAAGTGTCTGACTGGAGGCTGGAGAGCAAGACTTGTTCTGACTTCTCCCAAATTCTAGTCAATCTCGGTCATCCCCAGTGTCCCTTGTGTCTGCATCCTCTGCCTCCATCTTCCCACAGCCTCATTTCCTCTGTGTGTGTGTGTGTGTCTCCTTTACCCATTTCATTTTTGGACTTATGGCCCACCTCGATAAGCCAGGCTGATCTCATCTTGGAATCCTTTATGTATTGGAAAAGATCCTTTTCCAAATAAAACCATGTTGGTGGGTTGTATTCACACTTATATTTTTACATGTATTTATTGTGTGGAGGGGAGCACATGCAGACATGCCATACCACACATGTAGAGGTCAGAAGACAACCTGTAGGAGTCCTCTCTCCTTTTACCGTGTGAGCTGTGAGGTTCAGAGAACATCACCCCTGGCAGCAAGCTCCTTCGCCCACAGGGACGTCTTGCCAACCTCAGAGAGTCTTTCTTTGAACTAAAGTGTTTAAAAATTCTTTGCAAATTCAGACTCAATTCTACAGGGCAAATGGTGGCAATAAAACCCAAAGCCACCTCAGTGTAACCAGAGCTGAACTGTGACTGGAAGGAACATAGACAGAAACCTTTGCATCAGCCCAGACTCTACTGCCCTCCCACTCAGCCCACTCAGTCTCGAAGTGCTGGGTGAAGAGCTGCTATGCTTCGACTATGTCCCTCAAGAGTTCGTGTGTCAGAAGCTTAAACCCCGATGTCATTTAGGAGTTTATAAGAAAAATCAAGGGGCTAAGGAAATGGCTCAGGCTGGAAAGCATTTGCTTTGCAAACATGAAGACCTTTGTTTAACCCCCCCCCCCACCACCACCACCACCAACACATGAAAAAAAGTCAAGCATAGCAGGGTGTGCTTGTGACCTGAGCTTTGGGGCAGCATTGACAGGTAGATTTCTAGGATATTGGCCAATGAACTTCGCTAATCTCTGAGCTTCAGGTTCAACAAGACTGTCTCAAAAGATAAGGAAAAGAGAAATGCAGAGAGACACCTGATTTGACCTCTGGCCTTCAAATACTGGGTCTATCTGTCTATCTATCTATCTATCTATCTATCTATCTATCTATCTATCTATCTATCTATCTATCTATCTCTATCTCTTGCTCTCTCTCTCTCCCTAACACACACACACACCTTAGCACACTGGTGGTCAGATTCTGAGCGAATGCCAGCACCATGATCTCAGGCTTCCTAGCCTCCCACACTGCAAACCAATTAAGCTTCAATTCTTTATAAATCACTTGATCTCAGATAGTTTGTTGTAGCAACAAATCAGGTATGGTGGTTTGACAGAAAATGGTCCCCAAAGAGAGTGGCACTATTAGGAGATGTGGCCTTGTGGAAAGAAAGGGGGTGGCCTTTGAGGTCTGTTTTACTCAAGCTTCCCTCCATGTGATGGTCACTCAGCCTCCAGCTGCCTGCAAGGTGTGGCACTCTCAGCTTCAGCACCACGTCTTCCTGTATGCCATGCTCCCTGCCATGATGTGTTGTTAACCATGATGTGTTCTTTCCTCTAGCCCCACATCAAAACACCAAAATGTTGGTGAAGGGTTTTTTTTTTTTTTTAAACTCTTTGGGCGCTTTACTCTTTTGAACTTTTTGGGGCCCACCATTCAGCTCCCAAATAAATATACACATGCTTTATTCTGTTTTATAAATGCCTGACCTTAGCTTGGCTTGTTCCTAGCCAGCTTTTCTTAAATTATCCCATCTATCTTTTGCCTCGAGGATTTTACCGTTCTCTATGTCTACATATCTTTCTTCTTACTCCATTAGCTTGATATGTGATTGGATGGCTGGGTAGCTAAGTGGGTGGTGCCTGGCGTCTTCCTCGTCCTTTTGATTCTCAATCCTCATTCCCAGATTTCTCCTCCTATTTATTCTCTCTGCCTGCTAGCCCTGCTTATTCTTTTTCCTGCCTTGATATTGGCCATTTAGCTCTTTATTAGACCAATCGGGTATTATAGACGGGCAAAGTAACACAGCTTCACAGAGTTAAAAGAATACAACACATCTTTGTATCATTAAGCAAATATTCCACAGCATAAGCAAGTTAACATACCTTAAAATATTTCACAACAATAATGATAATAGACTGAACCTATGAAATCATAAGCAAGCTCCCTCAATTAAATATTTTGCTCTGTCATAGTGTCTCTTCACAGCAATAAGAACCCTAAGACACTGAGATATGTCCTATCTCTCTCCTCATCCTGACATGGTCCTCTTCTTTAAATGCCAGGCCACCAACTTTCTCACTTAAGTCACAGCAGCAGCATCCTACATTTCCTCACCTCTTGTATTTCCCTCCGCCAGTTCATTCTTGACCCTTTAGGCTGAGCATTCTTCCTAAGTAATATTTTCTCAAAATCTGCTTGCTGTCCTGAGGACACTGTCCAGGCCTTTGGCTGGGCACCTTAAGTCCTCCTTGGGCAACATCTCATCTTCATAGGCAGCCACAGCTCTCTCATGCCTGCAGTGCCTTGTACTTCAGCTGTTTTCCTCTGCTGGGGTTAACAGAACCCAGCAAGCCCACCTCCTTGCTTTTAGTGACTAAAGGACTTCTTGTCCCCTGGTTCTTTGTTGCATAGATATGTTCAAGCCCTAACTTACAGACCCCCAGAATGTGGCATTATTTGTAAAGTAGGTTTTACATGTAAGTAAATTTAGAATATAATGACATCATCCTCTGTGACCTGGGTGGGCCCTATATCCAATGACAGATGTTCTCCTAAGAGAAAGACACATATTTGACCCAGAAACGTGCAGAAGGGAAGGCCAAGTGAGGGTGGGCCAGGGCTTAGGGAGACACATGCTCAGAGAGAGGCTGGAAGAGGCAAGGAAGGATTCTCCCTAGAGAAGGAGCTGGCCTTACTAACAGCTTGACTTTGGTTTCTATCTCCAATATTGTGAGAGAATAGATGTCTACTGTTTTAAGCTACTTGGTGAGTGGCCATTTGTTAAACAGCCCTAAAAAGAATCAATCCCCATAGGGGATCATTCATAGACCCTAGTGTTTTAGTGACTATCTCCCGAGAGCACAGAACTCTAGCTCCGGTTGGACTACCCAGCCAAATGCAGAATCATCAGAGGCGCCTTTTCCTTATCCATAGAGAGGCTCTTATGATGCAGAAGCATGCCTCATTCTTGGGTGTCCTTTTATTTTTAATTTACTTTCTTAAAGTTTTCTTTATTTCACTGAGATAATGGAAAAGAGCAGGGATGGGGAGGTGATTTTTACTGTCTGCCCTGGACAGCCAAGGCCTCGATGGACATCACATTTTCATTCCTCCCAGGCTGCTTCTTTCTCTACAGCTCGAAGGCTTAGGAGACAATGGCTCCAGAGCCACAATCTCTACTTCAGGAAAGCCTGTGGGCAAGCTGCACAGTGCAGAGAATGTGATGGGGAGGTCACGTGACCTCCACAATCCCCTGGAAAAGGGCAAGGTAGGGAACATACAAAGGCAAGAAGGAAAAGTGGTGGTAGTGGGTGTTCCTCCCGGTCCAGCAGCTGGACCATCACTCTGAGCATCTTTCCCTTATTCACTGGCCACCACTTCAGGAACTTTGATTTCTTCATCTGCTCTGACAGATACATTTATCCTTCTGTAGGATGACTGTGTTTCACATTTCTGCCCCTCCTCATCTTGGAAGCAGTGAGTGTTCATGTTTTCAGTTCCTATGACAAAATAGTTGCTTAAAGGAGACCCAGGGAATAGATGTACAGGTGAGAGTACCTGGGCTTGCCTGGGTCAGAGGGACGCTCCAATCAGGGTGTCACGCTGTGCCCAAGGAGCACTGAATAAAGGCAATTTTATGCCTGTCATAATCCTGCTTAAACCAGCCGTCAAACAGAACTGGAGAGTGACCTAAACAAAGCATATCACAGGGACATTAACGTTTTACAGATGCCCTATCTGAGCCCCTGTCTTTATCTCTCATAATTGAGGCATCTGTGCCTAAGGATGTTTCTGTTTGGGCCAAATACACGGTCTGCATGTCCAATGGGATGCACCGAACTGCATTCCACACAGACATACACATGAGCTCATGCAAGTCCCAGGGTGCTCATCTGGTCCAGATTGAAGAGAAACTAGCTGGATAGAGAAAAACACATCGTGTATCAATTTAATACCAAACAGATTTTATGACAGACTGGAGCTGCTTTTGATAATCTACTAATATATCAGGAGGGCTAATGAAGTAAAAAAAAGAAAAAGAAAAAGAAAGAAAGAAAAGACCCAGTTAATCAGTGTATCTTTGAGGTCTGTATAATGTTTGTTGGGCCATAGGAATGCTAGAAATACAAAAAGTTAGGGAGCTTAGGAAGCTTATCCGAAAGCTTCCCTGCCCCCAACTGCTAGAAGCAACCCTGCCTACTGTAGCCAGTGAAATTTTCTGCCAATTTATGAGGCCAGACGATTTTTTTTTTTTCCTGGCTAAAAGTCAGGGTGGACTTTTCCAGAGACAAAGAAAGGCTAGGCCCTTTCTAATCCCATACCAGATAGGCAAGGGTGACCATGGATGCCACATAAATGAGTCAGCACATGGCATTTTCCCACGTGATTGTCTAAACCCGTTGGTAACATCTTCATCAACCTCATCAGTGAGTATCCCCCATGAACTGTCACTCACCTTCAGCAGCGTTCCAAGGTGATGTCTCTCTGACTAACACACACACACACACACACACACACACACACACACACACACACACACACCACTACCAGCTTGGATGCTTCCCCCAACACCACCTCATTTTACAAGGGATAACAGAACAATGGAAAGAGAATGACTTTGAAACTCTGGTCCATAATTTGGTGGTGTGAGCTGTGACAGCTACTTCAATTTCTCTGACCTCCATTTCCTCATTGGAAAATAGACATTGAAGTGATGAATGGGCTAAGAATTTGGGACTGCTAACAAAAGCCAGTTCTGGATGGAGTGAGAGAAAACAGGTACCTGCAGGACGTGACACTAGAGAAATAAGCCGATAAGGTAAGAGTGGGTGTGTTAATCCTTAGGAAAGGCAAGGTTTGGACAGTCTGTTGTTCCCAGCAATGAGACCAGTCATTTACTGAACAGCTTCAAGTTCTTGTGGTCAGTCCTCAGAGGAAAGAAACTGAATAACTTGTGTCTCCCTGGCTTCCTATGCTAAGAACAAGGCAGGGTATCCCCGCGGGACAGTAAGCTTCAAGTTGCAGCCACTAAGATTGAGGTCTACCTTAAATGCCTGCCCAGAGAACATGGGGATTTGGGGACACATCAGAGCTTAATGTTTTTATTTGCTTTAATGACAGATGTTCATGCAAAGCGGGGAAAATTTGTGGTGGTGTCTCCTAGGACAGGATAGATGGTAATATCTGGAAACAAATGGAATTCTCTTAGATTATCTCTACACCAGAGGAGGAGAGAAGAGTACTCTGGCCCCGAGATGGCAGGGATCTAAAAGGCTTGGATTCCTGAAATTAATTCACTGAGAAGCCCCGAGTTAAATTCACCCCAGGCAGTCAGGTGCATCTGTATTAGACCCACTGATTCTATTTACTTTGCTTTCATTTTTATAAAGATTGCTTTTATTAGATAGATAGATGGATGGATGGATAGATGGATGGATGGATGGATGGATGGATGGATGGATAGAAAGATAGATAGATAGATAGATAGATAGATAGATAGATAGATAGATAGATAGATAGATAGATAGATAGATATAGTGTGTGTGTATGTGTGGGTGGGTGGGTGGGTGGTATGTGTGTGTGTTTTTAAGACAGGGTTTCTCTGTATAGCTCTACCTGTCCTGGAACTCACTTTGTAGACCAGGCTGGCCTTGAACTCAGAGATCTGCTTGTTTCTGCATCCTGAGTGCTGAGATTAGTGGTATGTGCTGCAACTCATAGCTAAAGGGTGTTTTATATTGCTTTGTTGTTTTTGTTTTTGAGATAGGATATCATATAGCCCAAACTGGCCTCCAAATTACTGTGTAGATGAGGATGACCTTGGACATCTGATCCTCTTCCCACCATCTCCCAAATGCTAGGATTATAGCTGTGCATCACCATACCTGGGCTGTGTGTCATCACAGGGTTTTATGCACTCTACCAGCTGAGTTCCATTTTCCATCTGCAGTTTTCTAGATTAATTTTAATTGAAAGTTTCATTCATGTTTATAACGCTTTCTGATGACTCTCTCTTCCCCACACCCTCTTATTCTCTCTCCCCCCCCCCAACCCTATCAACACTTCTTCATTCCTACCAATCTCTTACCCAGAGTCCTAACTTGGTTTTGTTTTGTGACCCATCTGTGACCATTGAATTGGAACTGTTCCATTGGAGCATAACTGAGTCACCAGTGAGCACAAAACTGAAGGTTCCACTCTCTCTGAATGTAGAAACTATTTCAGCAGTAGGGGTAGGAGCTGAACCTCTCTACGATCTTTACCTGGGTACTAATGGGCCTATTCTTGTGCAGGTCTCTGCAGCGGCCACGATTTCATCTGTCATTTATTCTCAGTGTTCCATGTCGTCCTGGCTCTCCGAATTTCCCACCATTAATTAGAAAGAAAAGCCTATCTCTTTATGGTATAAACCTAAACACTCAGAAGGTGCCTTTGTGAGTTTGCTAAACAATATTCAGTCACCTCCTAGGGTTTATGATTTCTGTGTGGTTTTTATTTGTTTATTTAAACCAGGTAAAAACATATACCGTGCATAGATTCTCTCCTGTGAAGTAAGTCTCAAATCCAAGTTGAGAGCAATTGGTGTCCCCCACACACACTGGTATTGCCACCATTGCACAAATGAGCACATCTTTCCTGGAAGGTTGTCCAGTGTACATAGCCAAAACTTTTCTCAGCGTGTAAACCTGCTACCTAAAGCACCAAGAAAGAGGTTCAGAATAATCCTGAGTGGAAGTCATTGTCTCATCTTCCTTCACATGACACATTCTATCAGGTGCTGACATTCTTCCATCAGTGTTGTAGGAGATTCTCAATATACAGTGCTAGAAAGATCACCCTCACAGCTAAAGCATGTGAACCAACCTGATTAATCTCCTTTTATCTTTAATTAGGAAATAGCTAAGAAACCAATTCAATATTCTTGGGGTTTCTCTCAGGAGGCACTCATTCCTTAGTGGAAGAACTGTTTCCAAGATGATGGGTCCACATGCTCTTTCACTCTTGCGTGTTCTTCATACTGTGGTAGGCAGGTGGGCATTTAAACGTGGAACTTGGAACTTCTCTGGGTATTTGGAGAATTCCCCATCTATTTTGCTCAGAACTGTAGGCAGATGAGGAAGAAGTACCAGCTCATAGATATTATGTCTCTATTTGTCTGGTGTTGGGGAAAAACCTGAGCTGCTAGCCAAGGAAATAACACCCTGTGCAGAGCTGTTAGATGATTACATCTTCAGAGGTCATCCACTTCCACAACTGTCCCTGGTCAGAGGTGATGGCCCTAGGGGGAAAGCCCATTTTCAAAGGTCAACAATAACTTGTGACTTAAATAGAAAATTCTGGGTATCATGAATGAATAGAATATTTTTTTATAAATAAAAAAAGTGATTTCAACTCAACTAATACTGTTAAGTACTATGTGCTGCCCTGTGTGAATCCTCATTATAGTGAATAAAAATAACTCATGTGTACTTTCCT
Organism: Phyllotis vaccarum; assembly: GCA_033318265.1. NCBI lineage: Eukaryota > Metazoa > Chordata > Mammalia > Rodentia > Cricetidae > Phyllotis > Phyllotis vaccarum. Next base: position 117,864,029 of record JARWLC010000001.1, on the reverse strand, counting down.
CATTCAGTACCAGGCAATTTTAACTACATGTATTTTAATCTTCCAGGCCTGGATGTTTGCCATCTATTGGAATACAGAATATGTATAGAATATATATAAGATATAGGTTAAGGAAAGAACATGGTAAGTTATGCTCATGCAAGACTTCAAGAGCATGCCGAAGTACCTCAAATGAAGTAGGCCTGAATCCAAGGGAATAACGCCATTGTGTGGTGTCTGTTGAATGGAGCTGTGAGTTCTAGTTTCAAAGATGGAAGCAGTTTTTTTACTCTGTGGATACTCATCCTTCTCCATCCTGAGCTGGTGTTTATTCTTTTCTCCTCTTGAATTCCATCTGAACTAGCAGACATTTGTCATTAGTAGAGGCTATGGAAGAAACATACTGGAGCTCCCAAACTCGAACCTTAAGAGAACAAGCCGTTTTTCATCATTTCCTCGTTGGATATAGTGTGGGATGCAGCTACCATCCTACAAGGAAATCCAAGCTAGAATCCCAATAAGGAATAGGGTTGTTTAAGCCACTAACTTTAAATAGTTCAATATGTAGTAAGAGAGACATGGAAATTAGTACCTCATATGGTCTGAATGTTTCCTTCAGGACTTCCGTGTTGAAACTTAATTACCAGGATGACATTAGGTTGTAGGGGTGTAGAAGGCAATTAAGTTATAAGGATAGAATCCTAATAAGTGAAATTAGCAAGCCTCTGAAGAAAGTGGGGGAATATAAGTAAGCTCGCTCTTATACTCCTTCATTGTATCAGACACAGCATTCATCACCTCTGTTATGTAAGGCATCAAGACACCATTCTAGAAACAAAGAGCAGCTCTTGATAAACAGGAAAACCGTGGACTCCTTTATTTTGGCTGGCTGGACCTGCAACACTTTGTCTGTTTGTTTACCTATTTATAAGTATACTTAGTTATTATGGTATTTAAGTTATGATATGCTAGATGAATATAGTTTTACTATCTTATGAAAAAAAGTTCAACTCATAACTAAGAAGAGGATTGTTTTGGTTTGGTTTAGGGTTTTGGAGATAAGATTCCTCTGTTAGCCCTGGCTGTCCTGGAACTCTGTTGGTAGACCAGGCTGGCCTTGAACTCAAAGAGATTCACCTGCCTCTGCCTCCCAAGTGCTTGGGTTAAAGGCGTGTACCACTACTTCCTATACAGGAAGTGTTTTTAATGTGCTGGCAAACATGGCCAAAGGTCACTGAGCTATCATAATTTTCCCACTCACAAACGTCACCTGGCCAAGGTTCACATAAGGGGGACTTTTATGATATGACAGGACTGTAGGAGTGAGAAATGCCTGTCTATATTCTTGTCAAACAAACAGATGGGGAAATCTGCTGTACTATGTCACCAAAATTAAACAGAAAATATTGATATTATTCTTTATGAACTGTCACCAATTATATTAACCTTTGTAAAATTGTGAATATACAAGTTCACATTTCAAGTAATATTTTGACTCAAAACAACTATAAATCAGGAAGAAATTCTCCAAGAAATATTTCTGACAAAAAGCATAATCTTATTCTTTAAAAAAAAAAAAACAGCACACAAATCTTCACTGCATTGCTGCACGTTTAATTCAGAAACTTCTCAGTGTGGCTTCTGCTGTTTTAAATGCCCGCTATGGATGGTTTGGTTAATCAGCTGCAACAGTGTAACCGAAGCCACAGAGGAAAATGGCGTGGTGCCAAACAGCTTCTGTCTTTCCTGGTCTCTTATCAGCTCCTACTACATTTCAGAAGTACCATTTCCCCCATCTTCTTCACAACCACAGCCTGAAGACATGTTCATCAGTCTGAGACTGAGGTCTCTGCACCCCCCCATTCCCACCCCTCACACATACTCACGATTCTGCAGCAGCATTTCTCTGTATATTGCTGCTTCTATGCAAGATATTCAGAAGAAGCCTTCCCAATAATATCCTCCATTTTCATGTTAATCACACAGTGTATGTATGGATATTTTTGAGAAGGAGGTCAAGTTTTAAAGTGTGTGTGTGTGTGTGTGTGTGTGTGTGTGTGTGTGTGTGTGTGTGTGTCCATGCAAGTGCTATGGCGCATGTGTTTTGGTCATAGGGAAAACCTGGGTGTCTTTCTTTACCATCTACCTTGTTTTAGACAGGGTCTCCTATTGTTTATTGCTGCATATACCAGCCTAGCTGACCCATGACTTTCTGCATATAATCTACAGATGTACACCTACATACTTTAAATCATCCCTAGGTTACTATAATACTAAACACAATATAAATACTATATGAGTCACTGTGTTGCCTGGGAAACAATGACAGAATAAAGTTTATACATGTTTAGTGTAGATGTGACTGTCTTTGTCCTAGCACACCAGCTGAGAGTGGCTGAATCTGTGGGTGAAGAGCCATAGATAAGAAGCCAGTATATAGTAGACAGAAAAGAGAAATGATGTATAGAAATAACTTGACTAGCTACCAGTCAGTACTTATCTTATTTGGGCATGATAAGAAATTTGCTTTATATGACCGTAGTCCTTCAACAGACAGCCTGTGATTGGTGGAAACTCAGCTGTTGTGAATGACTGAGACTATTTATTACAAAAGTATTCTCATATGTAAGGGTGCAATTTGTTTACATACTAGGTTGTGTTGGAGTGTACCATATAGTGATCCTAATGATGGATCATAGCTTTAGGCTAAATTTAGTGTAATTTACCAGTGACGTGGGTTAGTGGTGAACACAAGAGACGAAATACCTAAGTCTATGGCCCTATCACCCTGGACACAGCTTGCCTTGCCTGATCTGAAGCCAAGCAAGTTTGGATATGGTTAGTGTTTGGACAGGAGAAAGAACACCCATGGAGCTGGCTAAGAAGACCTCCAGGCTGGTGACAGAGGGCAGGGTGGCTGATATCAGCTGAGCAAGAAATTGTTCTGTTTTCACGTCGGATTCAGAAGTAGGAGTTTCAACATGAGACTGTTTAATGAGAGGTTTTCAAGTGATTTCACACAGGCTGATCCTCTGGTTAACAAAATATTCTCAAAGGAAGAAGAATAAGCCCAGGGTAATGATCCATTACAAAAGCTACCTAGAAAACACAGCCTCTAGGAGAACAGATAAAACTTGTGGCTGTCAGACTTGAAAATCCCAAAAGTTTAAGTGGTACACATTGATCCCCCCATTAGATTAAAAAAAAAAGTCTGGGCAACTTTCCAGGCTTGGAGTAGTAATACTTTGGAAATTTTTAAAAAGATTTATTTATTTTGTATTCCTTATGAGTATATGTCTGAATGTATGTATGTGCACTGCATATGTACAGGTGCCCATGGAGACCAGCAAAGTGTATTAGGTCCCCTGGAACTGGAATTACAGGCAGCTGTGAACCATTTAATGTGCACACTGGGAACTAACCCAGGTCCTCTGCAAGAGCAGCAAGTGTTCTTCACAGGTGAGCCATGGCTCCAGCCCCAACCCCAGCTGTTTTAAAGACAGGATCATGTGGCTGAGGCTGTCCTGTCTCCAACAGATCTGTTTGGGCACAGTGTGACATGCAGTTCAGGGTAAATATGAGCAAATGTCTATTTCTCTCAGTTAAGACACTAGTAACAGAAGTAATGATTCCACTTGAATCTAATTTGGCAAGTCAATAAGTTTATTATTATACTTGCAGAGATGGGAATGAGTTGTTTCTTACAGGGGTGAACTTCTGATCCCCAGCACCATATACCCAGTTTTATGCAGTATTGGGAATCAAATCCAGGTCTTCCTGTATGCTACTTTCAAACAGACATGCTCATGCAGAAGGATGCCTGTGGTTCATCGGTGATGGCCACAGGGCATGGTGATGATATAAAACACAAAGACCTCAGAACATTTTTACAAAGACTTTTATTAGCTTAAACTTGAAAGAACAGATAATGGGAAATGAAGAGATGCCAAGACCTCAAACTCCCCCCAAGCAGCAAATGGGCAAGAGAACTCCTCAGCTGAACACAGGAGACATTTGGCTTTGTCTGCTTGATTTGGTTTGGGGCTTTTTGTGACAGGGTCTTACCATGTAGCTCTGGATGGAACTCACTATGCGACCAGGTGGGCTTTGGTATTGCAGTGACCCTCCTGTCTCTGCTTTCTGAGTTCTGAGACCACAAAAGTGCACTGCACACTCACCTCACACGGCATTTCTTACAGGAAAAGAAGGGCAATTCAGGAGGAAAAGCTAGGAGTCCACGGAGAAGAGCCAAGAGCCCTACTTGGAGTAGAGAAACTACTCATAAGGAATAGAAACTCACTGTGAATCCAGGTACATTCTCTGGCTCAGGAGTCAGCGCAAATGGTAGTATGTGCCCAGTCAAATTTCAGAATGGATAAGAATGGTGATGCTTGCCTGCCCTGCGTGCTCTAGACTGTATCACTTTAGTCTGTATCCTTTCCCACAACTGTTTCTTAGTTTGTAATACAACTTGCCTTTTGGATCCAGAGATCTTGATGTTGCCTCTCAAAGCAACCACACAAAAGCAACAGCTGAGAAGCTGTATCAAGAAGTAGAGCAGAGGGTGCTACATTATAAAAATGATACTCTTGGTTTGGTACAGATTCCAGCATGGAATGAGAACTGGAGCAGGTGTGAATTTGTTTTGCACATTGGAGTGCTAGCCATTGTCTCAGCCAGAAGGTTAACTGTGGCAAGTTATCAAAAATGTTTGCCATCCATTCCCTCTCTCTGCATGAAATGCCACACCTGATAAAGATGTAGCTCTCTTCCCTGGGAAATGGTCTTGACCAATATGAAGGGAGAGGCAGCATCCGGGAGTTTTGAATCTCTCTGATGACTGCGGCTTTGCCTTCTCCTTTAGCAACACATCTTCTGGAAGAGGAATGAGACGACAGCAGAAGAGCACTTTCGTTAGCAGGCTGTCAATGTCAGTTCTACTTGAGATCCCAGCCAGTGGTCAGAACAAATTTCTAGTGGTATGTTAGTGAAGCTATTTCTGAATAGCCATCCCCCAGCATTCTAGCCAATACCACAGACAGAAGAGCACCCAGTTAAGCCGCAGGATCTTGGGGACAAGAATTTGTTGCAGTTTGAAACCACAACATTTTGGTGGGTTTGTTGTGGCAACAGCGGACTAAAACAGATAAGACGCAAACATGGGACTGGGGCAGAGGTCTACAAGAAAGCATGTGAAATGCTGAGATAAGGAAGGTTTGGGGAGACTGCGAACCTTAGGTAGCTATGGGGCTAGCAGAAGCACACACACAACAGGGGTAAGCTGCTTCCCACCAAGGAGAGACTGCAGCAGCATCCGAATTCTCTGAGAGTGCCGGAAAGATGAGGGAAGTAGCAGGCCAGTCAGCCTTCATCTCTGGTAAAGTGGTGTCATTTGATGATCATTGCCAAGAAGTGGCATCAAAGCAATGACAGCAGAATCTGACCACCAGAGCTAAAGAGGTTTCTAGCAGGAAAGTTGACTTGCTTCAGCCAGGACAACGAGAGGAAATGTCAGGCGCAGAAACCTCTTGTCACCAAGTTATCTCTAAAGGAAATGAGAGTTGTAGAATTTTTTGATAATGGGGCCATGGGGTCAAGGGGAGTTTTCTATTAGCACTTCAATACTTTCCGCTCCACCTTCAGGTTTGGCTTTTGGTAAATGGCCACCTTCAGACTAATGTGTGGCTGCAGCTGTGGTTGGTTCATGAGGTTCTGGTGGAAGCTGGGGGATGTGGATGTGATGGTGGTATTATGGGGGATGAGGAGCATGGTGCCAGGTGTTCAGGTGTATCATTTTTTTACAGAGTATTCTCCTCCTTTCTAGAGGGGACACCATAGAAGACATTGAAAAGCCTTCTAGGATTAATATTCAAGTTCAAATTTTACTACGTTATGATTGTATTTTGCTCTCAAAGTTAAAACAAAAATCTAGTGTATGAATATAAGCTGAATATTTCATCTTGTCTAACAACATTTGGAGCTAATAGCCGTCACCCAAACCACACATAATACTATCATTCCCAGCCCAGAAACTACAGTGTAGACCTTTGGTAGACAGTAGTCGATAAAGCACTAGGTCCCTCCTGAGACCCTAAGGGGCTGAAGCTACCCAACATCAGTCACTGCAGATTTTTTAAAGACTTTTATTCTTTTTTCATACATTACACCCTGACTGCAGCCTCCCCTTCCTCTTCCTCCAGGCCCCCACCTCCCCTCTCGTCCAGATCAGAAAGGGGAGAGGAAGGAAGGAACAAAGGAAAGAAAAGAGCAAGGGTAGGCCCCCCAGGAATATCCACTAAATGCAACAAGATACAAGAAGACTTGAGCCCATTCAGAACTGAGAAGCCTACAGACATTCCCAACATTAACTGGGCCCGGCAAACTTAAGCAGGGGAGTCAGAAATGGAGGTTAGTAAGCACAGATTATGTCCTCAAAAGATGAGCCCTTCACTTACATGAACTAAGGAAACATATATATGTCACTTAAGGTGTTGTAAAGGCAAGATGTACATGCCAAACCCTCAATACCCCTCTTCCCAAGGGCCAGCATTTTCAAGCCTTATTTTTTCTACTCAGTGCCACTGGAGGATATCATCTGCCTCAGCTTCTTTGCTATCTCCAATTTATTCCTTCATTCTTTCATAGGACACTTCAAAGTTTTGTTACATTCATTTACATATGTGCGTGTGTGCTTGGGCACATTCTTGCTATGGCCCACATGTTGAGATCAGAGGACAATTTGTTCTCTTCCTCCACCATGTGGGACCCAAGGATCAAACTCAGGTTGTCAGGCTTGGCAGCAAGCACCTTTATCCACTGAGCCATCCTAGAGCTCACTAAGGGGCACTTTTGTTTTCAGGCACAATTAAAATCAACTGTAGTCTTGTTTAGCAAAGTTCTCACCATCAGGAAATATACTTAGTTGAGGACAAGCTGCTGAGAGGAGACACCATCTCAGCTGCATCTTTCCGGGATGGAAGGTGCAGGGAAGCCAAAAGTAGCACCAGCCTGGTGTTTGGACTGGGTCCAAGAGAGGGGGACAGTCTGTCAAAAGACAGAGAGCAGTGAACACACACCTTGAAGCCCAGCTCTCAGGAGGCAGAGGCATGTAGATCTCTTTGAGTTCAAGACCAGCCTGATCTACAGATCAAGTTCAAAGATAGCCAGGGCTATACAGAGAGAGAGAGAGAGAGAGAGAGAGAGAGAGAGAGAGAGAGAGAGAGAGAGAGAGAGAGAGAACTCAGAGGCAGAAGCCGGCAGGTCTCTTGAGTTTGAGGCCAGCAAATCTAGTCTAACAAAGTGAGCCTTAAGACAGCCAGAGCTACACAGAGAAACCCTGTCTTGAAAAGCCAGGCACACACACACACACACACACACACACACACACACACACACACACTCACACATACACACCATAAACACACACACATGCATACATACATACCATATACACACACATGCACACACACACAACAACAACAACACAACTTTATCTTCATTTGTCATACCATAATTGTGGGAATAGTCAGGTGCAATGTAATGTTTTGATATGTGTATCAAATTGGGGGCAATTAGCCTATTGTCACTAACATTTATCCTTATTTGGTGGTGACATATTCAAAATCCTCTTCCAGCTTTAGAATATACGATTCCTTATGATTGGCTACAGTCATGCTATGTGTGGAAGAACAGCCACACAGTCCCTTCCAACCAAGCTGAGATTGTCCCCTAGTCACCAGCTTCTCTGCTTTGTTTCTTATAGTGCTTCCATCTTGGATGTTACCATGGGTATTTACTTTCTGACTTACTACAAGAGTTCAGCCTATGTGGACATGCTGAGGTCAGGGTCTCCCTGACTCACTCACCATTGGGCTTTCTCCTCAGTTGCTGGTGGAAGAGAGAAAATTAGGTTCAGTCTTAGAAGCTGAAGATACATGAAGGCAGGCGATAGTCTGGTGTTGAGTGTAGAAGCATCTGGTGAAATATCAGACAGTTTCTCTGTAGGAAAATTCTGTTGCATCTGTTTTAGGTCATTTCTGGAGAACTTTCCAGGGAAAGAACTATACCTTCCCAAGGTGTGACTGAGAGGCATAGAGCCTGGGGTTGTGATGGAAACATTACTGACTATGGTGGGAATATAGGCTAGCCAGGCTCCTAACCAGTCCAGAGAGGAGATGGCTCTCACTTCACTAAGGGGCTCAAGGCAGCTTCCTCAATAATAAGAAAATAAAATCAACTGTGAGTGGCATCCCTTTACTTCGCTCCTGGAGTTATTTAGTGTACTCTGATCCCTATGTATTGACCTCAGCAATAGACAGCATGGTGCAGATGCGCCTTCCCTAAAGGTACTATGGAGAAACGCCCACTCAATATGGAAATACAAATAGAAACATGACAAATACCTTAAATGATTATTACATGATTAAGTAATGTTTAAACAACCCAGGAAATGGCCATGCCTTCTCTTGCAAAGACCCAAATGAAGTGCCTAAGAAAAAGAAAACAACCCATAATTCCACCATTTTGTCTCTTACAGTTCTTGCAAGATCAATAATAAAAACACAAGCTTTTACAATCCCATTTTACTGAAACCACACCTAAAAATGAAGGTTTCTTGATAACAAGATGTTTCTTTTGATAACCACTGCAAGCAATGACCCAGTTCATCCCAGACTCCTGGATTTCCATACTGCTGAGTGGTGCCAGGTAGACTCACCTATGTGCGTATGTGGTCTCTCTAGCCCTCCTCCTCCCTGAACAACACAGAAAAGACAGCCTTTTTTTTTTTTTTTTTTTTTACTACTGAAGCCATTTTTTAGAGAGACAGAGAGAGGGACAGACACAGAAAGACAAGCAGAGGGGGGCAGGCATCCTGTCTCAGCATGGGACATAGGGTGTCAGAGTAGCCAGGAATGAGTTTGCCCTGCATAAGGGAGAAAACTCACAAGTACTTACCAATGCTTACCACATATGAAGCATCTACACATGCTGTCTTGCTAAATCTAATGTCCCGAACATGTGACTTTTAGGGATTGCTTGTTGTCATAGGTTATGCATGTTCCTCTAACTCAAATGTATCACTTATTACCACAGATCACACATTAGAGATATGATAATGAAAGTGAAGATGGGTACTCAAAGGCACATATGAAATCTTCATTAAACCCTTCCGGGGTAGGTACTAATACTCTGTCATGCACAGGGTGGATTCCACCATGAACTTTGAGTCAGTCTGTCTCTGAGTCTTTACATACAAGTGCCCCAGGGAAGGAGCTCACACCAAGGGGTAGAAGGACTTGCCGGAATCAGCAGAGGGTAGTGTTTACTAGTCACATCCTTGAGTTCACAGATAGGGATTTATGTCCGTATCTTAAGTTGTAAGGAGTGTAATAACAACAGTGGTAAAGATGGACAAACCCTCGGGGTGTCTAAAACTCATGTATGCTCATGGGTCACAAGCCGCAGATTTTATCCCCACCTCTTTTCAGAGCAGATAAGAGGGGCCTCTGCCCAGCACCTGCCTGCCCCTTTCTCTTTTTCTAACTAGCCCCAATCTGAACAGTTACCCTTCTTCCAGTGAGATAAAAACACTTACCCTAGACATCTGCCCTACCTATTCCAGCCTGAATATAGGCTTACTGACTACAAAGTGGCCTCATACCATTTGCCACTGGTAGGGTCAAGGTGAGCACCAGGGAAAGGGGACTACCCCATTCTCTCCCAGAAGCAGTCTATCCAGAAGCAGCTTTCACTCTCTATCCCTTCACTGTGGCCTGTTCTGGATTTGCTCACACAGTTCCCAAATTAGAGTGAAACACTGAGCAGAGGAAGCCAAGAGGATCAGAGGAAAGCAGGGGGAGGCCTGGAACTCATCCCCCTGGAAGGTACTTTGGCAGACACTGTCCCTCCCCCAAGCTATTCTCCCATCTGCCATATATTTGAGGCCTTTTATAGCTGGGCATCTGGCCATCTGGAGTGAAGAGATCTCTCTGAAGTTTGGTGGTCCATGTAACTCGGCTCTGGTTAGTGAAATACAAGCAAAATTGTCATGTGACAACCTCTAGGAGCCTTCTCTATAAGACAGTTCAAGGATATCACCTGTACCTTTACTTCTTTCTAATGTTAAAAGCATAAAGGCAAAGGTTGATTCTCTAGCCACTAACGTAGCCCATGGGAGACATTTTCTGTTGCTTTAGGAAAGGGAGGAGTAGAGGCTGGGTGGAGCCTGGAAGAGGAAAGTGTCTTCATATGTTCAAGAGTCCCAGTGTTATAGAAACCCCAGACTGTCTCTAGCCTTACACATGTGGAAGAGAAGTCATAATTAAGTAACCCACTGGTTAATTTCATCCTGCCTATGACAAATACCTGACAGAAACAGCTGAAGGAGAGATTTACTTTGGCTCATGCTTTCTGAGGAGATGGATGGTCCATCCTCATGGGAAAGGCATGGAGGAGTGGCTATGTGGCAACAGGAATGTATAGTGTAGGCTTGGTTATAAGACATAGACTAGGAAACAGACACAGCAGACTGAAATATCAGAAGTGGCTATAACCTGCAAAGGTCTGCCCGCCCCTGTCATCTTTGCCCCACCTCTGTCACCTAAGCCCCATATCCCAAAGGTTTCACAACCTTACAGAACAGCATTGAAAATCAGGGGCTAAGAATTCAACCATATGAGTCTGGGGGGCTTAGGTGGGGTTCAGACTCAAGACATAAGAGAGACAATTAGTTTGGGTGTGTTTCTTGCATCCTGTCTCAATTATATGTTTTCTTATTTTCTACTCTATCAACCTGCCAGATATTCTTTTGAGCCATATTTGATTGAATTTTTTATTCACTTGTAGTGGATTTATAATGTTACATTGTAAATAATTGTCCCGCCCATGAGTTTAATAAAAAGCGCTGATTGGCCAAAGGCAGACAGGAAATGTGGGTGGGACTACCAGACTAAGAAAACTCTGGGAACAGGAAGAACAGAGCAGAAATGCCACAGAGACTCCAGAGTTACCAGATAAACCAGAAGATGCAGAGGACAATTATGCTGCTCTGAGAGAAGGTACTGAACCTCATGACTGAACAGGATTAGAATCATGGGTTAGATTAAGGGTAAAGAGTTAGCAAGTTATATGCCTGGGCCCCAGGTATATCAGTGTACAATTAATATAAATGCCTGTGTATTTCAGTGGGACTATGGGACTGTGGGATTATGGATCTGAAAGTCCTGGCTACAAGACTAGTCTGGAAAGTCCAGGCCAGGAGGCAAGGCCTGAAAGTTGCTCGGCCAGAAATCTCTTATTACATTCACTAGCAGCCAAAATCATACCAACTAATACATGGAATGAAGCAGAGTCTCCTCCACCGGTGTTTGAAATCTGCATAATAGTTTGATATATCAAAGATGGTCACACCATGATAAATATGAGATGAGCAAAGTTACCCAATAGAAGACAGCATTCCCCAAGGGCAGTTAGCAGATGTCTCCATCAAAAACTAAGGAAGAAGGATTATATAACTGAATGGTAGAATATTTGCCTAACATGGCCAAGGCCCTATATACAAACCCCCAGCATTAAAATAATAACAAAAAATCAAAACCAACACCCCAGCCCCAAGGAATCACCCAAAAAACAAAGTACAAACTACATAGTAATCAATGTGGCTACTAAGGGGAGTTAATGCCAGGCATCCCCGAGTCTCCTAAAATATTCAAGATATGTATTTCATTGACTAGATGGGATAAGAATTAATGGAATATGCTTTATCACCATTAAATTCAATTGTTTCCCAGAAGCAGTTGATGGCGTTAAGGCTGAATTCCACACCAGTGAGGGAATGAGCTCAGAAAGGATCTACACATCATACACAAGTTCACATAACAAGCTTCACATTTGAATCAACACCAAATCCCAGTAAGAGGATATTTCAGGTCATTTTGTTTTCCTAACGGGTGTTTCTGCTCTCCTCTAAACAAATGCATCCTTGCTTTTTGCCAAGAATTTTTCTAGCAGTGGTTGAGAAATTAAGCCATATTTACAGTAACAGCCACTTACTCAAGATAACCTATTAAGATTGCTGGTACCCAGAAGTTTCCTTCTACATATAAGTTCTCTGTCTCTACAATTCAATCCTTCACTTTCACGACAAATTTAACACTTTTTTTTTTGAAGCTTAATCCACATATCCTCCGTAAGCACAAATAAAAATACATGAAATTTAAGTTAATTCAGTGTTGGAATGATCTAATTCTTATTGTTGGATTATCCAGTCTTAAAAAATATATATCTTTCTAGTTTGAACCAGTTGGCCTCATCTTTGGAGGACAAGACAATCAGTAAACCTAGCAGAGAAAAGGCCCACATTTTTCCAAGAATAGGTCAGAAAATGTGTGATCCCCACCCCCCCAAGGCTATTGGCTCATTCATTGCAAAGAAAAATCTCAAGAGACTCTGAAGCACGCCTGAGTAACATCCTAAGCTGGGGTGTTTATCAAAACTCTGGCAAAGCCAGGCCAGAAAGCAACTCTTCTGGTGAGGCTGCCAGCATTTTCTGTCTTCATAGAATTGGACTGTCTTGAGAAGAGTGTGTTCATGACTGGAACCAGCTGGGTCTAACTGGGGAATGCTGGGAACGTGGAAAATAGACTAAGGAGGGAAGAGTGTGCACTGTTTGGAGCTGCAAAAGAGAGATTATGGCCCTATCAGCTGCTGGAAACCAAGTTGACTGCTTCCTCCCTTTCATTTCCTGGAAACAAATCAGAAGAGGTTTGTCCTTCCTGCTTTTGATAGGGCTTCAGAGTAGAAACCTGCAAGGCTGTGCCCATACTGTCATTGTTGGGTCCCAAACAAACCTATGCAGTAGCTTAGGGTCACAGAATACTATGCATCTGCCTCAGCCGTTGCTAAATGGCTGTGTGTCAACAAGCTGGGGAAACCACAAAGCAACCTACGGTAAATAATAGTTTGATTATGAATCATCTTCCCCTGAGCCACATAGGGTTATTCTCAGTCATTTCAAAGAAGTGGACAATAAATCTATTTGGAGAAAAGGATTCTGAAGAGCCACAAGAGAACTTTAACCTAACTCTGTGGTAAACATAGCCCATCAAAGCCTATCATCTCTTCCAACTTCCTTCTTGTGTGTGTGGCATGGGGCAAAGAGTATTTTCTAGGCTCCCTTGCAGCTAAAGTCCTGGCTATCATTTATTTTACTATGTAGAATTACTAAGAGCATACCTGGCACTCTTAGAAGCCAGAAAAGGATATTGGATCCCCTGAGGCTACAATTAGAAACGGTCATGATCCATGTGGTTGCTGGGAATCAAAGCTAAGTCCTTTGGAAATGTAGCTAATACTCTTAACCACTAGCCAGTTTATCTTTTTATTGTTATTTGGGACAAGTTCTCCTTCTATAGATCAGGGTGGCCTTGAACTACGCACAGAGACCCACTTGCTCCTGCCTCCTGAGTGCTCAGATTAAAGCTGTTTTTAGAAACAGCTAAGGAACCAACTTGCAAATTTGTCAAGTTGCTTCATAATTATGCAAGATTTTTTTACACCCAATGTCCCTATATTGCACTAAAACTCAGCTTTCCTAATAATTATTTGTCATGTCTTTATAATTTTATAAGACATCAGATATTTCCTAATACATTTGTCAGCCTTTTTTTTTTTTTTTCCCAAACAATGTCTTATCTCGTAGCTATGGTTGGCCTAGAGCTTGCTATGTAGACTAGGCTGGCCTTGAACTTCCTTTGTCTGCTTTGAACTGACTAGGGCACGTGTTTCCTCTGATTTCTGCACTTAACCCTGAGCTGAATACCTCTCTCCAGAAATGCCCACTCCTTCTAGTGTCAGCTCATGGGTGTGGGGTAGAGGGAATGAGGACTGGAGGGTGGAGTAGGAAACTGACCTAGAGGAAAGTTTTACTCTGCAGCCTATTTCTGAACACAGGGCCTGTGAGAGGGGACAGAAGGAGGCCCAGGAAATGGAGCCAAGATCCAAGTGAAGAAGAGTTCACCTCCATGTTGAGTGGAGAAGCCTAGGTGAAGGAGGTCTGCAGGAAAGGAGTTGTGTTGAACGGTCCTGAGCTAGAGAAATTCAGTGTAGAGGAATGAGCAGACAAGCTCTGGACAATAAGTACTTCAGGTTGTTCATAAGTTCAGCAGATCAGCTCTGGAGGAGCTCTTCAGGTTGCCTTAGTTAACTGCTCCTTAAGAATTAGGTCAAAAATAAACTCAGACAACTTAAACAGCCTTTTAGTGTGTGTCCAGAAATCTAGCCTGCCTTCCAATATGTCAGACCCCCTTGGAAATGCCAGGTAGCTCAGGTCCCTTGGATCCCAGTGTCACTGCAATACCCATTTCAGCTTTCTTCTGTGCCCCACCGTCCCAAGATTTTGTCGCCCCCCCCACCATTTTCTCTTCTCAAAAGCCACATAGCTGACAGGGGACAGAAGCATCATGATGGCCATAGAGCCAACAAGAGTCCTTTTCTTAAAAGCCTCTTGGCCACTATAGCTCTCCAAGAATTTCTTTTGGTCTCTGCTGTGGTCTGCACAGCTCCAGGTATTGACCTAACCAGAGTGGGGAGAGAATGAAGAGAAGACAAGCACACCTTCACAGGGACACAGAAAAGTTCTGATCGGGTGGGATAGGCTATTGGATGGAGAAGCCATAGCACCCGGACACTCAGCATGTCTATATATACAATTAAACAGAGAAGCAGGGGTATTATATAGTATCACACAAATCCTAACTGGGCTTATAATAAAAATCTGAACAGATATTAGGGTAAAGCTAGAAGACCAGAAAAGTAGGGGAACAAGCCACAGCCACTTCTCATCACTACTGAATCCTTAGGCTGAAAAGGGGAGATCCTGTCTCCACGAATCCTCAGACTGAGTGCCTCTGAGTCCTCGGTCAAAAGGGAAGGGAGAAACGCTGTGGATATCAATCTTTAAATAAAGGATTGTTTTGGTCATGACAGATACTGTAGATGTAGATGGTGGAATCTGAGCATAGGTACAAGAAAGAGCTTGTCAAAGACAGATGGAGCCAGATGCCCAAAGAAGAAACATATAAGGAACACAGGTGAGCTTGGGCCATGTGGCAGGACAGTTTAATGGAGATGGGTTGAGTTAAGATGGAAGAGCTAGCTAGCAATGTGCCTGAGCCATAGGGCAAACAGCATGAAGGTAATATGAGCATCTGAGTCATTTTGGGGGCCTGAGCAGCAAGTGGCTAAGCGGTCTAGGATGGCAGGTCTGTGGGCCTGGACCTCTGGCCAGACTGGGCTGGAAACCTCATTGTAACAGAGGAAGGCCAAGGGAAGCAAAGGGCGGAACAAACTTCTGTCTCTTCCCACCTTATATTCCTTTCCCTGCCCAACCTTTTTACTGTCTCAGCCTTCCTAGTGCTGGGATTAAAGGTGTGCTTCCCCAAGTACTGAAGCAGAGGCTGGGATCCCAAGTGCTGGGATTAAAGCTGTGTGCCACCACTGCCTGGCTCTGTTTCTCTTTTGGACTGGATTAATCTCCTGTAATCCACGCTGGTCTTGAAACCAGAGATCCTGAGTGGTAAGATTAAAGGTGTGTGCCACCACTGCCTGACCTCTATGGCTAACTCTGACTGGCTCTGTCCTCTGATCTTCAGGCAAGCTTTATTTCTTGGAGAATACACAGAATATCACATTATATAGATGAACAAGGAGAAGTTATTACATACATATAAATGTGTAGGGAGAACTATTATGCACAGCTGAACAAGGAGGCAATGGTGGCTAATCTTGGTAGGTCAGTCTGTGTAGGAGAATAGTCTCCGGGTCATAAATGTCTGAGGAGAGAAAATGATGAAGGACATTTTCTGTACACTTTGTCAACATTCTCACCCAGACCCAAGGAAGGCTTTACCATCCATCTGATCTTTACCCAGTGGGAAGGGAAGATTTTGTCACCCCATAGGTCTGAGGCATTGTCCTTAAATGACCGCACTTGTGCCAAAGAGTACATGTGTTGTCTCAGGACTTCACATTCTCCCTATAGGTGTCTGTACCATCTGTGCTTCTGACATACTCAGCCATGTAATCAAGACCCTCTTGGTCTCCACTCTGGACTCACCTCAGTAAATTCTTTTTGTTTGGGGGTTTTTGTTGTTTGGAGAAGTTTACATTTTCTTTATTCCTCTTCACCCAGCATAATCTGCCCAGATGGCGCCTTCATTAAGCAAATGGTCCATTAAGTCAGTTTATCCCCTAGGTGAATCTCGGCCATTATCTCATCAATCAGGGTAGAAGATAGGTTTTCCTTTGTATAGAAGCATGAGCTATGATACCCAGAGCTCAGATGGAGGGTGACTGTGTCTGTCAGCTTTCCAATATTGTAACAAAATACCGGTGCTAGTTCCCTTACCTGGGGGCAAGATTTATTTGGCTCACAGTTTCAGTTCATGGATGTCTGGCTTACTCACTTTAGGCCTCTGGAGTAGCAGAATATCATGGTTGGGAAAAAGTAGCTGGCCTTATGGTGACCCAGAGGGAGAGATATCGAGGGCAGACTTCACACCCTCAGTGAGCTAATGTCAATCCACTAGGTTCCACCTCCTGAGACTTTCACCACTTCCTGGTAGCATAGGAGGCTGATGGCCAATCCTTTTAACATTGGCCTTTAGGAGATATTCAAGATCTAAATCACCACTGTGGTTCTCTTTGGATGCCTCTTATGGGGATGGCTGGGGGGAGGGGGTGGCAGTGGAAGGACAGATGGAAGAGGACCACCTTCATTTCTGAGAGAACATTGGCAGTGTGGGTTAAGAGTCTTTGCCAGAACTGGACTCTTTGAATAAGGATCCTTCCTCCGCAGCTGCAGGACTTGTGGCAAGTTTGCCTGACTGATTGATAAGGACCAGCTGTGGTTATGGCGGCAGAAGTACCTATTATAAGGAACCGGCAGGCATGACCACCACACCTAACTTTACAGTGTTCAGTTAGTCAAAGGAGCCAGATGAGTGGAGAGGACCTGGACTCGGGGTTTACAAGTCATGTGATGGCCCTGTCTCAGCCTCAGTTTCCTCTTCTTTAATGCTTCTTATGTCTCCTCTTTTTCTACACTCCCTTCCATGCTTCCCAAATGATTTTACAAACCAAATAATCCTGAAAAAGAAACTAATGCCAATATATATATGCTCTCATAACAATGATGCTTATTACCTACAGGTTTGCTTGAAAGTAGAGTATCCATCCAAAGATTTCATCTGCTCTATTCTCTTCCACTTCAAGACAGAATCTCAGTCAAGGTGGCACACAAATGATTAGATAAGCCTCTAGACACTGAAGACACCTTTCCAGTGCAGTGATCCCACCCTCAAAACTGCAGGTTCTCACCTGCTTAACCGTGCCTGCCCTTCGTCTCCTCCCTCAGTTACTGTTTGCTGATTCTGGATCTTAGTGGTCTAGCCCTGGGGGCAGCAGGAGGCAGAATAAAAAGCTTATTTGAAGAAGCTGTTACAGGCATTGGCACCCCATGGCATATGGGCACACGCTGCTGATGCTTGGCCTCCAGACTCTTTGGAAAGGCATCTTCTAGGCCACCCCAAGACGAGTTCTTCCTGTTTATGCAATTTTTGTCCTTAGCTGGGTGACTGACTCATTCTTCTCCTAGCCTTTGTGTAAGGGAACAACTGTCATTTACATATCTCCTGGCCTTGTTGCAGTTCCCTACTTAGAGTTTCAAGGACAATCCCATAGTGCACTGGTGAACCATTTCCCATTCCCCTCTAGTTAGGACCTGAGCAGTGGAAAAGATTCTGCTCCAAGAGGAGTCATGGGAGCCTTCATGGAAATAGGCAGGTGGGCCTGGCTCCCATGAGGCTAGTGTGGGTGACTACAGGCTCATCTTGGTCTGAGAATCAGAGACGGACCATTTTCAGCTCTGTTCTCAAGCCCCCTCCCCAAGGGCCTGTTATTAGGACATCAAAGTAAAGCTTCTTGTAAAGATTCTGTAAGTTGCTAAGGTCTTTTACATACCTGCATATTTAAAGCAGCTGGCAGAGTTCTATCTTTAGTGTGTGTGGCAATCTGAGTGAAAATGCCCCATAGACTCATAGGGAGTGGCACTATTAGGAGGAGTGGCCTTGTTGAGTACTTGTGGCCATGTTTCAGCAAGTATGACACTAGCATTGAGGTTTCAAATGTTCAAGCCAGGTCCTGTGTCTTTCTCTTCTGCTGTCTGGGAATCCTGATGTGGAACTTTCAGCTCCTTCTCCAGCTCCATGTTTGCCTGCATGCTGTCATATCTCCTACCATGATGATAATGGACTAAACCTTTGAACTGTAAGCCAGCTCCAATTAAATGCTTCCTTTATAGAGTCACCACGGTCATGGTGTCTCTTCACAGCAATAGAAATCCTAACTAAAACTGTCTAAAAACTCTTAACAAGACATGAACCTCATACGACAGGCTGTTGCTAAGTTTTCTTCAAAAATGACTTCCAGTTAGCTTTCTTCCATGGGCTACATTATTACCAACAACAAAACTTGGGTAAATACAGCCATCTGCCTTTACTGTTGTTTGGTAACAGGCAATTGGCTTAGCTTTGGGCTTTTAAACTGTTAATGTTAATGAGAGAGTTCCACACTAGGCCTGAACCCTGAGCTCTAGAACTATTTGTGCATGCAGCTTCTCGTAATTTAGCTTCCATACCTCTGTGCTGCAGGCACAGAAATTCTTAGTACTCCCATGATGCACTGTTGTGTTCTCCATTTAATATTACCCAAAGGCTCCTGTGTCAAAGGCTTGAACCCTAAATGGTAGCATTTGGGGGAGGTAGTACAGATGTTATGAGGTGGGGCTGAGTGGAAAAAACTAGGTCATTGGAAACATTAAAGGAGATATGTATCCCCGGGCCCAGGTTACTCGGCCACTGTGTAATGAGCAGCTTTCCTCTGTCATGTGCTTCTTCCATGATGTGTAATCTAATTATGGGCCCAAAGGCAACAGGGTCAAGGAACTATGGGCTGGAACTCTAAAACCATGAGCCAAACTAGACACTCCTTCTTTTAAGTTGACTTTCTTAGATATCTATCACAATGATAGGAAGCTAATTACCACACCCCCACAAACAACATCACTCTCTGCTGCCTCCTCTTGTCTTTCTTATCCCCCCAGCAGATAAGGAACAGCTGATAGCCTAAAGTCCTTCTGAATAAACTTTGTAATGTCATGGCTTATTCTTTGAGGTGGTTTAGACCTTTCCTTCAGATGTGGTTGCCATGGTACCTACTGTGCTATTCTCAGCTTTGAGGGTTCTGGAAAAATCTCTATCATAGAGACATCCCCTTTTTAACATCCCATCTAAAGTAAAATAACCTTATAAACTGAAATTTTCCAGAGAAAACCATACCAGTGACTAGAAAGGTGACTCAGCCGTTAAGAGGACCCAGATCCCTTCCCACTACCCACATGGTGTTTCACAAGCATCAGTAACTTCATCTCTAGGGGATGCGACTCTCTCTTCTGAACTCTGAGAGTGCCAGGTGTGGGGATATTTTCAAAATAGTCAGAGATATCAGAGGGATCTACCCACAGTCAGTCTAGCTGGATCAGACAGTGATAACTCACACCTTTAATCCCAGCACAGGGAGTATCCTGGGAGTGGTGACCTACACCCTTAATCCAATCTGAGTTTGAAGTCATTTTAGTTCACAGAAGGAGTTCCAGGCTCCCAGGCAGGCAGTGGTGGCACCACACCTTAATTGAGCAAAGAAAGTATTTAAGGTAGCCATAGAAAGACAAAGCAGGCAGTAGAATCCGTGGCACATACTGTTAGTCCCAGCACTTGGGAAGCAGAAGCAAGAGCATCTCTGTGAATTTGAAGCCATCCTGGTCTTCAAAGCAAGTTCCAGGACAGCCAGGACTGTTACACAGAAAACTCTGTCTGGAAAAAACAAAACAAAGACTGGAAGAGGTGGATCTGTCCTCTGATATCTCAGACTGTTTTTATTATATTTGAAAATATCCCCACAGCCAGGCATACATATGGTGTACATCTACAATGCAGGCCAAACACTCATACATATGTAAAAATTAATAAATCTATAAACATTTTTAATAAATTAAAAAGTAGGAGGTATAAAACTCTACTAATGTTATTTAAAAGAAAAAACCATAGCAAAGTTAGTATGTCATTCAGTTTAAAAATTTTCATCAAATCCTCATTCAATAAAATGAATTGATTCAAGATTTCCCACCTGTGCTGCCCACACTAAAACTATATACAAATCCATGTTGACAGGTACCACTAGATTGACTCAGACAGAAATGTTGATTGTCACAGCAATGATGCTGAGAGAGCTTTCTGATACTTCTGCCCACAGCTGGTCTTCATCATATGGATGCCAAGGATGCTGAGGAAAATAACCTCCCAGACTCCTGTCTGTGAGTCAAGTCCTTCAGAGAGCACTGGCTTGAGGTGGGGAGGGCCACATACTTCTCAATACTCCTTCAATCCCAGCCTACCATTGGGAGATCCCCCAGTCAACTGAGATGGTAAATTGATTTCTTTGTATAACAGGCTTTCTACATGTTCTTATAATGCAGCTTCCTTCCAAATGGAAAGAGCAGAAAATGCTCTGTGGTTTATTGGTACTGCTGCTTCATGGTGGCTACCATACACACACACACACACACAGACAGACACACATACACACTCCCTAAGAGTCTTTCTTGACCACAAACTAGAGTACACACAAATCCCTCTATCCCAACTTTGACATCAGATATAGCATTTACTTCTTGGAACGCCAAATTCTAGCAACCATTCTTTATTTCATGTGACCTATTCCATTCCTGACAAACCAGGACCTGCCGCAATACATATTGTATATTACATGATATAGTTTGTGCTAGTCAAGTTTAGAAGAAATTTTTACAACATTGCAACATGTACTGGCAACCTACTGGACAACATGCACTAGAATTATAAGATGTAGGACCAACAAGATGACTCAGCAGGTAAAGTCATTTGCTTTGAAAACTTGACGACCTGAGTTCAATCCTCAGAAGGGAGGGGAAAACAGACTCCTAAAAGTTATCCTCTGACAAGTGTGCCCCCCCAAATGCAAGCACACATAAAAAAATCTTTCTGAAACCTGTGATATGTGATGTGGTTCCACGAATAAAGTACTTGCCGTACCAACCCTGATAACCTTACTGATCCCCAAAGCCCACCCAGAGGTGAAAGGAAAAACAAAGACCACAAGATACTCTGACCTTCATGTGTCCATCCACTGTGGCCCATGCAATCCCCCTCCACACCTCGCATCAGGTTCATGCACAATGATAATAACAGGGCTTCCCATCTATTGGAAAGGGACAACGTGGCCAGAGAGTTGGGAGTGCAGACTGGATTCTTTGCTTAGTCACCACACACAGGTGGATGAACTTCACGTATCCTGACTTAGCCTTAAAACAGATTTGAGACATGGTCTTATGAAGAGACATGCGTAAATGTGCTAACAACTTTTTAGAGTAATAAGTATTTATAATGGGGACAGATGTTGGCCTCTGATATGATAAAATAAATTAGAAATGTGTACTGGCTGGTTTATCTCAACTTGACACACGCTAGAGGCATCAGAGGGGAAGGAGCCTCAGCTGAGGAAATGCCTCCATAATATCCAGTTCTAAGACATTTTCTTAGTTAGTGATCAATGGGGATGCCCAGCCCATTGTGGATAGTACCATCCCTGGGCTGGTAGTCCTGGATTTTATGAGAAAGCAGGCTGAACAATCCATAAGAAGCAAGCCAGTACGCAGCTCTCCTCCATGGCCTCTGCATCAGCCCCTGCCTCCAGGTTCCTGCCTCGCTCTGTCCTTATTTCCTTTGGTGATGAACAATGATGTGGAAGTATAAGCTTCCACAACTTCCTTTTGGTCATGGTGTTTCATCACAGTAATAGAAACCCTAACTAAGACAAAATGTGATAAAAGTCCAAATTACAACCACTTGCAAATACATCATTGTTTGAGCCAAAGCTATGTCTGCTGCTGAGATTTGAACACACATCCATTCTTATTTATTGACTGTCTACAGTGTACCATGTTGGACCTGGAAGACAAGTGGAAAAACTCATAAAATCTCAGCCCTAAACTGGGGTGGTACATCACACATGGACTCCCAAACACTCAGGAGGAGAAACAAGATATTTGTCTTAAGGTTGGATGTAGCCTGGTCTACTTAGTGAGTCCTGGGTCAGCCAGGACTACAATGTCAGACTCTCAGGGGAAAAAATTAATAATCCAAAGAAGAAAGAAACTCAGCCCACACCTGCCTGCAGAATGAGAGACACAGGTCTACCAGATCCTTATTTGTGTGGACAAAGGCACCTCTTAGTTTTTGTTCAGTATTATTCATCTACCAGGTGGGTATAGGCTCCTGTTCAGCCTGTGCTTTGTTACTGCTTAGCCAGCTGTGGCCCCGTGGGTGGGATCACCTGGTGGAAAACATGGTTGTGGCCTCCTCTGATGCAGGCAGCCTGGCCTCTTACACAGTGGGCAGACTGGGCCCACATGTTGACATAGTCTGACTTGAGTGGGCAGGTGTGACAGATCAATAGGAGTTAAAGGACAAGGTGCTGAGGCCCAGGAACAGAATGGCCACTGGTGCCAGTCTAAACACAAAGACTGGATGGAACAGCTGCCTGGGCTGCTCGTGGAGCACTGCCTCTTCTGACCTTTAACAACCTCTAATTTCCACTGATGCTTAGGTTTGTTCATGCATCTTGCCTTGAGGAAAAGCCAAATCAAGCTCATAAGTTAGTTCATCTTTCCAAATTCCTCCCAAGGTCTCAAGAAAAGGAACTCCTTTATTTGATCTCCCATCTCTGTCTTTGCCACTCTCCATCACTCACTTTGAAAAACTAGAAACTCTCTGATGCTGTATTTCTCCTGCCCTTTCATTAAATAAGTCAGTAGCCATTGAGACCAACTGGAACAGCCCACTGAGCATGGTTTTGGAGTTCCCTAGACCTGAGAATTATCTCCAGCTGTGTTGGTCAGTAAATAAGCAACAGCTACCAGAACCTCAGTTTCACAATCTGTGAAATGGCACTAGCATCTGCCTCATACTCTTACTCTGATTAAGTAGAATGCTATAAGGACACCCCCTACTCCTGCCTCTACACCTCTACTCCCCCACCCCTGCAGGAGGCTGACTGTGATTAGGGCTGAGTGAATTCATGAACTACCAGTTGTTGCTTTCTACCTGACAGGTATTTCCCCCTCCCCTTTGGATTTTTTTCATTTTTTAAAATATGTTCCTCATCCCCCAAGGAAAAGAAGTCCCAAAGTGGGTCAGCTCAGCGTGGCACATCCACTCCAGGCAAGTCCAATTTCCTTATCCTAAAGTCAAGACTGGGTTATGTTGTATATTTGTTGTATGAGGTTTCTGGCCTAGCCCTGTAGCCCAGACTGTCCAGCCTAGCCTCGAGGTTCAGACCCACAGATGCACAGACCCACAGACCCGCAGAACCCACAACAGACACACAGAGACACACAGATGCTTATATTAATTTTATGCTGACTGACCTAGGGCCCAAGCATATAACTTGCTAACTCTTTACCCTTAAACTAACCCATGATTCCTGTTTTGTTCAGTCATGCAGCTCAGTACCTTTTCTCAGAGCAGCATAGTTGTCCTCTGCATCTGTGGCATCTCTGTGGCATTCTGCTCTGTTCCTCCTGTTCCCAGAGTTTTCCCAGTCTTCTAGCTCCGCCCACACTTCCTGTCTGCCTTCAGCCAATCAGTGTTTTTATTAAGCTAGTAGGTGGAACAATTATTTATAATATAACTTAATCCCTTTATAGGGTTAGGTGTTCCTAGGTGCCAGCCCATGAACAGGAGCACAGTCTGATTCCACCCCTCAAGGCTCCACATACCGCCCATGCCAATCGACAGTTGCCTACCCTTGGAGGTGGGTGCTGGAACAGAACTCTTATATATTTGGTTGTGAGCCTGGCCTTTCACGGCTGAGCCATCTCTCCAGCTCCCTAACATGTATTTTGCTCCATTGTCTCATCCTATTTTCTCTGACACACCCTAGAGTGCCAATAAGTGCTTCCTTGTCTTGCGCTGTTTCCTACCCCAGCTCACAAAGTGACCAAATGTCACAGGCATTCTCCCAGGATCATTTGGTGGTCCTTCACAGTCCCAATCAGAACATTTTAATGGCCTCTCCAAAGCCAACTGAATAAAAAGTCTCAGCTTTATATCGCTCTTCTTCATCACCTGCGTCTCGGTATCTCTGAGCTTCCCAAACCAGATGAATCCCCCAAATCCTCCCATACTTGCTCTTTTGTTTAGGCTTCTCCCTGCCTAGAATGCCAGCCTCCACCTTCTTCCCTCTTAGCCTTCTGTCCATCCCTCCATTTTGTTTTCACCTTACCCATGATGCTTTTCTGAATCACATACATTTTCTGAATCTCCATGGGACACTGTATGTAGAATCTGCTCTCACTTGGTACTGTGCCAGATATATTTTTGTGAAGGGAGGGGGCTCGTTTCTTCTCTAATTGAAGGAATTAATCCAGGCAGGAGACAAACAGTTAAACAGAAGCTCACTTAACAAAATAGCAGTTCAGTTAAAGCTAAGCAGAGTTCTCCGCGAGGAATTGGTGTGGGCTGTCCAAGGCAGCCTCTCTTCATGGCATACAGATAAAAGTTGTGGAACTCAACCTAGTGTACTGTGGGTTTTAAAGAAGTTGTATGGATATTTAGGGCACACTGGACTTAAAGCAGGGAAGCCTGGCCCCATCCCTGCAGCTGCCAGCAGGAGCTAGCTCATCTCCCTACTGTCTCAGACCTAAGGAAACTTAAATTAAAATCACGTATTAATCAACCCCTTGTCTCCTCCTACCTGTTCAGTTTAGTTGTCTGACCGCCAGCTCCAAGTCATTTTCTCTACCTTCTTGGGTGTTTTCAATCTTGCCATTTTTACCCTAACATTTGGGCCTGGCAAGATGACTTACTGTGTAAAGGTGCTTGCCACCAACCCTGATGACCTGAGTTCAATTCCTGGGGGGCCAATATAATGAGGAAAGAACCAAGTCCTCCAGGCCTTCTTTGTCTTCCGCACATGTGCCCAGGCATGTACGCCATGCATGCAAACATTCTTATGTTCCTCAGTACACATCACCTTTATGCTTCCGTGGCTTCTCATTTGAATAGCTTTGGTTTTGTGATTCACAGGTTAAAGATGGAAAAAGTACACCCAACTACTAGATACAGCATAAGGCCTTAACATGCCAGAAAGTACCTGGTTTCTTTTCTTCATAGCTTACAGGTAACTTTGCCCTGTTCGGAACCTGCTTTCCTGACTGCAAATGACTGAGGAGGGCTTTGCACTTGAGACAAAGGCATGTGTCTCACAGGCTGTCTTTCCTAGCAGGTGTGCTTTGATGCACATTAAGTGAGAGAGAGTAGCTGGCCTTGTGCAGCCGCAGAGGCCTTGAGCCTCAGCACTGTGGACTGTGGAGGATGAAGCGTTTGTGAGAAGCTCAGCAGCCACAAGAGAAATGAGCAAACACACAGCATGAGATAGAAATGCTACCAGATTTTCAGTGGAGACACAGTTACAGCTGTGGTTTAGAAGGCAGACTGTCATATGAATTCCTGGGGTGCCCTAGCTATTCTTCTCTGTTCCCCATGGGATTTAGACTGAGAAGCACAGTAGAGATGGAAGGGGAGAGAGAGAGAGCGAGAGAGAGAGATGAATGCGTGGATGAATGGAAAGGGAGAGAAAGAGAGAAGAAAAAAAACTCAAAGCACATAGCAGCTGAGGAGCTTAACAGGGTGATCGGCTGCCTCTTAGATGACCTCTCAGAGTCTCCAAAAAGTGCACTTCAAGTATTTATCTAGGGTGATGAGATCCCTGGGCCCCTCGGACTTCATCTGATAGAGTAATGGATCTACAGCCAGCTGGCTACCCTGCCTTTTCACCTCTGAGTTGTATTTAATCAAAGTGCTTCTTCTTCCAAATCTTGTTCTGTTGCTTATCGGTAACTTGAGAGCCAAGGAGACAGAGATGAGTTTACACCCAACTCACTGCAAGCCCAGGATGAAAATCATCTGCAGGGAGAGAGACTGCATTCAGAAATGAATCTAAATCTCACCGTCCTCATTTTATTAGTTGTATTACATTTTTTTAATTTCACTTTCCTTGAGACTCAGTCTCACTATGTAGCTCTGTCTGCCCTGAAGTTTGCTGGTGTAGACCAGAATGACCTCAAACTTGCCGTGATCCCCCCCCCATGTTGTATTTATTGTAGGTGTGCACCCCCACACCCAGACTCATTCTCCTTTTAGAAAGAGTACAGAATCTCAAAAGCACAAAGCATTTGTTCAAGACCACCCAGGAGCTACAGATGACAGCCCTCAAATTCAGTGCTGACCTTCCTCCACACCAGTTTGCAGCTACATAACTCTTTCAGTCTGTCACTGGAACAACACTGATTATTGACTAGACTCCAGCTTTTCAACAGACTTTTAAATGCCCATAAGCACTCAGTGTTCACCTGGGCATTGTGATGTACTGAGCTGAGTATTGTAATTAAAACGATAATTGTGTAGCAGCCAAATTAGAAAACAGGTGATGCAGTTTTAGCATTCAAATAAGTGTTACCTCTCACACCCAGAAGCATTGAAACTTGAAATAATCAGTCACTGTTCTGTGTCTCTTTCTGTTTCTCTCTCCCTCTCCCCCCTCCCCCTCCCTCCTCTCTCCCTCTCCCTTCCTTTCTCTCTCTCTCTTTCATTTGGAGGCCAAAGGACAACAATGGTCTCAACCATGTTGTTTGAGACAGTGTCTCTGTTTTGTGTAAGCCATGCTGTCTGGCCACAAGCTGGAGATTCGATGTCCATCTCTCATTTCCAGCTAGAGGTCTGCTAGGGTTACAGACTCTTGTACTGCTGCTCCCAGATTTTAGCTGGGTTCTGGGGTCTGAACCCAGGTTGTCAGGCTTACAGCAAGCACATTTAACCCATGAGCTATCTCCTGTGATGCTTTTCCTTCTTATTAATAAAACCTTTCTTTCTTGAAAAATACATATTTCATTGTCAACTTTGAGCTTCCTCACCTGGAGAATAAAAATCATTCCCTGTTTCTAGACTCAGTAATTGGTCCAGGCATCATGAACTTTGCCCAATCATAATTGCCTTTGAATTTTAATCTGTACACACATATATAGATTTAAAAGCAACCATGGACAGTTCAAAATGTGGGTGTGTTCACTAAAGCTCTGTTTATGAAAAGAGAGGGTGAGCCAAAGTTGACCATAGTTTGCTGACAAGTTATAGAACCATCTACTCTAAAAGCAAGTCAAAATGACAAGTGACTAGGGATATAGTTCAGTTGATAGAGTGCTTGCCTTTAATGCTCTGGGCTCTATACTCAGCATCACAAAAACCAAGTGGCGAATACACCTAATCACTGCACTTGGAAGGTGTATCGGAAGGATCAGAAGTTCAAGGGCATCCTCCACTATATAGTGAATTCAAGGTCAGCCTGAGCTACATCAAACTGTATCTCAAAGCACTGATATTAATATAATAATTTTTAAAATATCAATAAACTATAAGTAGATCTCTGTGTCACAACCATTCATGCATAAATAGCTCAGGCCTGCTCTGGTATCTGTAATATGTCAGAGTTTCAGAGTCTGCCTCACTACTTTTCCGTTCATAGGATCATGTCTTTGTGTGCATACCATGGCCACAGTCCAGGCACCAAGGATGGGGAGGAGAAGCAAGGGAGAGACACATTTCTCTCTTTTACAAAGGACTATCAGGAACAGCACACAGGACTCCCACTCACATCCCATTGGTCCAACCTTAGTAATATGACTACACTTATCATCTGCAAACGGATGCTGGGAAATGGAAACTGTATTCGGAGCTGCATATGGCAACTACGAGTTGATGATGGGCCTCACACTGCACACTGAAAGCTAGGCAGTGCATCCCATTACCTGATGCTCCTAGGGGACAGGATGGAAACAGCAGTAGAGTGCAGTGGTTGGTTTTCCTCTACCTTGGCTTGGGAAAGGTTTCCGGTATTGCTGCTGACTCTGAGGGAAAGGCTGTTTAACCTTTCCTTGGTGGACTTGTGCATTGCTCAAATTCTATTTGGTATTATAATGAAAACCCAGAGCCAGATATTGGGGAAAAGCTGAAATATGAGACAGGAAACAAACCACAGTCAATTCTCACCCAGCCCACTTCTCAGGTCTGTCTCCCCGAATCCTCTGACTCCAAACCTCTCTCTTCTCAGCAGGGAAGTGGCAGGGAGAGCTGAACTCTCTTCCCTTCTCTCCCTCTCCCCAGCTATTTTACATTCTTGTTCAACATTCCTAGAGCTGGGATTAAAGATGTGAGCTACCCCTGCCTGGCTGGCTGTTAGGCCTTGAACTCAACAATGCCAATGGATTTCTGGTTGCAAAATGATGGGATTAAAGGCATGGGCACCACTCCCTGACCCTCCGGTCTTAGCTCTGAGTGACTTTGTTCTTTGATATTCCAAACTATTTTTTATTAAATATACAGTATATCACCACATGTGTGTTGCATGTGAGACAACAGTCAAGGCAGCATCTGAAACGGGAGAGAACCCTTTCCTTAGAAGCGGGTACCTCTACTGTGGGGTGTGCCTATCACTAGACAGATCTCTGCTTGTGTGTCCTGGTCTCACTTCTAGATTTTAAAGCCCATAAGAAGAATTGGAGCAAGCACCCATATTTCTAGATGTGCTTGATCCTTTGAGGAGAAAATATCCTCCAACCCACACTCTGTAAGACAAACCAGGGTGCCTCTGTGATTGTTAGGCACTAACAAAGAAGAAAATGTATAGTCCCTGCCTTAAAGGTTTGGAAGGAGACACAAAGCAGTGGGTTTTGTTTTCTGCCTAAACCTTACTTCCTCCTAGATATCACTGCCCTTTGCGGAAAAAGCTCACTCGGTTTATGTTTGAGCTTTACAGTCTTCTCTTTATCAAAGAAAACAGAAACTCCACTCTCTTTCCTTCCCTTTCCTGGCTGTGTTGGGGTGGTCATATGACTGGGTCAGCTGATCAGATGTTCTCTGAGGTCTCTTGATGGAGATATAAGAGACTTAACCTTGGTTGTATGCTGTTAGTCATCACAGTGTTAGTGGCAGGTCAAGCTGATGCCAGCTCATTTTCCAATGCTGCTCTGCAGTCTTGCTTTGATTTGGGGAGCCTCTCATACCATTCCACGAGTTTCTTTCCCTTAAGATGGCCCAAACTGACCTCTGTGGTCAACAAGCAAACTCCTTGAATACAGAACTGCTGCTCTGAGTACTAAGCCAACAAACCTTCTCAAGCTGTCTCATAAAGAGAGCATTTACAGTAAAAACACAGAGAGCTGCTTGGGAAGTAGAGATGACTAGAGAGGTAGGCATCCAGATTACAGGGGATTCTTTGTTGTCTTCACAGACTAAGCATAAACAATAGATCTGTTTTAAAGACTGCATCAGAATATAACAGGGGTGGTAGTCTCCTAATGGTCCTCTGGCCTTGATGAGTGCTTCAGCTAATTATTAAAGTTACTCTGAAGCGAAGATGGCTCTTTAGCGCTTTTAAAATTGCCTGGCCTTACTCTGCCAACCAGTAATCAGCCACTGGCTTCCCAGGAAAGTTGTATGATATTCACTAGGTAATTTTCCTCAATGAAGGTAGCCAAGATAAGGGCTGAGGGCTGACTCCGAGCTGGTGTGAGAATAAACTCATCGTTCCTAAAAGGGACAGGATTGAACAGCACAGTGTACACAGCATCTTTCTGTAGTCTTTAACCTTTCGTTCCTACTGCTCAGGGCAGGAGTCACCCAACCCAAATCATTGGCGATAGGAGTCTGCTTTGATCTGGCCTTTATCACATTGTCTAAAATGACTTAGGAAAGTTTCTTTGCTTCCCATACAAACACACATAATAGCAATTCTGTATTGCAGGAGTTTGCTTGCTGATCACAGAAGTCAGCTCTGGCCATCCTGAGGGGAAGGAATCTGTTTCTTAGAATGATGTGAGAGACTCTCTCAATCACAGGTCAGCAATCATGAAGAGACTATCTGCCCCCTACCCCTATCCACTCACCTGTGTCTGGAAAGCTAGCTCATACAGGAAGGACCTGTATCCTATACCTCCCATTTTACAGGGCCAGTGGGCAGGGGCTCACAGGGTTATATTCTGTTGCTAGACATATAACATGGCATGTTTGGATTAAGTTCCATGGCAGAAGTTGTCACTGAGAAGAGGTATTTATGATGGAGTATAAATGTCTACATTCAGTAGACTATACATATATATTTATATATGTTTCGGTATGTATGTTATGGAAAGCAACATTGTCTACTTGAAAGTACCTGGGAAAATGCTTACTCGGCCTTGGAGCATGAGCTCAGGGGAAGGCTGTGCCCTCTGGTGAGGTCAAGTCAGCTATTTCAAGAGAGGGAACCACATGTGCAAAGGCTCAGAGGTGAAAGAAAAGTTGGAGTAACCTAAAGCACTTGGCCTTTCTGGCAGCCATGGACTCTTTGCCTCTTACCCAGGTGCCTGGGAGGCATCTTTGGCAGCTGTGCAGAGGGAAATGTGCCAGCTATTGAGTCATTGAAGGCACTCCCTGTTCCCACCTTTCTTGAGCCAATGCCCACGGTACCTCAGGGCCAAACCAGGCCCCACGTGATCCTCTTTGACTAGTGTGCTCTGCCAGGATCTCCACCAGGGGTGACATGGCCTGGGGCCCCCAATGCCTTGCAGATGACAGCAACTTCCAGGTCATTACAAAAGACTGGTCTCTTTTTGTGCAGGAGAGGCTCCCACTGATGTCAGTCTGATCTTAGGAAGCATGTGGCAGGTGTGTGTTGCAGTTGGGCTCTGGAACATAGCTCTGCTTGTCCTATTTTAGTGCCAAATATGGAAGGACACTCCCAGAGGGATGCTGAATTTCCATGGACAGCCCAGAAGTGATGAAGTTTGCCAACTTTGAAACTATTGCATGATTACATTTAAAAAAAAACAAAAAACAAAAAACAAAAACAGCTTCTCTATCGGCAAATTTGTAAGCTAATAGCTCTGGCATTTATGGAGCATGAATTCCTATAAATCAATGACTTTATAGGCATTAAACCATGGCAACATTACAAAGACTCTAAAACCCAGACCCTACTGAGGAGGTTAAGGAGCTCAGGCAGTCTCCTCTACTTCAGGCTCTATTTTAGCCCAGCATGTGGTGAGATCTAAAACTCTCTATATTCTACAAGTTATTGACACAATGGTTTTTTTTTTCCGTCAAGGTTGTCTCAATTCATCTTCATATCATAGGAAAGAGTCAAAGCAGGCGTGTGTTCCTCCTTTACAAACAAGGACACAGGTGGAGGCTCGGAGAAGATAAGGAAACTCAAAACCCAGTGAGTACTGATCTTGGCATCTCATGTAGGTGCTCATATTCCCAGCCTGGTCATCTTCCTACTTTGCCCTGTAGTGAATTGGAATATATGAATATATATTTATATATAAATAAAAGGAAACTGAAGTTCTTCACAAGGAGCTTGCTCTAGATTGCCTGTCACTGTGATTTTTTTTTTTTTTTTAAGTTGACAGAAGCAGCTTAGGGAAGATACCTTATGCTCTAGGTCAACCCATTGCTGAGGGAAGCCAGGGCAGGAGCTCAGGGCAGGAACCTTAAGGAAGGACTGAAGCACAGCCCACAGAGTAACATGGCTTACTGCTTCTAATTTGCTCCCCTTATACAGCCCAGGCCTACCTGCCTAGAGATGGCCCCACCTACAGTGGCTGGACCCTCCTTGTATATCAATTGTCAATATTAAGACAATTCCCACAGACCAATCTATGTTTGTATTTTTCTCAACTGAAGGTCCCTCTTCCTAGGTGACTCTATCTCTTCTTCTAAGTTGCTTTTGGTCAGAGTATTTTATCACAGCCACAGCAATGAAACCAGAACAGGAACCTTAGAAGGTTTTAGTTTTCTTTCACATCAATAGCAGAGGAGTTTGTTTAAAGAATCAGAGGTCTGTTTTGCATAGACCT
This sequence comes from Phyllotis vaccarum, assembly GCA_033318265.1. Taxonomy (NCBI): domain Eukaryota; kingdom Metazoa; phylum Chordata; class Mammalia; order Rodentia; family Cricetidae; genus Phyllotis; species Phyllotis vaccarum. The sequence continues at coordinate 117,831,946 of JARWLC010000001.1, read as the reverse complement.
AAATATATTCACCTGTACTTTCTTGTGCCTCACTGTGAGGCACAGGGTTGTGGGACTTTCGCCTTGGTTTATCCTGGCGAGGGTTAAAGTCTTCTGTGAGGAATTAGGACACAGCCCCAACCTTCTCGTACTTGTACTGCGAGTGTATATTCTTGGGTTTGCTCCATCCTCTGGGGGAAACAGCTCTGGACATATAGGGCTTACACTGGCCCTTGGCCTCCCTGCCACCCAGCTTCAGTCCTCTGTCCTCGGCCAGAACAGCACCATGGTGAGCCCTGCCACTTTCTCACTGGTTCCCTGCTCTGTCAAACTGTTCACTCCGTTACACTCCTCCAAAGACAGCAGCTTCTTAAACTGAAGTGGCATGCTCCTCCTTTGACTCCAAGAACAAGAAAAGCATCAGTTGTGGGAATGTTGTATATTTAATAAAAATAATAAAAATCAGTCTGGAATATCAGAGGACAGAGCCACCTCTCGAGCCTGTCTCTGTTTTTGTTTTGTTTTGTTTTTTCAAGACAGGGTTTTCTGTGTAACAGTCCTGGTTGTCCTGGAACTTGCTTTGTACACCAGAATGGCCTTGAACTCACAGATCCTCCTGCCTCACATGCTGGGACTAACGACATGAGCTACAACTGCCTGGCTTCCAAAAGGATCTCTGTCTCCTGAGTGATGGAATTAAAGGCGTGGGTCACCACTCTCTGGCTTGACTGTGGCTTTGAAGTCCTCTTGTTTGTTTCTTGCTCACTCGAGTAATGTAGATTTAGTGTCAGCATGATAAAGACAGAAAGAAGCATAGACAGTGGGAAGACATGCACTCTCAGGTCACCAAGTGATGAGACATAACAGCATTTGTCAAACTGGGTCACATCACAGTGGTGGGCTATGCAGTCAATTTATGGGGCTATTACAAGCATTTTATAAAAGAGTGGTACAGAGGACAGTGGTGTTAAGTATCACGTGGTATCAGAGTTTTGATTCAAGAATGTGCCACACTATACTAATTACTTTACACCTCTGTGACCGATACCTGCCAGAAACAAGCTTGAGGAAGGAAATGTTGACTGTAGCTCACAGTTTCAAACAGTCAAGTTCACCCCATGTGCTGTGGCAGAGCATCATGGTTACTGAAGTGTGTGGTGAAGAAGCTGTGCTTCTTGGTTGCTAGGAAACTGAGAAGGAAGGATGCTGGCACTTTTCTGCCTTTCAGTTTCATCTTTTTACTCTTGCTACCTAGGATGGTAACACCCACATTCATGGTCATCCCCCTCTACTAATTCTCTCTAAAATCATCCTTATAAAAATATTTAGAAGTGGGCCTCACCAATCTCCTAGGTGACTCTAAATCCAGTGGAATTGACATGTATGTGCACATGTCTGAGTATAGCAAAATATGCAGGTGTAACTGATCCAAATAGAAGCTAGTATCAGCTTTGGGGCAAAAGATCAGAGACCATCAGTCTAGTAGGCTGAATAATTATCTCTAGCAATATCAAGTTTTGGTTAGTAGGTTATGTCAATGTTATTCAATGAAGAAAGACTGATAAGGTTATACTAGACTACAGGGGTGGGGTATACAATGTCAGGTATTTTAATTTTTGCATGTATGTATAGTATACATATGCATGTATGCATTGGTGTGGAGGCATCAGTTGTCTTCTTTAATTACTTCCCACTGAATACTACTAAGGCATGGCCATTTTTTCAATATTCCAACTAGTTTAATTAGCCAGAGTACCCTAGAGATTCCTGTGCTGGCACTATATGTAGGCTACCATGAGCCATCTGTGTTATATGTAGGATCCTAATCCCAGTCTTCACACTCATGGGGCAAGAGCTTTACTTACCAAATCATCTCCCCAGCTCTACAGCCATTCCTATAAAAGGAAGGTTAAGGAAATCTGACCCAGGCAAAAGTTTGGCCTGTTGATAGTTTGGTTGGACCTAGTGAAAAAGACTTCAGGCTTATTGGCTCTAGAATTTAAAGAACATATTTCTGCTGTTTCAAACCTCTTAGTCTGCAGTAATTTGTTACAGTTTCACAAGAAATGAATAACCCCCTTCCTATTTACTTCTACTTGGTTTTTGCATAATTGGGGAAATCCCAGAGGAAGCACCATGCCATCATCAGAAGGGAGATGATAAGGTGGCAGCCAGCTCAGTCATTTAACAATGACTTTGAACTATTTCTGTATTTTCACATCTGGTCCAGCTTCCCTGGTCTAGGCTGGCAACCCTTCAGTACTGTTTGTGTGTGCATAGCAGTAAATGGAAACAAGGTCATGGTGTGGGATGGATTCCTTCTGTGGGTGACTGCTCAAAAGAAGGTCACTGACGTAGATAACCTAGAATACGCTTTGACAAACTCTTTTTAGGTCACCATCACCATGTCAAATCTAAGGTTGAATATTCTCTATGGCCTTCCAAGATCCATCTATAGGCATAGAAGAACCTATGGAACCTGGCTTTAGAAACTCAGCTAAAAGCCTTTCCTTCTAAGATCTGCCAAGGAATCCATCTCTCAGACCTCACACCTCAACTGTGCGAGCTCACCTCTCATGGGTTGTACCCACTTGCCTTCTCTCCTCCAGGTGTTGTTGGCACCCATTTACCACCATGGTGCCACCCACACAAGGTTTCAGGCTCCTGAGAAGCCCGTCCTCTGCTCTGCAGGCTGAGACCCACCCTGGCCACCTGTCCTCACCTTGCACCCTCCCTTCAGCCTCTCAGATGTCTGCTCCAGTGAGTCCGAGCCCACTGTGGGCCAGAGACTCAAAGCACTGAGTTATTCTAATCCTTGGGTCTTAGAAACATTGCTGTCTTTTGTTGTTGTTTTGGGGTTTGTTGTTATTGTTGTTGTTTTTAATGTCTAGATTTTAAAACAGACCAAATAAGAAGATTGCATCTGGGATCTAAACAATGCCTTTCTCTAGGGCTTGTTCTTTACTTCTTAAATCTCACATCCCACAATATGAATTTTCCCAATTAGTGGAGGTGGCCCCTGTACCTAAAACACTTCTATTTTACTAAAAAGCCTTCTCAGCAATGGGCCCTTCCCACCCTGGGTGGGTTGATTGTTACTAATGGTCATTAGGCCTCTCAATGTAGAAACACCTTGAGCAACAAGCCCACTTATTTCTCAATGTAGATCACACCTGAGATAACTCTACCTTGAGTCTACCTCAAGTGGCTTCCATGAGCCAAAGTCTCTGCATGACCCAGGTGTCCTCTCTGGAAAGACCATGTCCTTGCACATGCACCTACCTGCCAATCATAATAGCAGCAGCTCAAATTTCTAGAGCTCTTTACACGCTGTCATATACATCTAATCATCTGATCCCACCACATTTTTGGGAATTGTCTGTATTTGTATAATCTCATTTTATAGGTTAAAAAAAAAACATTCAAGAGTTCAAAGGACTCATCATACTATTGGTGTAACGGCGCTAGCCTTTGGACCCTATTCCCTGACTCCAGGTACTACCCACTTCCCATTCCACCTCTTTGCCCGTGCTTTCTGTACAGTAAAGCTAGAACAAAGGAAAGAGAAAAGAGATTCTGTCTTTCCAACGCTGCTGTCTGCCTGAGTTATGTAGGACCATCCTTCCCCTGAAGTTGAGTTTCTGCAACAGGCTTCCCCCATGAGTAAACAGCATACGTGAACCTACACATCCAGAATAGAATATGGGTCCCTGAGACTATCTTCCCAATACTTAGAGACATCTTAGGTCCTGGAAAGGTTGATGGCTAAATTCTTAAAGCCCAGTATTTTGAGTCCAGTCCTATGGATCTCAAAGTCATGAGACTTGGAGTCAGACACAACAAGATAGCGAACTCATTTTACAGCCTGGCTTTGTCTATTCTTTCTGTGCATCTTCACCTATTTAAAGGACAAGAATCTGAGCCATCGTTCTCAGAGATCCCTCAAAGGCTTTGAGAACTTCAGCAGCACAAGTAGAACATTGAAGGAGCCTGATGGGTACAGAGGATCTACCTCCTTCTCCTTTTGTGCCTTCAGTATGCCCTGTGGGTAGATTCAGATTCATGTCCAAAACTCTCTCAATTACTAAAGAAGAATGAGCCTGGTCTCACCAGGCTGGGTGTACACACATCATGAAGTTGGCAAATTATTCCAACCATGTGGAGGGCTATTTGAAGTCATCAGATCGTTAACCCTTCACCACAACTTTTGAAGGGGGCATCTTGTCCCCATTTAGAGATGATGAATCTGACTTGTGGCTTCGTCACTTGTGGTTTATTCTCATAGGAAGTGGTAGACACAAGATTTAAGTACAACCATCCCACTAAACAGATGGAAGTATTATACAGCTGAGGATGTTGAAGTTCCAATGGGTTAGGCAATTACCTATCCATAGTCATAAGTGTAGGCAGCAGGCAGCTGGAACCTTTCTCCAATGGCTTTCTCTTACCAGAAGCTCTTCCTAGAATCCCTCTGTGTGCCTGCCCATGCTCTCCCCTCTCTGCTTGGACCAGGAACTGAATATGGGTTTTAGAAAGAAACTTCCATGGCTTGTTGAGTGGTGGGTCCCTCTGAGCTGACATTCAGGGTTCCCAGAAAGCTGTTATAATCTCTAACATAGAGATGACTCTACCCAGCAGAGGACCTGATATGGAAAGCCCGAGTGTCAGGGCCATGGCCATTCAGAGCCATTCTTTGCAACCATTCTTGGGGAAGAAGCTCAAACTGCATAATCCAGGGAGCCAAAGGATGTTCTTCCCTCCTATAGCCTGGCTTCCTATGTCCTTCTTATCTCCACCCTGCACCCACCTCCACCTCCGTGCTTGGCATGCAGTCCAGGCCTGCCTGGTAAGCCCTTCCCTGTGACTCCCTTATCTTGGCCTCCAAGCCTCTGGCGCAAATCCTCTTTGAGTGACCCAGAAATGGTGACTATAGGGACACTCCAATATGTATGGAAGAGGTAACTTTAGAGGACACAGCTACATCTCCCAAGGAAGGTCTGTGTCCTGATTGCCAGCATCCTGGTAGGGATCAGGCCTTTAAAATTTAGATGATTTCATTTGAAAATTGTTATAACAGACCCTTGGATGCATAATGATCACTGTTTTCATCATGAGCAATAGCCTGTCTATTGTTTTCTCTTTAATTTTCTTTTCTTCCTCCCCCACACTTTTTCCTGTGGTTCAGGAACCCATCTTGTGCTCCACCACTGAGCCTCACCCCAGGCCAACTGTTTGACTTTGTGTTTAGACTGTGTTGTATTGTACCAGGCACTGCTGTATACATTCTCACACATTGATCTACTGTTTGAGAGCGGCCATGAGGTCACTGAAAGGGCTTTATGTTCTTTCAGTTGCACGTAGCAATAAGCCTGCCCAAAAGCCAGCAAAGGTGTCATTTTTGTAAGGACACATGACTCTCGCATGTGTGGCCTGATTCTAATGGTCACAGGATGAGCTCAGGATCTGATGTTATCTCTCTGGACTTGGTTCTCTATCATGTGTTGCTTCCACCCTGCTGTTTGCCCTCCATTGTGGTAAAATATGGCTGCCAGTCAGCACTGGGGCTATTCCTTCCTTCCCTGGACTTCTGAAAGGCCCCAGTTCAATTCCATTTCTACTGATTGGTCTGACAGGGCTCTGTGATTGTCACCAGCATCCTGACTAGCTGGATGTGTGCCAATGCCATCCCTGAAATCAGAAAAGAGAGCTAAAATGTTAAAAGAACACTTAAATGAAAATTGTCATGCTAAGCAACCCCAGTTTGCAGTATCTGAAAATGCTCAGGGAAGATCATCATACAAAAAGTTCTGTTTTCCTTAACATCTCTGAATAGCCTGTCTCCTCTTTGTTTCAGTTATGTGACCCAAGGCAGTGCTGACCTGCTGCCCCAGGCTTCAGTCACCTTGTCTATGAAATAAGAATAGTCCCCTGCACACAACACACACACACACACACACACACACACACACACACACACACACACACACACACACACACACACACACACACACACACACACGGTGCAGTAAGACTTAACGGGAGTGTAATGCCTGCAGAAACCACCAGCTTTCACTTGTCACTAATCAACTCCAGCTTGTCTCTAGCTCAGCCCAGGTAACCACTGCTGGCTTTAGGAGAAAGAAGAAAAACGACAGATCAGAGCTCTTTACAGGGTCCCCGACCACGCCTCAAAAATGAAAGAAGATCCTGGGAGTGGGGGCCCAGAAGGTTCTGTGTCTATGAGCCAAGTTTGGGAACTGACCCACCCCCACGATGAAGGGTAATGCCTGAGGAGAGCTCTTTGTAGGCAGCTACCCAGAAAACCACAGCAACTCTTCTCACCTCAGAGCCTGTCTCCTGTGAGAGACAGTCAGAAACTCCAACCAAATAAGGCCCCAAGCTGGGTGGGAACTTGTATGCACAGTGTTTATATAGATTAGAAGGTCTCTGTTGACTCACAGCCTAAACCTCTGAGGCTTTGCAGTTCATCAAAGCTTAATGTTCCATTTCATGATGTTCCTTGCCCATTACTGAGTGGCTCTGTCAGCTCTTAGAGGGGAAAACTTTCCCCTTCGGGGTACAGTTCTCCTATCCTGAGCCTGAAAGCCTCCCGTCGCTAAGGGCATCTGCTCTCTGTGCTCTGGAGCAGTACAGATGTGAGAAGTCACCACATTACCTCTTTTGATCAGCTCATCTGCCAGGTCTTGGAACAGTTGCAGAGCACCCGGACTCCCATCAGGGAGAGGGAAAGAAGAGTCATGTGAAGCCTGGAATGATGTGCCAGCACACACAGACCCCCCCCACCCTAGGCGAGTCTATTCATAGGAGGCTCGCTCTGAGCCAGAATTTGGGCTGGTGAGAAGAAGTCAACTTGTCAATGGTCTTGGGAATTGCTGCTGAAGGCTAGGGAGGGATTGTCTCAAAATGATCCTGAAGATATGGTTATGCCCAGTGTGAGATCATACTAGAAACTTGTGCACAGACAAAGGCTTCTGGCTGGGGAAGAGTCAGTCAGGAGTGAAGGAATCTACATTGCAGAGGGCTTGCAACTGTTGCATCCCCTACCACACTAGAAGGGTTTCTAATGCTCAAAGCAACTAAGAAAAAGGGAAAGAGAGGCAATAACCTGAGAGAAAATATTTGTAAACAGACTCATGTTCTCATGACACTCACTTGCTTTAGGAACCTTGTAACAAGGGCATACAGGAAGCAAATATATAAGGAAAACTAATGGTAAATGATCAGTAAAAAGCCAGACGTCTGGGGGATGTTGGCCATATTAGATTGCATAGTTGGGAGAGTGTTTGTAAAGTAGTCCTTTACATTAAACAACTTGAGTTAAAAAAAAAAAAAAAAAAAAAAAAAAAAAAGGCCAGTCATTTGGGGATCCAAAGGGAACATTCTCCAAAGAGCTGGAAGTGGAAACAAGCTGTGATGAAGAAAATGAGCAATAGCTCTTTCAGAGTGGGAAGGGGGCTAATGAGACCCTCAAAGCTAGGTTAGAGCAGGAGCAGGGAAAAATCTGGTCCTCTAGATGCTGTGCAGGGAGCAGCACTCTGTATTCAGTGTTGTGTCTCGTAAGGATGTGAGAGCCCTGTACTCACTGTCAGTGAATGGAGGTACCATACAGAGTTCTTAGTTGCAAATAATGAAGTGAGTTGGTTGGCTTTACTAGAAAATGAAAAACTCACCTGAAAACTATATTGTGGGCTTCTCTGGTGACTCCGTGGGTAAAGGAGCTTGCTGTCAAGTCTGAGGGACTGAGTTTGATTCCCAGGACCCACACACAGACAACTGACTGTGACATGAGTGTGTATGCACACAAGTGTGTGCGCGCATGCACCACACAGAATAAGATAAATAAATGTAATAACCATTTTCCTAAATAATATTGGTCATCTCATGGATATTTTAAAGGTTCTAGAGAAAGAGGAAGAAATAACAAAAAAGCACAACTCAGGGTCAAGGGTAGAGCTGACTCCTTAAGCCACAGAGCCACCCAGATGCCCCTGAGGTCAACTTGTGTGTGTGGAACCTACTCCAGCCTCATACAATTGTCTCAAAAAGAATTTTTTCCCAAAGTGTCCTGCTTTAGATTTCTTCACCACCCACTGGACTCTCCTATGTATGTCAAGTGACAAAGCCTGTGCCACCATCCTATACCCAAGTTACAAAAGAAACTGGGAACTTGAGTTTTCTAGGTTTTTAGCTTCTGGGAATAATAAAACTACCAGAGGTGGAATTTCCCCCAAACTAAAGGAAGATATTTTTACAATATAGAATTAGAAAGTCCGAAAGGGGAGGGAGAAACCCACAGAATGGAGTGAATACAAATATAAATTCCAGTGGCTATGCATAAGGGAAGGTTCCAAAGAAGGAAATGGTGGGGGAAATAATATATTATAATCTCAAAAAATTTTAAAAATATATAAATTCCAATTAGGCTGTTGCAGTAACTCAAATGAGGAATAATAGAAGGCTTGACCGGCCTGGGTGTGCTAACAGTAGGGATTCTCAGAGCAAGGCCCATGGCCAGCAGCTTCCATGTCTTCTGAGAACTTTATTAAAAATGCAAATGTCAGGTCTCAGCCTGAACTCTCTTGACTCTGAATCTTGAAGAAAGAAGGGCACAGCCATTGAGCCGCATGCATGTGTGCTTGAGTGTCTGTCTGTCTGTGTGTGTCTGTGTCTTTGTGTGCAAGCTGGTGGGGAATGTTGGGAGTCTTCTATCACTCTGGCACAGCATGAAGAAGGACAGGTATAAGGACAGAAGAAGGAAAAGAAGCCTCACGCAGGCTAATACCTTTCTCCCTTTCCAGCCATAGTAATTGTCTAGGACTCTCACAAGAAACCCATTTATATGACAAGGACAGGTTCACTAGACCCCTGTGCAACCCACAGACCCTGGCTGTGCCTTACCAGACTCCAATTCTACCCACAGCATCTCCAGAGCCACCTCATCTATCCCACTTCCAAAAGGAAATGGGGGTGGATCTTACCAAGATTTTGTGATGTAATTTGAGAGCAAGCAAAATGGTATGTATAGTTAATGATTAGGCAATTAATTGTTTACTGCGCCTTGCGGAACCTGATGTATCCCTACTAGGTGCATCTTATCCTGCCCACAGACTCTCTCTTAAAACACATACCATCTCCAACACACACGTAAGCTGTCTTGCTTCCTTCTGAGTGCCTTTCTCTCTTTTAACCCTTGTGATTAAGCCTATGTTTATATCTTTTTATGTATCTTTATGTCTTTAATAAAACATCCATCTCTCCCCATAAACAGGCCAATCCTGAAATTCTTTTCAGCAATGAAGGTCTAAGTTAAGGTCTAGAAAAACTTCTCAGGCTGCTGATGGTGTCAGCATGGTGTGTCTCTGTCCCCTCACTGATGACATCCTTCGCCTTATTTTGTGAGGCAGGGTCTCTCATTGAATGGATAGCTCACCAACTTGGCTAAACTGGCTGGCCAGAAAGCACCAAGGAGTCTCTTCTCTCTGCTTCCTGAGTACGAGGGTGATAGATTGGTACCTCTGGACCTGGCGTTTGACATGAGTGAGTGCTCAGGACTTTGTGCTTGTATAACAAGCCCTTTCCTGACTTGACAATCCCCCAGCCTCTGCAGTTAGTCTTTACAGGCCACCTACATGGTTGTGATGCCTACTACCATTTAGTTCAGGGATGTTTGGAAATTTTCTACAGATCTTGATGGATTTGACATGGAATTGGAGAAGACAGTAGGATCCGGAGAGCAACTTGATCTTTCCTTAGTTGCTGATTAGACACTTGGACCTTCTGCCAAGCTGGGGAGACTAACTGGAGCTGATTGGGGGAATGAAAATTTGAAAATTCTTTGATAGAAATACATAATTCATTAGGCACAGGGTGGCGTGTGGGAATCAAGTATACAGTTGGATGAATTTGGTGTTTGGAGGAGAGATTTTATGCTGGGGAGATAGGTAAGGAGGCATCAATATTTAGAAAGTACTTAAAACTGGTAAGGTTGGTGGAGGAGGGGATATCCAAAAAATGAAATGAGATTTGAAACTATGAGTGTATGCTGAAGTCTGCCCAGAAGCCTGGTATGAGGAAGTCAAGCAAGTGTGGCTGTGAGCCCCATAGACGTGGTGACAGGAGAGCAAGAAAAGATGTTTCCAGGAAAAGGTCAAGGTCCACACTGATCCAAACAAGAAACAAGCAGAGGACTCAGAGACCATGAGAAGGCAGTGTTGCTCCTGACAGCCTGGGATTGATGGAAGATGTGGAGGCCCACAGCATTTTTGAATTCCTTCCTCTGACTGAAGACCTAAGAGAACCATCTCCCACAAGAGGAGCTGGGGTCCTGAGTCACAGTCTGAGCCTACAGGGAAGAGATGCTCCCCCTTCTAGTTAGGAGGCCATTCTAGAGTGAAGCAATGCCTACCTGTGTTGCCCACAGAAGACCCTTTCCTAAGAGCAAACTACTTCTCTCCCTGGTTTAATAAAAAGCACTGATTGACCAAAGGCAGGCAGGAAGTGTGGGTGGAGCAACCAGACTAAAAACTCTGAGAACAGGAAGCACAGAGCAGAACACCAGAGAGAAGCCAGAAGAAGCAGAGGACAACTATGCTGCTCTAAAGAAAGGTACCGAGCCGCATGGCTGAACAGGATGACAGTCATGGGTTAGATTAAGGGTAAAGAGTTAGCAAGTTATATGCCTGGGCCTGAGGCCGATCAGCCTAAAACTATTGAAAGCATCTGTGTGTCTCTGTGGGACTGCGGGTCTGCAGGTCTGTGGGTCTGTAGGTCTGTGGGCCTAGACCTTGAGGTTAGGCCTGAAAGTTTGGGCCAGAAAACCTACTACTACACTACCCAATCCCCTTGTGTCTTCCAGACTGCAGGAAAATAAGATCAAAATTTCTCCAAGGATTGGCATTATGTCACAGGCCTTAGGACATTAAAGCACTAAAGCCATGCCAGGCACACAATGAACTCCACCCAATCTAAATGGAAAGGACCGGGATGATGATGGCCCCATCTCAGAAACTGAAGGTTTTCAGGAGGCTATTCCCCCCAACCTTTGCTCTGGGCCCTTCCAAGTCCGGTGAGAGTGCACACTGCAACCTTGAGATGCCAAGATGTGTTGCCTAACCCTTACTTAGAGGCATTTTGATGGTAGACAACCTGTGTTCCCCCTTCTGATCAGTCCTGAGAACAATGCCAACCATTTCCTGTAATGAAAGCAACTAAAAATACTTTTTGATGATGGAGATGGTATAAGTTGAGCAACACAGAACAGAATACGGAAATGATACCAAGAAGCACCCAGCCAACAAATCAAATAGCCCACCTGGCTTTCATCTCTTAGAAGTGCCCGAAGACTCAATATTTTTTTCCCTTCTCCTGGAGGCTGCAGCACATCTTTCTGTGTACACTCACTCCATCTAGTAGAGAAAATAATTTAGTCAGCCATGACTAATGGCAAATGATTGCATCAAATAGTTGCCAGCAATTTGAGCAGCAAAATAGCATAGCTTTCTCTTCTTCATGGGCCTCAGAGGAGCTCCAATGACTCAAGGAGTGTTCCACATTTTGGACACTCAACAATCTCCTCCCAATTTATGATCCAATTGATATTAATGTTATAATCAGATACATTCCTAATACTATCAGTGAGAAATGTGATTGTCCTGCTAAACAAAACTATGCAGTAATGTATTTTTACTCCCACCTCTGATATATAAGACAAAGCCACTGTCCCCAAAACCCCTCTTCAATTGAAGAAACTGAGGCACAAAGAGAAGAAGGAACATCTGAGATTGTGTCGCCAACCAACCCAAGGCCCTGCTTGTCTGATGCCATGGTACTCAACACACTCTCCTTCCAGGATATGGCTCATTCGTCTCTATTGAGGCCTCAGGCCTGCCATGAGGAACACTCTCTTTTTCTTTGCAAATAAATTTTTCCTCTTTGCCTGTCTGGAAAAGGTGGTTCAGCAGCCAACTCAGTGAGCAGTTCTGTGACTTAGGAACAAATATGTAGCAGGGCTGAGTCTCTCCAGATGTTGAGCTAAATAAGGCACCAGAGGATCTCTTGTATCTGCAACTCTTAAAGCCAGACTAGGAGTGGAGGGGGCACCAGAACACTCAAGATGATTAACATTTTTATTCAAGAGTCCCTACCATGTGCCAGAAGCCTCACAGAGGACAGGGGTCAGGATAAAGAACTGAGCCCTGTGTGATTAAACTTGAACATTTTCTACCTTTCATGGCCTCACCCTGTAGGAATACTATCTACCCCTGCACTATTGAACTCGAGTGGCTGTTCAAGTGTGTTGGCTGATGCAATGACAGAGTTGACGCATACCTTCCAGTTTGTGGTCTGCCATCATAGACTGGCAATATCACCAAGACAGGCTGCCCTGGAGCCCAGAGATCTAAAAAAGTCAAGCTGACTGAAAGTGTGATGTGTGAGCTGTTGTTTTCAGATTGCTGTTACAACAGCCTTACCTAGCCTTGTCTCACTGGGAAGCCTATGGAAATTCCAGAGCTGGTACTTAGTAGAGACAAAATGGCTCCCCAGTAACATTAATACATGCTTCACAAGGCTACAAACTATGCCAGTGCTATGCATGTATCATCTCTATTGTCACAGAGAGCCTGTAGCTATATAAAGTTCTTACCCAAATTTTGAATGAAGGGATGCTACAGCCTGTTTTCTGGTGCTTGAACAAAATACCTGAAGACAGATCATCTAGAAAGAGCAAAGGTTTATTTGGCTACAGCTGCAGAGACAGGAAAGCCTGTGAGCACATTGCTGCCATGTGCCTGGTAAGGGCTTCTTACTGAACCATAACCTAGTACAGGGTATCACATGGCCCAAAGGGGCAAGCTTGTTCCTGCCCATTTATATGCCTGTCCCTATCATCCACTAATGCTATGTTGGGGTCCTGCCTTTCTGTCTTCTTCTTATCTCAATTACCTACCAAATGCCTCACCTCCAAACTCCATTAGCATATGACTTTGGAGATTAACTTTTAGAGGGTACAATCAAACCATAAGGACATTTCAGCTCACACAGCTGATAAGGAAAATGCAGATAAACCCAGCCAGATGGTCCCCTATCACTGTCTTAAGCTCTTGATAGCTAAATCATGCTGTATCCTTCTTCAATTAATGGAGTTGAGACATTAAGAGAATAAAGTAAGCTTGCTAACCAGGATGAGCCTGTCAGATGGTACACACTCACACTTAGAAAGTCACAAGAAAGATGTAATCCACCCCAAGCGATGACCAATCATATGTCAGGCACTTTGTGTGTGGACCAAAGAGATGGGAGGAGGCAGGATTTCCCATTGCTCTCTTAGCTCTGCTTACCTCTTTCCTCAGCCCAGAGCTCCTACAAAGCTGTTGACTCAGTTTCCACAGCCTCTGGAGATACAATGAGGGTAGTACCTACAGGAATGTGAGGGCAAAAGAGAATAAAATCTTTAGAATGAAGACCTTTCAAGATGGTGAACTCAGATTCTTAGAATCCATGACAGGACAGGAGAAACCAACCAGTGTGTGTGTGTGTGTGTGTGTGTGTGTGTGTGTGTGTGTGTGTGTGAGAGAGAGAGAGAGAGAGAGAGAGAGAGAGAGATACAATAAGATTTTTGGGCCCTGGGCTGCCAGAGATCTAGACCCACTGACATGCCATCCCCAACTGCTTAGCCGCCTGCTGCTCCTTAGGCTCCCCCAGAAATGACTCAGACACTTGTATTAAGTTTATGTTGTTTGGCCTATGGCTTAGGCATATTGTTAGTTTTTTTTTTTTTTTAATCTTAACCCATTTTCATTAATCTGTCTTGCCATGTGTCCCATGGCTCACCTGTGTTTCTTATATGGGGGGGGGGGGTGGCACGTGGCTCAATCTGACTCCGACTCTACCCTTTTTTAAAAAATTTATTTTGATTCCCCACCTACTTCTTCTAAGGTGCCTGTCATAAGCTAGACTGGCTCTTTATTTAAAGATTGATATTCACACCACACAGAAAGACTTTCCCACATCACCTCCCCATTTCTGTCTAATCAAAAAGAAAGGCTTTAATTTTAACATAGTAAAATTATATCTAATCTTTAACCATTATCCACTAGTAGTAGAGGGGAAGCTTAAACTGTGGGCTGCAGTTCCTCAACTACAAAATGGGAGGAATAATACCTGCTTGACACTATTGCAAAATTAGAAACGCTGCTCAAAAACATTCCACTATGAAGGAAGTCATCATCCAATGAAAACGGCTGCTGCTAATGGAATCTACCACCGTCTGAATGCCATGTCCCTCTCACCCTTGCTGAAGCCCATATGCCCTCCAGCATGGTGCTACTGGAAGGTAAAGAACTTCACTGCATAAGAGTAAACAAATGTGCCCTTGAGTGGGACTGTGGGAGCTTGGCTCCTTCTGCTGCTGATTGACTTCTCGGTCACAAGGGGAACAATTTATTCCACTCAGAATTCCTGCCATGTCAAACAGTCTTATCACAGACTAAAGGGATGGACCCTACCTCTAGGACAGGTGCTTATAAAACTTCAAGTCCCGATCAACTTCTCTGTAGAAGTCACTTACCTCAGGCATCTGTTAACATGATGGGTAGCTGATCTACACTGAAACTATCTGCTGTGAGTATCAGCTGGGCAGGAGTCATGTTTTGCAGGGTGTGTTGGGCATGTGACTTTTAACCTCACCTGAGCTGATAATTATCAGTTCAAAGACTGTGTTAAAGAAAAAAATAGAAAAAAAAACCTCAAAAAGCAATGGATATAAGCACTAGAGAGATGCCCCAGCAGTTGAAAACATTCGTTGCTTATGTAGGGGACCTAAGTTCAATTGCCACACTCCCATGATGGTGCACAATCATCTGCAGCTCCCAGGAACTCATGTGTTATGACTTCATGCATCTAAAATAAGATTATACCTTGGGAAAATGTATGAATAGAGACCAATATAAAGCAGACTATTTATTGTAAAAGAAAAATGACAATGAATTTGTGCATGATTTTTGCCCCTCACTGAGAAACAGTGAGTCTGTTTCTTAGCCCCTGACTCTGGGCTTGATAGTGCAATTCACTTCTGACAGGACAGTAGCAAATGTAAACTAGAAGAGGGCCTCGAGTCTGCCTTTCCTCACCTCCTTGAGACAACCAGGAAAGAAAGCTTTCCTGAAGATGAGAAGCAGTGTGGAGTAAGAATAGACGAGACATCTAGTACGTGAAGAATGATCCCAAGAGAAACTAGTCAGTAAACCACCCTGCGATGCCCAGCCCATATTTTCAAGTCAGAGTCATGAGCAAGCACAGTAACCATGGTTTAAAACAAGTATTGGCGTTCTTTTGTTCTACACTAAGGAGAAGTGATATGTTAAATCACAAGATTTTGTAAGAACTCCTGGGCTCACAAGTCCTCATTCTCTTAGCGCTAGCTCTTAAGTCACAGGTGTGTCCCATAGTCCAGATTGCCGTTGTAAGTAACTGATCCTGTTTTTCTCACAGGTCAGTGCCTGTGGATGCCAGTTTCAGTGGTCTCCAAGCTCAAGCTAGCTCTGCTCTACTCAAAGCCTGCTAGTCTACTGTCCTTCTGGCCCAGTGAGCTTTCCTGGTATCTTTCAGGCAAATTCGACTCACCCTGTGCTAGCTGGAGCTGTCATCTGTCACCTGAACCCCACCCCTAGCTCTTGGTTCACAAAATTCACCTCCAAAGAGCTCTGAACCCTCTAGAGGATGTGAACAGGCTGAAGTTCCCATATGGAGAGCACCACGGTGGTCTGCAGAGAAGAAAAAGAGGAGGAAGCTTTACCATCATGGGATGACCCGTGTAGGAGTCTTCCGAGCTCAGCTTTACACTCAGTTTCCCCCCAATCCACAGACTCAGCAACCAGAGAAAGTTCTGTCAACACAGGAGACTTTGAATTATTCCTTGTTAGCTTGAATTCTAAAGCCATGTGTCATCTGCTAGGAAAAACCAGTAAGCAGGTCCCGTTCTTCACCACCAGCCTAAAGCTATCCAGATGCTTGAAGAAAAAGGAAGTGAAAGTCACTTTCCCGGAATATTCCAGAGCACAAAGGAGGCTGAGTGGTTCAATGGTTTTCCTTGTGACTGTTTTGTGTATTATGCATGTATGTATGTAAGTATATAATGAGATTGTGTGTGTGTTTGTGCCTGTGCCTGTGTGTGCCTGTCTGAGTGTATTTAGATGCAGATTGCTTATGCCATGATACATGTGTGGAGGTCGGAGGACAACTCTGTGGAGTTGGTTCTCTTCCACCCATACATGAGTTCCAGGAATGAGACTCAGCTCAGGCGTGTAAAGTAAGCACTTTACCTCATGATCTGTCTCTCTGGCCCCAGGGTCTGTCTTCTCAGTAATTGCTACTCTGTCTGCCAGGTTCAAAAGCTTCCAGGGATCTTCCTGTCTCCTTCCACTTTGCCATTGAAATTCTGGGGTTACAGAGATATACTACCATGCCAGGCTTTACAAGCATTCTTGTGATTCAAGCTCAGGTCTTCACACATGTGTGGCAAGCGCCTCACCCACTGAACCCTCCTCAAGCTGTTGCTGGTGATGATTAGGACTTCGTTTCTCTGTTTCTTTTTAAGTTTAATCACTTTCAGAACAAAGGTAATAGAAAGAAAAGCGTTTGTCAGATTGACTTTGCTTTTGCGAAGGAAGAACCTGTTCAGAGGAAACTCAGGAGAAGCTCCTCCATCAGGACTACGAATCCCTGACATAAACTGTGAAGAGAAAAGAGCAGAGCAAAAAGAAGACAATAACCCAGGGGTCTTCGCATAGTCATCTTTCCAACCCCCAAACTTGTTTGAAACAATAACGATTATGCTGGACCTTGACTCTGAGTCAACAATTTGGGCTGGGCACAGGCTGAGTGGTTCATGTGTTCATTTCTCTCGGGGTCATTATTCAGGTTGTAATTATCTGGCTTGTTCCTGTTCTTTAAGCCAATTTCACAGGCAAGATGCAAACGAAAGAAACCTATGTTTGTTCTCACTTCACAAATGGAGCAACAGAGGACTGGAGGGACTAAGGGTGAGGTCAAAGGTCACAGGAATCTTGACTCAAGTCTACCAGTTTTATTGCCAAGATCCTGCTTTTTCTACTCTTGAGAAGTTTTTCCAAGAAGGAAACAGTAGGAGCTGAGTTGGGGTTAAGGTGGATAGTGTCGCGCCCCTGAATAAATAACTCTATAGCTTTCTCAACTCTCAGGATGTGTATACTAATACCTCCCAAAGTAAAATGTAGTTAGAGATGTATGTGTGAGGATTACTTCCCAAAGTATATATCAAAAAATGTCAATATATCAAAAAATGTCAACACACACGGATGAGGCAGGGGTGGGGGAGAATCCCTTGATGGGTAAATTCGAACTGTTTCTTTTCTTGAATGATACCTCAGAAATTTTAGTGTGCTTACAGAGAACCATAAATGTCTCAGGGAAGGGTATGCTGTTAGTCAGATGATGCCCTAGGCTACGGTAACAAAGCATTCCCAAAGTACAGAAGTAAAGTGCAGGGTGGAGTTCATTTCTCTGGTGCATCCAAACTCAGAGCAGTGATCGAGGCTGCCAACCTCAATTCACATCTTTCAATACCATACCAGCTCAGGTAGGGCAAGGTGGGCTAGACAGTGCTAAACAATATGGCAGCTACACACATCTCCATGCTTCTTTCCAGTGGTCTGAGTTTGCCTATGTCGACTGCTGTAGTTTGGACCTATGACCCATGTCACTCAGAGTAGTGCTATCAGGAAGTGGTAGAACCTTTAAGAAATGGGGCTAGTAGATGCTGTGTCATTGAAGACATTCCCTGGAAGGGTATTGCGGACCCAGTGAATTCTTTGATACATGGTTTGATTTGTTTGTGACTTTCTCATCATGGACTAGAACTCCTAAAACTGAGCCAAGATAAACCTTTCCTCTTCATAACTGGATTACCTTAGGTATTAGTTATAGCAGATAACTCCTGGATAGAACCAGATACAAGAGAGACTTGGAAAGGCAATCTTCAGTTAGATGTCTAAGTGTCTGGTTTGAAACTCTTGAATCAAGCCTCCTGTCTTCTATTATCAAAATTCATAGAGGGTATGCAAGTATCATCATAAGTATCATCAACAGTTTTCCATATATATTTATCCATCAAAGTTTATATGTAATATATATATATGTCAGGACTTATGTCTTATTATGTATTGCATCAGCCAGGATAGAAGAATTAAAAATGCAACAAGCTCCCCCAACCCCCCTGCAGTGCTAAAACAAAAGAGCAAGAATTGGATTCTTATATATATCCACAGGGGGATGGAGAATCTAACTACCCTTCTCTTTGAGAATAAGCTTGATGTTCAAGCTTGAGCTCATCTCTTAGAGGATGATCAACCACACCAATTAGACATGAGCCATCCAGCTAAGATCCTCCAATATCATCTCAGCCAGCCTAGCAGCCAACTGCAAGTGTGCGATGGACCCAGGTAAGCCAAGGCCAGGCTGATGACTCATAGCTAGGTACATGTTTACTTTACGCTTAAGTTTAGGGAGGTATAATACATGCAAAAGCCAGCATAGTTATTTAAACTTAAAAGAGATTTACTAAAAGGTTGTATCCTTGAGGGACTCAGACACCCTATGCCTTTGCCCAAACCAGACCATGGGAACTGGCTTGTCAAGTATACTTTTGTGCCTGCCACTGTGGACATTACTGCAGCTGCACCCTGACCTAGGCTCTAGCTGCTGCCACAGGGGACAGTGACCACCTGTTTGCAGAAGCAGGTCATGCTCAGGCGAGTCATTCTACAAAATATAAGACATAAAGGCAATGGCACTGAGACAACAAAGCCACAGGCCCCAGCACAGGAGCCCCCTCCCCCCATGGTACTGGGTATTCACCTGTTTGCAGACTATAAGGAGGTTCAACACAGGTATCCTAAGGTATAGGTAACACTTTGCCACCAGCCCTGACTGTAACATTTCAGTACTAACAACCAACCCCAGTGCAGCCCAGCTTTCTCTGCTACCTCAGTCTGACTACAAGACACAAATATGAATTTGATCTGTCCCCTCATATTTCAATTAGACAACATTATGATGGTGCTGGGGGGTGTTGCTCTTTATGAGAGCCTTGTGCCATTAAGAATGGCCAAAGCCTTTCAAGAGAAGATCAGTCAGCATGAGCGCAAGGTAAAAAGTGAGGCCATGCCTCCTGGTTTGCCTTCTCTTCACTCACCCACTTTCTCCTCTTTCCACCATGAAAAAGCTCATGAGTCCTCTTTAGCAGCTGCACAGATACAAGTGCCTTGCTCTTGGACTTCCCAGCTTCCAGGAACATGGATTGCTACAGCTCAGGTACTCTGCTTCAGATGGACTGAGAGAAGAGACTAGAATTTCATGTTTAACTTCAGGTTAATTGCTGTGCAATAGTCATCCTGCGGAATGTTTTTTAAGGATACAAAGCTGTGTTGCATTCTTTGGTGTTGCATTTGTTTAACTCTGTGAAGCTGTGTCACTGTGCCTGTCTAAAACACCTGATTGGTCTAATAAAGAGCTGAACAGCCAATAGCTAGGTGGGAGAGAAAAATAGGTAGGGCTGGCAGGAGATTAAATAGGAGGAGAAATCTAGGCATGAGAGGAAGTGAAGAGAGAGAGAGAAGGAGGCCAGGAGCCAGCCATTCAGCCACATAGCCAGCCACAGAGTAGGAAGGAAAGAAAGGTATAAAATAAAGAAAGGTAAAAAGCCCAGAGGCAAAATATAGTTAAAGAAAAATAAGATAAATGGGATAATTTAAGTTAGAATAACTGGCTAGAAACAAGCCAAGCTAAGGGCAGGCATTCATAAATAAGAATAACTTTCCATGTATTTATTTGGAAGCTGGGTGGTGGGCCCCTAAAAGAGAAAAAAATTACAGTTAATTATTGTGTCAGTTTCCAGGCATCTGGCAGTAATGTCTTGTCTAGCAAAATCTATAAGTCACCATAATTTTTTTTAACCAAAAACATTTGTGGAATGAAAAACAAAATGATTCACTCCACTTTGGTAAACTGGTTGGACTGGGGCTTGGTCACCTTCTCTGGCTAGAAACATTCAATAAGAGAAGAAGACGGAGACACTGAAAGTGAGAAAGGGCTTGAGGAAGAACTAGCAAACAGTGCTGTGTGATACTCTGACCCTTCATCATCCTCCGTTCATGTCCTAATGGTGGTGTAACATAAGAAGCTGTGTGCTCAAAGGACTGATCATTAGTGTACTCTGAAAACAGACATGTTCCAAGAGGTAACCAGGTAACCAGCCAACCAGTTTGCCTAAAAAGGGTCTTTCAGGGAATGGTAATTGCCATGCTAAGACTGGCAAAGCCCCCAAGAAAGCCAAGGTAAACTGGTCACCTATACCAAGGCCAGTGAGTATATGAGCTATATCGTGTTCCTTAGAAGGAGCTATGGGGAACCAGAAAGGTCTGAATGAGGTGGCAGTGCTGATTATTCATCTCTTCTTCAGCTGGCTGTGTGTTTGAAGACCCTCAGTGTTTCAACTCCATGACACAGCTGAAGCCAGTAGAACCCTCTCACCTGTCCCCCGTCCCAGATGAACTATCGATCATGCTGGCAAGCGCTAGAAGCCTGGGGGACTCAGAAAGGAACAGATGTGGTATGCTTGGGTTGCACCTCTGTTTAAGAAGCTAAGTTTGGGGATGTGAGACCATGGGAAATATCATACTATGGGTGAGTAGGACTTGCTACATGTCATTTCACATCACTATACCTCAGCTATCAGAGCCAAAAGACTGGAAATCTGGCCCAATATTGAATAGGCCTCCAGCTAGGGTTTATAGGATCGATATTCACTCAATAGTTTCAAGTCAACAGAAATAACTGGCTAGAACTTCCAAAGCAGCCTCTAAAAGCAAAAGCAAAGCAAACTGGCTTGAGGGAGCTGTGTAGTACCTTTTAGCCTCTTTTCCCCTGGTAATTTATTTCTAAGTTATTTTTTATGTTAAAACAAAACAAAACCTTGCCTCAGATTTCAGGATTGCTGATGAAAAATAAGCAAATAATATTGTCGTGTTTGTCCTTATAAACAGCCTCTGCCACCAAGAAACTTCCTAATCCTCAGCCCAGGCTGGGAAAACGGCTTGTGTTTGCATTTTAACCTTACAGGGAATGTTCAGATTTTTCCCCTTTATACTGACACTTTCACTTCCCTTGCTAGGACCAAGTGGCTCACACACACGCGGGTGATGGTGCTACCTCTTTCCAGGACATCTCAAGACCTGTTTCAGAGAAGCCCAGAGAAGCCCAAGTTGAGAGATTCTTTTTGTTGATGACTGGGTTGTTCTATCCACAACTGTTGAGGTGAGTGGCTGTCACGGATACCTTTAACACACTTCAGCTCAAGACCTGTGTGTGTTACTGGGCCTGAGCCCAGGGCCCCACACATACTAAGTAAGCATTCTGCCATAAGCTCCTGTGCTTGACTCAATAAGCAAACTCCTTTTTGATGTTCCTGTCTCAGGATGTGTGCAGTAACCATTTCCTTTGTCATGAAATCTCTGCATAGAACGTTCTCTCATCTCCCTTTCTCTCTGAAGAGACCAGCTGAAGGGAATAAGTAGCTGGGCTGTCTGTTCCGGGAACAAGCTTCTTCTCCCTGGCTCCTGAAGCCAACAGCAAAGCTTCTGCCTCAGATCCCTTCACCTCACCTCATGTCCTCCTTAGAAACAAACCTTCCTCTACACAGCCTCACAGAGAAACACTAAGAGTTTTCTGTAACCAAATATATTTACGATCCCTCTGACTATTTAAAGTTGTAGACGTTTCTTTCTAAATTAATTCATCTTAAAATGCATGCTGGGAGATGATACTGAGCAACATGACTATTTGCCTAAAATGGGCCACTTTCTTGAAGCCCTTAAAGTTGCTGGGCTAGATGAGGTAACAGACCTTGTATCTATTCTCCTCAAAATGTAAACTAGTTGTGATATTACAGCATTATTTGTCCATTTATTCATTCATTCACTCATTCATTCATGTGTTTACTGTACTGTTGCCAAGCACCTACTGTATACTGGTATCTAGGAAACAAAGCAACTGTTTCCCAAGCCCTAGCCCCAGAGGAGGGGTGAGGGAGTGAAGTAAGAACACTTGAGAATAAGGGATGCGTTATATCTATTACATCATATGATTATGACTGCACACAAAACAATCCTGGGATCTGCACCCTGGATACGAGACAGAGCAGGTGACTCCTCTACTGGACATCACCCTGACCTATGCTAGGGGTGCTGTGTTCATGCCAAATGCCTCTTTCAACATTGAAATGGAGACATTTAAGAAAGACCAGGAAAAAAAAAAATAAGTCTACACTTTAAACAATGGAAAATAAAATCAAAAAAGGAAATTTAAGAAGCAGAACAATGCCCCACAGGAAAGTTAAAGGGCATCTGAGTGAGGTATAATCTAGTGAATGGGATTAAGAACTAGCATTTTTGTGAGCTACATTTTCACTAAAAAGTAATGCAAGGGACCCTAAAATTTCCTGGAGATTAAACTTGAGGCTGTTGTTTTACATGATGTGCGTGTTTAAACAAAAGTCAGGGCTCTCTAAAGAACAGGCATGGACAAGGTGTGAGGGATGCACACCTTCAATCCTAGCACTCTGGAGACACAGACAGGCAAGTCTCTGAGTTCAAGACCCACCTTGTCTATATACCCTGTTCCAGCTAGGGATACATAATAAAACTACACAACAAAACTATGTCTTTAAAAACAAAAAGAAAGAAAGAAGAAAAAAAAAAAGTTCAAGTTTTGCCGTCAATACCATTTGCCTACAAACAAATCTTTAATGCTTCATTTTTGGTGGCCTCATTTTTTCCTATTCCTAAACTGGGGGTAACAAAACTCTCCATTGGAGCCCAGTTGCTCCAAAGATATGAGATGCTATGTATACCTCACTAGCAGGGTACTCAGGGAACAGCAGGGCTAAGGTACCTTTATCTTTTGGGTGGTGTTGGTGGTTTATAGTGATTATAATTTACAGGATTGAGTGGTCTGAACAGAACACTTAGATGCAGAAGAAATCCTGAATTACCTCATGTGTAACAGTGAACATGAAGCTTGTTTCTTCCTAATTTTATTTTGATATTCACTTGGGATGACTCTTAAATATATATATATATACATATATAATGTATATATGTATATATTCACCATGTGTTGTTACTAAGAAGCCTTTGAGAATTAATCATGTTGGTTAAAATTCACCCTTCACCCTGGACAGTAATTGTAAGCCACAGAACTTGGATTAGAACTGCAGGGGGATTTTTACCACTCTTCTTCAGAAGACTTCAAAAACAATGCACATTTTCCACATAGACCAATAATTTTTCAGTGGGAGTTCATGGAGAAATCTTCGCTCTAAGGAGGAAGGGAGCTTTAAGCAGGCTTACAACAGACATTTCCCAGAGGATAATCTACCTGTAGGTGACACAGAAAAGTATGAACAACCAGATATTCCAGGTAATTCACCAGAGAGTCAGAGTCCAGAGCCAATGAAGGCCGAGGAAGAGTGAGTGAATAGTGTGTTCTGCTCCCTCTGAGCTCGACAAGGAGGAAATTGATGCTGGAGGGATCCTCAGTGAAAGCCCAGAGGGCAAGCCTTCTGCCTGGTGTGCACATCTCCCAGCTAGTCTTTGCCAGGGTGTACTGCTTAGTTAGCTATATGAACAAGCCCAAAGCTGGCTGCTAGGCCACAGAACCTTTCAGTAAAAGACTGCAAGGCAGCAAGGGGACTGTAATCAAGATCTCAAGGTTCCTCCTACCCTTCTGCATTCATGATCCCATGCAGGAAACGTGCAAACATGGATGGAACTAAACATCTTGCCAGGTGGTGGTTTATGATATATACATACAGCTCCTGACTCACAAAGGGAATCGACAGGAGAGGCCATACATCCAAACAGCTGCCGCCATCCGCCGGACCCCACTACTCTGCAGCTGCTGTGAGCTGTGTGAGAGAAAAAAAATTTGAAAAATGCAAGAAAGGGACAGGAAAAAAAATTGTTGGACCACTTGCAGATTCCACAAAGTTAAGGCAGAGGAAGAGGGGAAGCTGTGGACATAGGAACTACAGGCAAATGGGCTCTTGGAATCCATTCTCTGCTGTGGGTGACTGGGCTTTGCTCCTAAAACCCTGTCCAGGGGCAGATTTCTCTCCCTCCTCATCCACACAGCCAGACACTCACACAGGTCACATTCTGGCCTCACAGCAATACAGGAAGGGAAGGAATTGATTATAATGTCAAATCTCTTGAAATGTTATTTTTTTATGATTAGTTAGAAGTATCTACCTCATAGGTTCATACCAAAGACAAAAATGGATCAATAAATGAAAAGACCTTCTCACTCTGACTGAATTGGGACATATTACCAGTCTTGAAAGCATCATGTTTTTGTATATATAAAAATTCCTGTCTTTACAGATTAGTAAACTGAGGTTCAGGGAAGTCACATGACTACCTAGATCTTGTAATTTACAGGTAGAACCAGGATTCAAATCCAGGTCTGTCTTTAGGTCTTATCAACTATTCTGAAGAGTCATACCCACCTGGCATAGGAGACAGGGGACAGGTGAAGTGATATTGGGGGCAACCATTAACAGAGTACCAAATCTACCCCAGCAGAGGGCTTTCCTGCTAAGAGCCAACTGTGTTCAGCTGTACAGGGAAGTAAAAATTCTATCTGGAAATCGGGGTAAAGTTAGTCCAGGAAAATTTGGGAGTGTTGATCTAGAGCTGAATTTCAGCGCTTGGAGACAGTGGTGTTTACAGATGGGAGATGTGAAAGCTGCCGAGAGAGAGAGAGAGAGAGAGAGAGAGAGAGAGAGAGAGAGAGAGAGAGAGAGAGAGAGAGATGAGTGTAGGGTGCTTAGCATCACAGCTTGGGAAGTACTGGGGATGGGTGAGGACTGGAAAACCTGAAAATGAACTTTTGGGACTCCAGTGTTTGACAAGTTGGGAGCTGTGTTGTGGTGAAGCCTGGGGAAAGACCTGAATACTATTCAATACTAAATGAACTCACTTTTCAACAGAAGGTTGTTTGCTTTTTTTTTTTTTTTTTTTTTTCTCTCCTGGCAAGCAGAATAGTCATACCTGTGGTTGCTTTTTTTACCCCCAGAAGGTTTAGTGAGAGCTGGTTGCATGGACTCTGAATTCTGACCACTGGGGTTTGAATCTGGCGTTCTGTGACTAATGCTGGGCTCTTCACCGACTTCTAAATCAATACCCTTATCTGTATCATGTCCAAGGAGAATATATTCCTTACAGCGCTCCTAGAGAGACAGAGAGTTTGTGTGTGTAAAGTCCATTCTCTAGCACCGACAGAAGGAGAACTCTCCATTCAGATGCAGCTATTGCTCCCAGGACAATAAGCTGGGAAGCACTGGCCTCAGGAAACCCCAGGCAGCAGAGATGTGCTCTAACTGGTAGTTCTCAGAGGCTCACAGATGAGCTTTTCACAGCTGAGTCCCACAAATGCCTTGTGTTATGTGTCATCTCTAAGGGGACATCAAATGCTAGATTTTAAAGCTACTGTTACTAAACCAGAGAGAGACTTTAGAGAGTGAACTTGGAAAAACTCCTTAGTACATTTAGCCCGTTGAGAAATGGGTAAGGGGAAAACATGGTTGACACCACACAGTTCACCAAGACAGGCTTTCTTTTTAACATTTTCTTGGTGTAATAAAATGCAACGTTTTCATTCCCAGGAGGTAAAGACACCATTATCTAAGTAAGGCCCAAAGTAGAGAGAAAGCTCATCAGAGCCAAAGGGAACAATGCCTTCTACAGACCCATGTTTTCTTGGCCCCAGTTTCAATCCTGGTGGAAAAAATTCCCTGAGGCCGACGACAGCTGAGCTCCTTGCCTGGAATTCACAAATGGAGAAGGGGGAAATTATAGCCTGAAGCTTTGAGGGCGCCTGCCTGGGCAGCCTTCTTTCACACAAAGGCTGGTTAGTGGGCCTGCCACCTGTCCACCTCCAGCCCATGAGCCAGAAGCTTTAGTGAGAGAGGGGGATGTGAGTTCAGGAGGATTTCAGGAAACACTAAGGAGCCTTCAAACAGAAAGAAGCTCTGTATCACCTCCCACCCATGCCCCAGTCAACCTTTACCCCACCTCCAAACTCCCCCTCCCTCTTTTCAAAAATTACCTTCAGGAAAGTCCCCACATCTAATAAAACTGTTGATCTTTGGAGCTGGTCAAACAGTCATGCCTTGAAGGGGGTTCCCTGGGGTCAATGTCCCCCTCCAAGCTCCACTGACAGGCTTACATAGAATAAACCTAGTATGGTAAATGCACCACTAGACACATTTGCTGAGGTCTTCAAGGATGCCCATTAAGCAGAGGTTTAGCTGCGAATCCTGTTCCTTATTTCCCATGGAAGTGTTCAGTTCCCAACAGAGCATCCTTATAATTCTTCCATCTTGGCCAAGACTGTGACCCCTTCTGGCTTGGAAAAGGAAAGTGTCAATCACCTTGTGGGCCTCATTTTAAGAGCCAGAGGTGCAGAGAGTCTAGCAGGGTATCACCATCTCACTTTATTGTTTCAGCTTCAAGAGTAAGCTTGTCTGATCAAATGCAGGACAGGAATGCCACAGATACAACTTCTCCAATAACCTAATATTGCCTGGAATATATTCACATGTAGTATAACCTATCTTAAGTATTACATGCGATACACTAAAAAATAAAATGTCATTTCTAGGGCAATCTAGTTTCACTAGACATGTGTGTTTTATATTTCAGAAATCCAGAAAGTGTACTTAAGCGTAATCCAATAACACTAACTTTCTGAACCCTGCTTTAAAGGTGGGGAGATTCCGTGTGTGCCTGGAAACACTGTGATTTGGGGTGGTGAGATAGAGATGAGGCGGTCCCTGATAAGTATGAGTTTCAAGACTGTGGTAGTTGGATAAAAGCACACGAGAACTGCAGCTTTTGCTGCAGGGGTGGCTCAAATGCTTACGGAGGGCACCAAGGCATTCTCAATCCTCCTAACGTTTCCATCCCTTAATCCAGTTCTTCTGCATACTGTAGTAACACCACCACCACCACTGCCATAAAATTATTGCTACTTTATAACTGTAATTTGCTATTGTTATCAATTATAATGTAAATATCTGTGGTTTTCAATCTTAGGCTACCTTAAGTCTTAGGTGACCCCTATGAGAAGGTCATTCAACTCTCAAAGGGGCCGTGACCCACTTAAAGCAGTTGAGAACCACTGCTCTAAGGCATCTAGGGGAGGTCGTGTACACCATGTTTTAAAATACTGGCACCCAATGAATGGTGGGTTCTCTAGTTGACAAGCTGCTCAACCAAAGACTCTCAGAATAAGACTAAAGCACCTTCTAAAGCACACTGTGGTACACGGATAAAGAGCTTCACCGTGAGGAAGGGCAGTGGCAGATGAGGTCATGCTTCAAGTCCTGTTACATTCCTCTAAAGCATGAAGAAAACCCACAAGGACTGAAGGGTTTGGCTGGCTGGAGAAACTAGCCAGGCCTCTCTTGGCTGGCTAGCCTTCCAAGCTCAGCCTGTCTAGCCCTGCAGCCTCGCTTGAACAAGGCTATCTTGCCAGACCTTAGAGAGATACTGTTCTACGTTCTACGGTTCCATCAGTATTGTTTCAGGGAAGCAGAGGCCTTAGGAAGAGAGAGGGAAAGGGATGTCCTGTGACCCTTCACTCAAGGGGAACATGAATGACTCCCCTTCCATCCACTCAGAGGTAAAACACACCTAGTTTGCTTTCCTTGTCAACCAGGGGAGAAATCTGAGTTTGCACACAGGAGGCTGGCTGGAGTGCAGAGCTCACCCATCTCCAGAAGCCTCTAGGCCCGGAGGGGAAGTTTGCCATAGCTCTGGGCATCAGGGAACATCTTATTCAACACCCCACCTCAAGATGAGAGTCAGCCTTTCCCTCCAGCCCCTCAGACAGAGCCAGGGGAGAGCAAAGAGCAGTAAACCAAATGATTTTTAAACAACATGTGAACTAAGAAAATCAGCTGCCTTGTAATTAGCCTTTTTTTCCGACTGACTCGTAAATCCTTATTGTAGAAAGATTTGAAGATCCTGAAAAATCTAACTAAAGCAGTGAAAACTACCCATAATCCCCCCACACAGAGATAGGTACTCCCTTGAGATTGTGGTATATCTCCTAAGAATATAGGATAAGCATAATTACTCCTGTGCTCCATGTGTAATTTTGCACACTTCACTTTTCCAGACCTAACAACTAATAACACTTCTCTCACGTCGGGAAAGACACGTCAAAGACTCAATCGAGCTTTCCTGACTCTTGAGGGCGACACATTGAAAATGACTGTCATTTATGTAAGTGTTCTCTGACTTAGACATTGGCACTGTACCCAGTGTTTTCTGATAGAAATAACAGTTGGCAGGGACCCCGCCTCTGTCTTTGTCAGACCCTTTGGGACCTGCCCCTTCCTGTCTCAGAGCTAACCTAAAATGGCATCTGTTCTGACCAAAGGTACATGTCTTCTCATGTGTTTAGTCTGAGCAGACTCTGTAAAAGCTCCGTGCTTTCCAGAAATTTCTTCAAGTTGCATTGTTGTTTCCCACCGGCACAGAAGCTGCACTTTAATTGGCTGCTGTTTTAGCAAATATTAGCTAAGTTATGGCTCCACAGTCACTGGCTTGCTTCTCAGGCCAAGCCATTCAGGCCATAGCCTGGTGGGATTCTGGTCCTCTAGACTCCAGCTATGTCACTTCTGCCAAATACAGCTTTTAATTAAACCTCTATTGTTCTGCTTATCAATAAGAGCTGGGAGTCAAAGGCTAGGGTGAAAATCTGCTAGCCCAAAGAGGTTGAGTAGCAACTAGCTGATTTTCTCTCTTTGCCAGGGATCTCTAAAGGAGGGTGTCCTTCTGCTCAGCCAAAACAACCAAAAAAAAAAAAAAAAAAAAAACCCCAAAAAAACTCCTGCTATACTAAGTCCCTTCCTACTACTTCCTGTGTGTCTTTCAGACACCCTATGACTCTCTATGATCACTCTCTGTCAACCAGTTGCTAACTTGACCTCCTGACCCAAAGTTGATTTCATTTACTTATTGCAAATGCAAACTCAGGGCTCACATTGTGATCAAATAACCCAGAACAGTGCATAGGTGAAAAGGCTCTACAGACACTTCTAGAACAAACCCCTTTTCCACTGCATTCCCCTAGTCAAAGAGAAGGACTGTTGGACTGTTGGCAGGTCTAGGCTGGTGGACTCTGCTACTGTTTAAGAGACAAAGAAGAAATCCAGGGACCAATGTCAGGCATCATAATATTCACTGCATCAGGGGTAGGATGATAAAAGTCTTTAGGATGTTGCCTCTTGGAGTTTTTACAGGACCACTGCTTACTGATTTAGTTAATGACAGTGTTAGGCTCCAAATTCCCTCTAAAAAGCAGTCTTAAGTGTTCTCAACTTGGACAGGGCTGGCCTTAAAAATAAACAAATAAGTTACATAAGCCCAAATTTTGGAGGCTTGGGTTCTGGAAGCCCAGGCTAGAGTCAGGATGAAAGAACTCAGCAGCCATCTTGTGGTTAGGCCTCACGTGCTGTGCGTAGGGTGGGGCAGCAGGGAGATTTGGCTTCTAATTTGAATGCCAGCACCAGGGGGAAAGGCAAGCTTCACTGCTGGCAAGGAAGCTGATCTTTCTCTACTTTCACTCCCTCCCAGTGTTGGATGTTCTGCGGTTATTGGAGAATATCTTTTGCTTCAGCGCTGGCTGTATTCAGGAGAAGTGAAGTGATTGTGGTGGGTTACTTTTTGAAAGCTTTTAAGGCAGATGTCAAATTCTTCCCAGTCACCAATAGGAGTGGAGCCCATCTGTGCCCAGTGCTCTGGTAAGGCACAGTTTCCCTGAACCTCCAGAGTAATGTGCACAGTGGAATATCCCATGAGTCCATTCACACAAGTATTTGTACATCATGAATCTGAAAGTCTTAGGAAAGTGAACATGCTGAGGGCCTGTCATAAACTATTTAGGCAACAATGGGGTTGGGGTTTGATATCAAGTGTCCTGACTTGGTTACTAGCACAGTTGGGGGACAATAGTCTTTAGGGGGTGAGCCTAGAAAATCACTGAAGGCATGCCCTTGGGAAATGAAAGGGGATCCTTGCCCCTTTTCCTATTTGCTTCCTGGATGCCGTTGCCTGAGCAGCTTTGTGGTACTGACCATGATGTACTGCCTTGCCAGACCCAAAGCAGTAAGGCCAGCTGACCAGGAGCTGAAATCCCTGAAACCATGAGCCAAATAAACATTCCTTCTGTTTAAATTGATTGTTGTAGGTATTAAGCATAGAAAGCTGCTTAACATAGGCAGCTATAGCAAAATACTAAACTAAACCAAGCATACTAAATGGGGCTGTGGTGGTACACACCTTTAACCCCAGTAACTAAGAGGCAGAAACAGCTGGATCTCTGTGAGTTTGAGGCCAGCCTGGTCTACAGAGCAAGTTCCAGCCAAGGATACACAGAAGTCCTGTCTCAAAAAACAAACAATAAACAAGCAGAAAAAGAGCAAACAAACAAATAGCCATAGTAACTAGAAAATGCTCCCTGTCTATCCTGGAATATGGTAGAACAAGCATGCCCTTGGGTTATGAAGTAGACCCCACCTCTGTATTCAGCTAACTTCTTGGAATACAGGGCAATTATGGCCAGGGAATCAGAAGAATTTTCCAAAGTAGGAGAGTGTAATGGTTTTTAAAATAGTGCCTGGATTTGTATAAAACTACAGGCTAGATCAGAGCAAGCACCTTTTATGTGGACATGATTTGTCAGTTTGTACACTTCTCCCATGGAAAGCTCTACACACCAGTGGCTATGTTTAATATGATTATTTGTACTTCAACATCATGTGTGTTTATACGTTTACAGAAATGGAAAGAGCTACATATATGTTAACAGTGACTGTCACAGCTGGAAGGATTATAAGTGATATTTTTCTCCCTTTGCTTTGTTCTGCTTTTATGAATTGTCTAATATGAGTATACATTACTTTAATAATGATAAATAAATCAAGTTTTTAATCATATAAAACAGTCCAGTATTATTAAATTGGCACAGATAAAATATTGTGAAGCTTTTTTAAACATAAAATAAAAGCTGGGTATAGCCAAGACGAATGCCATAAATTCAAGACTATTTTTGAAAGATGACAGAGTGAAGTCATATCATTGCCTCTTAGCGTCCCCCACACACATACAAAGAAAAAAAAATGCATGGAAACAAGAATTAAAACATTAAAAAAAAAAAGAATGAGATTAAAACAGCAAAAAAGAAAAAATGGTCTTCATTGGCTCTGGAGGAGGGCGCCCGCTGTGGCTTCTCGGCATTACCGTATTTTTCTTTTCCATTTCTTTATTATGAGACCATTATTATTCCAGAGCAACAGGGACAGATGAGGACCACAGAGGTTAAGGGACTTTTCCAAAGTCACACACAAGGAGAAGAACCAGAATTGGGAAACCAGGACACCTGCCTTCCAAGGCTGTGGGCAG
This sequence comes from Phyllotis vaccarum, assembly GCA_033318265.1. NCBI lineage: Eukaryota > Metazoa > Chordata > Mammalia > Rodentia > Cricetidae > Phyllotis > Phyllotis vaccarum. The sequence continues at coordinate 117,800,381 of JARWLC010000001.1, read as the reverse complement.
CTCAGTTCAAGAGGCAAAGTGAGTAGAAGTCAGCACAATGGTGTTGCCTGGATTGGGCCTTGAAGACCCAGTGATTCAATGAGAGACCCTGGAGACAGGAAGGAAATGCAGCCAAGAAAGAAGCAGTAACAGCCTGACAAGCCAGGAGGCAGTGCTAGACACAGCCTCAAGGACATTCGCTATATTCCTTACTCCAAAAACAAAGGACTAGAATGAGTGGGTATATAGCTCAGTTGATAGAATGCTTGTCTAACAGGCACAAAATCCTGGGTTCAATCCTCAGCACCACATAAACCAGACATGGTGGTACATGCCTGTAGCCCAAACCTTGCCTACATAACTAGTTCAAGACCAGCCTGAATTGCATGAAGCTCTGTCTCATATGCTACCTGAAACTGTGATTAGATGTGATATCTTAACCCTACTGAGCATCTTGTTTCCTTAAAAACAACAACCACATCATCCTTTTCTCTCCCCAAGAACAACCCAGAAAACACACCTTGGCTCACTGTGCAGCTGAAATGAAGGAATTCATGGGGAGGTATTGTGTAGTCTGCAAAGGCCTTTGCCAGCAATCAGAGACAGCAGCCCTTTGCCAACTAGGCCACACTGCTCTGCATGGAGCCAGGCCTCAGATGCATGCTAAATGAATAAATGAGCTTTATGGAAACAATATTAAAGGCTAAATTCATGCTAAATGAATAAATGAGCTTTACCAAACAACATTCAAGGCCAGTTTGGAGAGAAGCAAAGAAAGCTCTGTGCCATTGAGACCCAGAATCATTTCAAACCTGTTTAAGCTAGGTTTTAAAGAAGACTTGCCAAATTCTTCTTGGGTAGCTTTGAGCTAACTAAAAAATAGGTTCAGATTAATGCATGCATCTGTAATGTATAATTCTCATTTTAAAACACTGTAGAGCTCTAATAATGCAACACCCATCAGAAGAATGTGCCTACTCATACTTCCTCATAAACATGTACTTCATGTCTGTAATGTGGAATGCTCTGGGATGGGAATGGATGAGTTTCTCAGGGTTTGTTGTCAAAACCAGTGGGATATGGAAACAGGCACAGCACCACTAAATTGATACCACTGTTAACACAAACCAAGGTGTAGTTTTTTGGTTTTCTTTTCTTTTTTTTTTCTTTTTTTTAGATACCCTAACATGTTATCCTTCCCCATTTTCTTTTGTTCTTCAACAGCCTACCATGGCCAGCAAGTACCTCTGCCCCAAAACTCTAACATTATCTGATGAATAAAATGTGTTTTCAATGGTAGCAAAGATTTGCCTGCGCATTCCAGAAACTCTGTATCACCAACGTTCTTTGAAGCTAGCCTGGCTTCTGCATAATTTCATACACAGAGAAGCAAGACCAACAAAATTTTAAATAAGTTAATTACAATTTCTGATTTGTAACTTGAGGTTTGGGGTTTGTTTGTGTGTGTAACAAGGACCTCAGTTGATAACCCTCATATAGTCTGCTGCATGTTCAAGACTGCTACTTCTGTCTTTATATTATAAAGCATGTTCTCCCCACCTTCCTCAATACCCCATCCCTCAACATCCCAATGTCTATAGTTTAGTTACCTTGTACAGGCCAGGGAGGAGGGAAGAGGAAGCCCTCAGCTTCTTGTGGCATCTGTCTCCATCACACCCAGATGTGTCTCTCCAGGCCACTGATGGACCCCACCTAACTCCTTAAAAGCAAAGTACCCTCCAGTTCTGTTTGGTTTGATTTGCTTAGCAGTGCTGGGGACTGACCCCTGGGCCTGATGTCACATGTTAGGCAAGTGCTGTCAGCACTGAGCTGTACTCCAGCTCTATCTTTGATCACCCCAACAAATGAGACAGTAGATGGTACCAACTTGATCTATGTGGAAAAAATAGTTTGGAAAAACTTTGTATTAGCATCTCTTAAACATACATAATAATGGCTTCCTGATGATATTCTCTCTCTCTCTCTCTCTCTCTCTCTCTCTCTCTCTCTCTCTCTCTCTCTCTCTCTCTCTCTCTCTCTCATACACACACACACACACAAAATCATATTCAGACCTGTTGTCCCATCCTATCCTCTCTCACTAAGATTCTTCCTCTTCCCACCATCCATCTACTTTCATTTATTTGTTATCTATTTATTTATTTTTGATAACCTACCAGGTTTTATTAGGGTTTCTTACAGAGTCCCGGATTAGCCGTTATTTTAGGAGTATGGACTCCTGATTAGTCATTGGCTGCACAACTAAAGAAAATGTATTTCTCTCCCCTAACACCCATCAACTAGTTACTAATAATCAGGGAAGTGTAGAGCTCATGAGACCGCGCCCAGGAAGACTTTAAAGTGGATTTAAGTCTGGTCCATGGTGGAATAGCACCTGGCCACCTCCTGTCCTCCCACTAAGACTCACAGCCTACCAAGATTTATTTAAACACATCACAGGATGTGGCAGATGTTGCTTAAGAGGAACCACAACCTCTTAATAGAGAGGGAATAGAGATCCCTCCCCAGGTCCAAAACAGCCTCAAGAAATTGAATGTGACTCAAGCTATGGCAAAGTGGAGATTTACAACCAAAGAGAGTGGGGTCAGCAGTGGGGGGAGGGTAGATTCAGAAAGGAAACATCAAGGAATGTATCTCTTTTGACCAGTTTAATGAGACTGCAGCTGTGAGTTGGAGGAATAACTCCAGGGGCCAGGAGTTTTGATAAACTGATCTAGCAGGATTCTGCACAGGCGGTAGGGAAGGGTCAAGGTCATGGCTCAATAAGCAGAGGACTAAAAAGAGGCACAGTAAGGCTTTGATCCAATGAGAACATCTCTGTCAGTCTAATAGGCAGCTGGAGTGAAAAGCCAGGATCAGGCTGCTACTGCTCCAAAGTACTCCATACAATACTGAGTATATTGGAATATCCTTAAGTCACCCTAAGGTGGTGACAGCTTGCCAAGAAGAAAAATACTAGATAGCAAGCAAGCTGTAAAGGCAGAGCTTCCTTGTTGTTCTGGGGGTATATGTAGGAGTGTTTTAAGAAAGGAGTACATCTTGCAAATGGTTTCCTTCTGTAAAGCAACAGGGTGCTAAGGGTACTTTTCACACTCCACATTCTTGCCATCTCCATTCACAGCCTCTGCTGGTGTCAGAGTCCTCAGTGAAGTCATTTAGGAGACAGCAGCAGGCAATGGCAGGGAAACAGCTCCACTCTTTCTCTGTGCTGCCCACAGCTCACTATGTTTTCCTTGTTGCTGTAAAGCAAATCGCAAGGGCATTTTTGCCCAGGCCAAACATCTGAAATTAGAATTATGAGGTCTGATGCAGGAGGCCAGGAAAAATCATTTCTTGGGATGGTTTGATGCTTTCTGGTTTCCAGCTTTTTACCAGCGACCTGCAATAGCAATTACCCAGCCTTCCTGGGCTCTTCCATCTCACCTTCTGAATAAGCCATTATATATACAATGACTCAGAGGCCATAGTAGCCTGTGTCAAGCAGGTCACTGAATTCAATTCCCTCCCCATCTTAGTCCTGGGTTCTTAGCATCCCCATGAGTAAATGTGATCTGTTTCTGGGCTGGACAAGGTCTGGGTATAGAAAAAGGAACGTGAGTTTTGAGGGCATGTGGGGACAGCAGAAATCTGATGAGCCTCCGCAGAATGCAGAGAATAGTCATTTCATTCTGCTTCCCTGTTAAAAACAGATCAATACAAAAGGAGCCCCTGTTCTCGCGCATATTAACTGTGTGAGTTGGGAAGCTTCCAAGGCTTTTGGTCTTGGTTTCCTCATCTGCTTAATGGGGTTAACATCAGCACCTATCTCATTTATGTGGCTTGTAAAGTAATTATAGCATGGATGCTGTGTGTGTGTTTGATAAAGTCATCTAAAGGTCAGCATTGGCTGGCTATGTCCTGCTGATGTGACCACTCTCTCTCTTACAGAGGGAGTCGAACTGGCGCACTTTGAGCAGGTGCCAGGGCCAAAATCGTTTGTCATCACAGACCTGCTAATGTATTTTTCTGGAACCCAAATAAGTAAAATTTGAAAAATTTTGGCATTAACACTTACTCTTAAAAAGACGTGCAAAGCAGGACAGTGGTGGTACATGCCTTTAACCCCAGCTCTCAGGAGGCAGAGACAGGTGGATCTCAGTGAGTTCAAGACCAGCATGGTCTCCAAAGTGAGTTCCAGAGTAGCCAGAGCTGTTATACAGAGACCCCCACCCCTCAAAAAAAGAGGTGCAAACTGTACCTCTCATATGTTCTTAATTTGCTTAGACTTGACTTTATTTTTTCTGTTTCAAATTAAATGGCTCCAATTATTTGATCTATGATAGACCTTTTCATAGTCAGAAGAAAAAGCGGGTACAAGGATGTTTTAGGTGAAGTTGGGAGATTTATTAGCCAGACAACACCCTAGGAATTCACTGTTCACCATGAAGTGCCTGGAGAGAACAAAAACCCATCACACATACAAGCTCTGCTTTCAAGTCAGAACATCTCTGCTCTCCAGTCTTCTCATCTGTCCTTTTGGCTGTTTTCATTCTCCCTCAACACTTTATCCCAACATTTTTTTTTAAAAAAAAAAATTTTTGTTAAAACATTTTGCTAATCTTCCTATCTCACTCTAAAATGCATACATGAGTCTATGGTTTTCTAATTGTTTATAGTAAACATTTATGGGGCAGCAAGATGGCTCCTCAGGATAAAGCCGAGAGTGAGGAGTTGGGGTGGGTCCTATGTGGTAAAAGGAGAAGGCTGCTCCCGTTAGTTGTCCTCTGACCTCCACACACACACGTTTGCCATGATCTGAGCATGTGCAAGCACACACACACACACACACACACACACACACACACACAGAGGTGGGGGAGGAAATAAACAGAAAAAGATTTTTAAAATACTTTTGTGAATTTAAGTATTGCAAAATTATTAGTTGTACACATAACTATAAAACCCATCATAACTATATTTTGAGTTTTGAAACACAGCCATCCATGAATTCTTTGATGATAAGATACATTTTGAGAAATATGTTGTTAAGCAATGCTGACATGAAAACATCAGTGTATCCTCACACAAATATACATAGCCTACTATACACTTTGGCTATATACTCTCCCTCACCTCTTGTTCCCAGGGTGTGAACTCTCATGACATGCCATTCTGCATGCTGTGGCACATGGTAAGTACTTGTGCATCTATACATTTCTAAGAATGGCTCATGAGCCAGGTAGCCTGATATTTGAAGCATGGAACACAAAACTTTATCTTAAATGAGGTAGTAAGTAAGACTATGTTAGAGATTTTCCTCTGACCTCCACACAAGGTCCATGTTATAACACACCTGCTCTCACACACACGCACACAGATCTTAAAGATTTTAAAACTTTCCATTTGTGGGTTTTGTACACACACACACACACACACACACACACACACACACACACACACACACACACACACACACACACACACTGGTGGGGGAGAGGTACCATTACTAGTTAAATTCAATCTCGGGGCAAAATTAGTTATATGATACTTGTCCATCAAATGTCACAGCCTGTAAGTAGTGAGCTCTATCCTAACACGTTTTTGTGGTACAATGGCAGACTACTGCAGACTAGTTAATGACCATAGAAAAGAAAATGTGTTTTTTATTGTCCATGCTGAGAAGTAGAACCCCAAAGATGCCAGCTCCTGGTGAGGGTCTTCTACCTATCACCCAAGCAGGAGAGTCAGGTAGGCAGAGGAGCACATTTGAGCAGGGTGGCCAGGGCAGAACTAGCACTACAGCCTAGAAGAGCTCTTCTATAATTGATACAAATTCATTCATGAGAATGGAGACCCAGGCACCGACCCCTTAGCTCCATCTTAATACTGCTGCATTGGGAATCAAACTTCCAATGTGTCAAGAGAAAAGTATACATTCATACCACACTGCTGGGTACCAGTCATCCCCCACCCCTACCCCCAAAAGAAAGCTGAGAAGTTTGCCTTGCCATGCCTAGAAACAGCTGATTCTAGCAATCGCTGCTGGCTAGGCTTGCCTTAGCTGTTTTATAAATCTCTCTTGAGAACAGCAAATCCCTGACTGTAATATCAGTTTCAAATGTGTTAGCACCCAGAACCTCCACTCTACAATGTCTGTTCATATATAACATTGCCTTCACAGATCAAAATACCTGGCTAAAGCTGGCCCCTAGGGAAATTCAAAAAGGGAAAATCCAAGTCCTAGACACGTTTATGGAACTTTATTGCTTGCATGAGGATTCTCTGGATGGGTAATTCAAATCACACCCAGGTTTGGTGACCAGGAGACTGTCACAGCATGGAGCAATGCACCATGATGAAGTGAGGAGGTGGGCTGAGGCACTGCCTCCTTCTTATGTGTAAGAAAGGAAGAGGGAAACATGGCAACCTGCATGAACAGACAGACCTCTCCTTTGGGTATAAGAACAGACCTCAGAAAATTGTCTCTACCCAAGTACTTCAGGGTCGATATTCAGTAGGGGAAAACTGCCGGCCAGTCCATGGATAGAGGAACCTTGCTTTTTGGTCCTTTGAGTTTTTTAGACTTTTTTTTTTGAGAGAGAGAGAGAGAGAGGGAGAAATAGTACAAGCTACATTTAAGATAGGAAGGTAGGAAACGAAATGACACCTGTGGTGATGAGCAATAGTTGAGGGTGTTTGAGGTTTTGCACACCAGCCTTTTAAGAAATAGCAGCCATCCAGGAAATAAACATAGTGGCTTGTGCCAGGTATATTAAACAGCCATACTTGGCTAGAGAACAGCCCCAGACCCACAAAAGATGTCCTTGTATTCCCTTTCAATCCAATATCCATGCCCAGTTCCAGGTGACCATCCGTATTGATGTGATCCCCAGATCACACTTGGTTTGAAGAGCTCATAGGACCCAGCACAGACTTTGGTTCATGGCTATCATTTGTTATGGTGGAAGATTATAAACATCACCAAGGGAAACATTGTTGGAAGAAATTCTCATAAAATCTGCATCTACAAACCAAGGCCCCTTTCCCAATGGAACCCAGGAGGACCCACTTTGTCTTTCCTTTTAGTGAATATTATCTCCTAGGAAAACTCATTATAGACAGAGTTCAAGGGTTTAACTGAGGTCTGGCCATCCCCCTCCTGCTACCTGCCCAAATCCAAAGTTGAGGAGGCATAAATCGTGTTATCAGTATTGCATGAACCTCTCCTGCCAGCTAACTCTTCACTGGGGATGCTCTGAGAGTCAGGCTCCCAGTTGTTAACTGTTAGAGTGAATTGTCAGGCAGGCCCAAAGCTCATGCTCATTTGTAAAGTTTGGCCTAACAGTTCTTCCATACATAGTAAACTATCATTTGACTTTATGTCCACACTTTGAGACCAACATTTATAGGACGTATCCAAGTCTCAGCCAATCACAAGTAGCTAAGAGAACAACAGTGTGGTCTCTGAATCTCACTCCATTTTCTGTACATCACTTCTTTTCCTCGGCTATAAATATAGATTTTCCATGTGGTTTGGCAGGGCATTCTAAAGTATATTTTTATCTAAACTGGTACTTCATTCTAGAAACACAAAGATAACTTTTATTTGTTCTTTTAATGGAGTTGGGCCAACTTTGTGAGCCAAACTTTCCAAAGACATCATTTCTAACACCTATGTGAACTGTCTCCTCATACCCACCATTCCCAGAATATATGTTTACCCAGATTTATAAACAGAGCCATATAGTATGGGACTCTTTTGTAATGACCTTCTTTCTCTCAACATAGTGTTATATTTACACTTATATTTTTTAAATATATGAATTCCTTGAACACATTGCAGACATTGCTACTAATCATCAAATTCAACCATAGAAAAAAGACTTCATAAAATCAACCTATCACATAATAATGCAATATCTGATGAGCCCTAGCATTTGCTAGTTACTACTCAGTTATTGACATCGTATATATACGTGTATGTATGTGCATATTATATGTGCAATTAATTGGTCATCACCATGACTTTGAGTTGAGTCTGATTACTGTCCCATTGCCAGATGAGGAAACAGACACTCGGGAGCCACTGGGTTGGCACTTGGGGGAGGTAGCCTGAAAATCCAATGTACTTGGCCACAAAGCCTGAGTTTAACCACCATACATATTGCCTTTCTGGCTTCTATTCTGTAATATGCACAAGTAACTGTGGTAGGCAAAGTAAATGCTTCAGTCTTCAGATGCCCACACCCTGGCCCCCAGAACCTATGAATATATGGCAAAGGAATATGGCAGATAGAGAGGTGGATCTTTAGGCAAGGACAGTGGTCCTGACTATCCCAGTCAGCACAGTAACTCTCAACAGACTTTACAAGTGAAAGGGAGAGATAGGAAAAGCAGAGTCCAAGGATGTAATGACAGAAGCAGAGCTCAGAGTGAGGCAGTCGCTGGCTTTGAAGATGGAGGCAGAGGCCATGAGCCAAGGAATGCAGGCGACCACTGGAAATGGAAAAGGCTAAGCAACAGATTTTCCCCTAGAGCATTCAGAAAGCAACAAAACCCTGAAAACGTGTTGATTTTAGTTCTGTAAGACCCAAGCTGAGACTTCTGACCTCCCAAACTGTAAAATAGTTTGTCATTGACCTAAGCCATTAATAGTAAATGACTCCAGTAGCAATAGGAAATGATTCCAAATAGCCAAGTGCTAATAAAAGGCATTGATCAGAGAAAAGATGAGCCTTCCCAAGAATTTTGGTAGAAGCTAGTTGAAGCTGCCCGCATGCCCAGGAAAACCTCTTAGGGGCTGCAAGGCAGCAAAGATTCTTGGTTCCATATTCAAAACAGCAATGCCCTTCACCTGAGTTTTCAAATAAGTCAAAGTTATCAGGGATGGCTGTTTCACTTTCATGAAGTTGACTTTGGTAGGTTGTTTTATGGAATTTCCCCCTGCTTTATCTCAGTGTCGATTTTATATATATATAAAATATATATATATATATTCAAGAGTTTTCAAAACTTTCCCTTCCTGAGCCTGTTCCACTGGGGCTCAATTCTGCCATGTAGTTCTCTGTACAACATTAGAATATCATTGTTTGTCTAATAAATTGCATCTCGACTTCCCATGTCCTCTGTGGGTGCTTTTCCACTGTTACCTAATTACAATGGCTGCTGTTGCTTCTGCCTCACTGAAACCTGAATTCTGAAGCCAGAGGAAGGTTTTGGATTTAGAAGAACCTGACCACGTAGCTCCTATCTTCAGTTTCCTTCCCTGACCCCCTGTTGCTCTCAGATGGGAAATCTGACACACAGAGCCTTTTGGGATCAACTGCCTCTCATCACCTTCCCAGCCTTACCTGTTCCTCCCCATTCTCTCTCATGCTCAGGTCCTGCTCATTGCTCAAAAACAGGCAAGTTCCCTCTGCCCCTGCATGGTTTGCGTACTTTGCCAGGGATATCAGTTGCCCCTCTCTGATCACACTGATTTTGGCCACTCCTCCTTTGCTTAACTGAAACATCTTGTTGTACTGGCAGACAGCCAAAGCACTTGGTAGACAGCATTCTCTCTGCTTGCTTTACAACTTTCCTTCCTCTGTGATCTTTTTCTAACTTCTTGGACAGACATTGACCCATTAGATGTCTATCTCTTTGACCATGGCTTTCCTACTGGACAATGTGGCCGTGTCAATCCCATAAAGCTGCTACTATTCACAGTCTCATGTCAGAGGCATCTGAGAGCCCTTCCCACAGCCCCCCAAAGACCCCATTGACACATGTGAATTTAGCTACATAAGAAAATACTGATGGAATCTGGTCTAGTATACTGCTATTGTCTGCTAAGTGCTACAGTGTGGCAGCCTTTTCTCTGGGCACTTTATTTCTTTCTTTAATTAAAAAACTTTCCTATAGAGCAAGTACTGTTTTGCATCCACTGATGGATGAGGAAATTGGTTTATGAAGATGAAATTGTATGCCTAACACTGCCCAGCACATCTGTGACAGCATCACTGGATCCTCTAACATGGGGGAGCCAGGTAGAGCCATTACGTTTCATTACATTCATCCTGTTTTATGTCTTTTGTTACCATGTTTCAAAGCAACTCTCTCAGCTACCAACGTGACCTTGGCATTGAGTATACTGGGCTCTATAGTGAGAACACATGTGCCCAGCTAGGCAGCCATTTCTCAGAGAAGGGGACCTGTCTTTTATCCCTAAGCACAGAAAAACATGCCTTCCTAGGGCAGTGACCTACTACCAGCATCCTCAAGACACATCTGCTGCCCTGGCTGCAAATGCCATCTAAACTATGCTTGCACCTCCTGGGTGAGCACCACCGGGAAACTAGGACAAACAGTGAGTTCCTGGGTGACTCCTGGCTCACACTCCTGCTAGGAATTCTCTTTCTGAATTGATTCTAACAGTTGTCTCAGGTTTTTCTTTTCTTTTTTTTTTTTTTTTTTAAACATCATCTCAAGAAGGTAGAGACATGGCTCAAGTGGAGAGGGTTTGTCTATCAGCCACAGGCTCTGGGTTCAATCCCCAGTGTCACAAGCCAAGAAAACAGAAAAGATAAAAGAAAAAGTTGGATCTAAGATAAAACCAAGCAGGACTGGCAAAAAAAATATTTAAAATTATTTAAAATAAAGTTGGCTATGATGTCTATGTGTATCACAAGATCAAGAAAGTACAGCCTTAAGATAAAAAATAAATGAGGGAGGGAGGGAGGGAAGAAGGGAGGGAGGAAGGGAAGGAGGGAGGGAGGGAGGGAAGGAGGGAGGGAAGAAGGGAGGGAGGAAGGGAAGGAGGGAAATTAAATTATTTTAAGAAGTGAATGCAGAGGTTTAATAAAATCCTGAGAAAAGTGAAAACCTAAAAGCATTCGGGAGTGTCAGCTACAAAAAATAATCCTATGCCAAAGTTGGGAAAGTGTTTTGTGAGCTGAGTGTTGGTGCCTATGTCTTTAATCCTAGCATTTAGTAGGCAGGGGCAGGAGCATCTCTGTGAGTTCAAGGCCAGCCTTGTCTACAGAGTGAGTTCCAAGACCACCAAGGCTATGTAGAGAAACCCTATGTCTTATGTTTGGTCCGAATGGATTTTTGTTTATTTGTTTGGTTTAATTTGATTGTGTGTGTGTGTGTGTGTGTGTGTGTGTGTGTGTGTGTGTGTGTGTAAGAGAGAGAGAGAGAGAGAGAGAGAGAGAGAGAGAGAGAGAGAGAGAGAGAGAGAGAGAGAGAGAGGTTATGTGAAATACTTAGCTACCTGGCACCCCCTGAATGTGTACCTAAAAGAAGTGAAAATGTCCACACAAGAAGTTGTACACAAAGGGTCACAGCAGCATGATTCACAACTACCCTAAAGTGGAAATGGCTGAACTCTCATGAGTTGATGAAGAATGTATGAATGGCATGTAACAATACAACAGAACATTCTTCAGTAAGAAAGAGGAATAAACACTGATGCGTGCGCTGCAGCATTATAAACCTTGGAAACAGGATGCTCAACATGTAATCAGCAGTTTGCCAGGGTCTCATAGTACAGGATTTGTTCATGTCAAATTCCAGAAGAGGCAAATCTTCAGAGACAGAAAACAAGTCAGCGTTTGTCTGAGATGAAGGCAAAGAGGATGGACGTGACTGATGGGGTTCTGGTGTGGTAGGAACATTCTCTGATTTATTGTTATAATTCTTCACACATCTCTTGAATATATCCAAAGCACACACCTATGTATATACAGAGGTAGACAATATATTATATACAATATATGATAGATAATAGATAAATGCTTATAGATAAATAATTTTTGGGTAGTATATGGAGGGATAGGTAGGTAGATAGGTGGATGGATGGATGATAGACAATATAACCATGTGCATCACTGGAAAACTTCAGCTATCTGTGGTTGGACCTGCATATCATCTCCCCCTTTTAGAGAAGGCACACATTTAGCTTTTCACGGTCCCCTCCACTCTCATACCCTAACTCATAAACTTTTGCACTTGCTCAAAGAATCTCAGAGTTGGAAAAGATGGCAGTAGATGACCATCCCACCCTTCATCCAAGCCACCTGAAAAGGCTCTTTCCTGATACCTGAGAGGTTCTACACATGAATTCTCTCACCCATCATTGTCATTGTTGATATCACTGAAATTTCCCAGCTGATATATGCATGGTTGTATTTGTTTATCATTCATCCATCCATCCACCTAACTACCTATTTATCCCTCCATATATCATTGGTGGCATTTATATGATGATTCCAAATTTATGAACTGTTTAAAATACCTTCTCTTAGGTGTTGTCTACCTAGGAATTATCTATCATTGTTCACATTTCCAAGATAAACATGCTCAGGCTTGTCCAAGGAGGTAGAGTTCAACTCCCATGCTTTTTTGGAGGAAATACTTCAAAACCACATAAAATGAACCACAAAACACACAGCAGCACTGAGATGCAGCTGGTATATGGCTGTTCACCCAGCGTTCACACAGCATCCTCCTTTAGCCTACACCAGGCCCTGCCACCCTGGATGGGTCACCACATTGCTCCTCTGTCATGAGGAACCCTTTTTCCTTCATGATAAATCCATGTACAAGAAGAGCCCTTGGCAGAGATCCATGGCTGAGCACTGGGCCGAGCTCAGCTGAGAGCAGGGGAGGAGAGTTTGTATGAGCAAGGGGGTAAGGATTATGAGGAAGGTTCTCATGGTGATGGCTGGATGGACCTCTGGGTAGTTCACTGAATCAAGAATAGCCACTGGGGAACCATCAGGAAAAGGAGCTAGGCCCTCCAAAGGTAGGCAACTGTCGACTGGCATGAACAGTATGAGGAGCCTCAAGGAGTGAGATCAGACTGTGTTCCTGTGCATAGGCTGGCAACTTGGAGCCCATTCCCTGTAGAGGAACACCTAACCCAGTCTTGACTTTGGGATGAGAAAATCAGACTTGCCTGGAGTGGATGCACCATGCTGAGCTGACCCACCTTGGGACTTCTTGTCCTTTGGGAGAGTGGATGGAGGGAAGGAGAGGGGCAAGGCTGAAGGCTGACTGGGAGGAATTGGAAGGAGGGAAGGGATGGGGAGCAGCGGAATACGTAGATAAAAATGTCATTTTTAAAAATTATATATATATGAAGAACCCTTGGCACACAGGAGCTCTTTAGGAGTCATAGCCCAAAGGGAGGAATGAATGATTTACACTTTGATGTTATCTAATACCTGTACATGTTCTCTGTCTCTGTTTCTCTCTCTCTCTCTCTCTCTCTCTCTCTCTCTCTCTCTCTCTCTCTCTCTCTCTCTCTCTCTCTCTCTCTCTCTCTGTTTCTCTCTCTCGTGATTTCTGTCTAACTGCTAATCTTTGAAAAATCTCATAAAATTTCTTAATTGTTTCATCACACTAGCAGAGAATAACTATCTAAATGGTGAACTTTAACCTAATTGGCTATTGTCAAGGTGTGGTAAATGGTTTGATTGTTCCAAGACTGGTTACAGTGAGATTTCTGCTCAGTAGCTGGAGAGTGGAGTGGTTGGAGCAGGTCCCCGACTCCAGCATCCACTAGCCGCAGTACCCGTGGGGGTGAATGTGCCTGGCCTCTGTACTATGAAGGCAACCACACAGGGGTGGAGGGTCCAGCCTGCTCCAGATGTGCTCCCCCATCCAGCCCAGCTAAGTAGTTACCCTGGGCCAGGAAGTTCTACTCATTTCACGAGATGAATGTAATCAGGAGAAAGAGAGCCGAAGAGCCAGCTCAACGTGAGTCATTTGGCGTAAGAGAACATTGTCAGTGGTCCTAGCAACACACTCCACTGCCAAAAGCCATTTCATTTGATCTCTGAACTGATGCTCAAACCACAGATTTCCTGGGCCTGCGGCCTCCCAGGAAATGGAACCAAACAGCGGCTGATTCATGTTTCCTCTCAGGGCAACAGGAAAAGTACCTGCTACAGAAACGGCAGCCAGCCTTTGTAGGCCGCCCTGAGCTAAGGCTTCAGCTCCTCAGATGGCAGAGGCCCCATCAGCTAGTCAGCCAGTCTTCCACAGAACTGGAAGATGGAAAGGGCAGGGCAGGAATATTAATGTTCATTGAGTGCCTATGCTAAGTCAGCCTGACTATACCAGGCTAGCGCTCTCTCTCTCTCTCTCTCTCTCTCTCTCTCTCTCTCTCTCTCTCTCTCTCTCTCTCTCTCTCTCTCTCTCTCTCTCTCTTTCTCTTGCCTCCTTCCTCCTTCCCTCCCCCTACCCATCCATCCCCTCCCTCCTATGTAACATCCAGTCTTACGTACAGAATCTGTATACTTTACCTGCTGGCTGCACCCACAGCCCACATTTGCTTATTTGTTGTCTGCTCCAGGAGAGCAGGACTTTGGACAGATAATAAGTATGTAGCACTCCAGCCAGATTCTTGATACATTAACTCATTAATGTTTCACAACCTCAGAATGGAGGAACAGTAATCTTCATTTTCCAGATGGCAAAACCTAGGCACAAAGAAAAACTTGACTTACCCATTTCCCAATGTCCAAGGAACCATGAAGCCCCAGCTTACTAGCCTGAACTTTCAACTACAGTGACTATTCCATGGGCATTTTTTAATTAAATAAATGGTTATACCCAGTTTAGAGACTAGGACACTCAATTTCTTGCTAAGGTACTTCAACTATAGGATCATGTAGAGTTTAGGTAACTGTTTAACCATAAAGCTAGCATAACCATATCACTAGTTCTTAATGTGTTAAAGAAAAATGTATAGCACAACATACACATTGCTGTGAACCATCACCTTTTATTTGTTTTGGTTTTTGTTTCAGTTTTTTAAGCCATAGTTTCTGTATAATAGTCATAGCTGTCTTGAAATTCACTCTGTAGAGCAGGCTGGCCTCAAACTCACAGAGATCCACCTGCTTCTGCCTCCTGAGTGCTGGGATAAAATGGAATAAAAGGCATGCATCATCACACAAGGTTGAAACTGTTACCTCTTTAGAATACTTTCATCTTTCCCAGCTGGGACTCTGCACCCTAAACCCCATCCCAGACAGCATAAATTTAAAAAAGAGGAGCAGAGTCAGTCTGTGAGAGAGCTTGAGAGGGGCCATGAGAATCCTGCCTTTGAAATGCGTCCTCTCTTCTTTCCTGTACAATGGATGTTCCTGTGATGTTGAGAGCTTAGGATCTTTGAGAACCCAAAGGGAGGAGTAGTGCATGTATTTGTTATATGTCTTGTTGCTGTAACAGAATATCTGGCAGGAGTAAGTTAAACAAGTAAAAGTTTCAGGGGATCTCCATCATAAGACCGGGAGCCAGGATGCTGTGGCTTTGAAAGCAACTCATGACCAGCAGAGATTGGAGGTACTCAGGTGAAGCTGCAGAGCAAAAGGGGCAGGCAGGGATTCCCCAAAAGCCGCTCTCCACTCCAGATTTGCCCTGCTTATGAATTTCTTCACCATAAGTCCTTTATTTCTACAACAGCCACTCTGCCACAGACCTGTGTCTTCAAAAGCCTGTAAGGTGAGTTTTTTGTTTTTGTGGTTTTTAAAGAAGGTGATGGGGACATTCTGAAATCAGACAGCAATGCTGGACATATAGCCTGAGACAGCACTGAAGGCCACGGAACTCTGTGCCCATGGGGGCAGGGATGATGCGTCGACTTGTTGTTATTGTTATTGTTATTGTTATTGTTATTGTTATTATTATTATTATTATTATTATTATTATTTTAAAATGCATTTTGACCATGCTCCATGAACAACACAAGTTGGACTTTGTAGGTGTTGGTTGTTTAGGGGTGTGGGGGGGTTGTCCCAAGGGTGGAGAGTGATCAGGGTCCATTATATGAAATTCCCAAATAATTAATTTAAAAATGCAAATCCAGGCCAGTGGCCTCTGGACACTCTGTTCTTGTTCTCCTTCATAAATGACTTCAGCTGAGCCCGGGACCAGGAAGCTAATTCTGCAGTCAGTGACCGGAGATGGTGGCTCCCACCCTCTGGCAATCTTCCCACCTCAACTTTGGGCAGTTCTCTCTTTAAAACTTCTCTAATTACATTTTTATTTGTCTTTATGTGTGTCCACACGTGTCCACATGCTGTGGCATGCATGGGGAGATAAGATGACAATCTGTGGGAAACTGTTCCCTCCTTCTACCATGTGGGCCCCAAGGATCAAACTCAGCTCACCAGGTTTTGTAGCAAGTTCCTAACCTATATACCTACTGGACCATCTTGCTGGCTCATGATTCTCATTTAAATCCTGGCATCCTTTCTCCACCTCGGAGGCAGAGACTAACGACCTGACAGCTGGTGCAATTTGCCATCAAAGACTGGAAGCAGTGCAGAGAATTAAGGTTTGGGATGTGCTAGTAAAATCCTAGGAAATACGTTTCCTAACACAGTTGTGAAACAAAATTCTAATGAGAAGGGATTGTGGGCACCTTCCGGCTTTCTCAGTCTCTTGGTTGTGAGTAGATTAGTGCTCCATATGCTGTGGACTATTTGGTCCTCCAGACACCATGGAATTGGCAGTGGTATTATTTCATGAGGATATCAGAGCAGAGAAAGACCCCTAACTCAAGCAATGTCCAGAGCTCCTGGAGCCTCCAAGACCTAAACCTGAGCTGAATGTCCATTGTACTTTCTCCTTTCAATGGTAGATACCCACAAGTCCCTGGACTACCCTTGTTTTCAGACAAGCGCTTAAATGCTGTTTCACCTCAGAAGTCTTCTAATGCCTACCTTTGATCATGTTGCCTTTCTCAGATCTTCTGGGACCTGTGTTACTCCTCTGCCATGGTTACAGCAGGCAGCAATCTCCTCTGTTCCCAGCTATGCCTTGGCTGTAGGTGCCGTGAAGACAGATATCACTTCTACTTCTTCCCCATTGTACATGAATGGTGTTCCAAAATCAAGTAGTGCAAATGGATGAATGAATGAATGAATGGATGGATGGATGGATAGATGAATGAATGAATGAATGAATGAATGAATGAATGAATGAATGAAGAATATCACCTGCTATCTTTATTTTCAAGAACCTTTTCAGAATCTGTTTACACTGTAATACGTTTTTGAAATTTAGAAACTCATTTAACTTGTTGCCAATAGTGTCCAGAGTCTAAAAGTCTCCTTACCCAATAGGTTCTCTTTCCAAATGTCTGGTGCTTTTCTAACTCAGTGACTCAGACAGTTGACTGGTCTTTGCCTCTGGGGTCTGTTTCTGGTTCTAATTGTGGTCCCAAACTTATAGTGCAATTAGGATACTGAGATGGAAAAGCAATGGTGTAACTTGTGTTTACTGGGTGGCAGAGCTGAGTAGGTATTTCCTAATTCCCTCTGTGGTACTCAAGGTTAAGGAGAATTTGCCCTTTCATGACAGTTTCTTGCCAGAAGCATGTCGGGGTCCTCCTTTCACATGTGCCTCAACCCTCTCCCCCCAGGTGACATAGGTGTGGTTCCAAGAACTAGGCGGGGTTTGCATTCACTTTCCATTTTGACTCATAGTTCTGTTGCTCTGAAGTAACTCTCAGTGTAGTGGACTGAATGCTCTGTGATGGTGAACAGTTCTTTCATATTGTGAACACAATTAAATCTGTCTCATTCTTACTGCCCAAAAGGTCAAGAACTACTAAGTTACCCAATGTCACATGGTTTATTCTTGTTTGAATCACACAAAAGCTCAGAACTTATATCACTTGGGAATTTAGGAGGGCTATTATCTCCAACCATGGCCCACTCTTCCTTTTAATCCAGAGAACTGGTCAAAACACAGTACTTTTTCTTCCAGTTGCTCATATCACCAGTAGTGATTTGACTAGCACGGGTTGATTTCAAGAACTTCCAAAAAAGTTTTCTCTCTTTCTCTAGTTTATCCTCCCTCACTTGAGTTTTGTCAGCTTCCCTCTCTCATCTCTAACTTGAAGCTTGGGCTACACTAGGCCTTCATCTTTAAATTCCTATCTTCCCTTGTGGTATCCATCAGTTCATCTGGACCACAGTGTAGGTGGAGCTTTTCTGACCCTCTGTCCTGTCAGCCTACTCCAAAATAACCACACAGAGACTTTTCATTAATTATAAATGATCAGTAGATAGCTTAGGCTTGTTACTAACTAGATCTTACAACTTAAATTAACCCATATTTCTTATATATGCTCTACCACCTAGTGGTACCTTTTTCAGTACAACATATTTATCTTCTGCTTCCTCTGCATCTGGCTGATGACTCCTCTATGACTCTACCCTCCTCCTTCTTCCCAGAGTCCTCTCACTTTGGATCTCCCACCTAACCTCTTCCTGCCTAGCTATTGGTCAGTCAGCTCTTTATTAACAATGAAAGCAACACATCTTCACAGTGTATAAAGGATTATTCCATAGCACCACAGCACTAATGCTAGTTCCAAATCAATCTCTACATCCTACTTCTTCCCCATCTCTGGAACCCTGAAACTGACTGTCTACTTGACATCTCATAGGCACTGCGATGGTTTAATATGATTTGTCCCCTGTGATGGCCATTGTCATTTTGCCTAGATGTACAATAATTTACAAGACTCATTTCTGGCCATGTCTGTGAGAGTGCTTTCAGAGAGATTTAACAGAGGAGAGGACCCACCTGGATAAGGGCAGCTCTATCCCGTAAACTGGAGTTCATCACACATAAAAAGGAATAATGGAGCCAGTGGTAATAGCACTTGCTACCAGGGCTGATCACCTGATTTCAGTCCTCTAAACCCATGTGGTAAAAGGAGAAATGTGACTTCCCCAAGTTGTTCTCAGACCTCCCTGGTGTCCCAGAGCACTGAAGAGCCCTGTGACTGTATGTCATGTGGGACTCATTCCAACAGGAAAAGAAGGCTTGACTCATTGTCTTCTAAGGCATGGGCCAGCAAAGCCACACAGGACTACATTCTGGAGAGTAGACCAAGATGATGTCACACCTACTATCTCTCAAAATGCCTTAATCTCAACAAGGCTAGGGAATTATGTCTTCATCACCTGTCTCCTTTACCTCACTCTGCCCTCATATATCAATTCAGATCACTTTGAACAGGATGTATTATATGTAAAAGTCATTAGGGTGAGGTTCTGGCTCTGAAGTGACCTCTTTCTTATTGAATAGCCTCAGCTATATTGTTTAAACTCTCTGGGTCTTGTCTCTTTTATTTCTAAAAAATGATTACATTGAGAGGGGTGACATAAGGACTCTCTCCAGTCATGAGAGTCAATGACTAATCTATTTTCTCCCTGATACAGGGTTTTTCTGTGTAGCCCTAACTGTCCTGAAATTTGCTCTTTAGATCAGGCTAATCTCTAATTCAGAGATCCACCTGCTTCTGCCTCCAAAATTCTGGGATTAAAAGTGTGCAACACCACTGTCTGGCAACTAATCCATTATTTTTGTTGTAGAAGCATCCAAAGCCACCATTGTGCTTTGAGAATGCTAGCTGGAGCAGGAGAAAGTGTCTTGTGCAGAGGAGAGGTGAAGGCCCCCAAAAGGGGACATGGAGTAGAGTTCTGAGCATCCTGTTGCATAGGCTGGGAGAGTTAAATATTGACAGAAGAGGCAGCCCTTCAGGTCTTGGGGACTTGTGGATGAGCCTAGCATCGGTACTGGTAATCAGTGTGCTTATAGACATGGGTGGCTTTGCCAGTCATCCACTAGGTGTCTTGGTTGAGATGGTCTTGAAATGAGGTAGGACACAATAACCTGGGAGGTATTCACTGTTGTATCCATGTTAGAAATGAAACAGCTCTGCTGTGAGACCAACAGCAGATTCCAACTACTACTACCCACTACAAGATGCCTCTCCTTGCCTTCCTCAATGTGAACATGGTGGGTTCAGTTAACTACAGCATACAAAGTGCTCTGTGCAAGTAGACAGTCAGTTCTCAATAAATATCAACAGTGATCATATTTCTTTTCTATCGATATGTGGCCTAGCACATCCTAACTGAGTTGGGCCAAAAAGTAGCTCTAGAACTTGCACTCATATCTCTGAGACAGTCAGAAAGCCGTGGGAATCTGGCAGCCATGGGGTTGGCAACCATTGCAAAGGGATGTGCCAAGATCTCAGCTTTATTGGCAGAGGTATCTCTAGTGGCCATGTGGCAGCATTAGACTCTTGCAAAGGCCAAGGACTCCCACTGGCCACCATGAGCCCAAGGGTGGGGGTCAGCCAGCAGGCCCTCAGAAGGCACCTACAGTGAACGCTCTTTAGCCTTTTCCAGGCAATGGCAAGGGTGTGCCCATCTGTAGCAAAGACAGAGAGAGCACTGTGCCAACTGTGCCAAGTGTAGGACAGTATCTCACCTTCCTCACAGTGTAGGTGAGGCAGCACAGAGTTTGTAAGGCAAATGAGTGGGACACACCTTCAATGGTGGGGTCAAAAGTGGATCCATTTTCTTGAGCTTTTCTTGCCAACCTTTTCCTCTCTGACCTCCACAGAGGCCTAAGTAACAAATGAGAATTACCAAATTGAGTCTGAGATTTGGTTTTGTTTGGAGTTTGGTTTATTTGTTTGTTTGTTTGTTTGTTTGTTTGTTTATTTTTACCCTGTGTGGAACAAGTCCCAGTGAAAACTGTATAGGGAAAGGGACAGGGCCTTGAGGTGCTCAGGCCTACTCCCTCCCTACCATTCAACACGTGAGTAGTTTGTTCACAAATATGTCCGTAGGTGGGTTTGGGAGATAGGTCACTCAGTAACGTTGTACATGGGAAATGGAAACAGATGGGTTTCTGGGGTTCTCTGGACCCCTAGCCTAGTCCACTTAGAGCTTGAGACTAGTGAGAGGCTCTGTCTCAAGAAAAAAGGTGTAATGCAACTGATTGTCCTCTGCATACAAATAAACACACACATGTAGGCGGAGTTTACCCACAAGGACACCAATATCAGATAGATATTTATTAAAATATAAACCAACACTCACGGTACAGGTAACAGATTACAGTAGCACCTGAACAGGAACCGGAGTCTGCAGACGGACGGACGATGGGATCCTCCCTCCAGCAGCCAGGAACCAGGAAGAGAGTGTCTCGTCTTTCCGCAGCCCCTTTTCAATGGGCCTTTCCCCCACCCCCTTCAGGTCGGGGGGGGGGGGGGGGGCCCGGTGCTCTGTATAAATGTCCCTTGACCTTGTCAGCTGACACCTGAATCCCACAACACACACACACATACACACACGCACACATATACACACACATAAACACAAACACACATACACACATAAACACACACACATACACACACGCACACACATACACACACAAACACACACATACACACACGCACACACATACACACACATAAACACACACACATACACACATAAACATACATACATACACACACATACACACACATAAACACAAACACATACACACATAAACACACACACGCACACACACACATACACACACATACACACACACATAAACACAAACACACATACACAAACACAAACACACACACACACACACATACACACATACAAAAGTACCCATAGGTAAACATGTGTCCAAAACTCCTGGACCCCTGTGTTAGTCTAAAATGAAACACCAAAAGTTTGCTACTGATGTTCCTTCAAAATTGTGCCCCACCTCCACCCCTGGTGAGATTTAGAACATTCTAATATGCTTGTCTTGACTTTTTATTTTCTAACACTAAGTTTGGATTGGTGTTTTCACCCTTCTGGAAAAGAGTCACATGGAAGTGTGCAGGGAGAGGGAAGGACAAGCCTGAGGTACCCAGGTCTTCATCCTCTCTCCCTCCCTCCCCTCCGGAAGCTCACCAGGCCCTGATGCTTTCCGAAAGCTCATGTGTAACTTCCTTGACCAGGGAGGCCAGGCTCTAGGCTGACTTCTGGAAGTGTCTTTGGAAACTAATTCCCAGGCAAAATGCCAAGAAAAAGATATGCATGGTGAGGAACTGACATAATTTTTTAACACCACAACCCGCATATTTCTGCGGCAGCAGCCAATACAGGCTGCCAAGACCAATATTGACCTAGTTCTTCATCCAATCAACAAACGCCATTGTTTATAAGATATAATTTTTCTTGGTTAAAGTTCAAAGTTAAACTCCAAGGATTTTCAAAACTATAAAAATAAGAGGCTTTCATAGCCTCAAAAAAAAAAAAAAAAAAAAAAAAATCCTGGCCAGTTTTTCTCCTTCATGGGTTTTCATAGTCATTAAAAGAAACTTAGCCAAGCAAACATTTTTTTTTTTTTTTTTTTTTGGTTCTCTGAGTAGTGGTAGTTTTTAAAGGAGGATTATTCTAAATATCCACATAAAAGTCCCCTAAATCTTTATACCTCTTGTGAATGTCATGGCTATTGACAGCACAGGTGACTGGGCTTGCTTTTCAGTCTGAAGGCTGTCCACCTGCAGAGCCATCTTCTTCCTGATTTGAACTCTCTTTCCCCACCCTGGTTTTAATGTGGAAATGACGGAGTCTTTACTAAGCCCTTTAGAAAAAGAATGGTACTGTGGTTCCATTTTTGGTTTTGAAATGGAAAACCTTAGCCCACAAGTAGTTGACATATGGGGCTTTGTAAACCAGCCCTTGGTCCACTTTTGGGAGCTAGTGTAAGTGATGAGTGATTAGATTTAGAAGGTGAGGTGAAGATGGGAAATACTGAGATTTATGAGATCTCAACCTAGGCTGTTTATTGGGGGGTTTTGGGGGGGGTGTTTTTTATCGTGTAAATAGTGAATCTTCTCTGCATCTGCCTCCTCTCAAAGGACCCAGCCAAGTTGTTTGTACACATGGTATATGCTACCTGTTTATGGATTGATGTTGTAGTGGTTTGAACAAGAATATTCCCCCATAGCTCTTACATTTGAACACTTGGTTCCTAGTTTGGTGGCACTGTTCAGAAAGTTTAGGAGGCCTAGCCTTGCTGAAGAAAGTATGTCACTGGCAATCCAGAAGTACTTTGAGGGTTCAAAAGACTCCCAGCATTCCCAGTTTGCCCTCTGTTTCCTGCATGAGGTCCAAGATATAAGATCTCAGCTTTCAGCTCCAACCAACATGTCTGCCATGCTCACCTGCCATTAGGGATTATAACCCTCTGGAACTGTAAACCCCAATAAGCTGCTTTGGCTTTGGTGTTTTACAATAGAAAAGTAATGAAGGTGGGTTTTCCATCATTCCTTCAACGTGCCTCATTTCCCTCTGTGACTTTTGAGGCAATGAGCTCAAGGGATAAAGGCAAGCACCTATCCCAATACTGCTGTAGGTGAACTGTCTCCACAGTGCCAGGCCAATGTCTAGACACTTGGATACAGAAATCTCTGTCCTCTGAGGAACTCATGCTCCACAGAAGAGAAGGAAGTGGACTTGAACATAGTTTTCCTATTCTATTCATGGACCCTTTCCACCAGAGACATTTTTAATAAAATCCTGTAATATAGGCATATAAAAATAGTATATAAAATCAAATGTTCACTAATAATAAATCATAGAAAATTATTTTTAAACAATACTTTGATATGGATATAATTTTACCATTTGTCATAGGTGGGGCAATTTGCATATTAATAAGATGGGTGTACTTATTTTGCTTTACCTAAAGAATTAAATGTTATATAAATTTTGCTACTGCAAGACAGAGCACATCTTTGGTGCTTTTAAGAGTTGACCAACATTTTGATTTTGTAATCACCAATGTTGAGACTGCTCCTTCACATAAATATCAAATCTACAAGGGCAAAGTGTGATTAAGAGCATTTCAGAAATTGTTGGATGTTCTGTCCTAAATTCAAGACAAAATTTATCTTAATGAATTTCTATAAACCTCAAGTAATCAACCAGGCAGCAATTTTTAAATGCAAACATTCTGAAACAACACAACAAATTGTAGTAATTTGATATTTACATGCTGAGGAACTATAGTAGGGAGACGTTAAGCCTCTACTTTCTGTAATCAGATTATTGTGTTTCTAGACGAGCAATAACATCATATCAGTACAGGACTCCCATTCGCAGCATGCAGCAGGTATGCAGTGTGAACCAGGGTGTTGCAGATAATAGTCATAGGCATCATATTGCATGACTGTATGTTTGGAACCAAGGCGTCACATACTACACCAAGGTGAGTGTTGTCACAAACATCTCAGATTCATTCCACACGTGATTGTGAATTAATTTTAGGTGTTGTGAAATATTACTTTAACTATGCAAAGATATGTTCCATTTGTTTCTGCTGCATTTGTTTAACAATGTAAAGATGTCGCTGTTTCACCTTGCCTGCTAAGTCACCTAATTGGTCTAATAAAAAAGCTGAACAGCCAATAGAGAACGAGAAGGAGATGCTCAGGGACAGCCAGCCAGGCAGCTTCCAGACAGACAGACACATAGTAGGACATACAGACTGAAGGAGAGGTAAAAAGCTCCAAGGCAAAAACATGGATGAAGAGAAATAGGTCAAAATAGGTTATAAGAGCCAGTGGGATAAGCATAAGATGGAGTATTCATAATTAATAATAAGCCTCCATGTCGTGATTTGGTAGCTGGTTGGTGGCCCCAAAGAAAGTCTTTTACCTTTAGGTATGTGTTTAGAAATCTTTTATCTGTTACCAGATTTCTTTCAGTTCCCATGTTTAGTTATATGAACTCCATATGGGTTCTTGATCCAAAGTTTAATGGCTGGAGGTTAATTTTTAAAATGAATCCTTTAGATGAGATATTCTATGTACACTCATATGATGAACTCTGAAGAAACAGGCAAGCCATGACTGCACATAGACACATTGATGGAGTTCTGCAAGGCACAGAGACACATCAAATGCAAGTCCCACCGTGAGGTTGAAAGCCGGTTTGCTCATTTCCTACTCTGGCACTATAGTTCACATTGGAGAGAGTGTTCCAGTTTTCCAACTGCTTTACACAATTAGTTCTCTACAATCCTCAAGACAGCTCCACACATGAGCAGCCCAACAAATGAAGGGACAATGACATAAGAGCATGCATGACTCCATGAAATTGGACATCTCATTTGGTAAGGCTAGCCAACAAGAGCAGTACAAATAAGTGCTATGTTTGCTACATGTGACATTCTTCTACATATCATATATGAGGAAGCCCATTGCAGCCCTCAGAATATCACAGTAAGGGAGAGAACATTTTCCCACCTTACCAGAGGTAACTCAAAAGTAGCAAGTCTCAGATTCAAACTAGGGTCATTCAAACCTAGACAGTTTCATCCAATAGTAGCTAAAGTCTGAGGCCCCAGACAGTCATCTCTCTTCTGGGCAGAAAATAAGACCAATCCATTGATCAAGTGCCAAAAATTCATGAATAGCTACCGTGCCAGAGATGTCACCATCTGTCACAAAGAACAATAGGCTCTCTGTGCCAATAATACATTCGAGAGTGGTACTGCTATTAAGTAAGAGAGAGACAAACTCAAAGAGTTTTTTAATTGTCTAAGGATCCCTTTGCCACAAGCCAAACATCCCATTATGAGAAAGCCAGTTATCTGTTACTTCTATCAATTAGCAAGGACCATGATTTGCACAATTTTCCTGCTTAATTTTAGTCACCCTATAATCTGTCTTTCCTCTGAACTCTTGCCATGCTCAGTTCATAAGACAATATTACATGGAGTTACACTGAGCTTTGTGTTCTTACATAATTATTCTGAGCACGCCCATCCTGTCTCCCCAAACAAATCCTGATGCACTCAGCAGACAGGATCTACATCATTCATCATTCCTGGCTCTTCAGCATCAACCTAGCCTGGCAGGGACAAGACAGTAGGCACTTAGTTTCTGCTATTTAAACAACAGTCCCTGAACACGTTCCCAGTTGGTCTTCAGAAGTATCTGTACCTATTCCATCTTGCTGACTGAGAAATATATGGCTGGTTATTGCTTTGTTGCAGCTGGAGCTTCCCATCTTCATATGGAAAGATACTGTGCTGGGAGCCGTGTAACAGTTGGCACATTGGGGATGTATTTCTAAAGGTCTTCACAGAGTGCTCTCACCTTGGCCTGTTTCAAGCTACCAGCCTGATCTTGCTAAGTGCCTGAAAGATAGACAATTGGCTCTATAAGACATTGTGTTTTTCTCCTAAAGTGTGTTTTAGGGTAGATGTGTTAGCTATTGGTTTACTGTATAAAAAAATAAATAAAGTCTTTCTTAATAGCAGATTGTTTTCAGGTTGGTCTAAAACATGAGGACTTGGCTGGGTTGTGCTGTGACAATTTGAAAGACAAACCATATAATGTAGCCATCATTCACCCAGTCATTCTAAAGTTGGGCTGTAGAAAGGGGTCTATGCTTAAAATGATGAAGTTAAAATAATTAATGAAGCTGAAAATACACTGTTAAGCCAACCAAACAAGAAGAGAATATTCTGTACTTCCCTTCTTCTTTCCACCCACCATTTTATCACTCTTGCTAATATCACTTGTGTGGTACATGATTATGAGGTCATCAATGAGGTAAGAAAACACTTTTGAGGCCAAGGGCCTAACCAACCTAATCTTATGCAATAACCTCTTAAAGGACATAAACCAGTGTTGGAAGAGCTTTCCTTATGGCTCATCTTCTAGAAAATTCTTCTCCTTCCATTTTTCCTTCAGGGTTTGTAATGATAAGAATATCGAATGGAAATTATATCTCTTGGCACAGACTTGAGAGTCCAGCATGGTGGACTGTTCCCTTCCCCGTTCTTACAAAGTCTTAGCTGCCAGTTTCTTTTTCTCTTTCAGAGACCCCCCTGTGTGTGTGCGTGCGTGCGTGCGTGTGTGTGTGTGTGTCTGTCTGTCTGTCTGTCTGTCTGTCTATCAAAACCCTCATTATGAGAATTTCAGTTTGGTGTGGAGTTGATGGTAGGTGGATAAACATAGAGAAAGGCTATTTGTTTGTAGAAACTGACTCTTTTGGAACAGACTCGTGGAGCCTGCAGGGTATAGAGGTATAGAGTGTTGCAAAAGAAACTTCAGTGGATTCAAGACCATTTCTATTACATCCAAAACCCATTTCGAGTATTGTGTACAAGAAGTTGGAGGACATTAAACATTTTCTAAAGAAAGGCAATAACAATCATTTTTGTAGGGCTGGCAAGATGGCTCAGCATTCAAGAGTACTTTACTAATGCAAAGATCCAAGTCTGTCTCACAACATCTGTAGCTCCAGTTCTGAGGATCTCACACCACCTTCTAGACTTTGTGGGCACCATACTCACTTGTAGCACGCATTCATACTGGCAAACAAGCATATATATATATGCTTGTTTAATATATATATATATATTAAACCCTTTAAAAATAAATTGTATTTAAAATATCAAAGAGACTTTTAAAAATTAAATTTATATGGCAAAGCTCACTTTTTCTTTTAAAGAAACGTTATCTCACTTTGTACCCCTAGCTGGTCTAGAATTTACTATGTAGCTCAGGCTGGCCTAGAACTTGCTATGTAGACCAGGATGGCTTAAAATCTATAATGGTCTATTGTTACAATGTAGTAGTTTTTTTGGACTCAAGCAGCCAGAGGCCCAGACACACAGACCTATAGCCCTAGACCTCTTAGCTGCCCGCCGCTGTTTAGGCCCCCAGAAATGACTCAGATGCTTATATTATCTTCATGCTGTTTGGCCTATGACTCAGGCACACTGCTAGCTAGCTCTTACATCTTAACTCAACCCATTTCCATTAATCTTCCTGCCACGTGGCCCGTGGCTCACCTGTGTGTCTTACATGTTGCTCCTTTGGGCTTCTGGCTCCTTCTGTCTGACTCTGCCCTACTCTTCTTATCTATTCTGATTTTTTTATTTTGAGATTAGCAGTCTATCTGCCTCTACTTCCAGAGATTAAAGGTGTGTTCTGCCATGCCTGACCAAAGCCCACTTTCTATTGATTATAGTTTTTGTTTTGTTTTGTTTTGCTTTCTGAGACAAAGTCTTTCTAAGTAGCTCAGGCTGGCCTTCAAGTCATATTCCTCCTGTGTCAGCCTCACAGTTCTGGGCCTATAGGTGGGAGCCCGATGCTTAGCTTCTATTGTTTTCCAAGCCCTGAAACAAGCTTACTTTCTCTGTCTCTCCTATGTCTGATTCAGTGACCCATGGGGAGCCAAGCTAGTCTTGCCTTCCACCAGAGAGCCTCTGGTGTAGCTTTCTCTGTAGCATCTACTTCTCCTCAGTTTCCTATTACATGGGTCACTGGTGTTGTTCTTTATTTGTCCTAAATCCTTGCAAGCAGAAGCAACGTGTTTCACTTCCTCAAAGGCCCTTGTGCTTTGGGTAGAATCCTATTCTCTCCAGGGTGGTAACCTGGGCCCTGTCCCTGAAGTCTATAAACTTGAGGTGTCTATAAACCCCCCAAAATTATACAGGAAGTGCCTACAGTAGTTCCTTTTACATGGCAGTGACAGGCTATCTGACAGAACCAATGGAAGAAAGGAAGGTTTATTTTAGACCAGGGCTTAAGGGGCCCCATGCATCACAGAGGGAAAGGTATGAACAAGCAGAGTGGCCTGAGCTGTGTCAATGGGAGCATGAGGGAGAGGGTTACTTGGTCTTGTTACTAAGCAAGCAGACAGCATGCCAACCTGGCATCAGGGCAGTTTATAAGTCACGAGGCCAATCCCTCGTGACCTCTTCTCTCCAGTTAGGTCCTACTGCTCTAAGCTTCCAATATCCCCCCCAGACATGAGTTTGTCGAGGACATCCCATGCTGAAACAGTCAACAGTCCTATAAGCAGAGGGTTGTGTATATATTTATTGGTATATTACATCAATCTGTTTTATGTAACTATAACGAAATATCTTGGTTTGGGCAACTTGAAGGGAATGTTTGTTTCAGCTCCTGGTTCTAAAGGTTTAAGGCTCATCTAATGGCCTTGGTGATAGAATCCAAAGAAAGTGAAAGGAGTAGCACAGTGAAAGACGGTCAATGCCTGGACACAGGTTCTGACCCTTCTCCCCTTCTCTCCTTTCTTAGAAAGGCTCCAGTATTCATCACAGAGCTCCACCATGATGATGAGCTTGTCCAACCCTAATCATGCCCCTAGGTCCCATCTCTACACACCAGAGTTGAATTCGTATCTTAATATATCAAGTGGAAATGACATTTCAACATTTGAGCCCTTGGGAAACACACTTGAACCTATTTCAAACATTTATCAAATTCTTGAGAACACTGAAGATCTGTCACTCTACTTATGATTCCTACCCACAATCCCAAAGGCCCTCAAATGAGTGCTTCGCAGCCAGAAAACCCATGAGGAATTAGGATTATAACTCAGAAAGATGTGCAACAGTCATTTCATTGACAGGGATTTCATGGTAGTTATTTTGAGATGCATTTTACATACCATAGATCAGCTCCCCCGATTTTAATGTATTTGCCCAGTGGTGTGGCCATCACCACTTAGCAATAAGCGTTAGCTGAAAGTCCTGGCAGTAAAGAGGGTAGCAAGAGGAAGAAAGTTCTGCCCTCTAGAAACTAACTGGAGCGGCCATAAGTAAGTGATAAATAAGTTCACATTGCCATAGGTTGAATGGCATCACCTTCAGATCCATATGCAGAAGCTCTAACCCCCCCTATACTATAACATGACCTTTTCTGGAAATAGAATTACTCCTGATAAAATCAGTTAAACATGGTCAGCCTAAAACAGAATGGACTCTCAGCCACCATGACTATGTCCTAATAGTGTAGAAATTTTGTCACAGTCAGAGACACAAGGAGACACATTGTGTAAAGATGAGGCAGTGGTGGTGATGTAGCAGAAGCTGGGATTTACACAGATAGCAAGCAAGCACCTGAACCTAGGAGCTGTACATGGAATGCATCTCTCACCAGCCTCAAGGGGACTGACTCTGACCTTATCTTGATCTTAGACATCTGGTCAAGCCACTTTTGGCATTCTAGCAAACTAATATATAGCTAATATATACCCTTGCTTCAGCTTCCAGATAATCAATAGGAAGTGAAAGTAGTGTCTTTTATCTCTCTCTCTCTCTCTCTCTCTGTTTGAGATTTGATCTCATGTCATACGGATTGGCCTTAAACTGACTATATAGTCAAGAATGAAGTTGAAATTCTGATCTTCTCACCTCCATCTCCTAAGCAGTAGGGTTGTAGGTGTATTAGTTACCATGGTAAGGCAACTCATAGAAGAAAAGGATATTTGAACTTACGGCTCCAGACAGGTTAGAACCCATCACTGGAGGGAAGCATGGCGTCAGAATGGTAACAGGAGCAAGGAGCTGAGGGCTCACATCTTCAGTCACAAGCACACATCAGAGCACACATCACCAGATGTGACAGAGCCATAAACTCCCAAAGCCTGCCTCCAGGGGCATACTTCCTCCAGCAAAACACCTCTTAAACCTTGCCCAGCACTAGCTGGGTGAGAGACTCCTGCAGGTATCTGGTAAGAAAGCAGACCACAGAGAGATGAGAGTGAAAACTTGGGACAATAGTATTTTTTCCAGCACTGGGTCAAGACCTCCAGGGACTCACCATGCTGTTTTTTTTTTTCTTTGCACATTTAAATGTAGTAAAACTTGTGACCTGTGACCTTTAAAATAAGATTGAATTCTATTGGCTGATAAAAAAGAGTTCAGGGCTAGGGCTAGAGAAAGATTTGTGATAAGCATAAGGATTAATTCTGTTGGTGGACAATGCAAAAGACTTGGGCTCCTTTCACAGGGGTGTGTTCTATTCACTTGAGAGACAAAGTTCTAAACAATGCTCTGGTTACTGGAGTATTCAGGAAGCCTGGCTCATAGGATAGCAAAAACATCACCAGGCTGACTGATCCCTTTTCACTCTGGCATCCCAGGTAGTTGACTAGGTAAGAGTCATTCATTTCCTTCTATTGAAGAAAATAGGCTCATTAATGTCCTTCCACTGAAGAAAATAGGTCCATTGACATCTGCTTTCGCCAAAGCTTCCTATAGTTGTGGATGAAGTATTCAAATTCCTGAGCCTATGGGGGACATTTACATTTAAACTACCACATCAGGTATGTGCCAACACACCTAGCTTCTGTGCTTACTGGGGATAGAACTCAGAGCTTTGAACATGCTAGGCCTGGCCCTGGAGTTACTTGTAATTTACAAAGTAGCTGGTGAGGTCCTCTCTGGAAAGTCTGAAATGGAATGAGCTAGATGAATGATATAAGCAGTAGGCATTCCTGGGGAGGGCACAGCTCAGGCAGATGTCCCCAGAGCAGAGGTCAGAACATTAAAAGAACAACAGATTGACACATGAGGCTTACAAGGATTACAGATGGGAATAGAAAGATTGCCAGGGGCTACAGCCACCTGGCTTGGGAAGCCATTGTCATTTGTTTAAGTATAGTGAAAAGCCACTAAAGGATTTTAAACAGGGCCATTGTTGAGACGGTTCATTTATGGAAAAGTGTCTCTGCAGAAGAGGCCAGACCACAAGAACTGTGAATCCAGAAGGAAGGCCATCCAAGACAGATGACAACAGCTTGAGCTTCGATAGAGGTTTGGAAGTGGAAAACCAGACCTCTAGAATGTGCTCTGAAAGTATAGTTAACAAAATTGCTGTTGGGAACGGTGGCAAAGGAGAAAATCAGGTAGTAGACTTCACCAACGTGTAAAGATTAGAAAAGCACACATTGGGGACAAGGGGTTCAGGGGACTGTTCTAATCATGGCAAGTTCAAAAATATATTTCCAAATATATTCTACCAGGTTAAGGTGGAAGTGAATCTCATTTTGCTTTGGGAGCATTTCAAGACATTTCAACACCTCCTGCAATTCTAAGAGTCACATGCTATGCAAACAGGGAGCTGCTTTACTTTGGATATGTTCCCCATACACACAAAAACCCACCCATATACCACATACTCTGCCATACAGAGGCCATGTTTGGAAATCATTCCTAAAATCCTGCGTTCATATAATTTGAAAATGGAGTCTTTAGAGAAAAAAAAGGGTTAGATGAGGTCATGAGGACTGGGTCCTTGGGATGACATTAATAGCTTCATTAGCAGAGGGGGAGAGACTGGAGTCAGTACACTTAGTCTGTCTCCACTTATGATGCCCTCAGTCATGTTAGGATGCACCAAAGAAGGCCCTCACTGTTTACTGAGCCATGCCCCTGGACTTCCCCGCAGTCAGAATCATGAGCTAAATAAACCAGTTTTATTAATTGCCTGTTCTCAAGCAGTTAGACAAAACATAGTAACACAACTTGAATCCTCTAAATTATGTAGGAGGAGAATGGCCCCATAAATTGGTAGTGCCTCTCTTGCATCTCCCCACTTGAACTTCCGATCTGTCTGACCTCATCAGTGTCTTTAACTCTATCAGGAAATGGTTTGGGCAGCTTGTGGGCTGAGCTGGTGTTACAGCTGCCCCAACTGAGTATCTTAAACAGCAGGGAGGGAAACAGTTTTCAGAGGCCAGAGGTCTGAAATCAGATGTCAGCAGAGCTACCTTACTCCCTCTCTTGAGGTTTCTTTCCCTGGCTAAGCGTACAGTGTGCCTATGGTCCTTTTGCTCATGGCCTCATTGCTCCATTCCCAGCTGCTGTGTGTACTCGGCCTGTACCCATCTTCTGTACTATTGAGAAGGCTCTTAAATGTTGTATTTAGAACCTATCTGGCTGACCTTAGATGACCTTATCTCATGATCTTTAGGTTGGTTATTGTTCTGGTTTCATTCTGTTGCCATGGTAAACACTCTGACCAAAGGCAATTTGGGGGAGGAACAAGTTCATTTCAACTCACAGGTTACAGCCCATCATAGAGGGAAATCAGGGCAGGAACTTGAAGTTAAACCACAGAGAAATGCTACTTGCTGACTTGTTCACAGGTTCATCTTAACTAGAATTCCTATTGAGCTAAAGACCACCTGTTTGGGGAATGGTGCTGCCCACAGTGGGCTGGCCCCTTCTTCCTCAATTAACAATCAAAACAACACACACACACAGCTAAAGGCTAGCCTGATGTGGACAATTTCTCAACTGAGACTCCCTTCTCAGATGACTCTGTGTCAAGTTCACAGAGTTAACTTGGCAATTACGTCTGCCAAGATTTTTTGTCCAAACCATGCCACATCCACAGGTCTTGGATATACATACTTCTGGAGATCCAGAAATCAACTACTTCTAATGTGCATAGGAGATGCAGCCCCTTTATCCTGCTAACTCAGATCAAAAGAATGAGTGTGAAATGAATTGAGGAAAAAAGGAAAGTAAGAAGACCCTGAAGAGAGTACAGAGCCTCCCAAGATAAGTACCAAGTAAAAAAAAGACACGCAATAGGACTAAGGCAGACTAAACCACACTATACTGTGGCACCCCAGGCTCTGGGACGGTGTTTGAACTTGGAAGCAGTGGAAAGCTACTAGAGTACATTGAACTGGTAGTCATAGCTGGTACACACTTAAGAGGGGGAAAAAATGAGTGCTTTGTGAAGAACAGAGGTGAGAAAGTGTTGTATAGTATTATTTTAAGATGTGTTGCGTTCTTTTATGTTGCATTTGTTTAACTCTGTGAAGCTGTGTTACTTTGCCTGCCTAAAACACCTGATTGGCCAGTATTGAGGCAGAAGAAAGGATAGGCAGGGCTTGCAGACAGAAGAAATAGAAGAAGAAATCTGAAAGCAAAGAAGGAGAGGAAAACGCTAGGAATCAGCCACATAGCCAGGCCTGAGTAAGGATGAAAGTAAGATATGCAGAAGAGAAAGCCCAGAGGTGAAAGGTAGATGAGATAATTTAAAGTCAAGAAAATATGGCTAGCAACAAGCCAAGCTAAGGCTGAGTATTTATAATTAAAAATAAACCTCCACATGTGTTTTGTTTGAGAGCTGGGTGGCCAGCCCTTCAAAAGAGCAAAACCAAACAAAAAGAGAGGAAAAGTGGGTTAAACAGGCCAGGTGAGGTATTCTTAAGAAGTTTAGGGAAAACATGGTGTTTTCCTAGACCTGATGAGTAGCAGAGTTATTTTAAAGTAGAATGGGTGGGTCAGAACTACCAGGCTTTATTGGATCTTGTCTCTCCACATATTTGATTAGTCATATTGAGGAAGGCAATATGGAAATTCTATGCTTTATTGTGGCCTGAAAAACCATTTTTAAAAGGAGTCAACCTTTATAAATTATTTCAAGAGGCTCCAAGAAGGTTTTGTTGAGAAGGATAGAGGAAACTTATACTGATTGGAGCTAAGCTCACTCTGAAAATATCCCTTCCTTTTCCATTCAGCTGTGTGCTCTTGTGGCCTTGAAGAGCAGCCCTGGTGTAATTTGGAAGTTTTACTAGCCTCTGCATGGAATATGTGGCTATGTGGTTATTTCAAGTATTTTCATTCTGTTATTTTTATGGTCTGAGCTATTTTAGCCAGCAGCCCAGTGCTAGAAGGACCCAAGCAGACCCCAGAAACCCAATTAGGGTCTTTAGGAATCTGAGTGTGGGGCAAGTTGGAAAGATGTGGCAGAGCATCTATGCTCCACAAAGAAATGTGGAGTGGGTTTCCAGCCACAATAGAAAGGGCATCCATCCATCATCTCTTGGTGACGCCATTTGCATTCAATGTAAAATTTGAAGTGGATGGAAAATTTGCCTAGTTGGAAAAAAAAAAAAAAAGCAACCCAAGTATTTGGTATTTTCACCCAATTCCTTCCACTATGACATATAACTTCTGAATTTCCACCTCTTCTCTAAGAGCCAGCCTGCTCCGAGGCAAGACTGCCTTCAGGGTTAGACCTGGGTTGACACTGACCTTATAGTATCATGGGTTGAACTAGTCTGTGCTCACAGTTCCCTCAGAGGACAAAGCCCAGGTCTTTGGATGTGTGTGTGTGTTCCCAGTGCTGGACATGCTGGTATGTTCTATAAATTCTCCTGCACAGGAGAGCTGGGCTCAAAGGCACTGGAAAAGGCAAGCAAAACAAAATAGAGCAGACCCTTTATGCCTTACTGAAATACGCAGGCTCGTGTTGATGGAAGTGGTGTTGATCCATCCACTGTGAGCTTTGTATGGGCAACTGGGGAGCCATGAGCAAATCTCACCTCCTGACCTTCAGCAGTCCCTAGCTCTGCATTTGGGCCTCAGCTCTGTTGAAGTGAAGATTTGGGTTAGGAGAGGCCATGATAATCAGGGTGCCCGTCTCCACCCAGCTACGTGCAGACAGAGCTCCCTCCTCTCATGGGGAAGTAACCACAGACACATTCTGGATGATGTAACCAAGAGAGAGTCAAGCGGATGATTCTAGCGACGGAAGTGAAAGTTGATCCCAGCCCTGTGGCTGAGCTTTCGGAAACTCCCTGTGAAGCACTCTGGAGCACTAAGGACCCCAAAGGCATGATCCTAGTCACATCCTTCCTCCTTATCCCAAGAAATGCTTCACACTGAGAACACTAAGGGATAAGTCTTTTCCAGGACACATCCATAAGTCCATGCAAGGTCATAGCATTGGAGCTTGGTGGACCCTTTCTTGCTCTCTATGCGTTTTGTCACTGTCGTTAGATGTAGCAACAGTGCAGTTTCCTGCGGGTTGAACCTCTTGTCATCCACCGTGTAGCCCTGTTCTTTCCCTGCCATGGCCCCAGTTTTGTCTTTTATACATTAGCCATTTGATAACCATGTGTTTGTTAACTCTCACGGTGAAGGGAAATTCAGCTTTGGCCAGGCTAAGTACCCAGAGGAGTACCTATATGAGGCTGTGACAGAGAAGCCCCAGAGATGCCAAGAGATGACATCCTAAGGAGCCAGAGGCCTTAGCATAGAGGGGAAATGATGCCCCTGCCTCTGCTTACCATCCCATGTGCTCAGAGTAGGCTCTTTGAGAGCTCAGGAAACTGCTGGAGGGTGGCTGTCCCTGCCTCTACCTTTTCAGGGTTCTCCATGCCCAACCCCCAGCTTGGAAGACACAAAAGGAATTGGTAGCCTGCCTAGTCTTTAAAAAGGACTTTGGGTGTTTCATTTCAGAGATGAAAATAATGGAACTAGATGAAGTAGGTTTAGAAAAAATTAAAATAAAGAAAAATGAGGATGGAATTCTGGATTCTTGGTTATGTCTGTAGAAGGAGATTATCCTGTTCAGAAAGTCCTAGATATGGCATTGGGGAGCAAAGCATGCTAGACATCAATCTATCTCTATGCTAAAATGCTGTATAAAAGCATTGAAGGAGGGAAGGCCTGATGGCCCTTGGTGTCAGGGGAACTCCTCCCTGTTTGCTCCATCCTGCTGTGTTTGGTTTATGGCAACACAGTGCTTCCTGCTAAGTGTGTGTGACCAAGGAAACTGCTCTCCTCACTGCAGTCAGGAAGCAACATGAAAGGGAGAAAGAGGCTGTGGTCCTATTACCCCTTTCTGGGGCATGACTCCAATGACCTAACTTCCTACCACTAGGTTCTACCTCCCAAGGTTCCATCTCGTCCCAAAGCTCTCTAGACAGTTCATTCTTTAACATATAAATCTGCCAAAGGCATTCCATGTTCTCCATGATGCCCTGGGGTTTGAAGAGTTTTTTGTCTCTGAACATGGGTTGCCAGACAAGTGTCCATATCCCAGGTTCTAATCTGACTTTATACCTTCATTATTTAAATTTTCTGAGCTTCAGGTATAGGAAAAAGGGCAGTTGGGAACATCCAAACTCCTCGAGAGCAAAAACTGAGCATGTGACTCCTTGTACAGCAAATGATACTCTGACTCTCTATACATGCTCTATACACAAGGAAGAGAAAATACTAAAATGTATCTTCTATTGCAATTTTAATTTTTTTAGTTTAACCAAATATTGACTGAGCCCTTCCATTTGGCATTGTTGAAGGCACTGAGATACATTAGTAAAAGGAGACAGAAGCCGTAGCCTTATTGAACCTTACCTGCAGCTGGTTTAGGGGACTTAGTGACAATACAAGTGTTACACTGTGGTCACCATGCCTTCTGTCTGGGTCTCTCTACACACAGAACTAAGAGCAGAATGATTCAAACTGAACTGCCCTTCCCCAAGCCACAGGCCCAGACCTCCATTATTCTCTGAGAGCCTTCACACGCTCAGACAGCAGCACAGTTAGAATGGCCATCTCCAGCCTTAGAGAAGAGAAACCCAAGGATAAAGGGGTTAAGATGCTTGTTCCAGATGGTCCACCCAGTACTAAGGGACAAAGCCAGGAGCTGACCATTCCTGGCCAGTGATTAGGTCACTATGAGGAAATTTTTCAGAGACCCAACGCATATTTTGGCTCTTATTCCTATAGTATCCAGCAATTGCATCATCTTCTGGAACAGAGTATGCTTGCTTGCTTGCTTGATTGTGTGTGTGTGTGTGTGTGTGTGTGTGTGTGTGTGTGTGTGTGTGTGTGTGTGTGTACAATATATACACTGTTTTTCATTAATTTGTAACTGGGACAGACATTGCTAATGCATCAGTATTCATTGTCTTCCTCCTTCCTTTAGAGTCTAGGCAGGGAAGATTCTAGTTTTCTGGGTATTTTAGGAAATGACTCACTAAAGAGACAAGCAGAGAAAGCTGAAGAGACCAGGAAGGCTGAACTATCTTCAGAACTAAGATTAACGTGGACCCATGACTGGAGCGAGTGTGATCCTTGGGCTAGAAACCTGCAGTGGACTCTGGGGTTTAAAAGGTGAGACTAGGAGGCAGTGTACTAGAGAATGAAAGGCTCCACCCTCAAAAGAATGTCTGGAGCCTGCTGGGTTTCCAGAATGTGCTTGTTTATTGCAATGATGAGTGAACCAGTGAATAGTTGGTCTGGTAAGTAGCACAGCTACCTCAGCAGTGGCTCTTGGCTGTAGCAGAGTAAGAAAACATAACCCTACGAGGATTTGTGGTGCATGAAACACATCAGCTGTTTCCTTAGCAGACTTAAGTAGTATAGGACTTGAGCTCGTCTGAGGGCCATTCTTGGAGATCACAACCACAGAACTTGTACTGTACATGGATTCCATCTTGATGGACAGATACACTATGGACACTATGAAAAGCAAAACATGAAGGCAAATGAGACACACACCATGATACCCAGGAAGTCACAAACAAATGGGCTGATGGTAGCCTCTATCTTACTAGGTCAAGAACTAAGAGAGTGGAGTAGGGTGTTGAAATGGTCTGAGAAAAGAACTATTAAATATGCTGAGAGTCAAGGAAAAATCTGAATCAAGGAGGTATGTGTGAGAGGAATAAGCAGAGAGTACCAGTCTGGCAAGGCAGGGACAAAGAGAAGGAGAGATTTATAAAAGCTGAGTTAGATTAGAGGAACTGGTGCTGTGTTGAAGGCTTCATCCAAAGCCCATGACACTATTCTGGGTGGTGAACCTTCAGTCAGTAAATTCCGCTGGGAAGAAATTAGATCTTTGAGAACATACTCTTTGAGAGGATATGGGGGCCAGATGGTGGTGGCAGCACACACCTTTAATCCCAGCACTTGGGAGCCAGAGACAGGCCGGTCTCTGTGACATCAAGGCCAGCCTGGTCTACAGAGCAGGTTCCGGGACAGCCAGGGTTACTCAGAGAAACCCTGTCTGGAAAAACCAAAAGATCTTTATGGGGACCCAGTATACTTTCTTCAGCTTTCAGGCTGCCTTGGGCTCCCTCTCTGCACTGTGTTCTCCTGTTGTGACATACTCTACTGTCAGTGGCAATGAGCCACCCTACTGTAAACTGAGACTGTAAATTCCCAAACTGGGAATCCAAACAAAATTTTCCTCTTTTTCAGCTCATTGTCTCATATTTTATCATAGCAGCCAAGATATAGGACCAAGAACTATTTCAGTCTTGAAGCATCGACTACTTCGAGCGGCTTGGTGCATGCTCAGAAAATAGTCTCTCAATCAGAACAGTAAGGACAATTTTCAGTAAATTAAGAATGAAATAATTTTCCAGAGGCAGCCACAGGATGTTGAAATTAGAAGCTTGGCCCCATCTCCTACTGGAATATCAATGTTAAGGCAAACTTTCTGGTTCCATTTGTTACAGCTATGCTCACTAAGCCCAAGGAAAGATCTAGAAAATTCACAATCAGATCTAAGAACCCACTATAGTAAGATTTGGCGTAAGAAACTTAGAAGTAAAAGCAGCAATGATAATTGAACCACAGAGTTTACCCAAACAATGACTGACAATGATTGAATACATTTCAGATATTAAGTAAGAAATAGATGTCACACACAAAAAAGGCATAAAGTATGAATGAAGAAGGCTAAGAGAGTCTCTAAGATGGAATAAAATAGGATTTAAGAGTGCAGGGCTGTGTGTTGGGAATGTGGGCTAGACAATAGACACTGAAGAAGATATAGAAGATATACTCTTTGTTGTTGGCCTGCTGCTGGGGACTGAACCCAGACTGTGCATGTTGACAAGTACTCTGCCACCAAAAACACACCCCAGCCCTGAAGCTTTGTCTTTATAGAAAATCTATGTTGACACATTTGTTTATAAGACATGAAGAAAACTTCACTGCATTTAGCTAAGTGAAGAAGCTAATGCACCACAGATACATGGTCTGCGCTGTTAACTCTATGGTAGTCTGGGAAAGGCAGCTCTATGGAAACAGTAGTGATAAACTTTCTTTTCCAGGAGAAGGAGGAAAGATAGAGCACGAAGGAATTTCAGCACAGTGAAACTGCTCTGTCTGTTACACACAGATATGTAACGGCATCCTCATCTTGTTCTTGTTGCTGTGATAAATACTCTGACAAATACAACTTATTGGGAAAAGGAGTTTATTCCCGCTTACAATAATAAGCTAGAGTCCATCATTGTGGGGAAGTCAAGGAAGGAACTTCAAACAGCCAATCACATTACTCCCAACAGTATCTCAAGAGCAGAGAGAAAATACATGAATGCATAATCATGTGCATGCTTGTGCTCAGCTCACTCTCCAGTCTTAAACAGTTCAAGACCCACTGCCGAGGGAATGTTGCCGGCCCCAGTGGACTGGGTCTTCCTGATCAGTTTATGAAGCTAACTCTGCCTGTGCCAGGGTAAGCCAACCCGATATAGACTCACTGAGACTTGGTGATTATAGGCTGTGTCTGGTGGACAATTAAAGCCACCAGTGACACAATGGTACACACAATTCACTTGGCATATACAGGCATGGGCCAAAACCATGAAATGTATAACACAAAGAATGAACTTAATATAAACAAAGTATTTTAGTTCATAATATGTCAGTAATATTTCATAAGTTGAAATAACTAGACATCAATATAAAGCATTAGTAATAAGATAATATTAATAGTAAGACAATAAATTCTGGAAATGTGAAAACTAGTTGTTGCTCAATTTTTCTATAAGCGTAAACCTCCTGTAAAAAAAAGTTTATTAATTCAAAATAATCAAGGACAAACACTAATAAATTTCCAATAGGTTGTTCTCAACAGTAATGTCACTCCCTAAGAGAAAAAAAAAAGTCTAGGAGATAGAGGTAGGGAGGCTGGAGAGATGACTCAGTGGTTAAGAGCATTGACTGCTCTTCCAGAGGACCAGGTTCAATTCCCAGCACTCACATGGCAGCTCACAACTGTCTATAACTCCAGTTCCAGAGGACCCAGCACCCTCACACAGACATACACACAGGAAAAACAATGCACATAAAATAAAAATAAGTAAATTATTTTTTTAAAAAAAACTGTAAGGGGTGGGTGCTCAGAGGAATTTACCTTCCAACCTCTGTGGCTCTGAAAGGAGGACACTGAGATGGCTCTGTGGTGGTCATCTATCTGATGCAGGGGCCAGTTGTAATTGGATACTTTCTAGGAGCCTATAGGCATACAATTCCCAAAACTGGCGTGAAAAGGTGCTATCCTGCTTTGCTCTATGGTTAGCTCTTTTATCTAAAATGTATGGTTAATTTCATATTGTTTAAGAGAGGGTTGTCATGGTTGCCATGCATAGGCATCCAGTTTTCTCAGAATTAGTATGCACGAAGTAGAAGTGGTTTAGTGAACACTAGGCTAAATGAGATCTCAATGTATTTAATGATAGACCCTGAGTGGTGGAAAAGGCATGCTAGGATTCAGCACACAGTGACATCATTTCTTGTTCAGAGCTGCAGAGAGATGGGGACAAGAAAGGTCTGTGCACCCATCCTTGGTGACCAAAGCAAAGCCCTGTACATGGCTCTGTCCCTGCCTCCCAGGCTGTCTGTCATCTGTGCCACACATCAAGGTGAATCGGTGTGTGTTTACAGAGCAGCATGAGAATAAACTCCTTTCTGCTGCAGTTGCTGGTAGTTAGAAAGGTATGATTAGCAGTGATGTGATTGTGACTTGGCTCCGTTCCTGTGACCTTTGTCATCACAGAGACTTGGGGAGTTTCCTAAGTCTTAAAGAGTTCAAGACCTCAGCCCTTCTACCAGGTGGTTAAGGGAACCCTGTGGTAAAGAGAGCTGCTGTTTAGATCCAATACTGCCTGGTTCTAGCTGTTGTGACATGGCTAGTGGCTGAATATCTATGTATCACGGATGGATCATATTAATGGCTACTTCACAGGAGAATTGAGAGGCACGAATATAAAAACACAAGTAACAAGCCAGACATAGTGGCACATGGCTGTAATTCAGCGCTTGGAAAGCTGAGGCAAGAGCATTGCCATGACCTTGAGACCAGTCTGAGAAACATGATGAGTACCAGGCTAGTCTGGGTTATTATAGGAGACTCTGTCTAAAAAGAAAAAACAAAACAAAAAACAAGAAACAAAAAGATAGAAGGCAGGAAAGAAGGAAGAGGAGAGAAGAAGACAGGGAAAGAGAGGGAAGAAGGAAGGGAGGGAGGGAGAGAGGGAGGGAGGGAGGGAGGGAGGGAGGGAGGGAGGGAGGAGGGAAAGAGGGAGAGAGGGAGGGAGGGAGAGAGGGAGGGAGGGAGGGAGGGAGGGAGGGAGGGAGGGAGGGAGGGAGGGAGATTGGTAGTATTGAAAGTGAGTCCACCTGGGATCTAAGAGACTGACTTTCTGCTCTCCTCCATGAGGGGAGCATCATCCAGTCTGAATATAGCATCTATTACATCTGCATAGTGAGCCCTGGCGTATGAGCACATGCCCACATCACTCAGGCTCCACAACTTTCAGTGGAGAGATTCACAGCTGACGAACATTGGTCACAGCCCATGTGCAGGCTGTACACTTGCTGGTGTCTCCCTGCTGGCCCCTTCCTCCTCTTGCTGCCTTAAAATTCTTAAGTGTCCCAAGAGAAGACCAGTCAGCATCCTTGATCTTGCCTGCTTTTATCTCCTGGTCTTGTGGGCAGGGCTTACTCCTGAGCCAGTCTGAGCAGGATGAGCTGTCCCCTGTCCCTCCCTCAGTTCAATGTTTATGTCCTTGTGTCCTTGCAAATTACTGGAAATACAGCTTATTCTCATATTCTCCCACATTCTCCCTCCCTTCCCCCCTCTCATTTTCATATGGAAGAGGGTCTTGACAGTATCTCAAACCTATGCTTTTACAAGCAAGCCTACCATGGGGTTCATTTGCTGGAGCTGATGTGTTCTGCACAATCTGGTTGAAATTTCAACTGGTCTTGTCTACTTCAGCCATCAATATCCTCTTTTTGCCATGTTTCCTGGCTCTTGTGCTGAAGCCCATCTCTTTCTTGTAGAGTTATTCATTTTAATTTTAATACACACACACACACACACACACACACACACACACACACACACACACACACATCTGTG
This sequence comes from Phyllotis vaccarum, assembly GCA_033318265.1. NCBI lineage: Eukaryota > Metazoa > Chordata > Mammalia > Rodentia > Cricetidae > Phyllotis > Phyllotis vaccarum. Next base: position 117,757,795 of record JARWLC010000001.1, on the reverse strand, counting down.
CAGACTCACACACACACAGAGAGAGACTCTCGGCATCTATCCAACCTGGAATTCTAGGAACTGTGTGTCTCTGTTTTATTGCTGCAAGTGTTTGCCATTAACTGTTACTTTGTTTTGAACTCCATGATTTACACAGCTTTCTGTGTGCCTTCCAGTTGATACTTTATTCAGTATTTCAGAAAGCTCCCCAGTTCCAGCCTTTATTTTCTGGTTAGCATCTTGCTTTCAAGCTCCTATAATCCTTCGTTTTGGAAAGCAAGAGAAGACAAGAACCATCCAGGAACACAACCTGTTAGTAATCAATACAATTCTAGGTAAGACTCAAGTCTTAACAATGGAATTTGACAAAATGGGAGCTGTCCATCTCAGGAGACTGCTGAGAATGGAGGCCAGGAGCAACCGTCTTTCACCATTTGCTGGATATCTGAATAGCTTGACTTCATGGATACAGACTTCTCTGATGACTGACAGTGAGCATGGCCCAACAGGTCTTGCTACAGAAACTCTCTGTTACCTTTATGTTTTAAATATCACGTCTGAATGGCTCCTTGTTTGAGCCTGACGTTTTTCCCCCCACCTCCATTAACTCAGCTTCACATGGGGAAATCAGCACTTAGTAAAACAACTACCAGCTGATGGTCCAAGTCACGGGAGCTGTGCACTTCTTCTTGACTTTGTTTTTCTAAAAAGTACCCGTGACTGTGGCCAAGCAAATCAGCAAATACCCATGGGCTCCCTCAGGAGGAATTAGAACGAGTTAGGCAGCAGGGTGGAGAACAGGCAGGGAGCCCAAATGAAATTTAATGAGCATATGCCTCTCTTTCCTTTTGGCTAGATTTTTCCAGGATGTAGTACAAAGTTCTATAGTATCTGTAGTGGGCCTGCTGTCCCCTTGGTTGAGTTGGGAAGCTGAGGGACAAGCTAGAAATGGGTGCACCTTGAGAACTTTAGTGTGCTTATAAATTATAGAGCCAGACCCTGTCACGAATGAAGATTTCCATATCTGGGCTCCAGTTACATGGTTTCTGTCTTTCACTGCAGACTCCTGCCCTCTACCAGTGAAGCTGTTAACTGGAGGTTTGAGGTAATTCTGTGTGTGTGCAAATGCACACACACACACACACACACACACACACACATATCCATCACACACACACCACACACATATACACACCACACATACATACCACATACACACCACACACATATACATGCCACACACACATACCACATACACACCACACACACTTATACATCACACACACACCACACACATACCACATATACACCACACACACATATACATCACACACACACCACACACATATACACAACATACACACATACCACATACACACCACACACACGCACCCCCCACACACATACCACATACACACCACACACACGCACCCCCCACACATATACCACATACACACCACACACGCACCCCACACACATATACACATCACACACACACACACACACACACACACACTAGTATGAAGAGTAATGAGGTAGGTGACATCGCCACGGGACCAGTTCCGAACCAGAGAGTTAGACCATGGGGCCCACATCTTTGACAGCTCTGCTATGCTACTCCCTGTCAAATGTATAAAAAGACCACCATGAGCATGGTCACAGCAGCTCTATTCTCCATTGCTGAAGGCTATAAATGACTAGGTTAACTGACTTTTCTAAAGTCCTATTATATTTCAGCATGGGGGGGGGGATATTTTTTGAATTGCGGCAAATTGACCTTGAACTTTTGATGTTGTGTCTCTCCCTCCCAAATGCTGGGGTCACAGAGGTGAGTCCCCATGAGTCTCTACCTCCCGAATGCTGGGGTCACAGATGTGAGTCCCTGTGCCTGATTTATACAAATGCCAAAGATTACATTCTAGGCTCTATGCATGCTAGCAGAGTGCTCTACAAACTGACTCACATGCTCAGTATGTTTTTATTCATTCGTTTTTAATATCTCCTGACTGGTACCTTGCCAACTGTTATAGGCATAGATTGGAGTCCAGTGGTAGTCACCTGCTAGGGTTTCCAGCTTCATCTACCTTGGAAGGACTGAGACCAGCAGTACACGGATCGTGGTAAAAATAGAATGTTCTAAGAGAGCACTTCCAGGGCAGGAAATGAGCCAGAGTGATGGGAAGGCTAGCAGAGTAGCCAACCTTTTGTTTTTAACTCATGTGCTTTCAAATGTAATGCTAATAACAATAAGAACATATAACACATTTAGTGGCATGTGCCGTGTACTGGGCATTTTATATACTAGTGGCTTGAATAGTCATCAAATTCTGTATGCTAGGCATTGGTTTTGTTCCTGTGTATAAATGAGAAAATAGGCCTGGTGAATTTACCTTTATTCTTGCACAGAAAATAGGTGACAGTCAGAGCTTAAAATGAAAGGCTCCAAAGAGTCCTGTTACATCCTCCAGCCTTTGCTGTCCATGCATAACTGATCCATTACCTACAGTCCTTTGTTTCATTAAATGCTTTTGATGTGGTGTGCAACCAACAGCATATTTTAATTTTCTTATAAGTAAATTCCGTTCATTTCTCTTTGAGTTTTTTCTCTCCTCCAAATAGCCATTGGCTCTCTAAACTTTCCTCCAAACATCAAAATGGTTCATGAACAAATTATGATTGTAAAGAGTGGAAAGCATGACTTTGATTCTAGTACCTTGTAAGGAGCTATTGGTATGTTTGCATGACTTAAGCTAAGTTCTGGCACTTGATGGGATGCCTGGTTTGTCAATGTGGAGTAAAGCATCCACAGAAACACATTTGAAAACCATTGGTGAGGGATACATTGGACCAACGATACACAGATGGTGAGGAATGCCAGGGGTGAAAGACTAAAGGAGAGCAAACAAGCCCAGAGTCCCGACACACGCATGCCATTATAGTATGTGCTGGCTGCCTCTGACCCAGCTGACCAGGCTCCTAGAGTCGCTTTTCTTACCCACTTACAGTTGATTCCAGTTATCCTTCTGGAATTGTACCCTCTGCCTTCCCACCTTCATTAGGATGTTGCCTTGTCTTCATTTCCCATGTGTCATATTAACTCAAGTCTGGCCTTGACTTCCCTTCCCATTCAATTTTCAAAATGCTATTTTCCTGGGAACCCAAGGATCCTCTGCATTATTGTAACTTCTTTTCATTTTCAATCTCTCTCTTCAAAACAAAAGTCAGAGCAAATAAAATAAGCACACATTATCTTTCCTAATGAAAAGCCCTGAGAGCAAGCAAGGTCAAGGTTTCATTGAAAGAAAAAGCAAGATTCCTATTCAAAAGGAAACTGGAAAGCAGAGCTGTGAGATGTGAAGCATCTGGGGTTTTTTTTCCTTTAACTCAAAGAAGGACAAGCAATGAGCCACGGGCTTTTCTGTCCCTATGGATTTAAGAAGCCTTCATATTCAGTCACGTAGAATATTATTAAGAATAACATGATGTCTCTAAGAATAGGCAAGAGATCATTTTCAAAGGATGTCAGAGCTCATGGTTTCAAAGATCATAATTGCTAAAGCTAATAGTAGGCTCCAGTCTGGGATTTGGAGGTAGATAAACACAGTTTAGAGGCTATAGGGACTTCCTATTTTGAATTTAAGAAAAACCAGGACATTTGCAAATATTTTTAGATGTAATGTTTATGGAGGGCTAAGAATATTAACCCAGAATGTTAGATTATCCAGCTAAATGTTGGTTTGTACATTCTAAGTAATTTGGTCTATTGGACAGAGTACTGATCTACTGGAGAATCCTCCTTCATTTCTTGCCTAAAAAGGGCAATAGTGAGAAATGATTTTAACCAAAATGTTCAACAAGTATTTATTAAAAACCTGTGGAACGAGAACATTGTGCCAAAGGCATTTGTAGTGTACCCAGTGGAGGCAGAAGATGGAACACACCTGCAGGCAGGAGAATCAGAGACTAGTTTCCAGCAATACACCCGGGCTTTATGCTCACTTACTCTCACCTCTTGGGACTTGGAAAAGTGTCATCTCTCCAGGGGGATTGTCCCTGGAAAAACCCTATCTCTGTTCTTTTTCACATCACCTCTTAGCTTAATATATAATTTAATTTATCATTGATCATAAACTCAGTCCCACCTTTCCTCTACCTCCAAAGAAGCTTTCTTAAAATCAGAGAGAGTTTTACAATCCATCGATTGCCAATTCCTTATCAACCAGTGCTTACCACATAGTAGATGTTCAAGAAAACTTGCTTAGTAAAGTGCCGAGATGAATAGCGTGTCAGAATATGTATTAGTATGAAAAACTCAGGCTAGGTCAAGATGATCAATGTTAAAATCTCGGAAGAGGCAAGGGGTACAGTTTTCAAACCAAAACCAACCAATTTGACCAAATACAGTAACAAATACAGCAATGACAACGATGGATTTAAACTCCAGGCTGAATCTTGCTTCTATTTAATTTTGGTTACGTACATATTTAATTTTGGTTATGTACATCGATGTCTGAAAGTACTGATGCTAGAGGCCAAAGACGTGTCTCTAAACAAGTCTACATAATTAAAAAAAGAAAACAAAACATTGAGTACATTGGTTACTTTGTATTGCCACAGCCTGACAGAAACAACTTCAGGGGAGAGGATTCTCTTCTGACTCAGGATTTCAGGGGCCTCAACTCATCATCCCTGCAAGGCAGGGAAGAACAGCCTACTTCATGGTAGCAAGAATAAATGCTAGAGGTGTTCCACATCACAAGAGACCAGAAATCAGAGAACAAAAAGAGGATATAATATTTAAGGCCCACTCCTAATGATCTGTTTCCACCAGCTAGGCTCCACCTTCTAAAGGTACCACTGTCTCCCAAAATAGAGCCAGAACTAAGGAACAAGCATTCAAAACATAAGGCTACAGGAAGCTTTTTCAATTCACACCACAAAATTCATTGCACTCTCTCTGCTTGGTCCCTCCAGGCCAAACCTGCAGTAGCTGAGTATGTGGAGGGTGTTCAGCTCAATCATCTTTGTTGATAAGATATGGATAGGCAGCCTTCAAAAGAGAGGCCCCTCTTTGCCATTGCTAGGCTGCCCCATTGCTCTCAAATGCTATTAGAAAAGCTCGCTGGGGCACCTAGCCAAGCCTGCCTCTGCCCAGTGTTACCCATACTCAGAAACGATGTCTTTCTATCCTTTGCTCTTCAAGCAAAGAGTCTGCCCCCTCAGCCTTCTGCCAGTGAGGACTGGACTGTGATGAGCTAATTCCCTTCAGGGTAGGGATGACAGATTGCTGCTGGCTGAGCTAAACTTTCGTTTTCCTTACCCTCCGGGTGAGGCCCCTGATAGGGAAACTTTGAGAGGGAAGAGAACTTCTAAATAGCCAGTGCCTAAAATCTGCCTGAACTTTTAATATATTAAATTATGTCATCTCCAAGCAGGTAGATGATATCACTCCCTAAGGAGCTGAAGTTTGTGAGAGGTAAAGTACAGCAAGTCTCAAAACTTTTTTGTATTACTGTATTGCCAAAATGAATAGATAAGGCCAGAAATAGAATTTCGGAGACTGATCTACTTTGGGAGCAGAGTTTTGGAGCATGAGGCTCTAAGCCCCGAGTGAGCCTGAGAGCTTAAGGTGGGGGGGGGGGGTCCACATTGCTACAATTTCCATTTCCTCATTTGCAAAAGGAGAGAGGGTAAGAGCAGCCGTATTCCTGATTCCCTGCTAGTAAATCACTCCAAAACATAGGTGCATAGAACAGTGGTCACCCCTCCAGACCAGGAAGTGGCGAAGAGCTCTGGTTGAAAAACTGTCGCTTGGGGTCTATCATGAGGTTTCAACTGGATGTCAGCTGGCATCTGCACTCCTCTGAATCTGCTATTTGGAGCAGTAGGACTTTTGTTTAAGGTGGTCCACTCCCACATAAGCTGACTTTTCAATGGTCCCCTCAGGGCCAGTGTACACTTTAATAAGATGGCACCAGCTTCAGCCAGCAGGCTAACAGTCACCTCTGGGAAGGGCCATTGTTCACGTAAGGCAGTCCCTAATTCATTGCTGGGAGGGACCACGGAAGGACCTCTTGGAGACTTCTGTAAGAGTATTTACAATTGTGGAAGGATGACTGGAACAACCTGTGTTAAGCACAGTAGTAAACACCAACTAAATGGTTATTACCAACACGTTAGCCACCTACCTGTTTTCAGGTTGGTACACCGAGTTCTCCTTTATTGGCTTTTAACAAGCAGCTACCTTGTGAAATACTCAATCACATTAGAAGCCAGGAATAAGAAACCCAAAACTCAGAAAGTTCAGATAGAATAACACACAGCAATTGAAGTGGCTCTTGGAGCTGGTGGCTCTTGGAGATGATGGCTCCTGAATACTGCACTGCTTGGAGCTGGAAGTTTGCAGTTTATCAGTCTCAGAAGCTCCCAGAAACCTTGTTACTACCTGGGAACTCTTAAACAGCCACTGGAACAACAAATGTCCCTGTCCCTATTTTCTCATCAGTACATGTCACCCTGAAGTGGTACTCAGTTTATCTTCTGCAAATGGTTCTGTGTTTATATCATGCAAAATACTACTTATTGCAAAAAGAGTAATTACAAAGTATATGTGGCTTGTTTTGTTTTGTTTTTGTTTTTGTTTATTTGTTTAGTTTTGTTTTGTTTAAGGCTATATGGTCAAACGAATTTGAAAAGATTACCTAGTAAACCCTTTTCTGAAGACTTCCAGTGCCCATGGCACACTGTGTTAAAGGCTCTGGGAAGTCCTACAGTTAGAAGCAAATATCTGTATTTTGTGGGTTTGGGCCCAGCATTTTGCTGCTTCTTGGAGCCTGGCACACACTTTTCTCCATCTCAGAACAAGTGTGAGTGAGCTTTCCTCCATGGAAGATGACCTGGAAGAACCAGGATTTCATAGAGCCTCCAACCTCCCTCCTAGATCTGACTTAATCACAGGGAAATCCTTTAACTCTGTGATCCTCTGGCTCCTATCATGCCAAGTACACAATGTGCACATGTTGGGCCATTGAGTGTTAAACAATGAAGCTGCATAGCCTTCTGTTCAGGTCACATAAACCGAGCAGGGGTGATGCACAGCTTTAATCCCAGCACTCAACACTCAGGATGCAGAGGCAGGCAGATCTCTGGGTTTGAGACCAGCCTGGTTTGAGACCAGTTCCAGGACAGCCAGGGGCTACACAGAAAAACCCTGTCTTGAGGGGGAAATCTGGACCTGCAGCTTGACCCTTTGGGTTCCAGTCCTGATCTTAGCTGTATCACTGAAGAACTATTTGACCTTCTTCAAGTTCCTTAGCCTCTCCGGCTCAGCTCTCTTGTCTGTGAAATGAGGGTAGTTGTATGTCTCACAGCTTTCACAAGAGGACAAACAAAACTAGGCATACCCAGTGTAGAACACAGGCTCTGCACACAGCAAAAACTCTAAATTTGGAGTATCGTTCAGACTGCTGGGGCCAGAGGTTGCTGAACTGTTAAGTGACAGTCAGTGAAAAACAGAGTGACTCAGTCAAATGCACGCTTTCCTCTGTGGAGAGAAATGAGATGCAAGCGTTTTCAGAAGCCCATTGTGACAGCAGTTGGAGGCTGGTGGGTGGGGTCTCGGGAAGATATTTAAAGACAAGGAGGCAGGTGGCTGGGCAGATGGGGGTGGCAGGGTTTATACACTCAGGACAGCCGGGACAACGAGTGGCAGCGGCTGCAAGGCGCCAGCTTTGTCCCCACAAAGCAGCAGGTGAAGCCACAGAGCGTCCACACTCCAGATACTCAGAGAAAGCCCGGCCAGAAGCAAACACTTGGCAGGGATGGGAGGCCACATTTGCCTTTTTCAATCAATCAGCCAACAATTGGGGACAGTCCTTGAAGCAAATCTGTGTCATCGCCCCCTGCCCGTCATAAGCAATGAGCACACAGATAATGGTCTCCTTCTGAGACTCCTCCGCCCTTCAGAAGCCGGAGGCAGCGCCACAGTCAGTCACACAGAAATGTATTTGACTGTGGGGCTCCTCTTTCTCCTGAGCCATCATGGCAGACCTGCTTGGGTTTTGTATACCAGCCAAGTACTTTTCAAATTTTCCACATCACTCAAAAGTCTATCTGCTGCCTGGAGCAGGTTTAAGGAACAATCTGAAATTTCTTTCTGAATAAGCACTTAGTTGTGCTTTGTCTTGGCTTTTCTTGGTTACTGGAAACAGTGACAAGCGAGCGTTGGTAACACTTTGTGCAGAGCAGCACAAATATCTCCGCTACTGCGCAAAGAAAAGTTACATTGTCAGGCACACAAGAGTCTCATTGAGGAAATCTGTCCCCGGACTAGTAACAGGTTGATACTTTAGGCTCAGCTTAATCAAGGAAAATCCTTAGAAATTTGGCCCAAGGTGACCTGGATTTGCCGGAAGAGCCAGTGCCGACCACTGATCCCAGGCTGAGAGAGACGGAGCAGACAAAGAGAAGCTGAGGGGCAGACAGGGGTGGAGGGGAAGGAAAACCTGGATTGGAGGGGGGTGCTTTGTTTATGGGGAAATCCCAATGTAACTGTCTCCATGATAGTGTTACACTGTTTCGATCTCCATTTTCATCCTTCATCCCCTGAAAGCCAAAAGGAAATGTAAAATGTAGTTTACAGCCGTGCAGTATTTTTCTAGTAAAAGATGTTAGCCTCTCAGCAGAAATTTAAATGATTGAATGCACAGAGTGAGTCCCTATCAGCCTTTCCAGCAAGCTTTGGCAGGTGACAGTGTAGGCAAAGCCTATCCGGCCTTCCTTGCTTAGAGCTGCCAGCTTTAGTAAATAAAAATGCAGGACAAAGGCAAGCAAAAATAAAGGAAATGGCCAGTTAAAGTGAATTTCGGAAGAATTACAAATTATTTTTTTTTATTTTGTGTTGTTTTCTGAGACAAGGTTTCTCTATATAACAGTTCTGGCTGTCCCGGAACTCACTCTGTAGACTAGAATGGCCTCAAACTCAAAGAAATCCAACTTCCTTTGCCTCCTGAGTGCTGAAATTAAAGGCATGCCCAACACCACCCAGCTAGTAAAGCTGTCTTCAAAGCACTGTGTGGGACTTGTTAAAATTACCTGTTTATCTGAAATGCAGATATCAGCTCTGTCTTGTTTTTCATATGACAGGATTATTTGTTTTTTCTCTTTTCCTTCTTACCTGGGGCATCACTTTTTGTCACTCACTAAGACACCTGGTTCATCTCTAGTTTCAAATTACTTTATATGTCATACTTCGCCTGCCCCTGAACCTGAGACAGACGTTAGAAGAATTCGTCCAGGTTTAGGATGATTAAACAAGATGCCAGCTGAAGTCTTCTCGTTAGCTCTGGGCCTCACAAGCCCCCAGTAACCATGCCAGAGGGAAGGGCTTGGAGAAGAGGTAGCTGGGAGGGCATTCAGGATGTGGCTTGGTGGTGGAGTCCTTGTCCAGCATGCATGAGGTTTTAGGACCAGTTCCCAGAGATGGGGAAGGAGAGCCTGCTGAGAAATCTGAAGGTGTTTTTCAGTGGTAGAGTGCTGGTCTACTATGAACTTATGTTGTGGTCTACTTATGTTCATAAGACCACAATACTATCATCAATTAATTGATTCATTCATTGAAGTGATTAGAACAGAGCATTTTGGAATGGGCTCTGCCTTAGGAAGGGAGTTTGTGGATGTTGAGCACTAGTGATTGAAGTGCCAGAAACATATGTTGAAGTCATGCTATTTGAAGAGTGGGCCTTTTGTCCAATTTCACTGGCTTCCTTCTAGAAGTTTTCACAGAGGGTACGCAGTGGTTTGGGACTCCCTGACTACCTTGGTACTGCTATAGATTGTGTCTTGACGTCTTCCAGATGCTCATGTGTTTAGAGGTATGATCCCTTGTGGTACCACTGACATTGACAAAGATACAGTACACATGTAATCTGTCATACTAGGACACATATAGACCCAGGGAAGTGGGAAAAGCAGGGCCCCCAAAGCAAATTACTACCCTTCAGTTCTGTGACTGCTGGATCCCCACTAGACCTCAGCAGTAATGGTGTTTTTATACTGTTATTTCTCTGGGTCACGGTAAGTCAGAGTGCAGCACCTAAGTGTGTTACCTGGTTCTCTGACTAATTGGAAGAAAGGGTGTGATAGTTCAGGGCAGCAGAGATGATGCTCAAGGGAACTCATTTATGAGTACCTGTTCTCTAAAGCTGTCCAAAAGAAGCATATAGGACATGCTTCTTTGTGATAGGATCTCACTGTAGCTCAGGCTGGCTTCTACCGCAGGCTCATCTTGCTTCAGTCTCCTGAATACAGTAATTAGGTTCTGTGCTCACCGTGCCTACCTCCTCTGCAATTTTTGTTACAGTCACTTCAAAGTGCACTTTAAAAGTGGTGAGGCCAGTTGTCTTTATTCATCTTTTCTTACATAAAAAATTCTACTCAGTGTACAGTGGAAGCTTCCAACAAATAAGTGATTGCTACAATGTTGTGGGAGACTTCTGCTACAAAGAATATAATAAATAGTATACAGATACACAAATATGGTTATAAAATATACTAAATGCAGAAACAAGATGCTCTCAAGTAAATTACTGGTCCATTGATTCAGAAACATTTTCCCTACAGTCTGTATGCTGAGCTCCGCCCCCCACAAGATAAGGTTTCGTTGTGAAACAGAGCCCCAGCTGTCCTGGAACTTGCTTTATAGACCAGGCTGGACTCTAACACAGAGATCTGCCTGACTCTGCCTCTTTACTGGGTGCACACCACTACCCTGTATACTGAATTTTTATAAAGAAAAATCTATGTGAATTGAGAATGAAAAAGTTTGATAAAGATTTGCCTGATGAATAGTAGCCTGGATGCTGTAACTTGCTTTCATTAGTCTTTTAGAGAGTATTTGTCTTGGAATTATTATTCTTGTTCAATATTCTCTTGACAACTTTACAACTTTTGAGGTTTTTTCTTTTTCTTTTTTCTTTTTCTTTCTTATTTTCATTTACCAGGCCTTCTGTGGATTTTTTAAAAACTTGATTCAATAACATTTCTTTTATTAAATGGGGAAAGATTTTATTTCCATGATATTTTTCCAATTCAACATTTTGGAATGCATTCCAGTTATTTAAATAGGCCTTTTCTCTATTACAAAATTATGATGCTAGACTTTTTTTTTTTTTTTTTTTTTTTTAGGAAAATGTTTCTCTGTGTAGCTTTGGCTGTCTTGGAATTCTCTGTCAACCAGGTTGGCCTTGAACTCACGGAGATGTGCACCTGCTGCTACCTCCCAAGTGCTACGATTAAAGGTGTCCCCCACCACAGCCTGGTTAAGCTTTGTTTTGTCTTTTTAAACTTTCCTTATTAAATATTCCCATGATACTATTTTAAAACATTTGTATAATTTCTATGTATGACCATTACTCTTAAAAAGAGAATTTGTTGACTTGAAAAATACATATCTCATCCTCACTCTGCAAAGCCTTCCATTGGCGCTAGTGTTCTTAATTGAGTCACTTGAGTTTTCTACCTCATTCAAGTAATGTAACTTCTCTCTCCTTTTATTTATTTATTCATGGGGGACTTGTCACAGGGCGTGTGTGGAGGACAAGTTCTTTCTTTCCACCGTGCGGATTCCGGGGATCAGACTAATACAGTCAGGCAGGCAGTAAGCACCTATGCCTGCTGAGCCACCTCCCTCTCCCGCCTTCTCACTCCATCTTTGAAATCCCAATTTACTTTTCGTGTCTTATTACATAGTTAGCACCTTCCCATAAGACATAATTATAATGGTGATATTTGTTTATTCATTATTGAAGTCAGGAGTGTTTGCTCTTGAAAAGTTGTAGTCAATACAGACACTGTACAAAAGAGGAAAGAAAACTTATCTGTTGGGCTGTAACAATGCTCATATTTAGGATGTATGATAGTGAATAGTGCCCATGGGCTAGAAATAGAGATTTTAAGAATTTTTTGTTTCTTGCATTCTTAAGGAAGTCATGGGCTAAGGAAGTCAGGGAGAGTCCTATGTATCCATAATAGCAGATTAAGAGTTCAAAGATTAAGAACAGCTGGAGTAAGCAAGAGAGCAGGGATAGGCAAGCAAGCAGGATTTTCTTGGGCAAAAGCCAGAAACCCCAGCTGGGAGGTAACCACGATGTCAAAACAGTTTTCTGCAGAAGCCAAAAAGGGAATGAGAAGCGCTGATAGCAAAGAGCCTCGAGGATTCATAGAAAGTCATGACAAGCAGCTTCTAGACAAATCCTTCCAAAACAGCTGTCACTCTCCTAGAGGAAGGGTGGAGTTTGTCACCTAGGACAATGCTTTGCAGCAGGAGAAGAGCAGAGAAGGGAGTCACAGGCTGTCAAGAGCCAAAGGAAACCTGCAAAGTCTAACATCAAAACAGATGACTTTTAAATGTTCTTTTAAAATAGTCATTTTATTGAACTGTAACCTGAGTACAGAAAAGTGTTCAAATCACACAGCTCAATAAACCATTACCCACATGCTTCTAACTCCCTCTTAAAAGAAGGACAAGGACACAATAGTTTTTTAGTTACTTTTAAACTCTTTACATGAACTCATGTAGTACCTACATTTTTGCATCCAGTTTCTTTGGTTCAGTGTAATGTTGACCAAATCTGTGGGCTTCTTCCTTGCTGTCTTGTGAAGTGGTAGCTGGTTTATCTTACCCTGTAGGGTATTAGGTCCTGTGATTATGCCATGGTTCATTCACACATTGTTATCCATGGAATTACTGGTAGGTTTTCAGGCTGTGGCCTGCTCTAAGCGGTTTCTTTCACCTTGGGAGGCATATGTAGCCATTGTCTGTACTTTTAAGAATGGTACTGGAGGACACGGGTATTTCTGTGTTCAGCTTTCACCATTGGTTTTCCTGATAGTCGCACATGTTCCTGTTTATGGCCCATGGGGACCCTAGCTGGTCCACCTCCTCACTAACCTGGGTTTGTCCTTTGCATTTCGCCACCCTGGCCCACATGTAGTACTATCACGCTGGAGGTCTCTTTATTTCTTATTGTGGGAAAGAGCTTATGCCACAATGCTTGATAGGGGTGAGAGGACAGTGGTGTAGGGTGGTCCTATCCTTCCACCTTTATATAGGCTCTAGGGATCAAACTCAGGCCATCAGGATTTCACAGCAAGTGAGCCATTTTGCCAGTGCTTACATTGCAGCTTTAAGTTTCATTTCCCCACGATTAACAGAGTAATGTGAGTTTTGGAGGTGCTGCAAAATGATAACATATCCATTATGCAACACCCCAAAACACAAATGTACCAAAAAGCCTAGTGTTGATTTCCTAGGACTATTCCAGCACAGTGTTTCAGATTAGTCAGCTTTATAAAAACAGACACTTGTTCAATATCTCACAGTGCTGGCCACTAAAAGCCTGAAGTCAAGTTTCTTGTAGGCCATACCTCTAAAATCTTAGGAAGGCTCTCCTTGACCCATCTGTTTAGATGGCAACCCTGGACTCTGGCTTATTAACACATCAGTCCCCTCTTCCTCATCTCGTGGCATTATCCCACTTCCCCTCCCACAAGGCTATGTTTTCTTACAGACAGAAGCCATTATGGAAAAGAGACCTTCCCCATCCCAGAACGAGCTCTTAACTAACTATACTCCCACAGTCCTTACCCAAATATGAGCACCATGCTGAGGTCCTGGGCTGTGATGGTCACTTTCAAATATCAATTTGATCCAACCTAGAATCACCCGGAAAGAGAACATCACTCAATGAAGGATTGTTTACATGGGATTGGGATTGGCGTGTGTGTGTGTGTGTGTGTGTGTGTGTGTGTGTGTGTGTGTGTGTGTGTGTGTGGTGTGTGTGTCTGTGTGTCTGTGTGTCTGTGTGTGTTGTGGGGGGAGGGGGGGTCCTGTAGAGAAAAGTCTTTTTTGTTTGTTGTTTGCTGGTTTTTGTTTTTCTGAGAAAGGCTTTCTTTGCATAGCACCTATTGTCCTGGAACTCACTCTGTAGATCAGGCTGCCCTCCTCTGCCTCCAGACTGTTGAGATTAAGGGTGTGTACTACTACCACCCATCAGAGAAAAATATTAATTAAGTTAATTAATGTGAGAAAACTCAGCCCATTGTGGGCGGCACCATTCCCTAGGGAGGGGTCCTGAAATATGTAATAGTGGAGAAATAAAGCTGAGTATCACCAAGCAAGGAAGAAGCATGCATGCATGCATGTATTCATTTTTCTTCTCTCTGCTGTGGGTGTGATGGGACTGGCCGCTTTCACTCTTGCTGTGTGTCGTTTGCGCAACCTTGCCAGCAAGGACGATGCGACATCAGGCTCTTCTTTCAGCAGTTTATTCAGGAACCCTGAACAGAGCTTCTGCTGCTGGGGAAAACCTGCTCCCAGCTAAATACCTTCTGGACTGCCAATCACGGGGTGCCACGTAGGCCATGCCAATAGATCCAGGTGCTGGCAAGCCATACCTGGAAGCAAGCCACGGAGCTTAGCCTTAGCCAAATAAGGAGTTGTTTATCTCAGAGAGCTCTCACCGTTGGAAGGTGGAAGGCGGAAGCCAGCACCATCTTTAAGGTGCGGCCATGCAGCTCTCTACAGCTGTAATGGCTCTAACCTGGCATTGGAGTGGAAATAAACTCCATGTCCCCCAAGCTGTTTTGGCAGGATATTTCAGGGGGAAAAAAAAAAAAAAAACTAGAGCAAGGATTTGATTGCACCATTGATATCCTGGGAGTCAATCACATTCTTAGCACCCTCTTTCACTGCTACTTAACAAGTGAGGCGATGCTCCAGAAATCTTCCTATACATTCACTAATGTATATGGATAATTTGCACACATTCAGAGGTATTCAAATGTATGTACACATATATGAATGTCTATTGCCTCGTTTTCCTCAACATTTTATTGTGATAAAATATATCTAGCATCATGTTTATCATTTTAAGTGCTTTACATGTGTGCAACTCAGTGACATTTATCATATCCATACTGGGCAGCCTTCTTCAGTTTTTCTAAATTTATTCATTACGGCAAACAGAAACTCTATAGCCATTAGGCAGTAACTGCCAATTCTCCTTCTCCCCGGCTCTCAGGAATTTCCACACTGTGTCCATCTCTATAAATCTAACAGTTTTCCATACTTCATAGAAGTGGATCATGTGGTAGTAGCTCTCTGCCTGCCTTATTTCCCTTATCCTGGTATTCAAGGCTCATCTTCTTTGTAGCTGATTAATACGCTGTTGTGTGCATATGATACATTTTGTTCATCAATTCATTTGATGATGGATGTTTGAGCTGTTTCCAGCTCTCAGCTCCAGTGAGTAAGGCTGCTATGAACAAATGTAGACAAGGATCCATGAGGGTCCTTTCCCCATTAGCAGATGTTGACATCTTTTCAAGCCAGCATAAATAAGGTCAATGTATTCTTCCAGCTAAATGTCTTATGGTGTCAGGGAGACACCCCATGAAGAGAAATCTTCTTTCTCGAATCTCAGATTATTTAGCACAAGTACAACATTTCTCAAAATGGAATGTGCGAAACAAATGGTAACGTGGGTTTGTAGGTCAACAATTTTTCTTCACAAAATAATTTTTTTATGATTCTTGAGATCTTTAAAATACAGTTACCATTGTTAGCTGGATCAGCTAAATGATCAGGTACTAGTGACCCTGGTTAACCAGCGTTAGAACCCCCAATTGCTGTTGTGGGGTTTGTAGTTGTTGTTGTTGTTTGGAGCAGTGTCTACCTGAGAGGGTAACACAATAGAATGGTGTTAAATTAAGTCTGAATTATTTCAGACAAACTGTTATCAGACTGACCAGAGGAAAGAGACCTCGTGAATAGGTAGAAGAGGGAAAGTGGTTAATGGAACTGCATCAGAAGATCCAAATGGGAAATCTACGTGATGGCGCTTGTCTTCCATGTAAGACACTCAAGGTTCAATCCCTAGCACTGCCAAAAAGAAATGAGAGGTGGGGAGGAAGGAAAAAAATGGGCTAGGATTCCAGCACTGCATAAAAGCCAAGAGCTGCAGTGCAGGTCTATAACCCAGACACTGGGACTAGGCAGTATGTGACACTGGCTGATCTCAGGTCTAGCTGAACAGCCATTCTAGCCAAAAGGGTAAGTTCCCCATTCAGTGAGAAAGCCTGTCTTAAAATAAAAGGAGAAGAGGGCAACAGAGGAAGGCACCAGACATGGATCTCCAACATCAGTATGTACACACTAAAGTTGTGTGCGTGCGCGCACACACACACACACACACACACACACACACACACACACACACACACACACACTAATTACAAGCAAGCCAGAAACCCTATGTAATGAAGAAGTCAGTCAACATAGGATTATGGACCACCTTTCAGAAGAATTGCAGTGATTGGCTATAGCATCTCTGTAGATTTTAATATTTTTGTATGAATGTAATTTTTAATTTTTAATTTCTGTAATTTCCCTGGTTTAAGACCATAAACATAAGAAATGTATAAATAGTTTTGTGTTCACTTATGTGTTCACATTTAAGTCTTATTGAATTTATTCATTTATCATTTATTATTGTCATTGAAGAGTCTCAGGCATTGCTCAGAGAACCACCAGGTCAGTGCAGACAGTCTGAGCCAGGGCCATCATGATGGAAAAATGTCAACACAAGCAGCCAGAAAAGCACTTGGCTAAAGCACATCAGAATTTGGATTTGAGTGTGAATTCATATATAAATGTCTCTTCCCAACAAAGTCAGCCATGATCAGGTCGTAAAAACGGGCACATTAGAAAGACAGGACCTCAGTGCAAAGCTTGGTTGGTTCCCTGCCTTGGCTGGACTAGCTGCGAGCTTCAGCTGCATTTTCTCTAGGGTTTGATAACAAAGCCAAGCTCTCATGTTTGCTATAAGGATTACATCTGACATATTTAAAGCATCTGCGACATCTTGGGAGTATTCAGTGACAGCCACTGATGTTACAGGGACATTTGAGCTGGAGGTTCTGGCATGTTCCCTGAGTTTTAAGTCATGCTTAATATTTTTCCACATTTAGGGAAATATTCTGGGCTGAGTAACCCAGGACAGTGCAGGAATCATAACACAAGTTGCCAAAGTGCAAATAAAACAAAACCCAAACTCTTAGATTAAACTCTAGCTCACTGTATGGTTTAGCTGAGATTTCTGCTTAGTTAAAAAAAAAAAAAATTGAAACAGCTATTTCAACCTTGAACACAGAAACTATTTTCCAAATATTCTTGCTATATTTCTTTAAAGTATATTTTGGTGATTGAATTCCACATTGTTGGTTATGATTTAAAAAAAAACCGAAATGTGATCATGTGTAGAGAAGTATACATTATCTACATGTGAAATGAAGCCACATCTACATTGACTTCAGAGTATAAAATGAAAGCTGGTCTATGAGTTTCATGAAAATTATGAAATCTGTTGTTTTCTTATAATTATTTTTCTAGCCAAAGTATAATAAGGGTAGAGATCCTCAGACCTCAGAATTTACAAACTTGAATCATATTTTAAGCAATCACATGGCCTAAGACAATATTAATATAAAATGTTTATAATTGTATTTAAAAGGTCTTGGGAATCTGTTTTTTTTTTTTTATAAATCTCACCCTTGTCCTTCCTTAGCAGGAACACCGAGTCCCAAATTTGGGGACATGCCAGCTGTGCTGTCCTTGAGTGTTGGAGACTGTCTTTCTCTGCACGTCTCTGCACTAGTACTGCATGTACACAGTACAAGTGTCCTAGCTGGCCTCCCACTTCCACTCTAGAACTTTCTAATCCATTCTCCACGCAATAGTTAATATTGGACTTTTGTAATCATAAACTAAATCATGCCATTGCCTGTTCAAAGCTCTCCAATGGCATCTACAGCATGAAGAGCAGAATCCATGGCTGCTACAGTATATACACCAGAAGATCTGGGCCATGCTGCCTTTTCTCACCCCTATCCAAACCGCTATGCCATCCCTTCACAATACTTCACAGCACATTCTCTTCAAATACTCCAAATATGTTCCCACATTGGACTCCCAGTTGTTCCATGGCCTCGGCCCAGAACACTCTGTATTTCCCAGCCTTGGCAAAATGATTCCCTGTTATGGCCCTGTTGGGTCTTCAGAGAAGCCCTCATTCCCTCCACAGACCACTCTGTGTCTCACACTGTGTGATTTGCTTCAAAACATTCAGTATTCTAATCCCATCTTTCCTGTGGCTTGTGCTATAGTTCTGTGCCCTCGCCCTGTCCCCCTTGTAATGCAGGCTATGGGAAAGCCATGTCACTCAGTGTCTTGACACCTGTAGAGAGCTTCTGTAAATGACTGAGCAGAATCTTCAGAAAGCAACCACGCTCTAGCCTGAGCCTAGCTACTTTGAGGGTCACCTCTCACAAGTCCTTAGCTTTTTTGAGGGTTAGTTTCTCTCATGAGAAACTACTGTGTGAGCTAGACTCCATGGTTCAAGAATCTTTCTTACTCTACATTTCATGGCTTACGTGTGCTCCCAGCCCTCTCTCCTCATCCCATGAATAGCTCTAAACCAGTTAGAGATATTTTCTGCATAAACATGGAGATTCTAAGGATGTGTGATGGTCTCTAGATGCTGAACTGTCATCAAAACCACATGTTGTAGTGTTTATTTCCCCTTGCCTGGCCAACCTCATTGAAACCACACCCTCCACTGCCAAGCCGCAGCCCAATCCTGCTTTTGGAAGTAAAAACGGGGTGGAAGGATCTCTGGCTGATGAAATGTAAAAATCAATCAATCAATCAATAACTGAATGAGCTGCCCAGATTCCTGACTAGTACCTTGTTTCTGTAGAAACTGAGGCATGATTAACAGGACTGATAAGATGCCTTCTTATAGAAGAAAGTTCCTGGAGATGATAGGAAAAGTGACAGTTTAAGAGACAGTAGTTCTCTGCTTATCTGGGATTTTGCTTTCCAGGGTTTCAGTTACCCACAGTTAACCACAGACTGAAAAATATTATATGGAAAATTCCAGAAAGAAACAATTCATAAGTTTTAGATTTTTGAACTCTTCAGAGTAACATGATGCAATCTTGTACCACACGACTCCATCTTGCCTGGGGAATAAATCATCAATGTACTCTTGCTGTATATGCTACCCTCCTGCTAGAAGCGTTCCCATTTGTCAGATGAATATTTTGTGCTGTCAGAGCACATGTTCCAGGAACCCCTAGCCTATTTCACATGGCCCTACAAGAGTAAGGACACAGAGACAACTCAAGAACGCTAACTGGGGAAGGACAGAGTAACAGCTGCTATGTGGCAGTGCAATGGGATGTAAGAAAAACTTCAAGGTCACACACAGGGTTCAGGAACCATAGGAGGGGTCTTTGAAACACATCCCTGCCAAAAAACGGAGAATTGTTTCACTGACAGGCAATTTATAAATTTTTATTCATCTCATACATAATTAAAATAACTATACTTGTACTCAACTTTTAGCCATTTGTTTTAGAATATGTCAGAAATGTATATTTAGAAATAGCTTAGTGATTAGCTAGCAATGCTGCTTTTAAGCTGGCGGCAACCCATCTCAGAACCTCTGGAAAATGGTCTTAGGAAATAAAAAGAAAATCTTCAGGGTTGAAAGGGTTGAAGTCAGTTTTCATTATAAGAACAAATCTTAATTTTCTCTTAAATGCATGTTGGTGAGCTGACATTTTAAAATGTAAAACTAAACCAGGTTGCTAGCTCATGGCTGTAATTCCTACACTTAGAAGATGGAGGCAAGAGGATTATCAGGAGCTTGAAGCCAGCCTGAGCTCTACTGTGAGTTTCAGACCAGCCTGGGTTTCAGAGTGAGACCCTATCACAAAAATCATCATCTTGAGCTGGAGAGATGTCTGAGTGGCTAAAAAGCACTGGCTGTTCTTCCAAAGGACATGGGTTCAATTCCCAGCACCCACATGGCAGCTTACAAGTGCCTGTAACTCCAGTTCCAGGGGACCTAATACTTTCACACCAATGTACATAAGATAAAGTTAAATAACTTTTTTTAAAAAAAATCATCTTTTAATAATGATAAAAATAAAAGGGAGGTGGTGGTGCACGCCTTTAATCACAGCACTTGTGAGGCAGAGGCAGGCAGATATCTGAGTTTGAGGCTAGCCTGCTCTACAGGAGAGTTCTAGGACAGCACAGTTTGCCTGTCTGGAAAAACCACATATATAACACAGTAATTGATTAAGTCAAAATATAAACCAATATAAATATGATGGCGGTGTCTATGTAAGCAAGAATACAGTGAGAAAGTTGGAATTCAGAGGGACCAAATGGCCAGGCCAAAGTCACGTCATGTTTTAATGTTAGGGCTTAGAGCTAAACCTCTGGTCTCCTACCTGACAGTTCCATGCATTTCTGCTATATTATTTTGCCCTTCCTAGTGCCCATGGATATCAGCAGCTTCCCATCACATGTGCCAGCTATGGTGGAGAGTGGTAGGTATAAAAAGCATGACTGTGTGAAGATCCTATGAGGTTGGCTGGCCAGTTAGAATGTCACGACTATAGAGAATTGAAATGAAGTGGATCTGTAGCCAAAATCATTTGGGGGCTGTCATCAGCCTCCTTTCTGGTCATTCATTGTCCATCTCTGATTATTATCCCTTCAACTATCAGGAAAACCTTCAGAATGTTCTAACCTGGCAGACCAGTGTTTTCCAAACACAATAGCCAAGCAGGCAACAGGCAGCAGTTGAGACTCATTCAGATATGTCCTCAGTTTCCCTAGAGTCGGCCAACCTGACACTCCCACCAGTGCACTTGGGAAAGGCCTCCATTTGTCAGGGCTTTTGTTCTGTAGCTACAAAAGTTCATGAACACACTTTCACATTGGAATATGTTACACAAGACAACCCGAGTCTGTGTTCCCAGGCCATGGTCATCCATACTTGGCTCAAGATGAATGATGAGTTGTGTTCTGTGTTGACATAACCCAGTCGAAGAACATGGCGACTACATGTGATCAACCCATTCTCTGAAAAAGCATTTTGAATGTTAGCCATTAGGAAGATGTGATAGTGACTACATGTTTGTTTGTTTGTTTTTTCTGGTGCTGAAGATTGAACCCACTTACGATAGCCTCACTCGCTAACACCTAGCCACAAGCCTAGCCCCATCACTGATAATTGTTTTAAATGTATGTGTCAGATATCATATTGTAAGTGTAAAGCCCATTGTTCTGTTTAATACTTACAGTAGTTCTTTTTGTTTGATTTTGTTTTGTTTTATTTTTTGAGACAGAGTTTCACTGTGTAGCCTTAGCTGTCTTGGAACTCTCTTTGTAGACCAGACTGGCCTCAAACTCACAGAAATCCTCCTATTTTTGCCTCTTGAATACTGGGATTAAAGGCATGGGCCTCTACCCCCTGGCTACCTACAGTAGTTCTAAGGGGTAGGTTTATTTTGTGATAAGCACTTGTCAGCTGCATCTATTGCTATTAATCCTCAAACTACCCAAAGAGGTGTTATTGAAGTATTACTACTGTTCCCATTGTACAGATAAAGAAACTGAGTCACCACTCAAGGTCAGATTCAAGTGCATGTCAACAGCTCTGCCCCTAACCTGTGAGTCTGTACTTTCCTGCCTCCCAATCTTAGAAGCGATAACTCATGAATAGCTTGCCTTGACTTCTCCCTGAATGCTCTCCTGTCTCAATATTAGCTGCTGGAGACACAGTTAAAGACAGGAAAACCAAAGAGAAGAGAAGACCAGGCCAGAGGCCATCTGCAACCCAAATGACCTGGAATGTCTGAGATTTGAATTTGATATATTTGACTTGAGGGACTGACCAGACCCTGACTGTAGTAAGAGGTTTTTGGCCCGGACTTTTGGGCTTATTTTTAAGGTTTGGACTTGTGGACCTACAGTCCTATATAGACATACAAATGTTTATATTAATTTTAGGCTGATCGGCCTAAGGCCCAGGTATATAACTTGTTAACTTTTTATCTTATGTTAACTCATGATTTTTATCCTGTTTAGCCATGTGGCTCGGTACCTTTTCTCGTAATAAATTTTATTTGTGATATATTAAATATAGGATTAATATTTATTAGAAAGTAATTTGACACTCACGAAAATAGGTTATACTTTAGGAAGATATTTGAGTGACCAGATGGTCTAAGTGATGGATGTTGATCTAATCTCTCAAGAAAGCAGGAACAAAACAGGGCTAAAGATTTCAGCAGCCCCTCTTGAATGGGGCTGGCCACCCTCTTCCCCTCTTCCGGACCCCGGGACCCTGGATAAGGGTCTTTTGACCTTATCAGCTGACACCTGAATCCCACCACAACAGACTGGTATGAAAAGATAATCTGTAAAGCACCCTGAATTCAGATCATAATAAAATAAGACATGCTCGCTCGTGTGATAAGTTTGTGGGGAGGTGAGGAAGCACAGACCACAGAGCCAGGCCTTAGCAACAGTCCTTTCCCTTCCTGTTGCTGTTATATGATGGCTGCTCATTCATCCCATGAAGGTCTGGTTCTCTACCTGATGGTGACTTGGCTTCTCTACCTACCTCTTATCTTTCAACATCATCCATCTTCCTCCTTCTCCTCTTCTTCTCCCACTCCCTTCCTTTCCTGTTTGTCTCTCTTCCCTACCCATGCTCTTTCCTTCAAGGCTCACTGTCTAGTTGCAATGATAGAGGATCTGTCCAGGTACATACCTGGATCTCCTGGTTCACAGAGTAGCCTGCACTCTCATGGGGAGCACCTTCCTGCCACGCCATCTTACACTTCCTGAAAGGATTCCTTTGCTTTTACCTCCAGAGGAAAGAACACCTCATGGTCCTTTAGTTCTGGCCAAGGATCATATAGAACATATGTAATCATTACATTCAAAAATGAACCATGAGTGTGCACTTAGCGGAGTTTGTCTACGTAAATACCATTCTATGTGTTATGTTCTAATAGCCCGGTCTTATTGACAAATAAACTTGAGAATAAAACATTAAAATAAAAGTACTTCCAGATTTTCTGTCATTAGACATGTTGCTCATGTAGATTACTTGGTCTGATCCTCTTCCCCCCCACCCCCCCACCCCCCCCCACCCCCCCGCCCCGAAACAGGTTCTCTGTGAACAGTCCTGGCTGTCCTGAAACTCACTTTGTAGTACAGTTTGTGCTTGAACTCACAGAGATCCACCTGCCTCTGCCTCTCGAATGCTGGGATTAAATGCATGCACCACCACTGTCCTGCTGGAATTCTAATCAATGCTTTATTGACTTTTATTAATTTTAGTTAACTCAGGACCACAAAAAGGAACTGTCCATTCTGCTGTCACTCAGAAGCTCAGATAATGTGACATTTTAAAATGACTAGACAGTCCAGTTGTATGAAGTTGGGTTTTTTTTTCTAGTGATGATAGTTTTCAAATCAATAGAAATAGCCCCACCTCTTTTGGCCTTTAAAACATGTTTCTCCTTAAAATACTACTTTTTACACTTTTGTATTTCCCTGGGTCTCTGGAAATGCTCAATGGTTCTCTTGGGTGTCCTCTCCAGGGAGCCTCCCTAGTTTTTCAAATCTACCTCATCTTTCCTTCGGGAAGAGCCACCCACCACTCCTTACTGGTGCCATTTACACACCTGCTCACTATGATTGTTGTTTAGGAAAACTAAATAATTTTACCTGTTTATGATAAACAACTTGCGGGCAGAGAAAATTTTCATGTCTTCTTCCCTTAATGATTTAAGATACTATTTTGCACATAAAGGGTAAGAGAAAAAAGGAAGGGGTTACATCAGAAAAGACGTTATCATGTCCACCCACCCTACAGATGAGGAGCCAACACTAACCACTGGGAAAGAGAAGAAAATATTAACTGGACCTGTATCCTGGAGGAAACAAAACTAGGTGCAATAGCAAAGAAAGAAATGATCTTAAACACAGAGTATAAATAAACTAACGATGAGAAAATACACCAGGAAATAACAAGAGAAGGGCAAGCAGAAGAAATACATATTCATCAGTGGGAGCCGAGGTTGTTTCTGCTGTAAGGGAGGGAGGATGAAGGCAGGAGGAAAGGCCAGGGAAGCATTTCTATAAGCCCCTTAAGTACATATGCTATGCCAACCAGAAGCACTAATTTGGGCTTTGGGAAGTAGAGAAATGGGGAAGCTCAACCCCATGGCCAAAAAGGTAAGAGAACTGAAAAAAATTAATAGTGAGGAAGGGGAAGAGGAGAGGGAAGTGGCTGGGTCCTTTTTTGGTTATTGAAATGATTCCAAATGCAATCAGTTTCAACAACTTTGCAGAATCAAAGGGAAAAGAGAAAACCACCAGGAAAGGAACTTGAGTGTGAACTGTATTGCTGAAGTGGAATATTTCACTCTGCTTTCAAGTTCCTTGCATGTTCTGCTTTACCCCTGATGGCTGCACAGACCCAGACAACACAGGAAGATGCCCAAGGCTCTGTCACTCTAGGCCTGAGACAGAAGGGATAGAGTGCAAATTCACAGTCTGGAGCTGGAAGATGCAGCCCCAGAGGAAGATGCAGGCCCCAGGGTCCAGCCCCAGCCCTGTAAAAAGGAAAACGGGAAAGTGCAGCATGGATTGTTTTAGCTAGAATTTGTAAACATGTCATCATGTAAGAACTTCCCAATTATTTTAAGCCTAAACTTCCATGTGACAAATCTAGCTTTGTCTTTGATAGCCTCAGCTTTTCCCACCTAAGAATCCTTCCTCTCATTTAAAGAATTTCACAGAAATTCTTCTTCTTGTATCTAAGTTAAAAATGCACATTGAGGTGAGTGTGGCTTCTTTCCTTCGGCCTTTACTCCTTTCTCAGCCAGGTCTCTCCGGCTCCTTCTGAACTTTCTTTAAAAATTTCTCTTTCTAGATTCTTCCCTTGTATTGGCATTTGGTGGGAGTCTATACTGAACTCGCTGCTTCTTGAAATGTCACTATACCTTGGAGCATATTCTCTCTGCTCCTTGTAATGATTACCAAAGGCAGCTGACTCCCCAGGCTCCCCCTGCCACAAAACAGAACAAACCTCTATGGAGCCTAACATGTCAACATCTCCTGCACAGTCCCCAGGCGTCATAAGCTTCACTTGTCTGGAATCCCATTGTCTCCTCCTCAAAACTTATTCTCCTATATGCTCCTATGCCAGTACTGTCAGCCCCTGAAATTCCCAGAATCCTAGAAGGCACCATCAAGTTCTCTCTCCCCGGAGTCTCACTGTTAGGTATGTCTTTACCTGTCCACCTCTTGATCCCCTTAAGTGCTATCATCTATCTCAGAATCCTCTAGAGAAACTGTTCTGACTTTTTTTCCTAAGGTTATGTCAGCCCCCCCCCCACCCCCAGTTTTGTGCTTTTTTTTTTTTAACCTGTGCCTTGCTTTTGTGATAGGTACATATGTGAACTATTATATAACAGATGTGCTGATGGGCAAGCAAAGCTGATAACAAGGAACAGTGAAATGCAGACTATAATCTCTCATCTAACACTCTACTACTAAAGCTCTGTTCAGGTTTCCTTCACAGATACAGGGTGGGTGGAGACTCTTCCCTGATCACCAAAATAGGCTGAGAAATGGAGTCCAACTGTCCACTCGAAACAAGAAACAAGCACATTTGGAGGGGAGCAATCTCTGCCTCACAGCTCCAGTTTCCCCTGGGATTTATTTGTACCACTGTATTGTTAATGTCTCAACACTTTTTAAATTCTGTGGGACAAATGTGGTTTTATTCAGTCTGGTCTCAGTAATGTTCAGCAAATATGTGTTTAATTAATCAGAGAGGTTTTTATGATCTGCTAGGAGGTGGGGACAGAAAGTAGAGTGGCCTTCCTGCTTCTACTCAAATGCCAGGGTTCCAGGCTTTGAGGTGGTTTGTTGTGAATCAACCCATCAGGAGACAAAGGCACAGATTCGTACATTCAGGAGAGGGAGAGATGAATGAAGCCACTGAGTTTAAGGTCAGGTATCACTGGTAGCATTCTGCTAAGAAAACTGTGATGGAAACAGAATTCCCAGGTCAAATGATTGAATGGCAGAAGTACTTGTTATCAAGGGTGTTTCCAAGATTCCTTGCATAACTGAATTTCTCAATCAGCTCTTACTGTGGAAATACTACAGAGAATCTCTAGTAGCCTTAAACCTGGTGCTTTCTGATAACATAGATGGCCATAGTCTTTTCTCTCTGAAGCTCAAGGTAGAGCTGAAGACGGGGAGCATTTTCTTTCCAGACCCATAGAGTTCAATAAGAGGATTTCACCCCCAGTGCCCTCTGTTGTGGAGTATTTGTTTAATAATGCAAATGTATTGCATCTTTTTATGTTGCCTTTGTATAACTTTGTGAAGCTGTGTTACTTTGCCTGCCTAAAATACCTGATTGGTCTAACAAAGAGTTGAATGACTAATAGCTCGGCAGGAGAAAGAAATAGGTGGTGTTGGAAGGAAGTAGAAAAAAATCTAGGAAAGAGAATGAGGGGTGAAGAGAGAGCAGAGGGGGGAAGGGAGGATGCCAGGGACCAGCCAACCAGCCACACAGCCAGCCACAGAGTAAGAAAGAAAGATATGTAGAACAAAGACAGGTAAAAAGACCAGAGGCAAAACATAAAGTTAGAAAAGCTGGCTAGAAACAAGCCAAGCATTCATAAATAAGAATAAATCTCCATGTGTTTATCAGAAGCTAGGTGTTCTGATAGAAAGTTCTGATAACAAAAAGTTAAAAGCCTGGGTTTCCCATCCCCAGCTTCTCTGATGCCTATATAAGCCTTGGCCTCTTTGCCTCTTAGCTTGGTTGGATGCACCTCCCTCCCCCCTCCATGGCCTGGTTCACTCAGTACTCCTCCAGATGCCCCTGCCTGTGCCCCTCCCTTATACCTATAATAAAAACCTCAACCCCACAGAAGCAGTCATGATTTTTTTCCATTTTTCTTTCCTTCCCTCTCTTTCTTTTCATTCACTGAGCAAGAGCAAATTTCTGAGTGTATCCTACTGTAAGGGATGAACTTCCTGAGGTGGGCATTGTGAGTAAGTATGACTTCTATAGAGGACTGATAGTTGCTTATAGAAATCAAAATGAAAAGATCTTCCAATCACATCATCATCATCAAACTTTAAAAGGATAAGCTCCTAAATCACTACATCACATTCCAAGAACTTTGGGGGAATCTAAACGGGCTGTTGCCCATACAGAGAGGAAAAGGGAGAGATAAGTACCTTAGGATCTGGCTGGGGCTCCCTTCTTTGTTTTCTTGTGGGCCCGTGAGAGAATGAGGTTTGTTTCTTTGCTCCTTTATCCCCTCCCCCCACCACAGATCTCCTTTCCTGAGTAAGGTTATGGACCCAAATCATGAGTATTGAAAGTGCTTTATTTTGCTTCATTTCTGGGTCCTGGGTCATTCTCCCCAACACCAGGATGCCCTAAGGAAGGAGTCGGGAGATGATGTCACTCTTTGGTCTCTTTCTTGAGTTTTGGGCTTTTTCTTTGGGCCAAAACTTTAACAAATCTGTCTTCTAATTAGCCAGCAATGAGTACTAAGAAATAAAATGTGTGGCCTCTGCTTCCCCTTTCTTCTCAATCAATTATAGATGACTCCACAAGAATCGATACAGAAATGGAAATGTCTTATCAAACAGTTGGAAGCCTCTTGCTTGTTGAAGTTTGTTCATGGCTTGTTAGTTTGTTTTGGAGTGGGCTCTCTTTCAGTCCAGACTTCATATCACTAAGTAGCCTGTAAATAGAGGATGACCTTGTAAAGGATGACCTTGAACTCCTGATCTTCTGGCCACTACCTCTCAAGTGCTGTGATAAGAGACGTGTATCCTCTACCATGCCTGACTTAGAAATCTTTTATAAAAATGTTTCTTTCTTTGGAGCAAGAAACCAAAAACTGAGTGTCTTATCCAAGGTCAAGCAGGGTTGAAAGAGGAGCTAGCAGCCAGAATGGGGGGCGGGGGAAGCATACAGGGAGTGAGGTACTCAATGGGTGTGGCCATGTAGGTGAATGTACTCAAGTCTTCTGTTTCATCCATTAAGTAAAGCTCTTTCTATGCAAAGCAGAACCCCACATTTGGAAAGTGTATCTTTGGCAGATATCATATATTTAGTTGATGAATACATGTTCAGTTCTTGGACTTTGTTTCATTGGTTGATTACTTTTTATGGAGACAGAGTTTCTCTGGGTAGGCCTGGCTGTTCTGGAACTCACTCTGTAAACCAGGCTGACCTGGAATTCAAGAGATCCACCTGCCTCTTTCTCTATAGTAATGGGATTAAGGGTGTGGGCCACCACCTCCCAGCTAACCCGAACACTTGAAACGCTACCATTTATTCCAACTCTTCATCGCTATTGTTTTTCTTCTCTCTCTCCTGTAACATTTGGCTTCTCAGGCTCTTCTAGGAGTAAATTGGTACTTGGGAAGTTAAGCATGGCCTTGTTGATGACGATTAGGAGTGGGGTGTCGCACAAATAAAGGAAACCCAGAGCCAGATCTCAGGGAAAGGCTGAGATATCAGAGAGGAAACACCACAGTCAGATCTCACCCAGCTGTCTTCCAGCTTCCTCAGCCTCGCTCCTCATGGCTTCTTCTGCCTGCTCTGTCTTTCTATGCCTGCCTTAAATACCTTCTTCACCCAGTTGTTTCACATCCAGGTTAAGATTAAAGGCATGGCCCCACCACTGCCTGCCTGGGAGCCTGGAACTCCTTCTGTGAACTAAATTGACCTCAAACTCAGATCTGCTGGGATTAAGGGCATACGTAGGTCACCACTCTGGATCTTCCCTGTGGTGGCTGGGATTAAAGGTGTGAGTTATCACTGTCTGTTCCTTCTAGACTGACTGTGGGTAGATCCCTCTGATAGCTTAGAGTGGTTTTTATTACATTTGAAACATAGCCCCACAGTAGGGTGCTCTGGAAGACTCTGTCCTATGAGCAGCCTGGGCCAGGCCCAAAGTGTGAAGACCTGCACCTCAGTCATGGTGAGGGACAGATGGCTCTTTCTGCTAGAGTCATGGCCTATCTTGCCTTCTCTCCAACCAGACTTCAGGAAAGCCTCACTCCGGACAAGGGCTCTGTCTAAGATTCATGGCTAATGTTTACCCTTAGGATGGACCTAGATCCTCTGTAGGAAGGACACACTAGCCAAAGGCTGAACGGAGCATGCATGGAAAGAGGAAAAGGCGCACTACTGTTCTTTAGCCTATACTAAGCCTGTGATGTTCGTTAAAAAATCCCACCCACTCCCTATTCTGCTTTGCCAATTGACTCGGTCTTTGGAGTGGGGCCTCAAAGGGTTGGAGGTTTTTTTGCTTGTTTTTTTTTGTTTGTTTGTTTTTTTAATATTTAAGACACTAGACTTCTACAAAGGTGATCTTGTCCTTTCTGAAAATACTTTACACTCTATTTTCACAGCCAGGAGCAATCAGTATGAGATGTCTTATCTAAAACCTGTTGCCCTCTATGAAAGCCAATTCAATTTGGAAATTTGAATTTCAATTTGGGAAAGTCTAGGAGCCTTCAACACACACACACACACACACACACACACACACACACACACACACACACACACACACACGCCTTGCTATTCACTGATTTATACTGTATAATCGCAGTACTGTATAGTATGCAACCATATGCACATGTGAATCCAGGCACAATGGGCATTTGCCTGTGTCTGTGTACATTCCAGATCCCTGTGATGTTAGTGCCTGGAATCATTTGCCTTGATCCTTAAAATGTTCCCTGAAGAAGGCAGCCCTAACCAGGACTGTGTAGAAGAACCAATAGGGAGTAGGGGTGAGAGTTGCCAGGGCAAAAATAAAAACAAAGCAAAACAAAATAAAGAATCTATTTTAAAAAGCAAAGTCTTCCTTTAATGTATGTATGTGTTTATTGAGTGTGTGTATGGTATATGAGCATATATGCACAAATATGTGCAGTGGCCAGAAATTGATTCTGTGTGTCTTCCTCCATGGAGCTCCAGTTTACTGCTTTTCTTCTGTGGGGATGTGATGCATGTGTGCATGTTCATGTATGTGAGTACATGTGTGCATGTTCATATATGTGAGTACATGTGTGCATGTTCATGTATGTGAGTACAGGTGGTCGGATCCTGATCGTCACCTTCCACCTTGTTGAACATAGGGTCTCTTTGTTATTGGCTTTGTTTGTTTGTTTGTTTTCTGAATCCTTCAGGCTTCCACAGGATTCTCCTGTTTCTGCCTCTGATCTATCCATAACAGTACTGAAATTACAGGTGCTCACACTGAACTGCTGGCCTTCATGTGGGTCCTGGGGA
The DNA here is from genome assembly GCA_033318265.1 of Phyllotis vaccarum. Classification (NCBI taxonomy): domain Eukaryota; kingdom Metazoa; phylum Chordata; class Mammalia; order Rodentia; family Cricetidae; genus Phyllotis; species Phyllotis vaccarum. Next base: position 117,727,529 of record JARWLC010000001.1, on the reverse strand, counting down.
TTTCAACTTGCCTGTCCTCAAACTTGCCTGCCAAACATGTGTACCCAAAGCTAGATCTCCACTTGCTCACTTCCCCCCCTCTTTGGACACAGTCTCATTATATAGCCCTGGAACTTGTTATATATAATATGATATGATATGATATGATATGATATGATATGATATGATATAATAATATATATATAAAATCTGGCCTTAAACTCACAGAGATCCACCTGCCTCAGTTTCCCATAGGCTGGGATTAAATGCCTGGCATATCTACCTCATATTTTGAGACAGAGACACTCATAGAACCAGGGCTAGCAAAATTAGCTAGACTGACTTGGCCAGGCAAGCCTCAGGGATCCTTCTGCTTAGTGGTGCTGAGATCACAGGCATCAGCCACCCTAGCTAGATTCTGTGCAGATGCTCTGGATTCAAGTTCAGGTCTTCACATCTGCACAGCAAAGCCCTTCACCCACTGAATCATCTCCCCAAACCTTCTTGGAACAAAATTGCTTGTGCTAAATTCTGTTTCTAGGTAAAATGAAGAAATTATTAGTCAGGAAGAGAAAATGAAAAGGCTAATTGCATTTTCTGACACTCGTTACCGATTTGGTAACAGATAAACCTGTGGTTTGCCTCCATTCTTTTCAAAATGATTCATTCAGCTTGGTTTCTCAACCCACCTGCTTAGAAACAGGGCTTTCTTTCCTGTTCTTACAATATGCAGCAGCCATGTTTGAAACCATGAGGCAAGCCCAATACCAGGAGAAAGGTGATGGGCAGATGTCCTATTCCTGATCTACACAATGTGGGCATCATTTAAAACAATATAAACACAGCAAGCTTCAGGTGAGGACGGAGCCTCCAGAGTGAGAACTCAGTATTCCCTTGTCTGAAGACTTCATTAAGTTTAAGAACTTTCTTTCAAGTTTTTCAAAGGAGCCCACCATCAGAAGGGAAGTTTTGCTCAGCAAAATGTACAAGAAATGAAAATTGTCCTGCCTTTTCCGAGTTCCCTCACGTGCGAGGCCTCCTTTCACTCTTCCACACCCTTCCTGCCCATTGCCCTTGATCTTTTTTTTTTTTAAGTTCCCCGTCAGTTAATTCACATTTCCTGATTTGGCAAACCGGCGATTCCCACCTCCCTTTTCTTGGGTAAAACTTCCTGAGTTGACATTAAAGAAAACTCTTACCTCACCAGAACTCTAGGAGGTAAAACAGCATTTACATAAAGTTACCGAAATTAATTACATAAAGGCCCATGATGGTTACAACTTGGTAAAAGTCAAGCGACTCCCCCATACCCCACCTCAAGCTCCTTGCTTTCCTAGGGAGGATGACTTGACAATCAGCTGAACCACTAGGGCCTCTGACCTTGACCTTTGCTTTCCAGGCCTAGTCTTAGAGAAGAAGCCTATTGCAAAAAGAGGTAGAGATCTCTGAGGCCATTTCTGAAGTAAAGAAAAAGAGAGCCTAAGTGACAGTGGCCCAGGGTTCTAATTTTATTTCTGTCACTGTGGCAAAGCCAAGAGGAAGGGCTTATTTTTAGCTCACAATTTTAAGTTACAGTCTATTGCTGCAGTGACATCAAGGTGCTAGAGACTTAGGACACCAGCCATAGGACACCACAGTCAAGTTTGGAAAGGACATGCTCTCTTGCTTACGTGTTTGCATTTAGCCTGATCTCTCCATTCCTGTATGATCTGGGACCTCTGGCCCAGGGAATGGTACCACTCACAGTAGTCTGGGTCTTCTATATCTGTTAACTTAATCAAGACAAGATTCCTACCCCACGCATGCCCACAGGCCAAGCCAGTGTAGACAGTTCTGAGACTCTTCCCAGGTGAACCTACAGTGTTAACAAAGAAAGCTACCTTCAGGTAAGAAGTCCCCTGGAGCCAGTCCATTCCCAGACTGGTCCATCCTTTTACAGAAAAACTTAAACACAAGTCTAGGCTGATAGCTCTTCATTCAGCTGTCTCTATGACCTCCCAGACTTTCAGGGAGACTGGGAAGTGGGCAGATTTTCCTCAAGAATTAGACCACAGTCTATCAGAGCTTGGGCCACCAATAGCTCTTGTCTCTGGGAAAACTAAGCACATCCCAGACACAGGATTTGTATTTTCCTGGGACTCTATCCCACCTCTTTTCTCTTGGTCATGCTATGCCTTCCGTGGTTGAGGGGAGGCATTTATTCTCAGCCCACTCCTCTACTACACAACCTGCTCACAAACAGACCCACCCCAGGTGCACACTGTTCCTTTCTTCTGATTTATTTTCCTCGTGTCTTAGTCAGTTCCTAAGTTGCTGTCCACTTGCATTTACATGTTTCTGTGTGGCTTCCACCCCCTGCCCTACTCCATAGACACACCCCAGCTTTTAAAAGAGAAGTCTCAAGAGCAGGCGTGCGGATGGCTTCGTCCATTGCTGCATTCTTAGCTCCTAGAAAAGGTGCCCAATAGGCTTCTGTAAGTGTTGTTGGACACTGGGGAAAGTTGGAGCACAATCAAGGAAGAGGATATGGGGGGGTTGCTTGATTTTTATTCAAGGGGGAGATGCTCTTCTACAGCATTCAAAAGAATGGAGAGTGAGGCAGGGAAGATGGTAGTTAATGGATTAGACAGTCAAATTGCTGTCTAATATTTACAAATAACCAATGAGTTAGATGCCATCATGATATTTCACTGGAAAAAAATGAGAAAGTTCAATTCATAACTTACAAAGAAAAGGCAACTGAGTGGTGACCTTTGGAATGCCTGCCTGTAGCCTCTCTCTTCCCACAAACAGTCTCTGTGACTTGTGTGGAGAATGGCTGTTGCTTTGGTATCCTAAATAGATCCGTTGAAATGCTCAAGACTAGGCCCGGCATGGCAGTGTAGACTTGTAATAGGGTCTGTCTCAACTGCATTCAAATCCCAGCTCTGCTAGTCATTGGCAAGATGAGAGGAGGCAGGATTCTGTCTTCCCTAGAGGCGGCATTGGGCATTCCAGGGCTGTTAACTCTTCCCCACAGCCCGGCAAGGTAGTAAAGGGGACAATGCTCATGGTTCTGAGGAAGAGATTAAAACCATTTTAGGATGAACATTCATCATAAGGTTAAGCAATGAGGCCAGTCAGTGGCCCAGAGGAAAACCACCCAGGCAGGGGGTGTCTTGACTGGTGACAGATGTCACCTTCTCTTCTAACCACAGTTTGTATGGCCTCTAAAAGATTCTGAGAATGACACATGAATGCGAAAGCTGTTGTTAATTTGAAAAGTTTACTTTGGGGTCTGGACACATGTAGCTCAGTCGTAGGTATGTGCTTAAACCAGCATCCATAAAGGCCTGGATTCAAGGCCAGTACTAATAATTATGTTTCTGCACTTGAAAACACCTTCTCTTCAGGTGATAAAAACATAGCTCCAGAAAGCAGGATATGCCACATGGGCTCTGGAGGTTCTGTGTTCTTGCCCAGGCTGGGCTGTCTGGGTATGAGTATGGATACTACATCTTTTGGTGAAATTACCTTCCTGAAGCAACACAGTCTACAGGAATCCATAAAGACTATGTATGGCAAGCCATCATGGATTTAGGAGAATAGAACAATGAATAGAATAATCATAATCATCATGATTAGGAGAATAGACTAATTTAAATGAGAAAAAAAAACAACTAATCTTTGACTCACCATATAGTTAGTAGACATCTGGTTGATTGTTGATGTGCTGGTTTGAATAAGAATGGTCTCCAATTGGCTCACAGATTTAAATTCATGGTGGTCTGAGAGTGGCACTATTTTAAAGGATTAGGAGGTGTGGCATTGCTGGAGTAGGTATGGCCTTTTAGAGGACTTGTGTCACTGGAGGTGAGTTTGGGATTTCAGAAACCCAAGCAATTCCTATAGCTCTCTCTTTTCCAGTTGCCTGAGGATCCCAATGTAGAACTCTCAGCTCCTCCAGCACCGTGTCTGTCTACATGAGGCCATGCTTCCGGTCATTCTGATGACGGACTGAACCCCTGAAGCTGGAGGCTAGCCCTAATGAAATGCTTCCCATTTTAAGAGTTGTGGTGATCATGGTGTCGCATCACATTGATAGAGAACTAAGACAACTGAGAGCACTATATTAAAGGGAGGGGGGAAGACTTGGGGGCTAGGGATGTAATTCATATAGAGCTTCCCCAGCGTGCACTGGGTTGTTATATATCTATCACCCCAGCACTAGAGAAGTAGGGGCAAGAGAATCACAGGTTTAAGGCCATTCTGGGCCATATAGCAAGTTTAAAACCATACATAAAACTTGTCTGCAGAAAACTCTAGTAAAATAAATAGATAAGGACACAGAAACTTTAATATGCAAACAAGGAGTTAGGCTTGATGTCCCTGTTTGTTCCTTTAGAGAAACTCCCTTTCCTTTGTTACAAAAGTGGTCAGAGAGTTCCGTCCTTCTTCAGTCTCTGAAACAGGTTATGACTTATCTCCCTTAGTTGATATGTTATTTTCTGTTGGTACAACATTTTCTGCAAGAAGCCACACTTAAAAAAATGTTGTTCCAGTTCCCTTCTGTAATGCTAGCAGTCATGAAAACCAAATACTGATGGAATTGAAAAGTTTAGTGTTTTAGTGATTTCTGCCAGGCTGCTTAACCCAACCAGACACGAGCCTCTCTCCTCTCCCGGGACCAGGGTTGGTCTTTAAGCCTCAGGGCTGTGGGCCAGGGCTCTCCAATAGCTGGCTTTTGTGGGTTTCCCCTGAGAGTTGTGAAGGTCAAGTGCCAGCCTGGCCAAGCCAGGAGTTCCCAAGAAAGTCAGGCTCACGCCACGGAAAATGTGATGTGTGAGCACGTGCAGCCTTACAGGACACAGGAGGCCTGCCCTATTCCATAGGAACTAATGCTGTCTGGATGGCAGTAATGAAGGGCCAGGCAATGTTGGTGTGCTGTTTATCCTTGCCAGCTCTCGATTCTCCCCTCAGAGACATGCCCTTTTGACCCTTGCTCTCAAAGTACAGAGGAAAGTTTATGCAGGCATCATTAATCTTTTTAAATATATCCCCCCCAAAGGTTTCCATCTTGCTTTTGAAAGTTGGAATCAGTGCTGTGTTAGCTTTCCAAGTTATTTTCATGTAATATGTTCATGTTTCTCCCTAGCTGAAAGAGAGGGAGAGAGGGAGGGAGGGAGGGAGGGAGGGAGGGAGGGAGGGAGGGAGGGAGGGAGAGAGAGAGAGAGAGAGAGAGAGAGAGAGAGAGAGAGAGAGAGAGAGAATGTATGTGCTTATCTGCTTGTCTGTTTTCTTGGTTTCCAACTGAGCTCCTTTGCAAAATATCTACTGAGCACCTATTGCATACCAGGGCCTGTATATAAATAAGACTGCCTTAACACCAACATTCTAAACAGAAATTCCAAAGCAATGGTAGGTATTTTATCACATATGCTTTACAGCTTCAAATTCTTCTTCAAATTTTCATCAAAAGACAGGCTACTAAATATAATTTTCAAAAAACTAAAATCACAAGTCTCCCACAAACCTGAAAATGAACTTGCATAAAAGAACTCATTCAACTCACTAATTCATGAGCAACTAAGCGATTCTGGGGACATTGTGAAGAACAGATGTATGGGCACGACATTGGCAATGCTGTAAGGAATTATAGTGATATACGAAACGCTGGCTAATAGCATGCAGAGCAAAATGGGTAATGTTTCAACCGGTCTACCCAAAACAATGAGATGAGATGCATGTGTGTTTCCAGAACAAGGGTCAGGAATTGTTATGAACAGGGCATGCCTGTACTGTTAGTTTTCTACAGTTTAACTTTTTTTTCCTCTCTAAAAGTTACAAAAACAAGGCAATCCGCCCAAGACAATCAGAGGGATACACCCTCATAGGCTCAAACAATAATCAGGAAGTTGTGCCATAGCACCTACGATTCCACTAAAGGATGCCCAAGGTTTCCTGGAGTCTTCTTCCAGCTCTCGGTTATTTTCCTGATGGACTTTACAAATGCCAGAAAATTCCTTTCCATTCCTGTCAGTCTCCAGGAGCCTGTATTAGGCACACACCCCATCACTGATCTACAGCCTCCCAGCTCCTCTCTTTATAATTTCTTTCTTTTAATTTCCCCCCACTATTTACCTTTGAGGCAGAATCTCAGTAAATTGCTTGGGACTAGACCTCAATTTACTCTTAAATCTGGCCTAGATTTGAATTTAGGATCCTACAGCTGAAGCCTCCCATAGCCAGGATAACAGGCTTGTGCCTCCAGGCCTCGCTGGTTTGTAGTGTTGAAGAGCTTCAGGAAGTTTGGAGGGTGGGATCAGTACATCCCACAATAGAAATGTTTCTAGGGACACCTGGCTGTGGTGGGGCAAGCCTTTAATCCCAGGGGAAAGGATTTCTGAGTCAGGCAGGTTTCTGAATTCAAGGACAGCCTGGTCTACATAGAATTGCAGAACAGCCAGGGCTACACAGAAACCCTGTTTGAAAAAAAAAACAAAAACAAACAATAAAACTGGATGGGGTGAGTACGGGCACCCATGTGCCCAAGCATGTGGCCGACAGAGGATAAGCTCTGGGGAGATGCATCTCTGCTTCCTTCACCTGTGTTCTGGAGATCAGATTCAGGTAGTCAGGCTTGGTGGCAAATGCATAAGTCACCTCCCCAGCCCCCACACATGGGTCCCTATGCAAACTTTACATATGGTTTCATCAAACAAGAGGTCTACAAGAGTAAATAATTACCTTCATTCTAACCTTCCCCCTCCCCCCTCCAGTATAGTCTTTACCCACAAATCACCTAAAAAGGAGTTGGCAGTGGACAGCATAATGTCCCTGAGGGAAACAAAGCCTTGAGAAGAAGCATGTCTGCATCTAGAGAGTTTACTTCTTTTAGAATAAACTTTCCACCGTGGGCCAAAATTCTCCTGCCACTGAGGTCACAGTTGAATTTTTAATTCCATTTTAAAATTAAGAATGGAGATGTAGATTAAAAAAAAAAAATCTGACATTTAAAAAAAAAGGTGAGAGACAGAGAGAAGTGACACATTTTCAATTCAAATAAGTATTTTAAAAATGTGGATTATTCTGGGTGTGGTGGCACACACCTTTGAACCCCACCCCCCACCCCAGCACTCTTTAGGAGGCAGAGGCAGGTAGATTTCTGTGAATTCCAAGACAGCTAGAACTATGTAGAGAGACCCTGTCTCAAACCACCCTTTCTTTTAAAAAGTATTTTGAATTATGACATATGAAATCAACTTTATAGAATATGTTTTATATTAGAATAGAAATAAATATTTGGTTGTTTTTAGAGTATAAATTTTCTTTTTCTTCTTTTTTTTTTTTAAATTTTGGTTTTGGTTTTGGTTTTGAGACAGGGTTTCTCTGCGTAGCCTTGGCTGTCCTGAAACTCATTTTTTAGACTAGGCTGGCCTCTGCCTCCCCAGTGCTGGGATTAACGATGTGTACCACCACTACCCTCATTTTCTTCTTTTTAAAGACAAGCTTTTTAACTCATAGATTTTCTTGGTACATTTTGGTGTGTGTGTTCAGGCATGTAGAGGTCAGAGGACAACTTGTTGGAGATGGTTCTCTCTACCCTAGGCAAGAAACTTGCAAACTAACCTAAGCAAGCCGGTGCTCACTGTGTGTTGTTTAGTTGGGTCAGCCTTACAAGAGATAGTAGATGGAATGACAGACACTAACAATTCCAGAGCAATCCTGCTCAGTCATTCTTCTCTATTTAGGGAATCAATGGCATTAACATCTCTATGGAAATGGGATCCTCTGGTGACTTTTATCAAGATATGCAGCAAATTGTTTCTTAAGGCGGGGTCTCACTCTGAAGCCCAAGCTGACTTGAAAGTTACTACCTAGTCCACACTAGCCTGGAATGGTGTGGGTTCTGCTTAACTCGGCTTCCCAGATGTTGGCTCTCAGGTAAGAACTACTACACCTTTTTAATTTGAATTTTTATTTTCAGCTTCTAAGGGTTGCAACCCCTTGGGAGGTGGTCGCATATCAAATATCTCTGCATATCAGATATTTATATTGTGATTCATAACAGTTACAAAATTACAGTTAAAAACTAGTGACCAATACTTTTATGGTGGTGGTGGTGAGGCCCACAACGTGAGGAACTGTACTAAAGGGTCACAGCATTAGAAAGTGGAGAATCGCTGCTTTAAAACTACTAGGGACAGTTTGTAAGGTTTTGAGTAAACAGTGGGAAGAGCTCCAATGCGCCAGAGTTGACCATATTATAACACTTGGCCGTGAACTTGGTTCTTGTTTTTTTCTGGTGTTGAAGGTAAAGAAGCAGTAATAAGGGAGAGGGAATATGGTCCTTTCCTGGATCCAGAGTCAACGGGAACCTCATGGCAGGGATATGGCATCTGACCCAGTTGTATCTTCATCCCTGCTTCCTATTCCAGACATTCTTATACCAACCTAAGATATTACCAAGGAGGATGTGCTTTGCCTATAATCTGGTGGATAAATTTGAGCAAGAGATTGAGGAAATACAGCCTGACCCCCTTGTGTCTTCTGATTGATTGCTTTTTAAATTGAGAAGTAGTTTGAGAGAATACATCTGAATGAGTGGTTAATCTGTCTGCTGGACCATCCTGTGTAACAGAGTTTTTGAAGGAACTGTTTGACCTTATTTATTTAACTTGGCATCAGCATCCTCTATCAGGAAACTCTTAATTCATGTGTTCTTTATCATTCCTTTAATTGAAGGCTTTGGATATCTGCTTTCACGAGAAGCAAGGAAGACTAGTGTAACGTTATAGGAAATTTGACAAATTTTGCAACTTTTAAGAAAGAGACACCTTGTACTTCAGCCTACTGTGGCCTGCTGTGAGAAGCAATGTAATGATAAAGCCTTGGCCAATTCTTTCCTCTTAAAAGAAATTTCTAATCTGTCCAAGCTTCTGTGCTACTGACTTTTTGAAACCAAAACTTTCTGTCACATGCTATAGGATCTTGGAATAGATAACATTAGCCTGAGAACCAAGGGAAGGCAGGTGCAAACAGCTGTCCATGCTGCCAGAAAAGAGCTCAAATGTAGCTCTAGAAATAACACACCCTCTCTGAAGCACAGTATTCTGTCATTTTTCTCTCCAGTTCACCAAAAAGTACACCCTTAGATGGTCCCTAAAAGTAGACGATTTAATATATTTTCATTTAGATATTATAGTGACTACTACTGTTCCTATTTACTTTGGAATCTCCTCTGTTCAGAATAGAATTCTAAATGAAAACATAAACACTGGCAGCTCTTCTTTCTGTTTGAGGCCAGTTGGTCATCTTCCAAGGATGTAGGCAGATAGTAAAGAAAATAGTCCTTTGTTAAAAACAAAACAGAGGACATTCCCTTCAATACAGTTTGTCTTGAGCAAATAAGTATTTGATTAAAATGTCTTGCTTTCTGCTTATTCTATGTTGATAATATATGGTTGAGAAGTATTCCATATGAATGCATATGGAAAAAGCAGAAAATGAATGTGAATCTTTCTGGAATAATCCAGAGCCCAGAAGCAATCAGTGTTGAAGAAGCTATGTAGAGAGGGATTGTATTCCAATTCTGGTCTGGGCTGTGGGTATTAATATACTGCTAGCAGAACTTGTTCAGTTGACCTTTCAAAAAATGATTTTTTTTCACAATTTCACTCATGTGTATAATGGACTTTGATCAAACACCCACACTAACCTTTTTTATTTAATTCTCCCTCCAGTTGAACCCCTCAGCTGGTTCCCATTCATTGCCTTTCTGTTTTGTGCCCCAATTGTATTTAATCAGAGTGGTTTGATGACTTGAGAATGGGTTTATTTGCTTGAGCAAAGGCACTTACAGTGACTACACCAAGAAGCCCTGGTTTCCAAGCAACCATTAGACTGTTAATTAATCCCCTGTAGCTCCTCAAGGAGGGATGGGGCTTCATGAGCCCTTTCCTCCACCCATGATAAGAGTGTTGATGGGCCTAATCAGGGCAGTTCTCATGTAGCAACAACTGCTGCCCTGTGTTTATGTTTGCAAAGTCCATGTAATGTCCAGTCCAGAAGACAGAGCTTCACAGCGTTCCCTCAGGGGAGGGGGTGTCTTACCTTCTTTCCACGCCCTCTTCTGTGATATCTTTGGATGGGCTGATATTGATGTTCCATTTAGGGTTGAGCACTCAACAGCCATTTTTTCACAGCACTTTGACTAGTTATGAGTCTTTGCATTAAAATTGTCCCCCACTGCACACAGGACCTCTCCAACCAAGGCCGAGATCTATGGGTTACCTCCCTCTTCCTCACCCACAGAATTATGAGCATTGCTTTTCACTGCCTGTAGAAAAACTGCAAGAGTTACACAGCTGTTGAAGGATGTTGTGGCCAAGTTGTTATTTAAAAGTAAATACTTTTTGCTCGTGTACTAGCTTCAACCCTGGAAACTGGTTCATTAGTAGTGTTTTTGGATTTGAATTTTTTTTTTAAATGTACAAACTTCAATACAAAGAGGGGGAATAAACTTCAGCTGGGATGGGGAAATATGTCCTGAAGAATTGCATGAATTGAATAGTTGCTGGGAAGTCAAGCTGGCTAGGGTCCTCCATTCAGAGGAAATAGATGATAGCACATGAAGGTATGCCTACATCTATGGTTGGAAGTTGTGTGCTTTTTGTTTGTTGGTTTGGTTTGGTTTGGTTTGGTTTGGTTTTTTGAGAAGGTGGTCTGTGTAGCCCGGGCTGCCCTGAAATCCTCTCTGTAGACCAGGCTGGAGATTCACCTACCTCTAACTCCTGGGCCTGCGTCACCATCGACTTTGTTTTTTTAAGGTTTTACTTTTCCCCCTAGCCTTGTTGAGAGAGAATTGGCAATTTGTACAATTTTAATGTGTACAATTTAATAGTTTGCTGTGTATGTATATTGTGAAACAATTACCATAGCCAAGTTAGTTACAGATCTGTCACCTCACAGGCACTGGTTTTGTGGTACTGACAACTTCACTCTATGCTGTCAGCAAATTTCAAGCCCACAACACAACATGTTTATTTGTTTTTGTTGTTTTGGTTGCTGAGTCATCTTTGAGATTGTTGTTTATTTATTCATTGATTCATTTATTGAGAAAGGGCTTCTCCGTGTTTTCCTTGCTGGCCTGAACTCACTCTGTAGACTGGCTTCGAATTCAGAGACCCACCTGCCTCTGCCTCTTTAGTGATGGAATTAAAGGCCATTGCTGCCAGGCTGAGACTGTAATTTAATTAAAATATTTCTACATTTCTTTTCTCCCTCCGAATCCTTTAAAGTAGACCCAACTCCTCCACCCATCCATTCCCACTTCACTCCCTCTTTTTAAAATTCATGGCCTCTTTTATCATTAATTTCTCTGTGTAGCTTTGGTTGTCCTGGAACTAGCTTTGCAGACCAGCCTGGCCTTGAACTCACAGAGAGCTGCCTACCTCTGCTTCCTGAGTGTTGGGATTAAAGGCATGAGCCACCACCACCCAACCATCTTTGTTATTTCAAATATTGGGATATACCTATTGTATTGTTTGTTATCATTTATTTGTTTATTTTTAATATCTTGGTATCTTCCCAATCTCCTATGAAAATTACTATGTAGCTCAGGCTGATCTCAAGCTTAGAATAATGCTTTTACCTCTGCCTCCTAAGTGCTGGGATTACAGACATGAGCCTCTCATGTCCTGAGTTTTATAGAGAAATAGTATTCTACTGTGTGTGCCATCTCTCTCTATATATATGAAGACATATAGTAAGATAGAAAAATGATGTACAGTTATTTGGTTTGGGATGTGTGTGAGTATTGCTGTGAGTTGAACACAGGGTTTCATGTATAATAGCTTTCTCTCACTAGCTACATCCCCAGTCCAAACAGTGCAATTTCTTTCTCTAAAAATCTTTAACAACACCGTTCATATGTCTTGACTACCATGGATTATACAGTAGTGAACGCAGACCAGCAGCTGCCTCTTTGAAAGTTGGCTTTATTCCCTCAGACTACACAGTCAGGAATGGGGAAGCTGTCCTATGGCACACAGCACATTGAATATGCTTCTGGATAGTTGGTGGGGTCGGAGCATAAGCTACAAGGAGGAGAGTGAACCTGAGGCTGAAGAGGTGCCCAGAGACCACACCTTGAAGGGCCTCACAGGTCTTAAGGTCTTCAGGGCAACTCAAGCACCAGTTGGGCCTCAATGTCCTTGACCACAGATGCCCAGGCTGCTCAGTCTCAACTTAGCCAGCTGTCATAATCCACCCTATCACTGGCATCTGGAAATGTGCCCTGGGCTCCCAGCCTCTTTGTTTTCTTTAAGAGTGCACATGGCCTTCTTGTTAACAGATTTTTAATGCTAATTATGTGATGGCACAATGCTTGGCAGTACACAAAAATAATAGACATGTGTATGGGAAGTTTTAAATTTAAAAGTAACATGAATTTGATGTTTCTCTCCTCTCTCTCTCTCTCTCTCTCTCTCTCTCTCTCTCTCTCTCTCTCTCTCTGTGTGTGTGTGTGTGTGTGTGTGTGTGTGTGTGTTGAACTTTACCATGAAATCTGAGAAATCAGGCCTTCCTTAAACCCTTCATTTCCGGGTTAGAAACAGAAGGGAAGGGAGATTCTCATATGTTGGTCCTTGGATGGAGAAGAGGATCACCACAGCTGTGGACATCTTTCCTTTCATGCTTCTGGGGCTGGTAGTTCAGGCAGTGTAACTCCTTGGAGGTCATGCCAGTCATAAACTCTACTTCCCGACTGGTGCAGCCAAATTCATTGTCAAATCTGAAAATGTATGTTTGAGAAAGTTTTTATTAAGGGCAATTCTGGTCCCAACATCAAAAGCAGAAGAATGAAAATGGATGGTTATATGGTTATTGCTAAATAGGGCACAACCTGGTTTTCAGTGTAGACCAGTGTGCCCTTTAGGAGACTTTTCCATACTGTCTTCATTATTTTTATTTTTTGTGCATATGAGTCACATGCATGCCTAGTGCTCAAGGAAGCCAGAAGAGGGCATCAAATTTCCTGGAATTGTAGATGCAGACAGTTATGAGTCACCATTGGGTGCTGGGAACCAATCCCAGGTCCTTTGGACGAGCAACAAGTGCTCTTAAAACTTCTAAGCCACTATAGGCACTTTACTGTCTTCTTTGGAAGCCTTGTCTAAATTTAGGTCAGATCCACAACTCGAGCCCTTTTGGAACAGACACATAATTGTCTATACCAAGGAATTTACTACAGAGCTCAGTTTACTACCTAGCATTCAGGATGACATGCCAGTCATTTTCATGGGACCACCTGCAGTCTGCTAGGAGGCAGTGATATCTTAGATCATGGTTATGAATTCTTCCGTGATGCCAAATTGTCATGGTGGGAATGCTTAGAAACTGGTGGTGCAAAATGCACTGTTGGTGACCTTGAGGAACTGATCAAGACTTGTACTCATCTTAGATAGGAAGCTCAGCAAAGGGGGGAAATGTTGGCTCTTTTCCTCCGCAGAGGGGGGAAATGTTGGCTCTTTTCCTCCGCACTTTCAAGTGAGTGAGTGCAGCTTTCTCCATGGTAGTAAAAATGCCAGAGGGATTCCCAATGTATTTGTCACTGTCATCCTCCTATTTGATGAAGGCCGGCTTACTTCTTAAATGATGCATATGAGTTTTCTATTGATGACAGGCTTCCTATTTACAGCCTGGGCAATGCCATTATACTCACCATGGTGGAGCCACATTAGAATATTATATCATGCAATTGAGAGCAATTTAGGACTGATGGCCACACGTTCCCTTTGCTGTAGTTGGTAGTGACCAGCTCCCCTTCTGGACAAATCTGCTACTCTGAGCTTGGGAGGGAGCTGCACTATATGAGAAGATGTGGCTGCCTAACAGGGAATGGTGGTAAAGTATGGTTTACATTTTTAAAAAGATCATTCCAGATGTCCTGGCAAGCTGGGGGTAGTGACACACACCTATAATCCCAGACTTGGAAGTTGAATCTGGAGAACTGTGAGTTTCAGGCTAGCCTGGGCTACTAGTGAGACTCTGTTTCCAAAAGACTGAAACAAACAGGTAAAAACAGAAGTAATATGGAATGGACTGTAGTAGAATAGAGCGGAAGGGTCGGAACATCCCCAGGAAATAGAGCGGAAGGGTCAGAACACCCCCAGTAGGTCTACTGGACTGTAGTGGAATAGAGCGGAAGGGTCGGAACACCCCCAGTAGGTCTACACTCGTCGTGTTGCTGGAGTTGCCCATGGTGTAAAACCGGAGGCATGCTATAATTATATAACAACAGTAGCTCATTTCGCTGCCCCAGTGCTTATCCGACGGGGATAATTGAGAAAATGGGTTCTTCCCACTTAGACCCATTATCAGAGTGCCTGAATTAATGAGCCCCGTGAATCCAGAAAGACAAGTGGAGGTGGTGCTCCTTCCTTCACGGAGGTCTTTCCTTCGGATGTGTTGAAAGCTGTTTACAAAAACTGAGCTCTAGAATAGACAGTTTCACCTTTAGAACAGAAAATGTGAGTAATATTTAGCATTGTGCTCTCCTGCTGCAGTTCCAGGGATGCAAGGCTGTCACGTCTTCTTACCTCCGTTCTGTCAGTGTTGAGTAGTTGAGAGGAGACCTCAGCATAAAAGTCCTGGAGGTGTGGATGATGTTCTTATTTTGGGGGACTGTGTTAAACTAAGAATAATCAATAGTTCAACAGGGACAGTGGTATTTCTTTTCTAATGTTTTATAAAAACTTTAAGGAGGCTTGCCAAAGATGAACAGCTAAATATCTCCATTGAATGCTAATTTTTAAAAAAATGTTTTAAGCTTATTTTTTGTTTAAATATTTTCCTTTGTATCTAAGATAAACTTGGTATTTGCATTTGCTTCCCCACCACACCCTCTCTGATCAAGGTCAACAATAAAATAACCCCTTAATTCAGAGGCTGTAACTCATTCTGTTAACAAGAAACAGCTATCGAAAAGAGCCTTGGTGCCTTCCAGATTGGGTTGTTATTCAGGCAGAGACTCAACGGGATCGCTTTTTTGGCGGACTCCACAGCCCGAACGTAAGATGTGTTCTGTGGGCGACCGCCTGCTTATTTTCTTTCCTAGACAAGTGGTTAGCCCATGTTGGATATCCTGTGTTTATGGAATTCCAGAAAGGCTATGTCATAGAAATCAATGGCGTGCGCGTGCGAACGTGCGTTACGATTTATGGAGAGAAAGTAAATGGACACAGCTTGTGGGGAGATCCATCCACTAGTGGTGATGGGGAGGGTCTCTGAAGATGCTGCCCTTCTTCCAAACGCTTCATTGGCTGTCTACTTCAGAAGCAGCAGAAAGTAAACAGTAGATCAGTGTCAGAGGCTGGGGAGCCAGGACAGAAAAAATCAAGAAAGCCACACACGGCAGCTTATTGTCTATCATTTGTAACATTAAAAAAAAAAAACAAAACAAAAACTGAAGCTGTAATTAAACACAAGAAATCTTAACTTATATTTAAAAGTTCACTGTTTCCCATAAAATCTCAGAGGGTTCCCAAATTAGCATCAGCTTAGAAAATAAACAAAGACCACAAGGAAAAGCCTAGAATTTAATAGAAAGAAAGAGTCCTATAAAAAGCTTTTATACTTTAAAAAAACTTTTTAAAAAGCTCTGTTCCATGGCTCATTTCAATGAACTTGACTTTGTGTGAGGAGGGGAGACACAGTCTTAGAATTCCAGGGTTTTGTCTGTGATTTTTAACATCACAGTTCACACCAAAGAAACTGTTCTGGTTTCCATAAGCCTACCTAATGCCTTAATTCACCTGAACCACTAACTGACTGCTGCAGGCCATTTTGAAACAGCGTTTCCTAATTATTAAAGGTAGCATGTGCTTCTCATATTCTTTCAAATACTGATCCTTGAAACAAAAACAAAAACACACCTTTCCCCTGTTTTCTGTCCGCTGCTCACTGTTGCAATAAGCAGTGCAGTGCCTCTTTGGGAGAAAGATGCAAAATGAAGTTTAACCCACAAGTGAGCCTTACATCCTGTGGTCTTGGAATGTTAAAATTTCATTCAAAACACACATTATAAACAAACTCTCCCAAATGACCATCTAGAGAGGAATGTGGCAGAAATCCAGAAACAATTGTAATATTTGGACCAAGCATGTGCACAAATAGCCAGTGTGTGTTTTCACGGGGGGGGGGGGGGGGGGGGGGGGGTGCATGGGCGGGTGGTGGGGTGGTTATGGTTTGCTGTTTCACAAACCCTACAGGGGATTTGTAGATGGGCAGAGCTAAATTCCAAGTCAGTTGAGTGTCTCCAGACACTTGACAGTTAGTGAAGAAAAGCTCATAAAATGATTCTTTTTGTTTGTTGGAAGCTGTACTGGGGGTGAAAGTTAGGATCTTATCCGTGCCAGGTAAGCATCCTACCACTGAGCCATATTCCCAACACCCAAATAGTCTTTTTAAACAAACGCCAAGCTCAAGGCTGTGTAACTGTGTAGCTGCCGCTGTCGTGACAGCATGCAGTGGAGACTAATTTTGGGGACAGGGTGTTGGAAAAAGAACCACAGACCATCTTACATCATGGAGTCAGGAACATCAGATGTAGAAGCAGTGTCATTGAGAGTACCTGGCATCTAGGAGGGCGGGTGCTAAAGAGGATTTCAAGGAATGAAGTCCAGCTGTGTCACAGGGAAAAGGTGAGATGAGAAAACTGTAGAGCCTCTTAAGTGTGCACACTGCCCCATGGGAACAGCTCGTCTCTATCCCAGAGAAAGGCTGGCAAGTGAAAGTGGGTATTAAAACACTATAACACACACACATACCACACACTCACACACATGCACACACACATATCACACACACTCACACACATATGCACACACACACCACACACACATACACACACACCACACACTCACACACATGCACACACACACCACACACTCACACATACACACCACACACCACATAACTCACACACACTCCAAACACACACCACACACACCACACATACACAACATGCATACTCTCATATACCACACATACACCCACACATACACTCAACACACACATACACTCAACACACACTCGCACACTCACACTCACACACACACATTCTCAAACACACATACACACACATACACTCTCACAGACATACAGATACACACTCATACACACATACACTCACACATACAAACACACACTCACATACACACCTGCATATCTCTCTCACACACACATACACGCCCCCCCCCCCCCCAGTAGCACGAGAGAGAAGAGCAAGGAACCAGAGTCCAGAATAGCTATTACCCTTCCTTACCTCCCTAGCAAAGTTTATCGTCATGATTGATACCTTGTGAGTTCTCATTTCAGCCCTCGGTAAAATTTGATGGTCTATAAATCTACCAATTCCTCAAAATTTGTTTAGAAGAACAGCATTATCTGGAGATTCACCCCAAATCTCGTGCTTGTTTTTAATAGCATCAACACTCAGAATAGCTCTACAGGAACTGGTAGGATCATCTTCTCTGTAATGAATTGCCTGTGAGTCGACCTTCCTTCCCACCTCCATAATGTTTCAGTTTCAGTTTTAATGCACGATTCTGAGAAGCCTGGGTGGACCAATATAGCATCATAGGCCGTTTGTGTTTTAATCATCATGAAAATGTATCATATCACTGGGAGGGTCAAAGGAAAATAGAGGTTCTTCTTAGGATCCCTGCAAAGCTCACCTGGCTCAAGCAGGAAATAGCGGCTTCTCAGAAGACAGAGCCAAGGTTGCTTTAGAAGGATCTGGTACTCATCATGAAAATGACAATATTAGCATGTGAATAATAGCATTGGAGACCTATGAGGCAAAATGGGGTGAGGCTTCAGTTCAGTCGAGTTTGAACCAGGGTGAAGCTGTTCTGCCAAAACTCCTCCCCATATGCAGCTCCTTGTACCCGAAGTGGGTTATTTAATGCAATGGCAGGGTTTGGGAGGCAGTGAAAATGATACGGAAGGATTTGGGGCTCTGTGCTTTCTCTCTCCACCCTCTCTCCTCCCCAATGTCTTGGAGCTTGATCCAAGCTTTAGCTCATATCAAGGAGCTACCTCTGCCCAGATCTGTTTGTTATGCATCTCCAGCCATGATTTTGTCTACATCTGGTCTGGGCATCCTGGGGAGAATCAGTGAATTTTGGATTCTCATTTCACCTTTCAAATAGGGATGAAAAGCATCCCATTTGCAGAGCAGGGTGTGTGCACATTCAAGGGAGTCTGGATTACAAATGCCAATGGTTGGTACAGGGACAGGCTATATATATATATAGAAAGGTAATATATATATATATATATATATATATATATATATAAATATATATATACCTTTCACTAAAGAACAGTGGAAATATCAGAATCTATACTTCTGAAAGATTCTGCTATCTAGAGTGCTGAAGCTTGCCGCTGGGGTTCTCCAGGTGAACTGGAAACTGAGGGTTATGTTATTCTTTTCTACTTGTGTACTTGACAGCCTTCCTAGGGAATTCAGATGTATCAGTCTTTGGTCATCTTAACTGAGTCAAATTCATTCTTAAATGTTTATGATGAAGCTAGTGGTGTGAAGTGTGTGAAGTGAGTTTCCCTCTCTCCCTCACATTTACCACTGAGACTTTCATCACCAATGAACATCCCTTACATATGCTTTTCTTGACTTTCTGTCTTCATATTTGAATTCTTAATATAAGTCCCCCAAGGACAGCCTCATCTTTGGTTCAGCCCTGTTTCCCCAGTTCTGGCTCATGGTAGGTAGATATTTAGTAAATATTATTTTTGAGTTAATGAATGGCAGCAGGAAATTCAGTAAGCTAAATGAAGCCATAAGGTTCTTGAATGAGATGCGTATTTGGTAAAACTACCTCATGGTTAATTCAGAATGCTGGTCTGAGATAGAATGGGTTTATTTGACTGGTAGTCCTAAGAAGATTATCTTTACTAACCTTTAAAGAAAGTCACCCTAAAACATCCAAACAGAAAGGGATGACATGTGAGCTGAGTATCAACACTAATATCCCAATTTAAAGATAATCTCAGAAGGTAAGGCATACAAGCAAAGTTCCCAACAGGCACCAACTAAATTCCTCTGTATCACAGTCTTCTGTTGGGTTAAATTTCATGGCTAAAGACAACATCATTATATTTTTCACATTTTTTCCATCTTCAGATTTTTTGACTGCTATAGTAAAATTGTTTATTGTGTCCTGGGACTGATAGTTTATGGAATAATCCTGTAAACCGGATATGGTGATACGTGCCTTTAATCCCAGCATGAGAGGCAGAGGCAGGGGAATCCCTGAGCTCATAGCCAGCCTGGGTTATTGAGTGACTGCCAGAATGGGTAGGGCTGCACAGAGACACACCCTGCCTTGAAAAACAAAACAAATAAACAAAACAAAATTTCCTGGAATGGTACTCTCAAAACTGATAACAGAATTTTCTTTTTCTGGGGCAGAACATGGCTAGAGGGAGTCTGACATGCCTGTGCACAGGACTGTTGCCAGATAAAGGACCATTTTACCTGCTGGGGGATGTAGCTCAGTGGTAGAGAGTACTTGACCAACATGTAAGGTCCTAGCTTTAACCTTTGGTTGTGAATAAGTAAATTAATTATGTGAGGAAAACAGCAAATAATTTTAGTGTAAGTATATCACACATTGGACAAATGTATACTACCAAAAAAATAATTTAAAATGGAATAACATTGGTTCTGGGCATTTGAAATTAAGAAGCCATTGTTTGCTAGACCCCAGAGACTTTTCTGCACATGAACATTTGAACTGGGCTATAGATAATCCCTCCTTGCATGCCAGTTGACCTTTGAATTGTGTTAGCCTCTCTAGACCACCTACATGAAGCACCCCACTCCCCAACCCTCAAAGCCTAAGACCACATTCAAACCCTTTTTTAGAAGACAGCTTAACTCTGCCAGCACCAAGCAACTTTCTCACCAGCAAATGATGTAGTCACCAGTTCCATGAGCTCTGCTACTACTTTGGAAAGCACATTTTAAAGTAGTCTTGAATCTCTGTTTTCGTGGATTCCAACTCCTATTAGTCCCAAATCAAAGAAAATGTCTTTGATATCAACTAGGTTGACTTTGCTGTAGTAAAAAAAAAAAAAAAAAAAAGCAAAGGAAATCAAAATAAAAACCTCACTAAAGGTGCACATGATATTTATGAAATTCAAATGTATGCTTTACACTTTTATTTGCTAAATCTAGCAAATATGAATATTCTCTTCTGTAAATTTAAGTTTTTATTCCATGTGCACATATTGCCCATTTGAAATGTAATTGAGATTTAAAAATTACAGGTATGTGTGTGTGTGTGTGTGTGTGTGTGTGTGTGTTGTGTGTGTGTGTGTTTCCCCCGTAACCATGGCGTTGTTAGAAGCAACATTGTCATAGGACTGGAACTTGTCAGAATAAGCTGAAGTTAAAGGATAATTTTAAAAGGAGCATCATAGAACAAAGTTTGCAAAGATGACTTTTAAAGACCCATGCACAGGTGAAGGGTACAGCAAAAAGGAGAAAGTTGGAAAATGTACTTAGTAAAGGAAGCTCTAAGAGTCCTGTGGGCCTGGAGCCTTAAGAGGAAGACAAAGGTCTCTGGAATCCAGAATATTTAACTTCTAGGCTGAACTTTAAATGCACTGTTTCCTCCACCTTCCCCTTCTTACCTTACACATTTAAAAATAAAAGAGCTCTGCTTCCCATACCATTTCTCATACTATTCCTTTTGTTCCCCGATTCCCAGAAGCTTCCTGGAGTAGCCTAGACATGGTCTTCAAGGGAACTAGCATAGACTGTGTACTTCCCCTTCAAATTACCTTCCCCAGCACACTGGGCTGTAATAAAAAAAGGTGGGGAAGAAAAGGCCGTCTGCAGGCCACCCAAGGGCTGTGGAGAAAGGCTAGAACACAGCATTCAAACTGGAGCTGTCCAGACCCATTTGTGAGGGTATAGGAAACCTTCATTTCTCAGGGTCATAGCTTCCTTCCTCAATTTCTCTGAGCCTTAACTTCCTTAAAATGGGGTGTAAATGTCTTAGGGATGAAGAAGGAGCCACAGAGATCATGTCGATCAAAACTACTAGAATTAAGTTGGTGATTTATACTTCCACCCATTAATTTTTTTTCTTAAGATAAGCTGAGGAGATGGCTTGCCAAGAGTGCTTGAAGACTTGAATTCTATCCCAAGCACCCACATAAAAAGCCAGGTGCCATGGTGTGTGGCCCACATCTATAATTCTAGGACTGGGGAGGCAGAGAAGGAAGGATGTCTGGAGTATGATAACATGCAGGTTTGTCCAAATCACTGAGCTTCCTGTTCAGTGAGAGACTATGAAAAGTACAGATAATGGTCAAGTAAGACTCCTGCCAGCCTCCAACTCCACCTGTACACCCGTGCACATGCGCACACACAATAAGATCATGCCACTTGTGAAGTGTTGAACAATCTGTCTGGAAAACAATCTCAATTTTAGTGTGAGAATCAGGAGTAGATCAACAAAGTGGTAACTTTTTCTGTGGAGTTCACTTCATTACTTAGTGTCTCTACTTGGACATTTGTAGCATCAGCACAGGGCTCACCAAGGCAGAGCTCATGATGACACTGGAAATCATTTAAATGAATGGAGTATAGCTACCTCCTCCCTCTCCTATCTCCCCCCCCCTTTGCCTATCCTCTTTACAACTTTACTACTTATGATAAATATATATTTATTAAGATAATAAAGATATATATATATCTTTATTAAGATATATAAGCTATATAATTGAATGATAAAGTACATATTCAAGGCTGGGATATAGCTCAGTTGGTAATGTTCACTTGGCCATGCACAAAGCACTGCATAAACTGGGTGTGGCGGCGCATGCTCCAGGGCTCTGAAGAGGAGGTAGGAAGATTAGGGAATCAAGTCAGGTTCAGGTACATAGTGCTTCCCAAAGGCAAAGCAAACCAACGGACATGCGCATTCAGGGATTCTTAATATATTCACATAGTTATACATACACTTGTATGTCAAATCTTCATTACTCCCCAACCCCACTCAAGCCCTGAACCCTTGGCAGTTACCATCTATATATACACTCCTCAGGTCTAGACCTCCACTCTATATCTATCATCCATCCATCCATCCATCCATCCATCCATCCATCCATCTATCTATCTATCTATCTATCTATCTATCTATCTATCTATCTACCTATCTACCTATCTATCTGTCATCTATCTATCATCTATCTATCATCTATCTATCTGTCATCTATCTATCATCTATCTATCTGTCATCTATCTATCATCTATCTATCTATCATCTATCTATCTATCATCTATCTATCTATCATCTATCTATCTATCATCTATCTATCATCTATCTATCTATCTGTCTGTCTATCTATCTATCTATCTATCTATCTATCTATCTATCTATCTACCTACCTCTCTCTCTCTAGATATTCATTCGTTCCTTGGGTCTAGACAGCCAGTCTCCTGTCTCTTTATTGAATCTACCATCTTTACAGACTTTATCTTTTTCTGAACATTAGAATCATACTATATAGTATCTTCTTTAATTTGCTTCTTACAATATAACATAGTTTTTGAAGTTTGTAAAGACTATCAGTACTTTAAAAAATTAGCTCTAATAGTCTATTTCTGGACATACCCCATTTGCTTTATGGATTCATCAGTTGGTGTTTGTTTTTGGTTTTATACTTTTAGATATCACCAATAATGCTACCATAAACATTTATGCTTTTGAGTGGATATATATTTCATGTTTTGAGTTCTCTTTGGTTACATACCTGAGCGTGAACTCCATGAGTCATTTAGAAAGTCTATCTTAGCCTTTTGAGGAACTGCCAGTGTTTTTCAAAATGGCTACATCACTTCACATCCCTATCAGCTGGATCTGGGGATTTCAATCCTTGTCAATCTTTGGTTCTTGATGTTATCTTGTTTATCTTTGTTGCTTTCTTAGTGGTATGAAGTGAGTGGGGTTTTGATTTCTATCTCACTAATGATGTTGCTGTTGACTGCGAACACTTTAACAAATGTGTTCAATGGTTATTTGCATATGTTTGGGAGAATTTCTAGTCCTGTCTTTTTGTTTTCAAGTGCCAGGAATTGATCCCAAGGCCTTGCTCAAGCTAGCAAGAAGACTTCCTCTTCCTTTTCTCTCCCTCCTCCCGTGTAGGGATTAAATTTAGAGCTCCCTGCACATTAGGCAAATAACCAACTAAGCTATATCCCTAAGTCCTCTTTGCCCATTTTAAAATTGAACTGTCTTTTAAAAATGTGTGTGTGTTTGTGGTGTGTGTGTGTGTGTGTGTGTGTGGTGTGTATGTGTATGTGTGTGTATGTGTGTGTGGGTGTGTGTATGTGTGTATGTGTGTGTGTGGTGTGTGTGGTGTGTGGTGTGTGTGTGTGTGTGTGTGTGTGTGTGTGTGTGTGTGGTATAATCACATTTCCCCCTCCTCTTTCCTTCTCCCAACACTTTCCATTACTGTTCTCTCAAATTCATGACAGCAATTTCTGTGTGGTGTATGTATGAATGTGTGGTGTGTGTGTATGGTGTGTGTGTCTCTGTGTTTGTGTCTGGTGTGTGTATCACAGCACAGATGTAGAGGACAGCTTGAGAGAGTCAGTTCACTTCTTCCAGGTGAGCACTGAAAAGTGAGCCCACGTCTTCAGGTCTGGTGGTAGGTGCTTTTATTTACTGGGCTGTCTTTCCAGTGTGAGTTATTTGTCATTTTGTTATTCAAGTTTAAGAACATTTTACTTATTCTCTGTACTAGGCTCATCAAATGGATGGTTTGCATTCTGAGAGTTGTGTTTTCACTTTTTATTTTTGAGCTGACTTTGTGTGTAGCGTATGTGGGTAAATGTCACGTGCCTTCGTCAGTCTTGTTCCTCCTTTTTTTTCTTAATGTGTAACTGAAAATGTCAACCCATTTATTTTATGCTGACATTGTTCTTACAGTAAAAGTCAAATTAATAACACTGGTATTATTTGAGCATAAATCTGAGGGTTTTTAAAATTCATTTTTACAATTTTTTAAAAATTATAGTACAATCACATCATTTCCCCCTCCCCTTTCTTCCCCCAACACTTCCCATTACTCTTGTCTCAAATTGATGGCAGCAATTTCTGTTATTACACTCACAGCCATTCGCACACAAACACACACAATCCTAAATATATAAATACAACTTCTCAGCCTATATATTTGTATTAAATAACCAGCATGAAGGCTGTTTCTCCTGCCCTCAGCATTCTGTAGTTCTCAGTTTAGGGCTGAGGTTGCATGATTACCCCCTCCCATGTGAGCATGTCTATGAGTCAGCCAGCCTGAAAGCTAGGAACTGAACTTGCTCCTCCTCAAGAATAGTTCAGCCGTCTCTCCAGCCTCCAGTTTTACTCTTTTGCGTATAGATATCCACAAAATATTCCTGTTAGTTTATAATAAAATAATTTACATATCTATAGTCCCTAAATAAACAACTGTCTTTGATCATAGATTCTCCTATTAAGGGTATAAAAAGCATGAATTATATTATCTGAGAAAATGGAGTAAGTTGCTTCTTCGTGGCCATGTCCTGAGGGTTCACCGAGATGACTGATGTCCTTGAGAGGGCCTCTGACAATGATAACGCAATGATAGTTATTGATATTATAAACTGTATATCAAAGCATGCATTTATTATTTTTTGCAATGTTAGGGATTGAGCCCAGGGCCTCATACATAACTAGACATGCATTCTACCAGCCACCCAGCCACATGCCCAGGCCTGGCATCTTTTAAAACAGAAAGCAGTTGCAGGTTTGGCACACATCCTTTTGGAAACCCTCTACCGCGTGAAATGAAGTACTTCTGCATGTAACCTGTTCTTTAGAAGTTATCTTTCGGTTTTTACATCCTACTCTTTTACTTAGATTCTATGATTATTGCTTATTTTGGGAACTTGGAAAGTACCATGCAAATATAGATATAACTATGCTAGTTAAAAATAAAAGACTTAGATTTGCGGGCGAAGGAAAATATGATGCTCTCTGTAGGTATAACTGCTTGATGAACACCAGATTTGCATTTCATAAGAGCATTTCTGGAGAAATTGAGAGTACATTGAAAACTTGGAGCCAAATGCTTTTCCCAGACGGTAATTTTTAATTCTCAGTGAAGTCAAAAGTAGTTCTGAGGGTAGAGTTTAGGCCACGTGTTTGGAAAACTGGAAGAAAAAAAAGGGTGAATAAATTTCCAAATCTTTCCAAAGTACTTCTAAGGGAGGTAATTTGTAGTTATGAGTTTGAGAAATGTTTTTCCACTGGTGGAATATTCCTTCCACTTTGGTAGAATTTATTTTACCTTTTACAGGATGCAATCATGATAAAATTTAAATAATCACTTAAGCAGCAAAAATTATATAGGACTATACCAGTTATAAATCCTAATACAGTTCTTAATGATTCTTTTAAATCACTTCTCTAATACATTTTCCAATGACCGTATCATTAGATGGATGTAGCTGAAGCTTATCAAACATAGCACAAGTTTCAAAAACTCCTTTAAAACAGTCTCTACGTGTAGTTCATGTGTGGTGGCACATGCCCTTAGTCCCAGCAACCTTGGAACCATTGGCAGGTGGATCTCTGAGTTTGATGCTTGCCTGCTCTATAGAGTGAGTTTCCAGGATGGCTATGGCTACCCAGAAAAACCCTTTCTTATAAGATAAACATAAATGAACAAACAAACAAATAAATATTCTAATATGTTGGAGCTGGAGAGATGGCTCAGATGTCAAGAATACTTCTCCTGTGGATACTGGCCGCGTTCATGGTGCGCATATATACATGCAGGCAAATTACTCCTGCATATAAAATTTTAAAAAAAATGTAAAAATAGCAAGGTGGTGGTGGCCCACACCTTTAATCCCAGTACTACAGAAGAAAAGACAGGCAAGTCTCTTGAGTTTGAGATCAGCCTGGTCTATAGAGCAAGTTCCAGAATGCCAGGGCTTTGCAGAGAAACCCTGTCTCAATAAACAAAAAAAACAAAAAAATTTAATTAAAAAAAATCTCTACATGTTGATGTCATGAAAATTTAGTATCTAAAACTGTCATAATGTCAACAACAGCAATTATTGGAGGTGACAAAACAATTCTGCTAGTGATGCTTGGGGGGGGGTGATGGGTTATCTGACTCTGACAGTGAGAATTTCACAGGAATTGTTTGAAAACTTACTGTTGAATAGATGGTTTCCAAGATTAAGCTTATTACTCAGTTTGTTTCGGGCAAAGATGTTTACCACAAAGCTCTCTCTGCAGGTTGATGCTTATCATTATGACATAATATATGAGCATAAAACCTTTTTGGCAGGCTTGCCTTGAAACTGAGAAAGACCACCCTTATATTCAAAATAGAAGCTTAATAGGAAGTTCAGAAAGAAAATGTAAGGTTTGTTTTCTATTATAATGATTTACTTTATAACCACAGCTTTACAAAACGAACCCTTTTCTGTGTATGCACATGATTGGGGGTGTATGTGCATGTTTATTTTTGCATGTGCTTGTGGAATCATCCTCTATTGCTCTTCTCCAATCTTCCTTGAGGCAGTCTATGAGTCAAACCCAGTGCTCATCATTATGGCCAGTCTCCTAGCCAGCTTGCTCAGGCCTTGCTCAGGCCTTGCTCTTCCTTCAGAAGCCATATTTAGAGATGGGCCATTAGACCCACCTGGCATTTGCTTGAGTTTGTGGGAGATCCAAACTCTTGATCCTCACACTGATATGCACTTAACCTCTAAACCAGTGCCCTAATCCCACAGTAGACTTTTCAAAAGCAAATGTACTAATTGAAAATTAAATGGCCTTACTTAGGGGTCAGTTTTTTTTCTACTTAACTGCTTAAAATTAATGCATGTCACAAAACACTGATGCAGGCAAGAGTCCATCTAAGGGTTCAGAAAGTTGAATGTAGAGGTGGGGGTGGGGAGAATTGCCTAGGGTGAGAAGTTTCCTGTGTACCTATTAAGTACCTGGTAAGATCATGTAATATTTCAAACCTTATGTTTCCCATTTGCAGATGAGGAAAAAATGAATTTGTCCACAATGGACCAGCTGGTTAGTGGTGAAGGCTGTGACCCTAGCTATTTCTTCAAACTATAGATATTTAACACTGACATAATGCAAACCTTCTAACTAGTGCAATATATGACACATGACAACCAAGAAAAGCCCATGAAG
Source organism: Phyllotis vaccarum (assembly GCA_033318265.1). Classification (NCBI taxonomy): domain Eukaryota; kingdom Metazoa; phylum Chordata; class Mammalia; order Rodentia; family Cricetidae; genus Phyllotis; species Phyllotis vaccarum. Next base: position 117,700,278 of record JARWLC010000001.1, on the reverse strand, counting down.
TCAGAATTTTAATATATGCCCCAATGGATAAGTAGAATTCTATGATTCCCATGGCATTATTTTGTTGGTATTTAGTACTAACTGCCTTTATATTATTTATATTATAAAAAGAATGAAATACATTAATCACAAACGGAAATATTTTCTTCCTATTAATTTTCTGTTAAATCCTCTGGCAGATTGCTAGGTTTGTACACTTTGCACTGAGTGAATATTTGATTTCATCCATGCTGCTGCACTTAGCTAGAGCGTGCTTTCCTCTGCCTCCTGCTGCTGCAGTTTAGCAAGCAAAGCAAAAAAAACCCGCAAGCCACGCCCACAAAAAGTCAGATTGCTAGGGCCAAATTCACCTGAAGCCCCTTTCTCAAGTTTTTTTTTTTTTTGTGACTCGCTTCCAGTGTTCCAATATTCTCTAATCTTTTTGTTTTATTTTGCTTTTCAAGACAGGGTTTCTCTGTGTAGGCCTAGCTGTCCTAGAACTCACTTTGCAAACCAGGCTGGCCTTGAACTCAGAGTGCTAGGATCAAAGGTGTGCACCACCTTACTATTATTATTTTTAATCTTTGAGCTAGAGCTAATGTTCCTTGTAGAATTGCATAGTCTAATAACATCTTTCATGTTCTTTCAACCTTCTGAAAATTTGACATATACTAGAATCCAACAGAAATGATGCTATAAATACAAGGGAGGTGTAAGAATGAATGAAAAATAGGATGTTTGTGTACAGTAGCCAGCACTTGACATTAGGTGACCTCAGTTGCTTTCCTTGCAGAATTTTCAGGGTCACTTTCTGAATGTAGAACTTGCTGATTGGCTTAGACTCATTGGGTAGCACTTCTGTCTCTCTTTCCCAGTCGGGATTACATGTGCGTGTGGGAGCATGCCCAACTCAAGTGGGTACTGTGGTATTGAACTCAGGTCCTCAAGATTGTCTGGCAAACATTCTTCTCACTGAGCTATCCCCTAGCCTCCCAGGAACTCTTTATGTATATTGTCACCATCCCATATGACTGATGGCAAGATATCATTATATCATTATTTTATAAACTCAGGTACCCACTGGCTACAAATGTTTTTTTCTAAATTACTTGAGGCATGTGAACCCTTTTGAAATTAATATTATATAACTGTCATTTCTGAAAGGGTTATGCTAAGGAAAGAATTAACACTTATCTGGATATTTGACTATGTTAAAATGGGTTTTTGAGATACTTTTGACACTTTGATGTGCTTTAGAAGGATTTTGGCAAAAATGCTAGCTGTGGACTTGCTGATTAATAGTACTTGATCTTATGGCATTGTTCATATATAGTGACACTTTGAATTCTTAGAACAATTGTACGAATTGGCCACTATCACCTACATTTTACAGGTGAAAGAGACAGGTCTTAGAGTTACACCCATTCTCTAATGGCTTATAGCTAAGAGCTCCGTGGTAGGGGTGGTTCATTAATGTAAAAATCTTGATTCAACTTGATTTCAGGTTAAAAGCAACATCAGCCTTGCCGGAGGCAAAAGCAGACTTGTTAGAAGTTCAAAGGCAGTTTGGTTTACACAGGAAGTTCCAGCCAGCCAGGACTCCATAGTGACACCCTACTGAGATAGAATGAATACAAGTAGTCCTGGATATTACATGTGTTAATGAGCTACCAACTGCTTCAACTGCCCGCTGACTTATGTTCGGGGACTTCCAAACTCATTCTTTTCTGATTTAAACATCTCATTTATTGGGTTAAAAAAAAGAAAAGGTATGCTATCACTCCTGGAATGAAAACCTCTTGGGGGAAAGGTGGTCCTCATGGTTTATTATACTATTTAAGCTGGGATGATGCCACTGCATCAGCATGCTTGACTTCTGGTACAGTCTGTTATACACAGCGGCTCCTTGGCACATGCTACTAAACTCATATTTAGAGTTTCAGTGATGCATGCAAAACTTTTTTTTTTTTTTTTTTAATGTGTGTAATAGTTTGCCTGCATGAATATGCATCATTTGTGAGATTTGTGCCGGTGGAGGCCAGAAGACTGTATCTTCTAGAAATGAAATCCTAGAAAGTTGTGAGCTACCATATGAGTGCTGGGAATTGAAACCAGGTCCTCTGGAAGAACATCCAGTGTTCTTAAACCCCGAGATAGCTCCCTAGCCCCTTTCCTGTCCCTTTCCAATTAAACATTTTAACTTTGGCATAGACGATATTGGGTTTCATTTTCAGACAATTTTTTTTTTCTAATTCTTCTCCCTCCTCTGCCCTCCCTGTCCCCATGACCTTCTCAGGCACCTTCCCACTTTGATGCCCTATATGTCTTATTGCTTGCCCCTCCTCTGCTTCCTCAACTCCTTCTCATGTCCTGGTTTCCTTCCTAGTTTCATATTGTACGCCCACACTTATACCCACTTACACGCCTATGTATAAATATAAGCTAGGAGCCACATATGAGAAATTCAGTATTTGTTTTTCTGAGTTTGGGTTACCTCACTTAAACTATTTTCCAGACCTATTCATTTTCTGCATATTTAATGATTTCATTTTTTTATTATCATTGAATAAATTCCATTGTGTATATGGGTCACAATTTTATTGTCCATTCATCTGATGGACATCTAGGCTTGTTATATTTCCTTGCTGTTTTGGATAATTTAACATTAATATGGATGTACACGTATGTCTGATGCAACTCATATTTAAGAACTGAGGTAATCCTACATCCCTGCTATGACCCTGCATGGATGCTGGGCATTTCTTCTATATGTATTAGTCCTCCAATAGAGTTCTCCTGAATGTAAATCTCTTCTTACCCCAGAGCTTGCTGTTTGCTGTGCAGTGTATTTATATGCCCTCTTACTGTCTTCCAAAAGATAAAAGGCAACCCAAAGATTATCTCTGCTGAGGCTTTCTTGTATTAATCCGGCAAGGGTTAGATCTTCCACCCTGCTCCAATCCTGTTAGGCTAGGCTTGGTCTCCAGCATTGGCCTGGCAGTGTACTCTGCTAGCTAGGAGGACCTTAGAGTCTCTTTGTGTCAGCCATTTTTGTAAAACATCAAAGATGATACTTGGGCCCAATGATAGTATGCCAAGTGGACTGTGAGTTAGTTCTTCTATTTTCATTCCACTGAGATGGCAGATCACACGCATAACTTCTATTAGAAAATTATTCTTATGAAGCGAACAAAAAACCAACTCTGGTTAAATTTTTTTGCTTACTGAACATTTATTATTTACTTCTATTTTTCTTTGTTTTTATATTTTGAGTATATGCCCATGCCATAAATTCAAAGAATCCAAGAGAGGCTGCTTTGAGGAAATCTAGAGCCATTTTAGATATAAATAAGCCACTTAGTGTACATTAATTTATCACTGTTTGCTTTCTGTTAAAACCATATGATTTTTCCACATTAGTACATAAAAACTAGTTTCTGCTTACTAGTAGATACATACTACTATATTGTTTCCAGAAATATTTTAGACAGTACAGGCAAATATATACAGAGTATATAACACTTTATTATTGAAACTATATGAGCCTTCCACCTCAGTATCTAAAGAGTGGTTTTACTTATAAACAAATACATACTACTACACTCTGGCATTTTTTTTTCTTGATTTAAAACAAAACAAAACACTGGGCTGAGAAGGTTCAGTGGGTAAAAACACTTGTTTTATGAGGACCTGAATTTCAAGTCCCAAAACTCATGTTAAAACCAGATTCCCAGTGTTGTCATGGGGAAGTGAGAGGTGGACACAAGAAAATCCCTGGATGTTCACAAGTCAGCTTGCTTCTAGTATGCAGGGAAAACAACAGAGACCCTGTCTCAAATTAAATGGCAGACATTCACTAACAATGTTGTCTTTTGGTCTCTTTGCACAGGTGCACATTCAGATATACAAATACAGAAAAAACAATTCTTACTGATACTCAGAAGGTTCCCAGTATTTCCTTTTATCATCAGAAGAGCTGTAATATATAAGTTGTCTAACAACAAATGGATCAGTATACTTGTAGCATAAACTACACAGAGATGTATGATTAACACACAATGACAAATATACCCAATTTCCACAGAGATTGTACTTTTAATCCCACAAACCACCCATGAAAATATCTTTCTTTACTGTCCATTAAAAGCATTTTCCTTTCCTGAGGGTCTCACATGGAGAGCAGGGAAACTCTTAAAAGTATAGTTTCATTTAGTGGTCTAACTCAAAATGGTTTTCTTCCCTTCCCCTTTCAAATCATCTTTCCATCATTTAAAATCATCTCTACTCTGGTCTTATGTGAGAGACTTACTATTTCTCCTCCATGTCCCCCGCAAATGCTGGTATCAGGCACTGTTTCAAGAACTTAGGGTTACAGAATGAATGAATAAAAGCCATCAAAGTCCTTATTTAAAAGTCCTTATAATGAGGAGAGTCAAACAACACACCAAGTCTATGGTGCCTTAGATTGTGGTGCCTTGGGAAAAACAAAGGACGTAAGAAGAATGGCATGGGAATCACTCTAGTGAACAGTGGCCAGAAAAGGCCAGGGTATGACATTTACCTAAAGACTTCAAAGGAGTCTTCTCCTATGTGTGTAAGGGGAGATCTTTGCAGGTCATGGAAAAGGCACAGGATTGAAGTTGAAAGTGCTTAATGTGCCCCTACAGCTTCAAGGAGGGCAGCAGGCTAGAGCCAAAGAGGTCAGAAGAATTTGGCACCAAGTCAAATGCTAAGTTCTTACAGTCAAACAGGAAAACTACTGAAGTCTTAGAGGATGATGAGGAATGGTCCACTGGGATGAGACATGGGGAGGCAAGTGTGGAAGAAAGGCTTACTTAGGGGACAACCTGTAAACTGGGTGGGGAAACACAAGTTAGATGAGGCTCCTAGTTAACTCTTAGGAAGTACAGGTTGGGATCTAGGTACAATAAATACTGTGGTATGAACATAGTTCACCTGTGATCCCAGGTTCGTGTGTAGCCTTGGTCTCCAGTGTAGTAACTTGAGAAGTGGTTGAACTTTTAAGAGTTGGGCCCAGTGGCAGGTAATTAGGCCATCAAGTTTGGCAACCAAAGAACAACCCCTGGAGCCCACATAGTAGGAGAAAATGGGTTCAGCAAGTTGTCTTCAGACCTCCACATGTGTGCCATGGTTTGTGCACACTCACACACATAAAAAAGGTTACCTTAATGAAAAAGAAAAAAAAAAAAAAAGGCATTCTAGAGACACGCCTGGTTGCTGTCTTTGGTTTCCAATCTTCCAGTGTATGTGACCTCTTCTGTATGCACATACTTCTGCCAAGTATGACACCATTAGTAGATAAGGAGGACTTGCCACAACCAAGCTGATGTTACCATCATGCTCCTGCACCCTCTCAAGTTGGTGCAATATTATCTTCCTTTCCTCACATACTACTACCTATTTGAAAACAGACTAAAAGATATAACTAACATGATTTTTCTTGCTGATTCAATTCTGGGTGATCAATTCAGAAGGTAAAAGTAATTCAAGGTCTTAAGTGAGAGGGAAGGAGTTGCCTTTATTGAGAAAGGAAAACATTGTAGGTGGAGCTGATGAGTTGAGATTAGATTTATGACTAACAGGGTTTTCCAAAGTCTCTGATAGCCAAAGTGTCAGAGACTACATTATGTCTGAAAATCCTTGGGATGACAGCTCTGAGGAAACATTTAAAGGCATTTTCTTACTGTAACACTCTTCTGGTCTGGATGAGACTTGTTCTGATAGAACATATTAAAAGGCCAATCATCTTTTTTTTTTTTTTTAAATGTGAAATAACCAAAGCGATAGGCAAAGCTGTACCATATACCCCCACAAATTTTCAAGATTGCAAAGCTTGCTTTTCTGTCCATGGTGTAGCCAGGAGACATTAGCTATTAGGGGTGGTTCTCTGTCCTAAAAATGGCAAAACCCAGTTCAAGTCTTTATTTATGGGTCTAGGATGCCAGTAAGACCCTAGTCATACACAGTGCCAGGCTAGAGTGGCTAACTGAAGAATATTCTGACACCTCTTGGACAAATAAATAACCCCGAAAGAAAGAGTGCATGGATAACAGCGGCCACTGAATCTGATGAAACAGTACCTAAAATGGGATGCTTACTACAAAAGCATAGAAAGAGGAAGAAAATGAAACCGGCATTTTATGTTATGGGCCAGAAGGGAGGCAAAAACTGGTTTGTAGGAATTCCTTTAAGGGTTAGGAACAGACTAGGGGAAGATATTTCAAATCCTCTCCTTGTAAGATAATGCAAACTTGTGAGGTCGCCAAGCTCAGCTTTCCCGGAGTCTTGCCAGCTCAGGCCAGTGAAGACACCATAAGGAAAAACCACCTCTTGCTAGATTAGTTCATAGAATCCAAAGTTGTAAGGCAAGTGAAGTGGAGGCCAGACTAGGTGACTCAGATGCATGACTCAAAGCCGGCACTGGGGCTGTCTGTCAGCTCCCAGAGACGGGGGACAGTGCGTCTGGCACCTATCAGGAAAGTACCAGGCTCGGGAGGGCGACAGGAAGCCTCCCCGGCGGCGCGTGCGTGAGTGTGCCAGGGCCGCCTCCGCCTGCCTCTCCCCGCCACGCGCCCACCGCCCCGCCTTTCGGGCCAGCTCGACCCTGCCTTCCACGCCCGGGCTCGCGCGCCGCAGCTGCACCGGACGAACACCTGTCAGGCTCCTGCTCCGCGAGATTTAGGGCGCACCCCCAGCCGCCCGAGGGTGGTGGTAGTGGTGTGGGGGGGGGGATGAAGCACGTTCTCGCGAGGTTTCGGAAATTTCCCACGGCTGGTGTTGTGTCTGTGCGGAGCAGTGGAAGGCGGTCGGAAGGAGGTGTAGCGTGAGACTCGGCTGCCCGCATTGCGCACATGCGCAGTAGCTCAAGCGCGAGGCGCGCCAATCCTGCGGCGTCTCTGAGCGGGTTTCGGGCAGCCTAATCCAGTTGTCCGGGTTTTGTGGCTCCCTGCGGGAGACAGCTCTATAAACTGGGAATCTCTAGGAAAGGAAAGGGCAGGGAGGGGGAGCGGGGAGGCTCGCAGGTAGGGGAGGGGCGGGGCTCGGACCTGTGCGCCTGGCTGGGTGCAGTCCGGTGCACGCAGCGGGGGACCGGGCCAAGTCACCCCAGGAGAGACTTCTCCGCTGTCACCTCCACGGAGCAGCTTCCGCGAGCTGGCGGCTGCCATGAGTCAGCCTGAGCTCGGCGGGAAGCTCGCGCCCGAGTACCTGGGCTTGAAGTGTGACTCGTAGTGGTTTTGGGGAGAAGCATTCGGGGTTCAGATGAGTGCATGCGACGAGGACATCTGGGGTCCCCTTGCCAGAGGCTGACCTCGGGATGACCTCATACTGCACCGGGGAGAAGCGGCTGAGGTCACTGAGCTTAATCCCCAAAGCTTTCCGTCTGCAGAGCTCTGGGTAGGGTCGAGCCCCGCTGTTATCATGCCCGTCTCTCCACGTGTGCGGGTAATACAGGGGCCAATGAATGAAGACAGCTGCTGGCAGGTCACAGGGTCCGGATCTCTGTCGCTCGGACGCCTGACACAGTGATTAGCATAAAGGAGGGGTCCAGTGAATGTCTGAATGAATGAAACGGGCTGGGAACCCGCAGCGAGCGGGAAGCCACTTGGAAAACACCCACTTGAGGAGGTGTCTCATCTAGGCCTGTGAGACGCTCACATTTTCCCAGGACCCCTCCTCCCGGCCCCTGGGCCCCGCCTCCTGACCCCTCCAGTCCTTGTCCCCGTAGTAATCCCCTCCGGTTTTCCTCAGTCTCCACGTACGTCCCCGAGGGCGCGTTCCAAAACCCGGATAACCGGAGCGCTCCCCATGGACTACACGGAGGGCTCGCCCGCGGGGGAGCGGCGTGCGCATGCTCCATCGCCGGGGTAGGTTTCCAGGGAAGGCAGCGAACAGGATCTCCTAGTCCGCGGGCGGCGCGAGCCGGCAGCTGCGGAGCGGGGAAAGGCGGCGCGGGGGCCGGGTGGCAGCGATCAGTGAGGCCGAGGGAAGGGGAGGGGGAGAGGAGCAGGGAAAGGCGGCGGGGAGAATCTCGCGAGGGTTGGAGTTTTGGCGAGAGTTTGTGGAAGATGGCGCCTGTTGTGACAGGGTAAGTCTGAGGGGGCAGCGAGTGCTGGGAACCGGGAAAGTTGCGGGTGTCTGACTGTCCGCGGCAGGCGGCGGGCCCGGGCTGCGCGGCGCGCCTAGGCTCGGGAGGGGGCGCGGGCGGCGACGCGGTCGCGCGGGGCGGTGCGGGGCTCGCCGTGCGCCGCGGTGGAGCGGGCTCCGCGGCGCGTGAGGGCGGGCGGTGACGAGGCCGGCGGCTGCGGGCGGAGTGCGGTCGGCGCGCGGGGCCGTGGGCGCTGTGCCCGCTGCGCGCCCCCTCGGCGGGCCTGGCCGGGAGTCCGGCGCAGCTTTGTTCCCGGCGGCCCGCACCGCCTGTCCGCTCCGCCGCTGCCCCCCGGAGCCTGGGCGCTTTGTCTGTGCGAGCTGCCCCCCGCGACTCTGCCCCCGGCCCTTTGTTTCGCCGCCTTAGGCTCTCAGAGGGAGCCGCTGCGCGCCCCGCATCCCGTCTGCATCTCCCCAACCACTGTCCTTCCTCCCGTGCCCCTTTGTTGTATTCCTCTCCTCAGTAGCCGGGTGACCTGCCACAGCCCAGGCACCAGATTCCTGCCTTTCTCTTTCTTCCATTGTCCTTCTCTAATGTATCCCCTCACCTTTTTCTATTTGGTCCTTAGTCACCTCCAGAGGCTTTGTCTCCCCTTTCTAGTGGCTCAATCGCTTAGCTTAGCATCCCCTTCCTCTCGTGTCACTGCTTGCTTGATTTATCCACTGCCTACTGTGTCTGTTGAACTGTCTCAGCCCCGGGGACTCCATCTGGTGCTTCTAAGTGCGCACAGGCTCTACGGTTTGCTTTTGTTGTTTGAGTCTGGTAGATGCTTGGGGGTGGACGGGGTACTTACTCCTCCTCGCACCTCCTTTTACACCCCTTTCTCAGGATCACCCCAACACCATCCCCACGTTCCGAGGCCCCCCACCCTACCCCCGTGCGCCGTTCTTCTGGGATTAGAATGACTGCAGTTTTCTTTGCCATCTTTCTGGGCCGGTGATTGTTTTGCTTGGTAACAGTAGCGCTGGAAAAGGGCTAGATTCTTAATGGTTATTGCCTTCCCATCGTTGGCTTCTGACGGCTCAGCCAAGGGCATCTGTAGTAGCGTTTGCACCTGGGTTGCTGGAAGGTCTATTTTAAGACTGTTAGAAGTAGGCGCAAAGGTATTTTTCCCCCCTGTTGGTGTTGGAGAATAGTTTCAAATATTCACAATGGATATTCATTTGATGTGAGTAGGAGGTGAGTAAATTTTGATGTTGAAAACTCGTCAGTGTTGGGGTGGAGAATTGTATCTTTTTTCCTGGAATCTGTATCCTCAGTTTGTTTTCTTACTCCTGATTTATAAGGAAGAGACGTCTCTTTTGATAAGTGGTTTTTGGTAAGCGGAATTTGATACATGGTTTGCTTCTTAATTTAAATTAGAGTTTACTATTTATGATTGTTAGAATTTGCAGCTCGTTATTTTTATTCTGTGGATGTGTGGCAACTTCTGTTCCGACTTTGGGATCAGGTACCAAAGAGCAGAGCGCGGTTTTGGTTTGATGAATACTGCTTTTAGGATCTTTGTGGAATACATTACCGGCAGTCGGAAGACAGTGATAGCTTTTAGTTTGGTTATCTTGAAGGTACTTCCTTGCGTTACAGAAGCATTAAGTTGTTTTCAGCTCTTATTGTTATGGTAATGTTAAAAGCTTGGGGTGATGACTGGGGGGTGTGGTGTAGGTTATTGTATACTAATGGCCTGAATTATTGTGCTAAGAATAATGTATCGGGGTTGTTAATACTGAATGTATTGTTCAGGAATTTTTTTTCTGCTAGTTGATCACGGCTTTTAGAAGATACCTAACCCATAGATCATATGCAGATTCATCTCGTCAAAGTTGTACACAAAAGACTGTTGATGAGGTCTAAAGAATGTTGGCATTTTGGAAAGCTTTTTTAAAAATGCTGTGGTTAAAATTAATAGGCCGAATTTTTTCATTGGAAATCATATTTTTATGAACGATACATGAAGGTTTTTTTTTTCATGAGAATTTACATTTGTCTCATACTTAGTGCAGTGCATAACTCCTGAGGTTAAAATCAGGCATACACTGGCTCTGACTGAAAGCTGTGTAATAATGGAATGTAGTTTGCTCAGATTTGTGCATTTAAGAATGATCACAAAGACACCATTAAGTGAGTTTTACAATTGTGCTTTTCCTAAGCACCTGAGACTTAATCTAGCCAAAAGACTGAGAGGAGTGATCAGGTAAGAATTTATATACCTTAACTTAGATAGCAGCATATTAGGAAATACATGGGCTGTGGCTGGAAAGCTTTCCAAGTATTGACTGTTAGCTTTAAATTTATTATCCCCCAATGTTTGTTGGGAAAGCTATGAGGCTAGCTTGTAGTATTTTTTAGATTTGTTTTTATTATATACTTCTAGGGCATTCACTTTTAAACAGTTGAACTCGTGTAAAAGTCACTTTTTGCCAAACACAGATTTCTCCTATCTTAAATGGGTATAAAACAAGGGGAGATGTTACTGTATTGCCAAATGTAATTCTTCAGACAGTCTTTGGATGAGTAAGGCATTAGGATAAAATGATTGTTTTAAAGTTCTTACATGTTTTATTTCTGAGGGTCATTCATTTTTTTTTAGAAGTAAGACTTGGCTTGAAAGTGTTATTTTGCATTTTGCTTTCTCCTAATACTAAATTCATGTTATTTCAGCTAGGGGCAGTGTTTTCTCATGGATTGACTAAAAGTTGTTATTTTTGGCATCTGGCTTTGTGATTATTTCCAAGCTATTTCCTTTACCAGTTTCCTAACTCTGTAGAATGGGAATGGAATATCTTGCCACATCTGTAGAGATGCACCCTGGAGTTTTCAGAACCCCCTTAGATGAACAGTGTGTTTAAAATCTAGGAACTGTTATTGAAATGAGCTGATGTGAAGTAGGTCATATTTATAGGAGTCAAGTAGGAGGTTATGAACTAAGTTCTTGGCAAGTTCCAGGGGTGACAGTGGGATGAAAAGACAAACCCATCTATGTATTATAGTTGGTAAAAAAAAAAAAAAAAAAAAAAGACATTTAAAGGGAGGGAGGGGTCAAGCAAAATAGGCTGTGGAAGAGATTGAGTGTAAAGACACATTGTAAAATCAAAACCTTTACTGATTTCAACATAGTAATACTTTTTAAAAGATAGTAACAACATTTTCCCTGCACTCTTAGCCAGGTCTGTTAATAGTAATGAGAACTTTAATATCTGGTGTATATTTTTTGATGCTTTGTCATATGCTTTAAGAATATTTTCCAACCACTAGAACGTAATTTTAGACTTGATTCTGGGTTTTAGAGAAGGTTTTCTTGTTTGCTTGTGTTTGTCTTTGAGAATTCTGTATTCTATTGATGAAACCCATTGCTCCCTTTGGCAGCTGATATCAGGTGTCATCTGGTTTCCCTGAGCAAAGTTTTAAGGCTTCCTCTCCTTTAAGTCTGAACTGTTGAGAAGAGGTTAACCATGCAGCCTAGACTGGCCTTGTTCTTAAGGTACTCCCGCCTAAGCCTCCCCAGTGCTGGGGCCCTTACTTCTTTCTGAAAGTTACTAAGAATTAGCATGCTTCTTGCCTGTTTCTTTTACTACAGGCCTCTTTTTCTTTCTCCTTCTAGATTTACCTCTAGATTCTCTAGCTTGTTTCCCTAGTGTTTCTGAACAGTAAATCAATCACTAGTTTAAAAAGCTTTCAATGGCTCCCCCTGCAGCCTCACTTAGGAGAGGCGGCAAGCTAGAGGGCTTTGAGGTCATTTAAGATTTGCTCATTGGTTGGGTACCAGTTCTGTTTTACTTTTCACTTAAATCTCTGTAATATTATCAAGCTGGCCTATCCTTTCCTCCTCCATCAATAGCAAGATAGATAATTATTTCTAGTTCAGAGGCTTTCGAAGATTAAGTGAGATAATAGCAGAAAGCATTTGATAGAATTCAAGGCATATACTTAGTGCTTAAAAAAAAAAAATCTTTGCTAGCATTTCATAGCAGGTTCTCCATAGCTATTTATCTCATAGATGCCTTCATCTTCAAAGCTCATATTTAACAACTTGAAGTTCCTACATAGGTCCAGCAGTGTAATGCCTCCCTACACTTGAAAAATAGGTTATTTTTTGAGACTGAGGTCAGAGAATAATCTAATCAGATCAGGCTAAGTTCCATGTCCCTGCTGTGTGTTATAAAATTCTCTTGGAAGAATGTTACTAAATTGTAGTGTAATTATTATTCAAACACTGCTAGTTACTTGGTGATATATCATTTTCTCTTAATCATTTATATATTATACTCACAAGTGTGCCTATTACTTGATTAGGGAGTCAGCAGAAACACATTTTCAAACAGAAGACTTAACATTACTTTGAAACATGAATGACCATGGCTATTTAGTCTGAATTTATTATATATAAATTTCTCATGTAATAAGATACTTATGTATCTGTCGCTTATGATTTTGTTAGGAAACTGTTGCTGATGAACCCAAAGGAATTGATGGTTTCAGCTTCAGGCTATCACATGGTATTAGAAACATAGTGAGGCTCATGGAAGTACCAAGAATGACATGTAAATTTCACATTTTTAATGTCGTTATCAGGTAGCTCTCAACAGGTTATTTATTTAAAGACAAGATTTTTGGCCTGGGAGATAGTTTAGGTTTTAGTGCTTAAGATAAGAATTTGAGTCCCAAATGCTGGCATCTCAACTCTGGGGAGGTTGAGACAGTGTATCCACGGAGCCCCTAGTAGGGTTCCCAGCTAGGCCATCCTCACCTGCTTGGTGAGTTCCAGGCCAGAGAGAGACCATAAACAAACAAACAAACAAACAAACAAATGTGCACAGTAACTGAAGGATAACACTAGAGGTTGTGCTCTGGCCTCCACATATATATTCACATAGAAGACACACCAGTCTTTCTCTGTAGGTCAGGATGGCCTTAAACTCACAGTATTCTTGGGTGTTGGGATTATAAATATGTAACCACTATGTCCATCTGGTTCCATTGTTTTTAAGTATCTCAATTACTTTTCAGATGCATAAAGATGTACATGAAACCTTAGGGTACTGTTTACTACTTTGTTTTTGATCCAGGCCACAGAATCAAATTAATGATCTACAGGAAAACTCATCTTTAGAAAACATTTACTGATAATTTCTTTATCAGATTCTATCTTTATAAAATAGGGAGTTATGCTTTCATTGTGTGTGTCCTTGAGGTACATTATGACTATGATACATGTGAAATTATAAAGGTCCAATAAAACAAGGTTTGTGATTTGTAAATAATAAAATATGGAATTATTTTGCTGTCCAGGTTCCTTGGTAACCTCTCATGGACAAGGCTCAAGATACACTTTTTTTTTTTCCCTATTGCATCCTGTGGTTTGTGGGTCATGTTTTAGAAAGGCAGTAGTGTATTTAGGACTGTAGCCCTCAAGATAGGTGCTTTGACATTTTGAGCAGGTATATTTGGTAATTTGGTTATTACTGTCATTGAGTCACCCCCAACTCTGCGATTTACTTCTTGCTGCTCATAGATCTGCTTAGACAACCACAGTAATAAAGGAATGGTGATTGCCTACCTGGTGCTATCTTTCAGACTAGACACTATTGGCATTTGTGAATAGAGTATGGCATTAGATCATGATGTTGCCTATGTCTCATTAGGCCTGCCACTACTTTGTTAAATGAAATGATAGCCTAATGCATTTTTCAAACATTCATAACAGATTTATGGGGATGGAAGAAGTATAAATGGTGGTAATGGGTGTGTGTGTGTGTGTTGTCAGGGTTTCTCTGTGTAACAGCTCTTGCTGTCCTTCAAACACAGAAAACTCCCTGCCTCTGTCTCCCAAGTGCTTCGATTAAAGGCGTGTGCCACCACTGCCTAGCCTGTATAAATATTTATGTAAATTTGTTGGCTTGAGAAAATGCACATAGGTACACACAGCATCTGCTCAGTCAGATTGTAAGGTCTCTGGCAGTATTGGGAATAAACTATTTTAAGCTTGCAAATGTAAAGAAAAGTCTGAAACCATTTTTTAGGCATTGTAAGTTGCAAAGACTTGAACTTAAAGTGCCACCTGCATCTGATGGATATATGCACTAGAAAATCCCTCTGCCACGATTCCTGTATTCTTTTAGTATGTTTAGTTGGCACTAGAGAGAGTTTGCATTGCTAATTAGATGATATTCTGAATTGTTAGAATAGTTTCTCATAAAAGTGTCCTATAAAAGTGTTACTTTGTGAATGTGTTAGAGCACATAATAGAATGCTGTGTTATGAAGTATAGAACCAGTGTTTTACATACTTGTAAGTTATAAACAACTTTCCTTTGGACATATCTTAATTTACTCATGATTCTAGGACATCCTTAGCTTTAGACTGGTTTGTATTGGAACAAAGTATCCTCCCTTTTCTGTAAACCCATGAAGATTTTGTTCAAATCGTATTTTGGTTCTAGATGTAAGAATAGTTTCCATGCCCTGAAACAGTTAATTCTATTCCTAATCCTTAGACCAGTTGGAGTAAGCAGAAATGAAAGTCCCAAGACACTGACGAGTAACTTCAGGGAAATGAGTCTGTCCTCCCTTAATATATTTTATTAACAATGTGTAGTAAAGAGACGATTGTTGAGCACTTCAAAGTAAAGGACCTGTCACAATCTCTTTAAAGCGTCCACCATGCTGTGTTGGGCATGATTTAGTGGAAAGTGTTCAGATAATTATAATGTAAGAGAAATTGTATTAAGTGTAATAGTGTTGGTAGGGATATTGGTATCACCGATTATGATTAGTTGGAGGGTTGTTTTATAGTAAAGATGGGGGTAGCAATAGGGAGTTTTAAGCCAGAAACGTGGTTTGGGGCTCTTTGGAGAAACTTGTCAAGCTACGTCAGGGATGCATAGAATACAGTCAGGTTTTAGTTGATCCAAGTCTTGTCGTAAACTGTAAAGTAGATTTGGAATTGATGAGCATCAGAGAAACATTTTGTGGGTAAGACTAAGAGTGGAAAGGCAAAACAACTTTTTTTTTTAAAAGGCATCGTAGTATTGGGAACTTTCGAGTCTGTGTCCTGTCTTTTACCAAAGTAGATCTTTGGTAATGAGCATATTTGGTAATGAGCATATTAGTTTATTTAGGTGTTGATGTGAGGATTGAATGCATACAGTAAGGGATATAAAATACCTTGCTCAGTTTTGGAAGTAGTAGATACTTAAATAGTTCGGTATCTGCCCTTTTATACTGTGGAATATTCGGTTAATAAGAAAGAGATATGGAAAGCAAGGAAGAAAAAAAATTAAATGTTTGAAATCTGAATGTTAATATAATGAATGAGTCTGAATGGAGTGAATTTAAGAGAACATATAAAATGTTTGAGTTATTTAATAAATAGCAAAATACTTACTTATGCATACTCTACTGTGACAATTAACTTTGTTCTACAGTTGTAGATTTATCTCTGTTGTATTTGTCTAAACTCCCAAAGCACCAGAGCCATTTTATTTGTCTGTAATAATTGCATAGACCATCTCCCAGATTGCTACTTGCTGGATGAGTGGATTTAATAATATGTAACACTTGCCACTAGGTGGCACTTGGTTTAAGTGATAAATCTGGCATTCTGCATTCTACTTATGTGACCCATTTAGATACTGACTCTTGGATTAGATTTATCATTCTGCATTTCTGGACTGTATTGTATGAAGCAGAATATGAAAATTATCAAATAGAAAATCTAGAGTATTAGAAAGTAGAAAACTGAACAGTTAGACTATATCCTGTAGATATAGTTTTATTGTAGGATTTTTTGTTATTGTTGGTAAGACATTAGTAAAATTTAGAGTGTGGCAGCATGTGTTTCTTAGAGGATTTGTTGACAGATAGTGAAATGCTGTCTGTCCTGGCAATGAAGTATGGTTTTGTTTTGACTCATCTCCTTACTCCCAGTTCTGAATTCTCATTACTGTTACAGTCTGTGTTGTTCAGCAGTATGTCATATGATGGTATCTGTATCCTGGGCTGTATACATTGTATTTGGAATCCATTAGATTAAGGGAACTTTAAGAGCTGGAAAAGACCCTAATAATTTTATGTTTTAAAATCCTCACTCATTGTAATAGGCACAGGCAGATTAGATAGTTCGCATGTGGTTAGACTGAGGTTCCATGACTGAGGTCCTTGTTTGGTGTTTTTTTTTTTTTTTTTTTTGCGGGTGGGGGAGGATATGCTTCTGCTTTCACTCTTTATTTATACCACTTGGCCATCTGTTACTGTGTCCAGACCTTTCTTTATGAGGATCAAGAATGCAAGCAAGTTTCCTAGCCCCAGGCCCAGTGGAGTGCTGTGTAGTTAGCAGGTCTTCCTCCTCCTTTGCTGCCATTCTATTTTTGTTTTTATTTTTGTAAAACAGGATCTCAATGTATAGTCCAAGTTGGCCTTGAATTGATGACTTAGTCCAGGTTGCCTCAAATTTATTGCACTCCTATTGAAGTCCCCTGCTTGCTGGGATTACAGTCCTGTACCACACTGTACCTTGTTTTTGTATTGAGGAAGGAATTTACTGTCCAGCTTTGGCTGGCTGTGTGAATTCCTGCTGTAGCACAGTCTGGTCTTCCATATCCTGCCTTACTTAGTTTCCCCAGTATCAGATTTATAGGCACCAGTCACCATATCCAATTTAGATTTATTCTTAATACTATTTAGAATGCATTGTCTATTTCTGATGGAGGAAGGCAGCCTCCTAAGAGCATGGCCTCCTTACAGCATGCTTTCCTTGCATACCCATTGAGGACATAGTTACCCCTGCCTCCTCCTTTTTTATTTTTACTTCATTTGCACCTGGCTGTCCCTGGAAGAAGGTGGAAGGGCAGAGGGTGACAAGAAAGATTTTTGCACATGGGAAAAATGCTACTTTTATGCTGAAAAGCTGACTGGCTTATAAATTTGGTAATGAGCCTACAGCCATTATTCTGATGTATATACTAAGATGATACTTAACTTTGGAGCTATTAAATCTTTTTTGTCATCTCTGCTTATGTAGATGTCAAGGAATTGAATTAAATTTATTTTGACATCCAAAGATAGTGATATAGAATTTGCTTAATAATGGATGCCTTTATTTGATTAAATGGATTGCTGACTCACTGGTGTAATTTTTTTCTTTAAACAATCAAACCTGGGTAGCTGTTCCTTGCAAAGGTTATTTCATGAATATTGGCAATCCATTCTTTAACCTAGCCTTCTCTATTATATTCAGTGTACATTTTGTACACAGTTTTGTAACATGTCATAAACATTCTACAGGCTACATCCCTCACTGTAGAAGTTTTTCTTAAGGGTTAATGTTACATCAGTATGTACTTGACTTTAAAAAGATTTAAAAACTGATAAATGTAGCTTGTAAAGAGATCCATTGTAGTGTTATAGCAAGAAATAGCTATTAATATTTGTGAGTATATTCTTTTAATCTTTTTATAAATGCTAATGTTAGCATTAACAGTGATTAAGAGCTCTTGTTACTGCTTTGGACGTGGGTTTGATTGTTCAACATCCATAGGTGGCTCACAAACATCTGTAAATCCAGTTCCAGGGGTCCTTGCTCTCTTCTGACCTTCATTTGCACCAGGTACAAGTGATGCACAGGCATACCCCAAGATAAAATACCCATACAGTAATAATAATAAAAAGATCAGGGAGTTGTTGGAAAGTCCTCAAATAAAGTCAGTCTTTAAGTACAGGTGGTATTTCTGTCTCATGGAAATTTGAAGGTCAGAGTTTAAGTTCACACTCTGCTTTCTTTCTGCATTTGGATTGCACTTCCCAACTCTGTACTGACTGGCTTTATATTTGTCTTTCCACTTGAATGCTTTCATGCTGCTACTAGGGGCAAGGCAGTTCCGGGTTTAAGTAAGTGTGGTTAGAATACTTTAAGGAAGAACGGTAATATTCTTTTCTGTTAGGTAGCTATAAAAGTAAACCTTTCTAGAAATCCATTTAAAGTTATATATTTGAATAGATTCGTGTTTATATGAAAAAAGTTCTGAAGTAACAGTTTATCTTTAAATTTTGTATCAAAAATTTAAGGTAACAATGTCAGGCATTCTTGACATACTGTTTCAACTGATAATGCTTTTCTGCTTTGTGTTTTCAGATCCAACCCTCTGCCCTTATCCCCAAATAATTCATTTTCTGCCTATAGATCAATCTTAGGTTTTGTAATTATTATGTATAGATACAGGATGGTCTTGGACAAAAGTGACTGACTTGGTTTTTGACTAAAATTTCTCCACTTGCGAAATGAAGAAAAAAACACAGAGCTCTTTTGAGGATCAGACACACTGCAAAGGTCCAAACACTGCAAAGAGGCTGGCCCTATGGAATTGCTTATGTCCATCTTGCCATTTCTTATTTCAGCTGAAGCAACTGCTGCCCTTCTCTTTCTTTAAGGCATCTTGTGATATTGTGATCTCCTCTTTATACTTCCCTACTTGTTAGTGTGAGGGAGGCAAGGGGGGCGTTGGTTGCTTTTGTTGATTGATCATAGTGTCTCTGTATCCTTGACTGTAGGAAACTACTGCTTGGACATTGTCATTCCTTTGATACTTCTATATTGTAAAAAATATTGCTAGTTTTCATTGTCTCCTCTTGGCTTTATTTGTTACTTTGTGTCTTTTATTACCTGTTAGATTTGTATTTCTAAAACTCTTGCTGTCTGCTCTGCAAAACAGATTTGTAGTATATGCACTACTTGTATCCATGTCTAGTAAGCTTCATACCTGATAATAGTATTGCTGTCTTGACTGCCCCCCTCCCACCCCGCGCCCCAGGGGACATTATCTGCTGTCTGCTGTTTCTGTTGTCACTTTCTTCTATTCCCCTTTTTCTTGTTTTGTCGATGACCAGATCTTTTCCTATGCTTCCGGCTATGTCTTACTTGTAAGAGTAAGGGCATTTTTCTTCTTGCTTATTAAAACTGCCTTATAGAGGTCTGCCTCATCTTGCAGTTGACTTTCTTCTACCCCTACCTACCCCTACTGTCACCCCAAATTATTTCATGTTGTAGTCTGTGGCTGTGGACAGTTTTCCGCAGTTATTATTTCGGGGGTTAACCTAGTTTTGTTGAATTATGGTGTGGCCATCTAGTTGCTGCTTTGTATGGTGAGAGATGGAAAAATTATGTGACTGCTATTTCCATACTACAGTTTTGTTATTGAAAGGTTGTGAAGTATATAAAGTCTTTTTCTATACATGTAAGTCCCAACCCTCAGATAATATGCTAAATGTCAGATAAGTTTCTTTCTAACTTAGAAATTATTTTCTTGACGTATCTAGTGTATTCTTACTCTTTTATCATTATTTCAAGACAGGATCCTCTAGCTCAGGTTGACTTGAAGCTAATGGGTTGCCTAGGGTATTTTTGAGCTGACATCCTTCATTGCTGTGATTATGTGTGAACCACCATGTCTGAGTGTTTTTTGACTTAGAAGTTTGAGTAAATTTTAATAAGTTCAACACACCTGGTATTTATATTATAAAACTAACAAAATTCAAGAAAGAAAATTGACAGGTTAAACACAAGTAACATTTTAACATATATATATATATACACACACACACACATATATATATATATATACACACACGTAAAACCAATTTAAGTTTCTCCCTTCAAGTAATAAGTGAAAAGTGAATGGCAGTTGTAGAGCTAAGGAGAGTTTTCCTTGTCTGCTCATAGGTGGCCCCTGTTTATATTTGAAGTAGCTTTTTAGACATCTATGGCATGTATTGACTTGCATAGGTGATCTTAAATTATGTGTTCTCTTAGACCTCAGTTCTGTTGCATAATTCGGACAGTATTAATTAGGCAGCACATTGTTCTCCCACTTGGGTCATTAAGCAGTATTCTATGTGTTGCTGTGGGTGTCTGGGAGGTGTGGTTTTTCCATCATTCTTAATGGCTGCTTGCAGGTTCTTTCCAGCTATCTTTATTTCTTCACACTGATGCCATCAATATATCGGTGCATGTGTGAAAATGAGAAACATAGGTATTTTAAGGCAGAATTTCTGTTTATCAGATGTACTTATTATTGTCCATTTTCATTTTATTTATGAATTGCATTTATGAATTTTTCTGTTCAAGTTTTTCTTTTATTCAATTTGTGTGAGAACTTTTATTTTTCCAAATGTAACTGTTCTTGGGTCAATTCTCTATAGTAAATATTTTCTCTTACATCTTTTTCTTTGCTTGTTTTTCTAGCAAGGGTTTCTCTATGTAGTCCTTGCTGCCCTGGAACTCTGGCTGCCTCTACCTCCTGAATACTGGGGTTAAAGGTGTGTGCCATCATCAGCTGCCTGGCTGCTTCTCTTAGCTTTTTGCTTAATTGATTTTATTTTTGTTGAACAGGAATTAAGATTTCTTTCTTTCTTTCTTTTTTTTTTTAATGTAGTCAAGAATTTTGTTTTTTCTCCACCATTATTATTAAGCATTATTTTTTAAAGATTTATTTGTATACAGTGTTCTGCCTGAATGTATGCCTGCAGGGCCGAAGAGGGCACCAGATCTCATTACAGATGGTTGTGAACCACCATCTGGTTGCTGGGAATTGAACTCAGGATCTTTGTCTGGAAAAGCAGCCTCTGAGCTCTCTCCAACCCATTCTTAAGCATTCTTAACTCACCCCCCCCCCCCCCCCCCGCATGCTCTTTTCACTATTTAAAGGCATTTATCCTTTTAAAACTGTATGAGGAAGGACAATTTTGATGATTGGTTAGCTTATTTAGGTAGTTATTACAAGGTATAGGATCTAAGTTCTTTTTTATTTTATATGCATTGATATTTTGCCCAAATGTATGTCTGTGTGAGGGTGTTGGATCCCCTGGAATTGGAGCTGCCATGTGGGTGCTGGGAGTTGAACCTGAGTTTTTTGGAAGAGCAGACTATGCTCTGTACTACTGGATCATCTCTTTACTCCAGGATCTAACTTCTTTAAAGAGGATAATCAAGTATAGAGCATTTCTAGATCAGGGTCATCTAGAATCTTGACACAAATGCAAACTTTTAATTTTGTCCCATATTTCTGCACCAGAAACTATAGAGTCTACTGCTTTCTTCAGCACTCTCAGGAAGAGGCCATGCATATTGCAGACTGCAGACACTTGGAGAGTTTTTAGGATAGTTAAGTTTGTGCCTTAGGAGCCTTGTGTCCACCTTGTCTAGGTTAAGACATTGAACTCAGCAGCTCCTTCCTGCTTTCTCTACCCTAGTTTTTACCTTTCTGTTGAAATAGTCTTAATAGGTCTACTTATGCTGCTATTCTTTGTACTCCACACAATCCCTGGTTCCCACCACTCCAAAATCACTCCTCATGTTTACCATTTCTCTTCATTCACACAGTGGGACTTCAGAAAGCAGTAAGGTTCCTATATCTGATTTAACTTACAGTAGCATTTGGTGTCTTGGGTCAATTGAAAGGCAGGGAAAATGAGAAATTGAGATTACTTTTTCCATGTGGTTCTGAGACTTGAACTCAGATTTGAGTAGCAAGTGCCCCGACCCACTGAACTGTCTTTCCTGTGGGATTTAATTACTTTTTAATTCCTTTTCTTAATGATTTTTTTAAAATATTGTGTCTCGTGTGTATTTAACAAATCCTCATTGTTCTATCCTTAATTTAACTTACTAAATTCTGTAATATAATTCATTACATGAAATAAAAACACAACTTTTGAATGTAGCTATTTCCGTCTTCTTAACTTTTTTAATTGACTTTTAAAAATACTATACTTTTATTGT
The DNA here is from genome assembly GCA_033318265.1 of Phyllotis vaccarum. Lineage (NCBI taxonomy): Eukaryota > Metazoa > Chordata > Mammalia > Rodentia > Cricetidae > Phyllotis > Phyllotis vaccarum. The sequence goes on along the minus strand of JARWLC010000001.1, from coordinate 117,678,365 downwards.
GTTTTCCCCTCCTCAAATTCTTCCCAGATCTTCCCTATATCCCTGACTACCCAACTGTTTCTTTCTCTCTTTAAAACAACTATTAAAAAACCAAGACACAACCTCCCAAAAATAATCAAAACAAACAAGCAAAACATCGATTAAAAAAAAATCCAAAACAAATAATGAAATGACATGAAAGAAACAAAATGAAATAAAATAAAATGCCCACAAAAATATGATAAGAGTTTTTAATGTTGGTCAGCCACTCCTGGGCATGGGGCCTGCTGTGAGATGTCCACTTGAGAAAATAGCTTTTTCTGTTGCCTTTGGGTATTAATTGTAGGTAGCCTCTTGGTTAGGGGTGGGAGTCTATGTCTAGTTCTTCTTCCCAGTGCTGGGACCCCTTCTAGTTTGAATATGTGCATGTGCTGTGCATGCTGCTTCAGTTTCTTGAATTCTTCTGTGCATCAGTCCTAATATGTTTTTGGAGTCATTGGAGTCATTAATCACTTCTGGCTTCTTACTGTTTTTCTGCTTCTTCACTCTCTTAGGTCTCTGAGCCTTGAAGGGAAGGGGTTTGATGACATCCATTTTTTTAGGACTGAGTACTTCAAACACACTCTTCATATTGTCCAGTTGTGGGTCTCTGTGTTAGTTTTATTTAATTAGGTTTAATTTTAATTTGTATTTGTGTATTCAGAGAGGACACACACAAACACAGATGCCCAAGGAGTCCAGAAGAGCACGTTGGGTTCCCTGTACTTGGAGTTACAGGCAGCTTTAAGCTGTCTACATGGGTGCTGGGAACTGAATCTGGGTCTTTTTTGCAAGAGCCATGCCATTAACCACTGAGTTATCTCTCTGTTTATTAATTTTTTATTTTTGCATTTCAGTATGAGTTTGGGAGGCCATTTTGTACAAGATGACAAACATTCTGCTCCCAACTATTGGTTATAGCATGCTAAGAAGCTAGAAAGTGCTTCTGGTAGCATCTAAATTGAAGGTCTTGCTATGAAGAGTCATTCAGTGATCAGTATGATACTTTAGGTAACATTAATGACTTTCTGTTATTTGGAGGGTGTGTGTGTGCCGCTATGCCTGTCTAAAATTGATTTTCTTGGTTACACTGAAGTACTTTTAATTTAGTTGTATCTAAAACTGTTTTATATATGTCATTTGAAAGTCTTTGGTATTTTTAATCAGCAGCTGTGGATGTGGCTTAAAAACTGATGAACTTCTGTAGTGACAAGCCTTTGTGGGGCAGTGAAAGGCTCCTTACATACTAGCCACAGCTGCAGTGAATGCTGTGTGTGTGGTTTTTGAGGCGGGGGAGACAGTAATCAAGTGAGTGTTTCTGCCTTGGTCATCTTAATGCTGCTCTTTTTCTTTCTTTGCCTTTGAAGGAATTTGGGATGTTTTTGCGTGATTATTTTATTTCTTTCTTTCTGTCTCCTCTCTCCAGACGTACTGTATGTGTAAGACATTTTATGGGCATTCTTTCTGTCATCTAGCAGTGCTACTCATTGCTGTATGTAACAGCTTTATATGGGTGACAGACACTACCCGTGTCCACTGTGCAAACACTGAGTTATTTGGAACTATTTCTCTATTTGAAAAGTAAAAGCACTGCAATGGCTAAAATGACTTGTTGAATACCTCAGAGATTGAAAAATTGGAGTTTTTTTAGAAATTATTTATTATATTTAAGTCAAAATAAAAGACAGTTTTTACAAATTAAAAGAATCCTAGAATTTACTTTATTTATTATCTATCTAGATATCTGATTATCTATCTGTTTTTGAGACAGGGCCTCTTTGTATAGTTCTGGGTTGCCTTGAATTTACAGGAATCTGCCTGCGCCACCAGAGTACTGGGATCAAATCAAGTTTGTGCTACCATACCTATCCACCCTTTCTCTAGAACACACACACCACACTACACTACACCAAATTATGTTTACTGTTTGTGAAAGCCTTATGTAAAATTAGAGCTTAACATGATTTCATGCTTTAAAAATTCAGTATTGAAACAGATTATAAAGGAAAATAGAGATTACAATTACCTAAATATCTAATTTAACTTAATTTTTGGTATGCTAGGCCCAGGATCTCGCACATGCTAGGCAAGCACTCTGTCATTGAGCTGTACCATAAACCATTCCCCCCATTTTTTGCTTAAATAAACAAAATTTGCCTTATCTTTTCTAGAAGTTAAGTGTTAGACATCGGCTGGCATTTGATGTTTCATTGTATGAGATGTTTGCAGAGGGATTTTTAATTCCTTATAACACCTACAATTTTGTGAATTGTTTGTTAACCATACTTTTTGAGTCAAAAGCATTCCCAGTGAGTTACTTGTGATTCATTATCAAATTTTAACAGAGTGGCAGTAGACTACCAATGAGAATAATTAGCCAGAAAATATTAGCAGGGAGAGATCCCTTTGTTTAACTTAACTTTAATTTTCTGGCCAGTTTATGTGAATGATTAAAAATTTTGAAGCAGTTAGGATTGTGCTGTTGCTGCTGATTCCCTGAGCTCACCAGGGAAGTTGAAATACTATTTCTATCAAGCAGATGGCTGGCGTTCCTATGGCTGTTCCTGAGAAGTACCTCCTGAAGTTTGTGTTGTGTATTGTTTGTGTTGGGTGATTTTCCAGTCATATCAACCCAGTGTACTTTGGAATGATCATGCCTGGTAACAGATAAGATATGCTTCCACAGTTGGAATTGTGTATGCTTACTTATGCTCCAGGGGAAGGAAAGCCACTTCTTTCTTTAATCCCAGGTTATTTGTTCTTTCTTCCTCTCCACTCATCCTTTCATGAATTTCTTAGCTGCTTGTTCAACCTTTCCCCCTTCCCCATATTATTTTAGACAAAGTCTTCTGTTAACCTTGGGTGGGCTTTGAATTTGGGATCTTCCCGCCTCAGCATAGAGTGCTGAGATTATTGGCCTATTGCTGTCGGTAGGCTATTTTCATTTCTGGTTAATCAGACGACAACTTCTATTTACTGCTTTGATTGAGGGCGGCTTATAGTAGAATTAAGATAGGTTTCATTGTGCTGGGGGAAGGCTTTTAGCATGCAGCCATGCTATGTTTTACAATTACAAAACTGCCTTCTTTTCAGTTCCATAGGAAGCCTTGGAGATTTTACTTGGTAGTAATAGGGTTGCTTTCCCCAGTTTTCAATGTGCTTTATGGGAAAATTTAAAAAATAGAAATTTGGGATATTCATATACATTTGTGTTCTTAAAAAAATCACTAAGATTCTAAAAACTTTGTAGTTTCATGTTGAAATAGCAAGAAATATTCAGTTTAAAGTCCATTCTTGATACCTAAAAGCAATCTGGTGTCATTTGAGATAGTATAAAGATGAATTGTATTTTGGGGAGAGAGGGTTTTAGTTTTCTGATAAAACTAGTTGACCCAGTTCTAAGAGTGAGTAGAGTTAAGAACTCTTAAAACTTTGTCAAGAAGGGGGGAAAATTTTAATGCTTTATATATGTATTTATTCCAAGGGAACATTGATAACTTTTATTAGGGTGAAGTGGCACTAAAATAAATGGACAGTAGAAGAGTTAGTTATATTGGGAGATGTTTTGGGTTAGTTGACTGAGAGCTTGAGCTGTTTTGAAGGCTGATTGAAGGGAGCTAGATGAAGGTGTTCAGTGGCCAGTCATGTGTCGGATTTTAACTCAAGAGGTCAAGATTTGAAAAACATACTTGAACACTAGTAGTAGGTGGTAATTAGACCAAGTTCATGTGCAGAACAGAGCAGAAATAGCTCTGATTTCTGTTTTTACCAATGAAACTCTTAAAGGTGGTTTTTAAAGGTTTGACCTGTTTGCTGTTTGTTAAGGGGACAAATTAAAGAGGGAGGAATTGAAAACACCCCCTCCCCGGGTTTAACCCAGGACCATGATGACCCTAATCCAGAACTTGTCTTTTTTACTCAGTGCTCTTTGCCTTTATCTAGAAAAGTACCTGACACATAAAAGACATAAACTGAAGATGAGAATCTGTTTGTTTTTAACTGTTTTCTTAGCAATTTTATTTCATTGATAAAGGTGCAGTGTATTGGAAAATCCACTTGTATTACCAGCTTCATAGCAAATTTTTTATGTATAGTGCAGTATTTTGGCGTGTGTGTGTGTGTGTGTGTGTGTGTGTGTGTGTGTGTGTGTGTGTGTGTGTGTAAATGGGAATACCACACGCACACAGTGACTTCAGAGGCCAGAAGAGGATTCCCTAGGACTGGCATTGCAGATGGTTGTGAACCACTCTTTGGCTGCTGAAGATCAAACCTGGGTGCTCTAGAAGAGCAGCTAGTTCTCTTAACCACTGAGCTGTCTCTCCAGCAAACTGTACTTTAACCTTTGTTTGAGAAAAAGTGCCCTAGCTCTAGAGATGATGGTACAAATTTCAGTATTATGTTAAGTCTGGCTTTATACAATTGTACAAATCTTTTAGGGTATAATATGTATGTGTGGTGACTGAGATTATTGTTTATAGTCTATAAGGTTTGTTGTTTGAGAGCAGTTATCTTGGTTATTGCTCTCTGTCTTGTTATATATTAGAAGGTCTTACTGAGATAGTGATAGTTTGAAGGTGGGACCTTACAGAAGTATGGTAAGGAGGTGTGTGTGTGTGTGTGTGTGTGTGTGTGTGTGTGTGTGTGTGTGTGTGTGTGTGTAAAGAACAATTCCAATGGGAAGAAACAGCAGATACAAAGACTGGGTTCCAGGATTAGATAGTATATAGAGTGAAGATAGGAAGCAGAGGTAGATTAGGCCTGTACAATGGTAGTTACCAAGTTTCAGTAAGGGAAATGTTTTTGGGATGAAATCTCAAGATGGGAATGTATGTGAGTGATGTGTGTTTATAGCTTTGGGTATATTACATGGTGACATGAAAACAATCTCAAGCTCTAGGTATTTGAGTACTATTTATTTACTCTTTACGTAGGGAAGATTCCCTAGTCAGAAATAATTATAAAGAACCAGTTGGTGAGATGGTTAGGTGAGTAAAGATGCTTCCCATAAAGCCCGATGAGGACTTGCTTTGAGTTTGGTACCTGGAACTCAGAGAGTTGTCAGGGGCTGGACAGATGGCTTGGTGGTTAAGAGCATTAGCTGCTTTTCGAAAGGATCTAAATTAACTTTCCAGCAGCCACATAGTTGGCTCATAACCCTTGTAACTCCAGTCAGTCTCAAGGAATCCCACACCTTCTGGCCTCTGTGGGCACCAGATGTACAGATGGTCTATAGACATAATATGTAGGCAAAATACCCTGTTTTGATTAGTTTTATGTCAGTTTGACCCAAGATAGAGTAATCAGAAGGGAGGGAACCTCAGTTGAGAAAATGGCTACATAAGATCCATCTTTAAGGCGTTTTCTTAATTAGTGATTAATGGGGAGAGCCTAGCCCTTGATGGGTGGTTCTATCCTGTGGTTGTGGTCCTGGGTTCTGTAAGAAATCTATCTGAGCAAAACCTGGGAGCAAGCCATTAAACAGCATCCTTTCATGGCCTCTGTATCAGCTCGTACCTCCGGGTTCCTGGTCTGTTTGAGTTTCTGTCCGGATTTTTTTCAATGAGTAGTGCTAAGAAAGCGTAAGCCAAATAAATCCTTTCTTCCCCAAGTTTCTAGGGTCATTGTGGACTTTTCTTTCACACTCGCCTGTTTCCAAATAGCTGACACAGAGACTTAATATTAGTTAGAAATGCTTGGCCAATAGCTCAGGCTTGTTACTAGCTACCTCTTACATTTAAATGAATCCAATTTCTTATCTACACTTTGTCCTGTTGTAGTGAGATTATGTTGTTCCATTGTAAATAATTGTCCCCACTCACTGGTTTAATAAAATGCTGATTGGCTGAAGGTGTACAGGAAGTGTGGGCAGGGCTATCAGACTAAGAAAACTCTGGGAACAGGAAGAACAGAGCAGAGATACCACAGAGCTGCCAGGCCAGAGAAGCCAGCAAATGCAGAGGACAACTATGCTGCTCTGAAAAAAGGTACCAAGCCACATGGCTGAACAGGTTAAGAATCATGGATTAGTTTAAGAGCAAGAGCTACCAAGATATATGCCTGGACCCAAGGTCAATCAGCATACAACTAATATAAACACCTGTGTGTTTCAGTGGGACTATGGGACTGCAAGTCTGCGGGTCTAGGCCATGAGGCTAGGCCAGAAAGTCTGGGCCAGAAACCTAATGCAACACCCTATGGCTTGTTACCTTTTCTTAGCATGGCATGCCCATCTTGCTTCTCTGTGTCTGCTTGCTACTCCTCAGACTCTGCTCTTTTTCCAGCTTTGGCTCTCCTGCCTAACCTTATCCCATCCAGGTGTGTAGACCAGTCAACTCTAGCCAGTGAGAATAATACATATTTACAGTGTATGTACAAAGATTATTCCACAGCAGTGGTTTTTTATAACAGCAATAGTAACCCTAACTAAGACACACCCATACACATAAAATAAAATGTTAAAATTGTAAATTTTAAAAAAGGAACTCTTAATATGTTTTATGTACTAATTTTGAGTTAGGTAAATTATTTTAAAATTTCTTTGTACAACATGACCTGTCATTCTGTCGATTAAAAAGTAATTATTGAGGCATTTATATAGATCAGTAAACCATAATATTGAGATAGGGAAAGGGGGCTAGAAGGCAGCTGTGAAGTAAAAGACCAATATTGAGATAATGGGAAAAATACCAACAACCTTAGGTCTCTTGGAATTGCTTGAGTCAGTTTGTTCAAAAATGCTTTGTGTTGAAAGCAGTTAATACCGGACAACAATCTCTTAAAATCTGTGCTTTCCCCACTAACTGTGTGTTTCTTTCTATATGGTGTTTCTGGTATATTTTAATGCAAATGTGATGTGTGCACACATTCATGTGTATATGAAGGGTTACATTTGCCCATGCTCATGTGTTAAGACAAGAAGTAGACACTGGGTGTCCTCTTCTCTGCACCTGATTTCTTGAGACAGTCTTTCATGAACTTAAAACTCACCTTTTCCGCTAGACTGATCTGTGAGCTTCTAGAATCCTCCGGTTTCTGCCTCCACTAGCACTGGAGTTACAGATTTGTGCTTTTGTGCCCATTTCTCACATGGGTGCTGGGGTCCACACTGCAATTCACATGCTTGTACAGCAAGCGGTTTTACCTGCATGTACAGCAAGCAGTTTTACCTGCAGGGCCAGCTCCCAGGGTCCACTAGCTCCCTGTTTTGGTAGTGTACATATTTATAGGCCTATTGACTTTATTTAATAGGTTATGAATAGATCTCTCAAGTATTAACTTTCCTTGTTCCATTCAGAGACAGCATGTGCTAAGAACTGCTTTATGTATATGAGTAGAGTGGGGGAGTTCTATCTACCTTGCTATGGTCACAATAAATTAATCTTTTGTGTCTGAGTTACTTTGAATTCAGAATAGCTCTCTGTTCCTGAATTTGTGTTTTAATGGTAGACATTTAAAAAGCAGAGTTGGCTTTTGCCTCACTGTTTAGTCTACACTGCTACCATAACAGAACTCCATAAACAAAATGCTCTATAATCAATAGGCACTTGTTGTAGTTGCTGAGTCTGCACATTCTGGGATTGAAGAGCTAGCAGATTCAGTGTCTGATGAGGGCTCCGTCTGGTTCAGACCAGGCCTATGGTGCAAAGGATCTAGGACCTCTCTTGTGAGGCTACTAATTCTGTTCATAAGAGCTCTATTCTCAGGGCTTAATGAATTCTAAACATCCTGCCCCCTTTCCCTTCATCACCTCCTTTAGCTCCCACTCTTACCCTGCCTTGTGGGCAAGGATTTCACTAATACATTTTGAGGAAATATTTAAACCAAAGCACTCACAAATGTAAAGAAAAATAAGTGAAACTGAATTAAAAAAGAAGCATAAAACCTTTCCCTGGCATTCTAGTTATGTCATGGAAAGCTAAGGATTGCTTTATCTAATGGGAATAGGAATGTGCCACAATGCCACATGTCTTGACAAAACAGTCCCTGAATTCTATAAAAGTTGTTCATTAAAAGTCAAAGCTTGTGAGAGAAAAAAGTTTGGGGTAAACTCCAAAATTTAAGTTACTCTAACTTTACTTACTAGCTAAAAGTCAGTGACAATCCTAGTAAAATATTTGCATTTATATCACATATTACAGTCTAGATAGTGGTCTCCTAAATTGGTTATTACTGTATCAGCCATAGTGAGAAATACATTTATTTGCTTGACTTGCTTTCTTATAGTTACTTAGAGAATAAAAATTTGCATAGCAAATTTATTTGTATCTGAGCACTAGACATAATGTCTGTCCTACTTGAGTTTTTTCAAAGATTTAGAAGCTGTGTTAGTTAATAAATTAAAGGTAAAATCAGAGAACACCAAAGTGTATTGATGATTATTAAGGGATGAAAACTTACTCTTGGATTAGTTTAAGAATGAATTCGTGAATTCTCCACTTCTCTCCCTATAGCTTCTGTCTAAACTATAGTATGAAGTTACCTATCTGTAGTCTGCTTGTGTCTATGCTTGACTGAATTCTGTCTGATGTGACTGTCCCTATGTTTGTGTGTCTCCATTGCTGTCCCTCATAAAGGGTGTCCCTCATAAAGGGCTTTGCTCTAAACTTCTTGAGCAGCATAGAAAGCATGCATGGAAAGGGATGAGGAACACTTCACAGAAATTTTTAGCAGTTCTTTACAAGGGAAGAAACTTTACTGGTCCCCAGAAGCACTTAGAAAAGCAAATATACATTTTCAAGCTGCTTCCAACATGGATGACAGATGGTATTTGTTTATGGTTGCTTCCAGCCAACCTGTGGGCTACCTTCAGCAGGGCCCTGGAAAAGTACATAATTTAAGATGAAAGGCATGCACTAGCTTAGGTTATTAAGGGTATAGTAAGGTGTATCCTACCCCCCACCCCCACTCTGGTGACAGGATTTCTGCCCTGGCTATCGTGGAACTCCTTTGTAGACCAGGCTGGCCTCGCTCACAGAGATCCTGGCTCTGCCTCCTGGGTGCTGAGATTAAAGGCTTGTGCCAAGACACCTGGCTATATAGTAAGGTTATTTTAAAGGCAGTTTAAATGTAAACCAGTGGAGTACACAGTAGGATAGCAGATTAAATACGTATTCTTACATGATCTCAAGGTATAGTATTAACTTTCCTTTGAACTGTGATCTCAGGAATTCAGCCTTAACAGGATTGCATGACAACAATTTTGTAGTAGGGACATTCTGAAGTTCTAGCTAGAAGATCTAATTTAATTTCTAGTTCTTTGTCATTCAAGTACAGATGTTGTCTCCTGTAGAACAGGACTCTTCCAAATCAATGAGGCAGTGAGCAGTCTAGTAGACCTATGCTCTTATTCTGTGTTCTCTGATGGTATGTTTGCTTGCTTCCTAGTGGCTCACCTTTCCTCCTCCCTGTGTGGAAGAGGAACTGTTTCAAAAGCACTCACCTAGTTTCCTGTGTGGAGGATGCATGCATTTATTTGCAGGAACATAGTTTAGGAAACAGTATTCTTTCAGGAGGGGACAGACACAGCATTCACAAAATATGCACACTATTAATTTGTTTTGAGCAAGAGTGGGAGGGCCTGATGGCCACTAATATGGCAAAATTATTAGCTGGAAAAGATGCTGTGGCTGAAGGAAGAATTTCATTGGACTAGGTCCTTTGGTTCTGTTTTTCATTAGTTTATCCTGGTCAAGGTCTTATGTCTGCCATCATTGTTAGCTTTCCATAGAGTAATTTACATTAAACCCATGTTCCTCACAACCTGCGTCTTAGAAATGTGTCGTCATCTGACACTGGACTTGGAATATATTCAAACAGGAAATAGTTTCACTTTGTCCTTAGCACAGACTGGCTCTATTCCATCCTTCACCAGACCTTCATATGCCAAAAGTTTTAACAGCCGTTCTCACACTCTTTCTTTAGAAACTTGCTTCATAGTCTACCTTCATTAAAAGTTTCCTGATCTATCATCTTAAAATAATTTAAATTACTTTATGACAGTAAATGTATATATTCATTGATAAGTTATCAGTTCTGTATTAACCTGATAGCAAAGATTGTGAATTCTTATTAGACATAAAACTGCATTATATGAATTTATTATTATCTTTTAACTATGAGATATTTTTAATGTGTTTTATATTTTAAAAAGTGGATCAGAAGAAAGAGAAAAGGTCAGATGTCTGCCAGGGCGCACAGGGCGCACACAGAGCATCAGTGACGCCATTCTGGGAAGTAGGTTTTCTCTTGATCTTATAGCACTTAATATATAAGACTTCTGTGATCAAGCTCCACCTCCACATAAGCAAGCAAACAGATGATTTCTGTCCACCTGGCTACAGTTGTAGTTCAGTCTGTTCTGACACTATCTTCCCAGAAGTAGCATTAGACCACAGGTTGAGGAAACGTCTCCAAAGTCTGCTTTGTCTCCTTTAGACTTCAGGTACAAGGAAGGTCTGGGTCATTTTACTCGTGCTTCTGATAGCTAAGCTATGGAGCAAAACTCCCACAATTCCCTCTTTGAGTTCTTTTAATGTGCAAGAACATCTCATAGGACTGTGGGCAACACTAAATACTGCTCACTGGTTATGAAGGATATTGCAGAGAATATTGTTGGGTCAAATGAAGAGATAAATAGGACAATGGGCAGAGAAGCAATTAAAATACAAACTTGTGGGGACTGTTAGAGAAACATCTGTATAAAGCAAGTATACTTGTTTAAAGCAAGTGCTGATGTTGCATAGTGGCCGAAGTGGCTTCTAAGTCATAGCAGTAGTTAACACAGTGCACTAGTGCCTTAATAAACCAACACTTAAGTCCTTATTTATTTTTTGTTTTGTTTTTAAGTTATTGAAATTATGAGACTATCAATTCAAATGGATGCATTATAGTTCTTCGGAATCATTATAATCTCAAAAGGAAAGGAGAATGGTACAAATACACTGGCTGAGGTGTTTTGAGGTGCTTTGAAGTGTTCCAAGCTGTGACTTACCGTAACATGTTCTTGAAGTGCCATGGCGTGGATTACAAGGTATGCTTTTAGAACTCTCAGTGACTCAAAGGTGGAGTCAACACTTAATAATTCCTGTTTTTCTTTTTTCTTTTCTTTTTTTTTTTTTTTTTTTTTTTTTTTTTTTTTTTTTTTTTACACTTTAAGGTACTTTGCTACTTTGATCAGCCATGAGAATGGGTATATATATTGTGGGGTTTTGTGGAGGTTGGCTTTCTCCTCCTCTCTTGATATAAGTTTGTGGAAGACACCAGAATAGATTCTTTACTTAGGCTAATCTTAAGGTTATAGTATAGCTTTTCCATCAGCTGGTTTAGAGACACATAGCTAATTATTTTGTAATTGTCTAATAGGTTGTCTCATAGACTGGTTTTCTGCAATGCTGTCATTTCATGATAACCTGAACAAAAAATAGCTGTACAAGTTCTTTATTTAGGGTATTAATATGACTAAGGGTCTTTACAGTTTTTATGTTCATAAAACTTTACTTGCATGATGTAAAGATTATGTTATGGAATCTTGGAACCTAGATTTTGTGCTGTGGTTGAGCCTGAGGGGGTGTCATATATAGAATTGTGTTACAATAAGGTTTCTGGCCCCGGGCGCTAGAGGTCCAGACCCCTTAGCCGCCCACTGCTGATTAGGCCCCCAGAAATGATTTAGATGCTTATATTAACTTGATGCTGTTTGGTTAATGGCTTAGGCACATTGCTAGCCAGCTCTTAGATCTTAACTCAACCCATTTTCATTAATATGGCCCATGGCTCACCAGTGTTCTTTACATGTTTCTTCTTTGGGCAGCTGGCTTGATCTCTCTGTGACTCTGCTCTTCTTCTCCTACCTATTCTGATTCCCCACCTACTTCTTCTACAGTGCCTGTCATGGGCCAAAACAGCTCCTTTATTTAAAGATTGATATTCATAGCATACAGATAGGCATTCCCACATCACCTCCCCATTTCTGTCTAATCAAAAAGGAAGGCTTCAATTTTAAAATAGCAAAATTACATATAACAAAATAGCTACCAAGCAAGAATTACAGTTACAATATCTGGTCTATTTGTATTTAACAAAACTAAAGAAATTACTCTATCATCTGCCTTATCATTGTGAATCTAAAGTTTCATATCCATTACACCTCAAAATAACCAAGAAAAACTATACCTATAACTAATCTTATTACATCAAAGACCACAGAAAGATATATTTACCCAAGTAAACCGGAAGTGCAAGCAACTTCCAAAAATCTAGAAATGACAGAGATGGCAGCTATCTGCCTAGACAGTCACCCAAAGTTCCTTTACAAAGTTGGGGCATCAGTCTTCAGCCTACAGGCCCAGAGTCTCTTTTCATTTCAGTGAAGCAGGAAATCTGTTCTGCCCATTCTGTTATAGTTCATCAGTCGCTTTTCCTTTAGTTGTGAAGAATGCCTGACAGTTTTCTTTGCAAAGCAGGAACCTGAAGGACTATCTCGGCTTGTTTTGCCAAAGTTCAGAGATCATTTTCCTATGGAACCTGCAGCATATTGTCAAGCAGTCAATACAAGAACAGGTTCTTGTCCAGTGGCTAGTCATTGCCACAAAGAAAGCAGACTATATGGAATTTCTTCAATGCCCATTTTTCTCTTGAAGTAGATTGGTGCTGCCAGGAGCAGACCTGTCTCACTGTCCAGAAAAGTCTAAGTTATTAAAATAATTTTAAATGCCATATTCTGTAGTTCTTAAAAGTGTTTGAAGATTACCTACCTAATTGAAATTTATCTTGGTATACCTAAAAAATTTTAACTAAATTAACTATAAGTTTGGTTATCATAGGTGACTATTAACCTGCATTTCTTAATTATACATTACAATTTTAAATCAGTTATATGAATATCATACCTTAAACAAGAGTAGAAAAAATACATACAGCATAACAAAATTGGCCTTAAATTTGTATTAATAAACCAAAATCCATACCAATGTAAAACATTTTGAATTAACAGCTGATTTTTGGATTAAAATAAATTCAATAATCTAATTTTTAAAAAATTGCACATATACCATTTCCCTTTTTTCTTCTTAGAGATTAACTATGACCATTAACTATTCATAATGAAAACAAACATTTATAAACAATAGTTTGGGAATTTGGACATAGTTTTCCATTACTACTTCCTGCTGATTAAGGCGCACTGGAAATCTTACAGATTCTTGAGACTGGATCATCATAGTCTGCAGCCCTGAAACTGATATGACCATTTCTTCCTATCAGAGGATTTTCAGGGGGTCTTGGTTGATGAAACCATATTTGTCTGGAAGCAATCCACAGGTTCTCATCTTCTGTTGAAACAAAAGCAGAACTCTTTCAAAGCAATAAATCCGTAGACACAAATTTCAAAATCAAGATATCTTTAAAATATATTCTTTTAATTTAGCAGTCTTTGCAATCCATTGTCTTTCTTCAGTTAGCTCATTAATAGTTAAAAAATTAAAAGAAAACACAATGATAACCATAATCCAGATTCTGTGTCTATTTTTCATCTTTATGTGGCTTATATTTTTATTACTCTATTTCTCTTTTTAAAGACTTTATCTTTCTTTTCTCTCTAAAACCTATATACATTTTAAACACATTGTCACCCGATTACAGGTGGGGTTTTTTTTGTTTTATTTTGTTTTTAAATCTGAATCTGTTTTATTGTGAATCTTTAATCATTTTCCAACCTGAAGAGCTTTTAAAATACACTCTCAAAGAACCACACAGTTATTGCAGATAAAGCTGAGCCAGGAAGTTCTCTTAAAAGGGCCACTTCTCTGTTCACTACTAGCAACCAGAGCAGACCCAAGAAATGCTGCTACTAAGAAACCGTCTTTGACTTTCTTTCCTTTTTGTTCAATATAAACAGAAACCTTAAATCAGTCACATGCTACCAAGTCTTCTGTGAGAAGAACCAGCATGGTTGCAGTTTATACTGCCTGCTGCCAGTCCGCTTCCGCCATTTTGTTCCATGCCCCAGACGCTGGGCTATCTCTGTACAATGACCTGCTTCCAAGACACAATTTAGAGGCTGCTTTTGGCTCTGTTTCTGCTCTAGAACACTTTGTAATCTTTGTCAGGCTTTATGTGGGTATTTGGCTCACGTTAGGGCGCCACCTGTGGGAACACACACACACACAGAGAGAGAGAGAGAGAGAGAGAGAGAGAGAGAGAGAGAGAGAGAGAGAGAGAGAGAGAGAGAGAGAGAGAGAGAGAGAGAGAGAGAGAGAGCGCGGCGCGCGCGCACGAGCGCGGGAGCGGAGCGTGAGTGAGCTCCAGGCTTCTGTGGGCACCAGGCAATGCATGCAGGCAAAACATTAAAACAATAAACAATGATTTAAAAACATGTCACAATCAGTCTCTAAAAACAAAAATTAACTGCTTTTTAAAAATCTTTTAAAAATACTTTAAAATAATTTTTTGCTTAATTTTTTGTTTTTACATCCCAAAAATTTCCTCTTCCTCCCCTCCTCCCAGTTCCTGCTCCACCTTCCCTTTATCTTAAAGAATTTTTAAGATAACAAAACTTTTAAAGTGTTGCAAGTGATGATATTGTCATTAAGTAAGCACAATTTTGACTTTATGTTGAACTTATTTACTTTGAAAAATAGTACTATTTTGAGTATTTGTGCATATGGGGTAGCTAAAACGAAACAACCAAAAAAAAAAAAAAAAAGCAACAACCTCTCCCTGCCCCCTCTCCAGTACTCTGAGAAAGAGGAATACGTTGGGTCAAGTCAGGTTCTGTGAAGTAAATGAAGGAAGAAGAAAAATTGGCTCTTGAAAAATTAAGTGAAGTCACTTCTCTGTGTGCCGTTGAACTGCTAGGACGTGAGGAAAGGACAAATCAACAGGGAGATTAGCTTGTGTTTTTTTGTAGTCCAGACTCCTAGCTAAGATGGGCAAGTACAGCTTTCATTAGTGATGAAGTCAAGTTTTCATAGAGCCAGAGGGCACAAGTACCATGAGACTTTATTCTAATGAAACTGCAAAGAAATACCTTGTGATGTCAGGTGACATTGCTTTAACTACTTTTTATTGTGTTAATATAGAATCTTTAAAAGCTGTCACTGTAAGCATGCAACATTGGAAAACAGCAGAGCACAGCTGCCCTTTTTTAAGCTCATGATTGCTGTAAGCTGGGAACCCTGAGGCAGAACCATGGGCTGGGAAGGTGAGATAGAATTCTTTGAAAAAGTATCTTTCTTTGAGGTCTTTGTGTTTTGTATATTACAATATTGGTGATAAAAGTGATGGTAGCAGTTGAGCAATTAAATTAAATATATATATTAATTTAGCTTTATTAAGACTCTTATGTTGGAGTTCCTGTGAAAAAGTCTGTGGATGAGAATTCTATCTAGCTGGAGTTAGTGACAGACAACATCTATGCACATCCATGGTGGTAGGACGGGGTGAGGCATCGCACCACGGAACGTATTCACATTGAAATTTCACTAGCTCCCTCTTCAAGAAATTTTAATTCTAGCCCTGGTTCCAAAACTTATTCTGTACCTCATTAACAGAGTTTATTCTGTTAATTGCTCTAATCCCATTTTTGGTGAATAAGTGTTTACAAAATAAATACATTTTTATGATAGGTAAAATTTTATGATAAATAACTTTCTTGCCGTGGGATAAGACTCCATATTCTTATTTGCTTAACGTTTGATTTACAGATTGAATGACAAAATATTCAAAAGGGTTTCTTGTTTTTGCAACAATCTTTGTCTCTACAAATGCATTATTCTTATGAATTAGACTGGTCGGTCTAAAGTACCAGTCCTCAACCTGGAAGTTGGATGTCCCTTTCACAAGGGTCACCTAAGACCATTGTAAAACACAGATATTTACATTACCATTCATAACAACAGCAAAATTAGTTATGAAATAACAGAGTAATTTTATAGCTGGAGGTCATCACAACACGAGGATTATTAAAGGATCGCAGCAGCATTAGGAAGGTTGAGAAGCCTTGCTAAAGGCTAGAAAGCCTCGAGTGTGCTACTGTAGTGACAAAGTGGTGTGCTCCTTGCTATGTGCTCTGCATTTGTTAGCCCAAGTGTCACACTGACTCAGCATTCCCATTTCACAGACACAGAGACAGTGAAGTTAAAAAACTGAAAACACTAGGAAAGCAGGGGCTTTGTTGGAACATGGTTGGAAGTAGCTAACTTAATAACTGAAGCATTTCCTCATAATGAAAAGATAGCCAAGTGTGAGATTATTTATAGAGAAATTGCTGTTTTATCACATCCCACAGAAGAAAAACTGTACCCAACTAAAACATTTCTATATTTGGGATCTACCAGATTTGGTTTGTTAGGAGGTGGACAATTGCCCTTTTATGGCTACTGGATTCTCCATTACTCTTCTGCTTCCTTTGACATAGGGGCTCTGACACTCCCCAGAGCAATCATCTCCTGTCTTTTGTTGTTACTCTCTTGGCTCTAATGCCTGTTTCCTTTATTCTTTGTCTTCTCTTTATACTCTCCAGCTCCAGTCCTCCCCCATTACTTACAATTTAAACAAACAAGAGACTTTGCTCCGAATTCTTCCTGTAGATTAATACTGTGAACACTGACTGAGGTCAACCTTTGTGTCATAGAACCAGGAGGTCAAATGAGAAGTGAGTAGACTAACGAGCCAAGAGTCAGTCTCAAGGATGCTGGAAGAAGACCATAAATCTTTAACCCTAGACGATTGACCTGGGACAAAGTGTCTCTTTCAGAATAAGGAACTTGTTGGCTTCTTGATTCTTTTGTCACAAGCTGTCTTGGTGTGTCTTTTGCAACACTGATTGCAGAAAGTGGAAGCTGGGAATTCCATCTCCCCAGATTCCTTGTGCCTGGTCAGTGTTTGAATGGGGAAGAAGGCAGAAGGCAGATAGGCGTTAACTAACAGGGTTGATACCTCAACCAAACCAAGGCCCAGTGGAGTGTCTTGTTCGTTCTCGTTCTCTCTCTCTCTCTCTCTCTCTCTCTCTCTCTCTCTCTCTCTCTCTCTCTCTCTCTCTCTCTCTCTCTCTCTGACATTATGTGTATTTCTGTCAATGCTTAATGTGCCAAGACAACTTTATAAATACTGTCAGTTTGTCTCAGTGTACATGTCTGCCATAAAATTTGGCCAGCAAAAAAGGGTAGCTAAGGTTCCATTATGCAAGTCTGGCTTATTGTGGAGACAGTATTGTCATTGTTTCTAGGCTTCATTCTTTCTAGTTATTTAAAATATGTATTTGATTAACTCTTAGAGCCATTACTACAGTCACACGCTTATTTAACCATATGTCAGTCTTCATGTTTTCTGGTTGGATTACTATAATATTTGATTTTTGGAATGTAGTTTTCATTTACTGATAAATAATTTGTTGGTTAAGAAGAGCCCTCCCCCCCCAAAAAAGGAATGCTGACAGTGCATTCGTGACTGTAGGACTCTGGAGGCAGCTAGAAATGCCAGGCATGCTAACAGAAGGAATATTAAATGGCTGTAATAGAGCTTAGCCCAAAAGAAAAACTATTTGGACTGGAGAGGTGGCTCAGAGGTTAAGAGCAAG
This sequence comes from Phyllotis vaccarum, assembly GCA_033318265.1. Classification (NCBI taxonomy): domain Eukaryota; kingdom Metazoa; phylum Chordata; class Mammalia; order Rodentia; family Cricetidae; genus Phyllotis; species Phyllotis vaccarum. The sequence goes on along the minus strand of JARWLC010000001.1, from coordinate 117,660,772 downwards.
CACTAAGAGGTCCTGAGTTCAATTCCCAGCAACCACATGGAGGGTCACAACCATCTATAATGAAATCTTATCACCTCTTCTGGTCTGCACGCATGCAGGCAGAACACTGTATACATAATAAATAAATCTGGCTAGTAAGTAAGTTAGCCAAGAATATTAAGAATAATTTATGAATATTAAGAATAATATAATATTAAGGATAATATTATAAGAATAATTTATGCAGTCTGCATAATTAAAATTTGTAACAATGAAGTACCCAAGTAAATGTTATAACAGAAATGAGCTAAACTAAAAGTTTGGTCTACAACTATGCTTAGTGTCACTTCAGGCCTATTTTTTGCCTGCTGCTGAACAGCATGCCAGTTACTTGAAGGATGACTTTGAGGAACTTCCTCCTCAAGCAGCTAAGTGTGCTGATCAGGGAGCAAGTCTCAAGTGTGCATCTGGCATTAGTGTTTCTGATGATTGTGGAAGATGGAGAATTGCAAAGTAAGACAGCTATTATTAGTCAGATCATCTCTTGAGCCACAACTGTGCTCTTTGTGGCCTATTTTGCCTTCAGGACTCCATGGCCTCTGGTTTGCATGGCCAAGTATGCTTCTGAGCTCTTTCCACTGTACATGAGGCAGCTTACGCTCAGTTACACTTTGGCAGAAGGCCATTCTTTAAGCTTTGAACTGTGGTTAAGACAATTTATTCTCTGTTTTTTACTCTACCACAAATGTAGATTTCTTCATTAATAATGTGGCATGTGGTAACAGAAAGCACAATTATCTATAATTCAGAAGAAATGAATTGTTTGGGTGAGATTTTGATTCTCATCATTTTGTTTTACTCCTGTGTTAGGTATTCACTGTCTCCTCTTTAAGTCCTAAAAATTGGAATCCTCTACCCCCTTCTCTCCCCAAGTTGAGTAAGACCTTTTGAAAGAGCTTAACTTTTTATTCTAGGACTTAATATGTAACTATGGAGAAAGTCATTTGGTTGGAGTCATACCTGAACCATGCCCCCTGCCCTACTACTTCTTAGCTCTGTCGAGTTAGGCTGGATTTCCAATTGCTCTGTTTTTTTCTTTAGAGTGGAATTCTTTTTTTTTTTTTTTTTTTTTTTTTTTATTAAGTGTCAGTGTTCTGTTGCTGTGAAGAGACACCATGACCAAGGCAACTCGTACAAAAGAAAACAGTTGGAAAAGTTTAGTCCATTATCATCCTTGTGGGGAACATAGCAGCACATAGGTGCTAGAGCAGTAGTTTAGAGTTACATCCTGATCCCTAGGCAGAGAGGGAGACAGGCACTTAGACAAACAGATACTGGGTGTAGCATTTGAAACCTCACAACCCACCCCCAGTGACAGACTTCTTTCAAGAAGGACACACCTCCTAATCCATCTGTTTTCTAACAGTGCCATTCCTGATTAGTAAGCATTCAAATGCATAAGCCTATGGAGGCATTCTTATTCAGACCACCACAGAGAGCTAAGGCGCCCAATAAACAGCCACCTCTGTACTTTATTTGTAATGATGAATTAGTGACCATCAGTTGCACAGATTAAGCCAGATGCTCCTGGTTTTGCATGCCTGGTAGCCCTTACAGCATGATGATAGGGTTGGAAAGAATTTAATGTTTTACTAGTCATAAGACATATTGAATAGAGGCTTTTTTATTCAAGAAATATATACCTATTCATCAAACATTTATGAAGTAGCTTCTGACCACAGGCACATGTATCCCTTACAATCACAATTTTGCTTTCTGTCTATGAATTTGATTGCTCTAGGAATCTCAATATTATTTGCTAAGTTTTATGTCTGGTTTAATTCACTTAGCATTTCTCTGAAGTTCATGTATGTGGTATATGCCAGCATTACTTTCCTTTAGGCTGAATAATAAATACCTTTTTGTATATAACACATTTTGTTTGTCCACCTATTTGGGTATGTGGATTCATCCTACTTTTCAAGCTATTGTAAATAATGCACTATGCTGTTGGTGTATTTGCTTTTGTTTTGAGTATGTGCCTGGACGTGAAATTGAGTATTTGCATTTGTTTTGAGTATGTGCCTGGAAGTGAAATTGTATTATGGATCTTGGAATAGTTCTGTTTTATGTTTTGATAACTCATAATGTTTCATATAGCTGTTGCAATATTATACATTTTTACTTGAGTGTTTATTAGTCATCCTAATGGGTATGCCATGGTATCTTACTGTGACTTTATTTTCTTTTTTAGTGATTTAAGACATATTTTCATAGTACATTGTTCATTTGTTTACCTTACAGAGAGATGTCTCTATATCCTTTTTCATTAGGTTTTTTGTTGAGTTACAAGAATTCTTGTGCATTCTGGATGTTAATTCATATGTTATTGCTGCATGGATGTCTATTTGACTACATCAGGAATTAACTAAAACCTGAGCTCTTGGGCATAGCTTTGAGAGATTTTTGCTTAATTAAATCATTTGAGGTTGTAAAACTGACCTTTAATCTGGGCAACACCTTCTTGTAGCAGTCCAATATAAAGGGTAAGGAAGAAAGAGGCTTTTGCTCTCTGCTTGCTCTTGCTCTCCCTTCACTGGTGGGCAAGCCTACTTCTTTGGGATTCTAACCCACACTGAAGACCAGCTGAGAGATATAGCCTCATAGACTGAGCAACTACTAGATTCTTGGACTTTCTGTTAGGAAACAGTTGTGTTGGATTAATTGAACCCAACTTGGGGAGGCTGGAACAGTATTGGTGTTTGTGAGGCTGGTCCTAGTGGCTGTTGTGATATCACACACTTACAGAATTTGTTGGAAGGGTTTGCGTGGTCTTGCTGTAGGAAGTGTGTCAATGGGAATGATCTTTAAAGTTTCAAAAACCCACGCCAAGTGTGTCTCTTTCTGCCTGCTGCCTGTGGATTCTCGTATAAAGTTTTCAGCTACTACTCCATGCCTGGTTCCTGCCATGATGATAACAGACTACTAACTCTCAGAAACTGACCCAGACCCCAGTTAAATACTGTTATTCATTCATTCATTCATTCATTCATTCATTCATTCATTCATTCATTCATTCATTTTGCCTTAGTCATGGTGTCTTTTCATGGCAATAGAACAGTGACTAAGACACTCTAGGTACATGATTAACTGCATTTGCCTTAAGGCCAATAAAAAATGTACTTGTTTTAAAGGCACCTTATAAATGTCATTGTATTATGTGAATATCATTCAATAATCCAGTCTTGAAGGAGCAGTAGTGTTTTTATTGTGTGCTTAGTTGGTGTTGGGTACCCCTGTGTGTTCTCATGTACTAACGTTTTGAATTTTTGCAAAAACCCTGTATATTAGAAGTACTTTGTCTGTGGTTTTCTTTGGGGGCACTGAGGCATAGAATTGAAGTTGCTTTCTTTCGTGTTGTTTTTGTTTGTTTTCTGAGACAGGGTTTCTCTCTATCCTTGCTGTCCTGGAACACTCTCTGTAGACCAGGTTGGCCTCGAACTGAAGTTGCTTTCTTGCTGTAGGTCAAATGCTAATAGTTTGCACTGGAGTTAGGAGTCAGTGCTCTGAACACAAGGCCTTTCACAAGACCGACCATATCTCATCAGATGGCACTTTCAGGTCTGAACACTGCCCTTCTCTCCACAAAGACTATCTTTCCTTTCCTCAGTGAGTGAGAGGAAAGGAAAAGGCCAGTCTTAAGATCAGGAAACCATGACATGTGTACAATTTGGAAAATTCATAGAGGCACGTGTACAGTTTGGAAAAAAGAGTTCATAAGATGAAGTTTCTGAAAAGGTTATTAACAAATTATGACCGGAACCTTTTACATTTTTTTTATATATTTAACATAATTTCTTTTTTGAACATCAACCACCCCATTCTGCTCACTTCTCAATCCCCCAATCACCCCCTCCCAGCAGGTTCCCCAAAGGAAAATAAAAAAAAAAAATCAAGCCAAAACATCAAGGAAACAAACAAAACCCCCAAAAGAGCAGAATCTAAACAAGTCCTCTCTCCATCTTTCCCGACTCTCCTACACTTTTCATTCATCCTGGTGGCATTGGGAGCTTCAGTGTGTCATACAGCCTGCCCTTTGGTCCATCAGCTTTATTTGTAAAGGTTCACTGTAGTGAGTCACTGGTTTGTGCACCTTCATCACTGGATCCTCAACAAAACTACTGTCTGATATCCGGGGGCAACCCTGAGTCATGGAGACTTTAAATTTTCCTTCAATAAGGACCTGAATGTTGTTCTCTTTTGAGAATGGCTTGAGAGTACCTTTCATCTTGCTGGACACCTCCACCAAACTAAAGAACTAAATTAATTGTAGAGCAAAATGGCATTTTTATTATTAACACTAATAATTGCGTGTAAGCCGTATATAGATGTGTTATGTCTGTATTCACAGAACTATTTAAAAATGTTTACCTCGTTCAGAATTAACACTCCACACTGTGTATTGTGTGTACAATCAATCATACATGGGAGCTGCCGTGGAGCCAGTGGATTCTTATACATATAGTAGTTTGGAGATTGTTTTATTGATGTAGGTAATGTTTCATTGAACAGTTTTTTCTTTTTGATTTTTTTGAGAACGAGTTTCTTTGTGTTCATTGAACATCTTTATGTCTTTACATGGACCAAATTAGCTGCCTGTATATAAACTTTTAGCATTAAAAGACTGGGTCAAAGAGATCTGCATCTTAAATTAGAATAGACATTATCAGGATGTCTTTTAAAGGATTACCCATATTAAACTCCTTACAGTGTATGACAATTGGCTTCTCTATGTATATACCAGCCCTGGGTATTAACGAGCTACAGCAGTTACTACATAATTGAGCTAATAATATAAAAGCTAAGGCAAGAAACTAGCCACAAGGCGTGTCATGTACCATCTCCATAAATGATTTCTGACAGTTTTCACTACCAAGTTCTGTAATCAGCAGAGTTTGATCAATGTCTTGATGAAAAGGTGATTGCCTCTCTGGGCCTGACCTTTTGTTCTGCTGTTATACCAGTTTCTCCTCAAGATTATTACAGTAGTACCCAAACACCTCAAATTGACCATATTTGTGTGTGTGTGTGTGTGTGTGTGTGTGTGTGTGTGTGTGTGTGTGTGTGTGTGTGTGTCTGTTCACACATAAATATGATGGGTGCATATAGATAATCCTTTATCCTTGAATCATTTAAAGATTAAATGTTAGCATCATATTTTTCTCTTAAACACTACAGTGACTTTCTGAAAGTGAGAACATTCCTCTACACAGCTACTATAATTGAAATTAGGACATTAAAACTGATCTGTTTTGTTTTGTGCAGATATTGTTAATTTTCTAATGTCTTCTGCAGTTGAAATAATTCTATTTTGGAGTCTATTTCTAGTTGTTGACATCAGCCCAGGGGATGTTTGCTCTATTAGGAATGTGCTTCCTAAAGGTGATGGTCTATAAGGACCTTGATCTTGATCAAATTTGTCACATTACCCAGAACCAGTGGTTATACAGAGCTAAATTCTACCACTGTTGCTTTTAAATTGGCTCTTAGGGTAAGACCTGGTTTAAGTTTGAAAAAGGCTGACATACTCTTTTTTTTTTTTGGATCCTAGGATCAGATACCCAGGGTATTGAGCTCTTCCACTGAACTCTAGCTCCGGATGAGCATCTTTTTCAAAGGATACATGACTTAATAGGCTGTTTTCTGTTCCTGTAGATTTAAAAAATGAGTAAATTGTTAAAGATAAATCATGTGTTTACTTAATTGTATTTTCAAGACTGGGGATATCACCTAGTTGGTAGAGCACTTTGTACACACAAGGAAAGTTTTGCTTTTGTAAATTAAGAATAGGAACACAGTAATGCTTCTTCCTGTCCATTTTTCCTAAATGCGCACAAGTCCCATAAGGGCACGAGTTTGTTATCACAGGATGTATATTATGTTGTCACTTTCTCACTGGTGGTAAATGCCTTGAAGGTATGGGTTAGGCTTCTCTGTCTAGCACTTGCTTCCTTAAGTCACTGCTCAGAAACCCCGGTACTTTATTATAACTAAATACTGTTTGTAGAAGTTTGGGTTGTTAATGTTTTCTATTTTCTCCTGCAAGTAGCTCACTGGCGTTGCTTGCCTTGAATTCTTTTTAATCCCATTTCAACATGAAGCAGACAATTAGTAAAATTAATGAAAATAGAATTACACTAAGCTCTAGGATCTTATTGACAGAGATTTCCCCATGTTTTGGTGCCTGTCTTTCAAATCATTACTGTGCTTCCAAAACCAGAGTGCTATTTTCCAGCCATTAGAGCTGGAGTGAGGATCGGTTGGCTTTTCTTTGGCTTAGTGATATGATTACTAAATGGTTCTGTACTTACAGCATTTTTTTCTTTTTTTCTTTTTCTCCTTATTTTGATATTTGGACTGGTTTTGTTTTTGCTTTTTAGTGGAAATTATTTTTTGTCCAGAAAAAGTGTTAAAATGCTGAAATTTGATAACTTATCCTTTTTGTATGCTTGTGGTAATACATTTTCTTAATGCATTGGTGAATATAGCAAGATGGGAATCTGGTGTGAGATACCATCTTTTCCCAGCAGAAAGGAAGCATGTACAAATAAAACACATTTTTCTTTTAAAGATTTTAAGGGATTGGAGGCTGTGCATAAAAACTTAGCAAATGCCTGCTATCAACTCTGAGTTCACACACACACACACACACACACACACACACACACACACACACACACACACACACACACACACACACAATATCCTTGGGATTATTTTCCATGATTTTACACTGGTTCCACCTCCTGTTCAACATAGATGCCTGAGCCTTAAGGGGAGGGAGTTCATAATGATATTCCATTTAAGGCAGAGTGCTTCAAGGTCTCACTTTCTGCATATTGTCCAGTTGTAGGTCAGTGTGTTAATTACCATCCACTACAAGAAAAAGCTTCTGTCCCTAAACAAGTAGCTATTTGTAACCGATACCTCCTGGGGGAGAAAAAAAAAAAATCAGTTTTCTCCAGTGGAGTGCCCTGGGATATATCATGTAGCTTGGGCTACATGAGAAGGGGTACATGTGAACTTCAGAGTTAAAAATGTGAACTGTTACATACTTAATTGAATTTTTTGTAATCACTACTTTCAGTAAATACAATGATGGCATATTCATTAAAGAAGGTCAGGATTGCATGCAACAATTATTGGATCTTTATTTTATACCAAGCATAGCTTGTAGGTTGTGTTTTGTGTAAAGTGTTAAGGCTCAGCAAACTTTTTTTCATTTTCTTTTTCTGGTTTTTCAAGACAAAGAGTTTCCTTGATTGTCTGGGAATTTTCTTTCTTTGTAGACCAGGCTGAACTTGAACTCAGTATCTTCCCGTCTGCCTCCTGAGTACTGGGATTAAAGGTGTGTGTGCCACCAATGCCAATAAAATACATTTCATTAAAATACAATCATATCATTTTCCTAACCTCCCCATTTCCCTCCCTCCAACTTCATCCTTGTCTCTTTCCTCACACTCAGATTAATAGCCTCTTCTTCACTGATGATTTGTTTTACACACAAACACACATATTCCTCACTCAAATTAAGACTTTTCCCTGATTTTTTTTATGTTGTACATGCATACACACATTCCTCACTCTTCAAATTAATAGACTTTACCTCCAGTCATTTATGTTTTACACACACACATTTTTCACTCTCAACTTGTAATAGGCTCTTCAATGATTATTTGTTTTACATACATACATATACATTCCTCACTCAAATTAATAGATTCTTCCCTGATCATTTATATTTTACATGCATACTCACATTCCTTACTCTCAATAGGCTTATTCCCTAATTATTTATGCTTTACACACACACACACACACACATGTATACATGTAAATGTATATGCAGTATATAAATACAACCTGTTGAGTTGTTTTTGTTGTTTGTACGTGTATGTTTTCAGGGCCTGACAACCAGTTAGGAGGCTCAACCCTTGGGATAAGCAGTTCTCCCAAACAGTCATCAGTTGCTTGTAGATCTTTGCCTAGGAGTGTGATTCCATAAGATTTTCCTCCTTTGGTGTTATGTCTTGATATTGCCATTATTTAGATCTTGTTTATGCAGCCATTTCTGTGAGAGACGTTCACAGCAGGTTTCCTAGTATTCTGACTCTTAGAATCTTTCTGTCCTGTCTTCTGAGATGTTCCTTGAACCACAGATGCAAGAAACTATTATGTAGGTGTGTCCACTGGGGCTAGGTTCCCCACAATTTGTGATTTCTATATTGTGGTTTTCTGTGATAGTCTCCATTTACTATAAAGAGAAGTCTCTTTGGTGAGAGGTGATATCTACTTATTTGTGTGTACATACTTCTAAGTATAAGGATAAAATTTAGAATATAGTCACTAATTATTCAGCAGGCGATTTTATTGCATGATCTTTCTCACATTTCTGTTGCAGGTAGGCATGATATTTTATCATGTTTTACACACACACACACACACACACACACACACACACACACACATATATTGCCATTGATCTGATCTAATGAGTATTTATAGAAGAAGTGGGTTGAGTACTCTTGACAGATAATTACTTGTTAATCTAGTTTGGAAAGAATTACATTATACCTAGGACTAAAATTTGTATTAGAATTTTTAGTGTAGTGACTCTTTTACTACTTAATCAGATAATTTAACTTTTGTTAGATCCCAAAGACTCCTTGTTGGTTTGGAATATTAGATTTGGTACATTTTGGTTATTGAAATGTTTTATTTCAGTTCCCATTTTTTCCATATATAAAGCTTTTACTATTTTAATGCTTTAGTAGACTGGTAACTCCTCACCTGTTTCTATTAACTATATTAATTCCTTGGTTTTGATAGTTTGCTCAGTCTGAATCAGATCCTTCTGTTGCACTTATGACATAGTGGTACATTTGATCACTGTCTTTGACTTAAGAAATACATCCTCTGTGGAAAACAATCTAGAAACAGATTTTTGCTTTATGCTCGGTAGCTATATAATGCGTAGTGATTGAACTTATTGTTAACTATTTTAGCTTAGGCTTCCTTGCTGATATGTCAGAAAAACATTGAGAGGGTTGGTTGTAGGTTTCAAAATTTTTATATAAATTTATATACTGTAGAATATACTATAGAATAAAAATTAAACGCAAAAGATTACAAAATGTTGTGGTTCTGGGGCACAACTTAAATATGACTTGGTTCTCTCTACTGTGTGGGTTCCAGTGATTGAACTCAGGTTATCAGGCCTGGTAGCAAGTACCTTAGCCCACTTATAGGTCAGAGTTGTTTTTCTTTCTGTAAGAGGCTTTAAAAGTTTGTTGTCTGCTATCCTCATTGATCATGTGCCGCTGGCCTCAAAAGTAGATGTGTAAAACCTGCCATTGTTTTGTTTTGTTTTTAGATTGATTTCATGTGTATAAGCATTTGCCTGTATATATGTGTGAATTCATGCCTGGTGCCCAAGAGGTCAGAAGAGGATGGACCCCCTGGATACGAGCTGACCTGTAGGTGCTAGGGATTGAATCCATGTCCTCTGCAAGAGCAACAAGTGTTTTTTAACTGCTCAGCCATCTTTCTGGCCCCACTGCTATTTATTGTTTTTAAGAACTTTGTATTGGGCATTTGTTGTTTCTGGGCACAGATGATTGGGATGATTCTCTCTTCACTGTTCATCAAGATTGACAAGTCATAAGGGATACTTTGTAGTGCCTTATAGCCTATTGTGGTATTTATCAGACAGCTTATTTGCTTTATTTCTTTAATTTTCTTTCAGGAAGTTTGGTGAGCGGCCTCCTCCTAAACGACTTACTAGGTAAGCATTATACTGCCCATTAAACACTTGCTGTGTATATAGATTCTGTCATTTTAGACACTAATATGAATGGCTCTTAGAAATCATTCAGATAGTGATAATTATATCTTATTCTCATCCCTCAACGTTCTTCTCTCCTGGGTGACTAGACTGACGATACACTTTAACGATGAAAAAGTTAAGTGTTTTCAGTAACTCATCTTAATAGATTGTGAAAAATAACAGCTGCAACTGTGTTTAGCCAATTACACTTTGTTTAAGGGGAAGACTTTAGAGATTTAATAGATGCTTTTAAAAATGAATATTAAAATGCTACTAGTTCCCATTTTAAAGAAAACCTAAGATTTACTCAATTTCATGATGATATAAGTACAGTAGTTAACTATCTAAGTTAATTTGTCAACCATATATTTCAAAGAATTAATTTAAAAACTCAGATTTTTTATTGGGTTGTAAAATAAAGAAACCCAGTGGTCCAGCCCTCACTGTTGACCTCTTTGCCCTCCTTCTAATTAGTCTTTTAAGGTGTGTGTGTGTGTGTGTTTTGTGTTCTTTTTGAATCTAAATTGGGATCCCACTATTGTTGTGCATTCTTTAGACCCTACAATGTATTATATCACCTTAAACTTCAGAGTTCTCTGTAATAGCTCTGGATGTTCTGCTGTACCCACTTACTTCCTGGTTCACATTGATGACTGTTGCGGCTATTACCACATAATTACTACCACTAAAATATTTTTAAAGACAATTGTGGGGTGGACATGGTGGTGCACATTTTTATTCCATACTCATGAAGTAGAGGCAGCCTGATCTCTGTGAGTCCAGGGCCAGCCAGGCTGCATAGTGAGAACCTGTCTTAAGAAAGAAAAAGGGAGAAAGGGAAAAAATTTGTATTTAAGAATGATGAACACAGGGCCAGGTGGTGGTGGTACATGCCTTTTATGCCAGTAGTCAGAGGCAGAGAAGTTAACGACCAAAACTACAGGAAGAAATTATGCCTGAAAATTTAAAAACTTTGAACCACTGATTGAAGAAACTCAGCTAAATCATAAGTGTAAAAGTATGTTGAAGCACCTTGGTAGTGATAAAAAATTAAAAACAAGGGACAAAGATGAGTTTCAAAAGAATACATATAAAGAACACAACGGGGTTTTCATCTGAAATTTGGCTATAGGTGAGTCAGCTTTTAAATATTCAGAAGGGTGCAAATAAAGACTTTAAACAACATAAAAACAAAGAATTCATCAAACAGACCTGAAGAACACTGAAAGAAATTCTTCCAACATAAAGGCAATAGGTTGAATAAAAAACTCATTCTGATTTACTGGTCCAATAAGGATAACATCACTGCAGGCCCTTCAGATACCAAAGACTAACAAGCAAATACAAGTCCATTTAACAACTTTTGAAGAAAAGCTTAAATATCTTAAACTAGCAAGCTATCACAGCTTTTTCAGGAAGTGGTTGACAACCCAAATAGTCTTATCTAAAGAGACCAAAGCTGTTATCAAAAGCCTTCCGACCAAGAAACTGCAGTCATAGGCTGGCTTCACTGAACTCTACAGAATGCTTAAGGAGGGAAATGCCATTAGAGAAGCTATCTAAAGGCTGGGAAAGAAGATCTAGTTCTTAGTTCTTCTATGAGGACAGACTACTCAATTACCTAAGGTAGACAATGCTTGTAACATGAGAAAGTAAAACTACAGACTAACATGAGCAAACATTTCTATTCTTTGAGGTTGGTAATGCTGGCAATGTTACTGAAAACATTTTGAGAAAGTAAAACTATAGACTAACATCCCTTATGAGCAAAAATTTCTGTTCAGAAGTTAAAAAAAGATTGAAATCTACATACCAAGTTCTAGAGAATTCAAGCTGCTCTTACTTGCAGGATGCAGATGAGTTGGTTTTTTCTGGAATGGGCAAGAGCAGAAGGGATTTTAGAGACTGAGAAGGACAGCTTTGGGGACTGAGAATTTCTTGGGATGGTGGTATAGCATACTCAAGCTAAAATCACCATTGGGTATGCCAATTAGATCTCAAAACTTAACATTCTAGTAACCTTTTTACATATGAGATAACCTGGGAGATTAGCATATCTGCTGGGGGAGAATTCCACTAAGCTTTATTTCTCTTAACAAGAAAACAAACTGCAGATGTCTTCATTGCTGATAGAAACTTAGCAAAATCACTTATGTGCAAACGCAAGTTGAAAGCCAGTAACCAATTTCATGGTACTTTAGTTTGAGTACAAGCTTGGAATTGAGATATTTTCCCATTAATCTTTATACTAAATTTAGTTCCATCTAATACTTGTAAATTGTATTTTTCTGTTTCTCCTTTGAAGTAATTCTGCTTTAGGAAAACAATGTCTTTTTAAAGAATTACATTTATTGCGTAAGGTGTGTGTGTGTGTGTGAGTAACATGTATATTACACTGTGCTTGTGGAAGTGGGAAGTCAGTTGGAGAAAGGAGAATCTTCTCACTTTCCACAGGTGGGTCTTAGGGATAGAAAGTCTCATATTTTTTTCAGAGATAGTTTTGTTAATTTTCTCCTCCCATAACTGGAGTCTAGTAACCGCTAACTCATGCTCTTGCTAGGATTCGTTAAGTAGCAGAGGATTTCCTTTGTAAGATTTACCATTACTTTAAAACTTATATAATTGTTAGAATGATTTATTCTAACTATAGAATAGCTTTTGTTTGTAGTGGGAGTGATGCTTTTCAGAGAGTGTATCTCCTCTTGCTCTTGTTCTTAAACATGAACCATGTATTTTTGTTGGCTTGAGCTAGGTCAGTAACCTGTTTTGTACAGTTGTTAGTAGGTCACATATTCTCTCTATTTAATTTGTCATTGGAGGGTCAGTCCTGTGTCAGTGGCACATGACTGGAGGTGAGAGGACAGCTTTCAGGAGCAGGTTAATCTCTTTCATGATTGTCAGGTTTTCGAGGCACTTTCTACCTGCTGAGCCATTTTTCTTGGCCCCTTCTCTATATTTTTACATAGTAAAATGCTGTTCTTCTCTATGTTTTTACATACTGGGATGTTGTAATCCATCTATTCTCCTGTTAGATAAGACAGTCCTGTATAAATGTGATTATAAACTTGATAGATATGCACAAATGGTTGAATAAAACAGCTCTCACTTCAAAGGAATAAAAGACAAAGTTAAATCAATAGCAAAATATAAGTGACCATGACCCAGAACATTTATTTAGGTTTCTCTAAAAACAGTGTTCCAATGTGGAAGTAGTTTCATAGAGTTTTTATGGTACCAGAACAAAGAAGGTTATACATCAAGGAATTTTAAAAAAAAAAATGCACCAATGTAGCCAGGAGGTAGTGGCACATGCCTTTAACACCAACACTTAGGAGCTAGAGGTAAGTGGGTCTCTGAGTTTGATGCTAGGCTGGTATACAGAGCTACTAGTTCCAGGATGGCCAAGGCTATACAGAGAAACCTTGTCTCTATAAAACAACAATAAAACTCCCCAAAATACCTTGAACATCCGAGAAGCAAGTTGCAGCAAGTTGGGGAGATAGGCGTTGTATGCTGTCTGATCGTACTCTTAGTCCTTTGAGGGAAACTAGGGGGTTTATTAATACTTTCTAAAAGGTTTTTATATTTGTCAGGGTGTTAGGTCTGGCCAGTGGCAGGGCTTGGCACAGAGTGGTGGGAATATGACCTTTTAGTAGACTTAAAACAACTCCAAATAGACTTCAATTATGCTCTGAAACAGCAAAGCTCTAACCTCCACATCTTTTGGCCTGTGCAGATAGCTTCTCTCATCAGTTCTCTTTCACGGGTGCATCAAGGCTTATGGTTAAAAACATCAGGTCAGCATGCTACGTTAACAACAAACAATTCACATAACTAGAAAGCCTTTGTAGGCCAGTGGTTCTCAACTTTCCTCATGCTGTGATCTTTTAATACAGTTTCTCATGTTGTGATGGCCCCCAATCATAAAATTACTTTTGTTACTACTTCATAATGCAGATATTACATAATCATGTAAATATCTGTTTTCTGGTGGTCTTAGGTTAACCCCGTGAGAGTGTCATGACCCACAGGTTGAGTGAATTCAGCATAAGCTGATGGTATTTGCATGGCTTCTGGAGATGCGAATGGGACAAAGCAGGAAGGTACCTGGCATCCCTAGAGTTCTTGAGGCTATGTTTGCAGGGATAGGGCGGGATGAAGATGATGTCCTAGCTTTTATCTCCAGTTTTTGTTTTGATTATGTAGAGTCCTTTCTTTCCAGCTTGTCTCTGCATCCATGGTGAGTGGTAGGTCAAATTGGTTATTTCCTAAGTAAAATTTGCATATTTGTCATGGCCCATATCTCACTCACTTTTTTAAAGGAAAGAAAAAAATCAGAAGAGTGATTAGAATTTGAAAGAATGTGTTACTTAGCTATGTGGTAAGATTTCAAGCAGTTTACTCATCCAATAAAAATTCATATAGGATGAAGGGTCATTTTGACTCTTCATGGAGAGGAAGCAAAATGAAATTGTCTTAGTAGAAGCAAACATTCCAGTTTCTTCTGCTTTGGTGACCAAGGGTGCTGGGACTTTACTGTTAGCACTATTTCTATTTCTACACTGGAAACTTCAAAATTAGCCTTTGAGGAAACTTGTTCACAGAAAAACACATCCTTAAGGAAAAATAAGATTTTGGGTTAGTCTGTCAATTTGGAAAAATGTGACAAGTAAATAGTCTTTCTTAACTCTGTATGCTGAGTAGTAGCATCTGTCATGTGGCAGCATGGGTAGGGGAGAGATACCCCCCACACCCTACCCTCCTATCACCACCTGAGGCAGGTGGGAGAGTTGGTCCTGAGGTTTTAAGAGCTGGAGAACTGGCCTCCTGCCCCTCATCAGCTGTAGCACTCAAGAATGCCCCTGTACCAGGTCTGGGCAACACAATAGAACTGGTCCTGAAGGAGTAGGTGTCTGCTCTGAGGGTATGAATGAAAGCTGGAGAACTGTTCTCACCCTTCGCTCATTGATGCATGGGGTGAACTCACCAGGGCAATGCAGGAGAGGTCATCCTGATGGTGAGGACAAGCAAGAGCTGGCGTGTTGACCAACTCTGCACCTGCCCAGGCCTAGAACATTGCTGGAGAAACTGATCCTACAGACCCAGAGCTGCAGGATCTTCACAACACAGGGCAACAGCAGGATAAGCAAGAGGAGTTCTAGTGAGGGCTCAGCATCAATAGTGTAGCAGAAAGCAGAGGGCTCGAACCAGACCATTGACTCTTTGCAATGACCACTTGCAAGTAAAGAGATGGACAAGGGGGTTGCTGTGTGACTTGCGCTGTCAGACTAGTTTCCATGAGATTGGTTTTTCCTTCCTCTTAAATTTTATTTTATTGGGGGAGGGGGCGCGTGTTGCTAGAGCAGAGAGTGAATACAAAGGGATGGGGAAATGAATGGAATGGAGATGCATGATGTGGAAGACAGAGCAACAACAAAAACCCTTAGTGGCCTGTGTGGAAGGGAAGGGTTTTGTTTCCTTTATTGTGCTGTGAATTAGTATTGTGAAACTGAATTTGAAATGCCTTGTGTGCGATAATATAAAGATTGAAATGGTTATGGCTGCCCCTGGCAGTAGGGAGCCTCACTCATTTTTGTGGGTGCGAATAGGAGATTGAGGTGCCTAGCTTGAATCAGTACAATTTCAACATTTCTTTCTTCAAGTCCACTTTTGAGGCAGAGTTGTGTGGAAACAAACAGAAAAACCAAAAAAGTTGTTAAAAAAAGTTATTGCCAAGTGTATGATATGCTTCGCTGATTTTAGGGTATATATAATTTTTGTTGTTATGACTTCCCTTTTAAAATGTTTAATTGTTTTATTGTTTAATAGCTCAGGAAAAAAAAAAATTCAAGTGCCCAGGGTAAAAACCTCATATAGGCCATGTAAAGCACTGGCCTTCCGCTTCAGCAGATACTTTTATTTAAATACGGTTTTGTTCTTTGAAAATTTCATGCATACATATAATGTATTTTGATCATTTTTCCTCCCTAACTCCTCCAAATCCATCCCTCACTCCAGAATTTGTTTTTAAATGAAGAATTATCCCCTCTTATCCATGGAGATGATTCCAAGACCCCTCAGTGGATTTCTGAATCTAAGGACTCCACTGCACCCTCATGTGCTGTTTTTCCTGGATGCACACATTTATTAAGAAAGCAACAAGGACAAGTACAATGTTTTAATAAAGCTGTGGAAACTCTCTCATCTGCTTAAAGAGTCAGTGAATACTAATATTTTGAGATCCCAATTGAAAGTAGACTATTTTCTGGTCTTATACTCCTGTATCATGTTTTTCAATTAGTTTACCACCTTCTCTCTCTAAAAGACATTAGGCAGGGGTATTAGGTATTGGAATGCTTTTGCCTTTGGTTGTTTTCAGCCCAGGCGACACTTTCCCCAGCCTCTACCTCAGACTTTGTTAGTATCAAGAGATATTTTATTGGCATCTGAGGAGTAGAAGGCAGATGAAGTACCTTTAAGCATCCTTCTATGTAGTGCTTAAATCCCCACATCTGAGTTGTCTAGGATGTCAGTAGTACAAGATAAGAAACTCTGCTATATTTGGGTGAAATATGTGTAGGCCTTCCTATGTGTGTTTCTTTGGAATTCACCATCACTTTTTAAATAGCTTAAATTACAGAAAGTAAATTATCAAGCCTTCATTTGCCAGAGAGCATACATATTAATTTTAATATGTACATTTTAATACTTAATCCTCCGTCCTTTCTGTTGCTGTAGTGAACACCATGACAAAAGCAACTTGGGAAAGAAAGATTTTGTTTCACTTTACACTTTCAGGAAGCTCAAGGCAGAAACCTGGAGGCAGGAAATGAATTAGAGACCCTGGAGAAACTGACTTGCTTCTCATGGCTTACTTAGCTACTTTTTCTTACACAGCCCAGCCATCCTGCCCAGGGGTGGTACCACCCACATTGATCTGAACTTTCTCTTAAGGATTAGCAGTTAAGAAAATGCCCCAGACCAGACTAATTGAGGCATTTCCTTAATTTGAGATCCCCTTTCCACGTATGACTAAGTTTGTGTCCCTAGAATTCATTCTGTAAACCATTGTCTTAGGGGTTTTCAGGGCAGCTCTTACAAAGGAAACATTTAATTGGGGTGGCTTACATTTTCAGAGGTTTAGTCCATTATCATCATGGTGTGTGACATGGTGGCATGCAGGCAGACATGGTTCTGGAGACTTGCAAGTAACCAGAAGTGGTCTGAGACACTAAACTGTATCTTTAGCATAGGAGACCTTAAAGCCTATTTCCACAATGACATATTTCATCCAATAATAAGGTCACACCTCCTAATAACACCGTTCCCTTTGGGGGCCATCCTTCAAACCACCTCAGCCAGGCTTACCTCAAACTCAGATATTTGCCTGCCTCTGCTCCTCAGAGTACTGAGCATGTGTCACCACTGCTCAGCACCTTTTAATTTTGTGATGTGTAAAACATTTTAAGAATTGAAATTCTGCTTAAACCTATAGAATTTTTCCCCCTGTGTGGCACTTAGCTTGACAGGATGATTAGGTAATATAATAAATACACTGAAGTTCTTATAAAACCTTGGCTTAATACGCATGTTACAGTTTTAATTTGAGGTAATATTGAATTTGTGGAAGTTTAATACAGCTTTTCAGCAATTTCAATTAGCCTCTATGAATCAATACATTTAACAACATCTTTTGGGCAAGTGTATAGGTTCGTGTATAAGTGATACCTTTCTAAATCCTTACAAGGGGCTGTTTGGAATCAGGCAATAACAGTTTAATTTGATGTTTGTTGTGACGTAAGTGGTAGAACAAGATAAGCTATAGCAATATAAATGTTAATTTGATTTTGGTTTGATTTTCAAAACAGGGTTTTCCTCTGTAATAATAGCCTTGGTTGTCCCACAACTCACTTTGTAGACCAGGCTGGCCTCAAACTCACAGAAATCTGCCTGTCTTTGTCTCCCAAGTGCTGGGACTAAAGGTGTGTGCCATCACATCCAGCTGTAAATCTTAATTTTAACAACGAAAATGCAGAGTGAAAGTTTGTATATATTATCCTTTGCACAGCATTCTTTTAGGTTGCTTTTTGTTTCCTTTTCTTATTTAAAAAATGTATAGGTGTTCCTCTCATCATATAATGAAAGATTTTTATCAAAAATACCATCCCTACAATAATAATATTTATATTTGATTTCAGGGAAGCTATGCGAAATTATTTAAAAGAACGAGGAGATCAAACAGTACTCATTCTTCATGCAAAAGTTGCACAGAAGTCTTATGGAAATGAAAAACGGTAAGATTATTGATTTTTGAGCAAATAGCTGCTTATACAATTTGTATCTGATTTATATTTATGTCTGAGGCTGTATTGGTGTATTTGCAGTGTAGAAAATGAAGAGGAGACTTATCTCTTAAAGGGAACAAACAATCATTTCAATTTCAAGTGAGAAATTTAGATCATCTGGCCACATCCCTAAATTTACAAAATTAAGTTTGTTTATCTTTAGGGCTAGGCTATGTTCCCAAGAATCTCAGTAACACATTAGCTCATTTATAAAGCAGTCTTCCTTTGGGAGTAAAGTATGACTTGATGAACAACTGCAACCTCCCCTCCCCCTAATATCATTTTAAGAAAGAAGAGGGAGTTGTGACACAGTTCTGTAATTCTTTCACTGGAGATACCGAGACAGGAGGACGGCAAATTCAAAGCTTCTCTGGGTTACAGAGTGAGTGTAAGGCCTGTATGAAAACTCTAGGGATGGGGCTACAGAGATGGCTCAGTGGTTAAGAGTATTTGATGCTCTTTCAGAAAACCCCTAAATTTAATTTCCAGTGCTCACTGGCTGTAAATCTAGCTCCCGGGGAACTGGCACCCCCTTCTGGACTCCATGGCTGCCCATATACATGTGCCTTACACACCACAAACGCACACGCACACACCATTCTTAAAGGGTCTGGCATCTCAGTGATAGAAGGTATTCTAGCATGCACTGGACTCTAGGTTCAATTTGCATTGCCATGGTAGTTAGGTAGGAGGCACATAGTTGCACAGTTAATAAATAATACATAAGTAAAGGCTAAAAGATTATAACTGTATATATGTTTGAGGTCGGTTAAAGTTGAGCTTTGGAGCCATTGCGAAGAGCTCTCAGCTGCCTTAACCCTATATACCCTGATAGTTAAGTTCACCTGCTGTATGTATACAGCATATTCCAGCAATGTGCATTTGTAGGCCCATGTACTTTGGAGGCTAAGTCAAAAGGATTACTTCTGCCCAAGAATTCCAAAGCCACATTGCAAGGTCCATCTAAAGAAAAGAAAATGTCTTTCATACTTAAACCTAAGTATGTGGCTGCTATAGAAATTGCCTGTAAAGGTAGTTAGTGAATGTTATTTCTGTGTAATATTTCATGAAAAACATATATCATTATGTTTAGCTTAATTATGCTCCCCCCACCCCCCCAATTTGGTGTTAGAGATCAAACCCAGGGTTACAACATACACAGTCTACCACTTGGTTACATCCTCAGTTTAGAATACTCAACTGCAATAATCACAGAGCAGCAAGCAGAGCCTGGCTGCTAGACAAGGTCATTGTTGTCTCAGAACTCATCTCTGTTGTTTTCACTTGATTCCAGGAATAGGCATTGTCTTTCAAACAGCATGTTTTGTTAAGTATTTATGGATATTGATAGCAGGTTTGGGGGTGGTTATCAGAAGTTTTTGGGATTGGCCAGGGAGTCACCTAACTATACAGAAGGAATTTGGAGACTGGGTTGAAAAGAAGGAATGTGACAGAGGAAATGGCATGAACGAAGTGGGGAAATATAGATGTGTAAGTGTGGACTGCAGTGGCTTGTCAAGTTATTGTAGACCCTTAATGATTGTCTTCTATTGCAGTAGCCTGTTTTTACCTCCTGTTATTTGGCTGTGGCTTAGTCAGCCCATAACCCTAGTTAAACACTTGAAGGATCTTAGCTTTTGACCACCCTCCCCCTAAAACACAATTTGATGTTACAGTAACCACTCTCCAAATATCTTTTAAATCATGTGGATTGTTAATGCTTTTAAGGTAAACATGAACGCTTTGGCTTTACAGGACAGGAGATAATTAGGAAGTCTCTTCCTTGATCTCTGAGCTAAAAAGAAAGCAAAGCTATAGAATTGATAATTATCCTCCAAGAGGATGAATATTGAAGACAGTATTTAGGATCTGTACATTTTACTGTTTAATACTCAGTTTTTCTAAATCTGGTGGTGGTAGGGTGAAATCCCTAGGCCTTTGTCATACTAAGCAGGCTCTAATGAATTACAGACACAGTCCTATTTATTTTAAGTGACACTTGAAACTCAATCACTGATATGAAGCTAAACATAGAAGTTGATGTGAATGACCAACTGAGATAATTAACTTTTTATGTTCATGAAATTGCTCTAGAAACTCAGGTTTGGATATTTATGTATGTATATATTTGAGATAAGGTTTCTCTGTATAGCCTTGACTGTCCTGGAACTTGCTCTGTAGACCAGGCTGGCCTTGAACTGGTCAGGTTTGGGTTTTTAAATAGTGAAATTTAGTGCATATGTTACTGTTTAACACAAAACAGTTTTACCTTAATCCTAGAGCCATGATGACCATGCTGTGTTCTAGTGTGAATATTGTTTGTAGGTTTCATAGCTACAGAACAAAAAGTCATACATCAAGAAACTTCTCATGGTTAGGTGGATTACAGCAAAGGTTATACTGCTGACTGAACATTCTTAGCTATTGAATGGGTGAAAGATGAAAGCTAGTGGTCTGCTAATGGTGTTCTAACAGATTTTACATGATAGTCTCGAGGCTCTTAGGTCAGGCACTGGTGGGCAATGAATGGCTGTTGAGGAACTGAAGATAACCCAAGAGAATTTGGTCCTGAATCTGCAACATCCCAACTCTCCACAATCCTGCATTCTAATCAGTCAGCCAGCTTTGGTGACTTGGGTGTGACCTTTTTCTGGGAACTTTAGTTCATGCTGGTCAGTTGTTTTCTAAGGAAAACAGAAGTGCTTCTCACTGCTGAAGAATGTGATGCAAAGCCAGTTGTGCTTTTGGTAGAAATAGAGAGCTTGCTTAGCAGCTCCAATACTGAACCAGAGAAGTGCTCCACCAACCAATACTAGGAATGAAGATAAGGGACTCTAAGCCTGCCCTTTCTCACATTGGTTAGTTATCCTTGGTGCCAGAATTGGAATTCTACAACTCTAAACTCTAGGGCTTTTTTTTTTTTTGTACTATGAAAAAATAGAAACTTATATATTCTTATTTCCCTATTAAGTGAAATCCAGAAGGAGTATGCTATCACTTGGATTCAGTGTTGATGACTTAAATTTCACTAGGTTAGCAGCAGCAGGGTGTCTGGGTTGGATGCTAGGAAAAGTGTAATCCTTGTGAACTTCACTCAGTTGCACCCCCATCCTTCCATTGATTAGATGAGCCCAGCCTAGACCTCACTGAAGCTTGGAGCAAACTTGTTAGTCACATGGCTCCAAACACAGATAGTGCTGGTTCTGCTTTTTATTCTCTGGAGTTTAGACAAAGCATCATATCAATTAGATTAGTTTCCTCATTTATTCTTCTTCTTAAAAAAAAAAAAAAAAAGTTAGGTGCTAGTGCAAGAGGACCTATAAAAAAATCATTGTGGCATTTAATTTTATGATGAATGGGTGAGACCTAGTGAAGTAATAAAAGAGTTTGTTAGTCATTGTAAGAAATATGGGACCACAGAACTACAGTGGCTTATCAAGTTATTGTAAACATTTTATGATTGTCTTTTATTGGAGTAGCTTTTTTTTTTTTTTTTTTTTTTTTTTTTTTTTTTTTTTTTTTTTTTTTTTTTTTTTTTTTTAACCACCTTTCATTTGGCTGTGGCTTACTCTGTAGCCTCAGTTAGTTCTGCTGGGGTTTCCTTGTGGATTAAAAGAGATGATGGGTCTGGTCTCTGGAAAGAGGAAAGTGATCTAGGTTCAGGCTCTTTTTAAAGAGTTGCTAAGGCATATAAGTCATGCTGTAACCACAGAAACTTTGGCCATGTCTCTGTCATAAAACATAATTCCAGTGACTAATGCTAAAAATATCTGACCAGGAAATTTCATTTAAAAGCTTATTCTTTGTATTAGCAGTTGTTCCTCATATTTAATACACCCACTAATAATCATGTTTTAACCTTTTCCATGAGAGGTCAGTATGATTTTTAAAAGATGAAACTTTCTAGAAAGATTCTTTTCTCTAGAAGCCGTGTTTATTTGCTTTTTGATATTAATATATTAGTATTCAGCATTGGCTCCTGGTGAGCAGTTTACTAGCTAGACATTTAATCTCTGATGTCACACTAAGGAGTATGTTAATTGGACTAACCTATGTGCCAGGAGCTCACAGATAGTTCCTTCAGTGGTCTGATGATGTCGGTGAAAAGTTTAACCAAACTTAATTGTATACTAAGTTAAATAAAAGCCTCTTTTAAACCTATAGTTTTTTTTTTTTTTTTCCATGTGTATGCTCAGGATGCAAGGGAATAAATTTGTTAGACTAGTCACTAAAAAATGACTTTTAAAATGAGTAAAATCTTAAATATGTACATATCGCCACCAAGTGGGAGAGAACAGCATTGCTTGTCAGTTGAGACACTGAAAAAAGAAAGAAAACAAAGGGCCACATTGTTTTGCAGGGTTTGTTTTATAGCAGCTGTTAAAAGTCAGTTTCAGACACAGAAATGCACCTTAATTTTTCTTTGGTCAACTATTTGGACATTTATTTTACACTCTTAGGTTTGCTTTATCTTCATTTTGTGTGTGTGTGTGTGTGTGTGTGTGTGTGTACACACATACACAATTAAATTTGTGGAAACTAAATTTTTGTTAATTTACTTTTGGGGCGACAGTTCGACATTAAAACTTATTTCATCTGCATCTTACAAATCTGTGTTTCAGTTCTGGTGAATTTATTTTCTTTTGTTAGTCAATTTTAATAATTTTAGTGGCTATAGAAAATAAACAGGTCTAGCTCATAGGCTAACTAAAGTCTTCATTTTTCTTATATTTACTGTATGCTTGAAAAGCTTTCAAAGTTGAATCTTGATCAGTGGTTTTGGAGTTTTATTTTTGTTTGTTGTTTTTAGGGGCTTGTTTTGTTTTGAGATAGGGTCTCCCTATAGCCTTGTCTGTGCTGTTCTGGAACTCACTACATAGGACAGGCTGGCCCCAAACTCACAGATCTGCCTGCCTCTGCCTCAGATTAAAAGGCATGGGCCATTATTAGTCAGAGTTTCTATTGCTGTGATGAGATGCTATGACCACAGCAACTCTTAAAAAGAAAAACATTTAATTAGGGACTGGCTTGTAGTTTCAGAGATTTAATCCATTCTCATTATGACTACATGCAAGCAGACGTGGTACTTAAGGAGCTGAGAGTTCTGCTTTTGTGATTGTGGGAGATGTTTTTTTGAGACAAGAGTTTCTCTGTAACAGTCCTAGCTAGCATCTGCTTTGTAGACCAGGCTAGCCTAAACTCACAGGAATTATACATCTTGATGCATAGGCAGCAGAAGGAGACTATATGCCACACTGGGCTTGGTTTGAGCATATGAGACCTCAAAGCCACCTCTTTAGTGACACATTTCCTCCTAATAATGTCACTCCCTATGGGCCAAATATTCCCATTCAAACCACAGCAGCCATCATGCCTGGTTTTAATTAGTGTTTTATATAAAGAACTTTTAGTCTGCTGAACTAATTTTGGTTTGTTTTATTTGTGGTCTCTCCCCCACCCCCCACCCCCTTTCTCTCTTGTGTGTGTGGTTTCCCCCTGAGGCAGAATTTCTCTGTGTGTTTACCTGCCCTGGAACTCAGTTTTCAAGTTCACAGAGATCCACCTCCCTCTGCCCCGGGTACTAGGTACCTGGACTGTTTGACTAGTTTATCAGTTTTCCTGTATTTTGTTGCAGTACTGCCATGAATACCTAAAATAGTCAGTCCTTTATATTCTTCTTGTTTGTATAGTCTTTAGATAGGGAATAAAAGTACATTTTATGTTGACTCATTGAAATTTGATTACTGCATTACTATGTTTGCTATATTCCCTAAAAGCACAGTCATTCAAATTTGATAATGTCAATTCACCAAGGAACTTTTTAATAAATCAGTGTCCATAAAATACTAACATGGGAAGAAAGTTCCTGAGAGTGCATTAACCTAGGTATTTGAGATGTGTTAAGCTATGCATTTGGTGGCCAGTGACATTCAAAGCCTGAAAGATCCCTGGTATAGATATAAACTGAAGCAGTTCTAAAACATGCCTGGCCAGTATAGGCATCCCTTCTGATTTGAAGTGAGATGGACCTGGGCCCAATACCTTGGTTGTGTGTGACCTTGCTATCTGGTCTAAAGTGTGAACATACAGGCATAAAAGCTCCTCTTGTTTTGTATTGGTCATTGGATAATACTCAGAGCTTTCTATTCTACTCCAGTTTCCTCCCCTTCCCCAGCTTCCTCTCTCTGCTTGTAACCAGCCACTGCTTCTATATTTCCTCTTTTCTTTGAATGTTGCAAGTCTTTGTAGCCACCTCAGGCAGCCCACATTTTAGGCACCTTATTCTGGCCTCCCTTTTTTGGGGGGGAGGGGGGGAAGGTCGCTCTCCTATTAAGAGTGTAAGTTCTGTGATGGTAGGAACTTTGTTTGATCCTGCTATATTCCTGGTACCTGGAATATAGTAATTTAGAGCACTAATAGATATTCAGTAACCTCAGCTCAATTCTTGTGAATTATCTGTGTTAGTTACTTGGAGCTCTGATTAGAGTTGAGAAAAGGTATATTTGGAGGCTGTTCAGTACATGCTACCCTCCAAATGACCTGAAACTGTATGCAAAGGCACATTGCTCTGTAGATAGACCAGGGTGGCCTTGAATTCACAGAGATTGCCTGTCTCTGCCTCCTGGGTGCTGGGATTAGAGGTGTGTGTCCTTAGCCCGCCTAGCAGCATAATTTATTTTCTTTAGTGTGGGTTTCAGGTAAAATTGTATTTCCTTTATCAGTTGACTGACAGAAGTCACTGGCCAGTAGGAAGCCCATGTGCTGTTTGATCAGTAGCATGAATAGTTGCATATCCACATACTTTCTTAATAACTGAATCTTGGCACGGGTAGTTGATGACTGTTACAGTTAGCCCGTTTTGCTTATAGTGGGGGTTAGCAGAATCAAACACTTTTCTGTATTCATAACTGTATAAAAAGTAGGAATTACCACGAGGGCCCTTTATTTTATGAAAGAGGGAGGAAGCTAGTTATTTGGGTAAAAGACTGTTAATTATATACCTGGCTCATCCATTTATACTATTTACCTAGCTAGTATAGTCATTCGAGGTTTTGGCCTCCTTAAAAAACAGGACACAAATGTTTTATGGTTATGTACATGTCAGTGGCTATCATTGGGCAAAAGTAGGTTACATATCATTGGGCAAGTACATAAGGGATGCTCTATATAAGAGATGATTTCATAGTTTGGACTCTTTGGTTGGTAGGTTAAGACAAAGTCATTTTATGTGGAGAGAACCTGGGAAGGCTTTGTTTGTTTGTTTGTTTGGGAGACACACAACAGAACAAATCTATTAGTAGTCATGGGCTGAAAGATTACAGTGTATTTGTTCTTTTGATCCAAGATGTTTCTTGGTCATGCATACCAGGTGTTCCTGGACTAAGATAAAATAAGGACTTCTTATAGAGCTCATGTCAAGGAGCCCATTTTCTTCTTTTTCCTTAGTTACCTCACTTGAGGTACTGTTTTAATGCTATTTTCCAGGTGAATTGCCAAATAAAACTAAATGTAATATATCGAGAATAGCATTAAAATTAATGATGCTGTTATCCTGACTTGAACTTAATTAGTAATCACAGATTCTGTTGTGATCTTTTATGCTTTGTGTCTTGTATTTGCCAAATTCCAATAGAGTAATTGCTCAAAGCCTTGAACTGTAAGAATTCAAAACTAAGCTGCTCAAAGTTATAACTGAAGATAGAACTCTCAGATTTTATTAGAACAGATAAGGTAGTCTTTATTTCTGCCCTTTGACACGATGATTTGCTTTATAGATGACTAAAATAATTTGTTAGTAACAGATTTAGTACATTGAAGTATGATTTTGAAAAAAGTGTGATCTTGAATTTAATTTTTACCTGCCCCCCCCCCCAACAGATTTTTTTGCCCTCCTCCTTGTGTGTATCTTATGGGCAGTGGTTGGAAGAAAAAAAAAGAACAAATGGAACGAGATGGTTGTTCAGAACAAGAGTCTCAACCCTGTGCGTTTATTGGAATAGGAAATAGTGACCAAGAAATGCAGCAGCTGAACTTGGAAGGGAAGGTAAATTCTAAACGTACATTCCTCATTCATTTTTGCAGTGTTTAGTTTCTTTTCCATCAGTGTTTATTGTAATTTTTTTAAAATGCTTTTAGCAACAGTTGTTTAAATGTGTTTAGCAGAGTCAGAAGTATACCTGTAGGCAGTTGTGGTGTGGTGGACCTTGTGTAGGACCCTGGCTGATCTGAAGGCTTGGAAGCAAGTGAACTGTCTCACCAACTCTGTTCACCTACTTTATTTATGCCAGACAGTATCTTCTCTTTCCTCATGCAGTTTATGCCCGTCATGTTAGTACTCAAGTAAGTGATCTTTCTTTGGGATGTAGTTACCTTGTTTAGATACGTGTCAGTTTTGTCCTGTGACTATGTGCATTGGCACATTCACCTTATTTATCCTGTGTTCCAAAGCAGAATAGTTATAGATTGGACCTTTAGCTAGTATTTAAAAAAATATGGTGGGCCTAAGTGTGACCCCAAAGTGCCGTATCCCAGTGCTTAAGGGACCACTGCAAAGGCCATTGCCTTTTTCTTTCATTGCTGTTGTCTTTTTTGCCTTCTATACAGCAAGGCCTTTTATTTCAAATTTAGAATATCCAGTATTACATTTAAATTTTCTTATGTAACTTTGTTACAGAGACATAAACTCTTGCGTTATTTTTATCTGCACTATTAGTAAAATTTAAGGATAAAAGCCTAGAAGTCATTAACTAACTGCTTTTTAGTGAATGGCACTCATTTTAAATGGCGCACACAGAAGAAGTAGTTGAAATAAATTTGGATATCATTTACCCTGTCTGGTAAAGGAGGTACCCATTTTGGCCCGGGCTCCCCAGTTCACATTGACAAAGGGAGGAGAACTTTAGAGTCATTCTGTACAGGTGAGGCCATAGCATTTCAGGGTTGCTCCTTTCTTGTTTTCTCTTACACCTACAAACTTGGTTTTTTGATAATGTTATGATAGACAGACTTTATCTTTTTAAAAAATAGTTCTTTAGTATATTCTTGATTAATGCTTTCATTCAGTCTAGCACTGTTAACATAGCATTCAGCCTTAGAAAAGAAATATTGTATGAGTTAGTTTGAAAACTGCAACCAAAAGGTTGTTACGCAGTTTTCTAAATTATAATAGCCTTATTATTTTGTTGCAGATAATCAATTGTTTTTAAGTACACAAGTAAAATAATTCCTGTAACATTGGATGCTGATTCTGTGAAAGGTGTAAAGCACGTTTAACAGACTTTAAAAAGAGTAAATATCGATTTTTTTGTTTTTAGAGTAAACATTATAATTATAGAACTAAAACAGTATTCAAATTAATTAATGCCTTTGCTAGTAAGTGCTTTGTAGATACCTGGAAAGGTCTTGGCCTATGTTGTGTTCTGCTTCTCTTGGTCCAGATGGACTGGTGGGAGCCAACAACACATCCCTGTGGATCCCTGACCACAGTTATACTTGGCTTCCCACCTTAAGCATTGCTGCTTTCTTTATCCATAGCTGTCAGAGCTTGGCTCCAGATAGTTGGCTTTTTTTTTTTTTTTTTTTTTGACTCAGGTAATGTTTTTCCTCTCCTGTGGTGGGTTTGATTTTTCTGAAAAAAATTCAAGTTGAGGAAATGGAATGATGAATGTAATAGTTTTCTTGTCACTTGAGGACAGCTTTGTTAATGACTATAATATTCAGCTCCCACAGCTGAACACTGAGATTCACATTCATGTCCAGCTCCAGAAAAGTCTAGGAGATGCTGGACTCAAGTCCAGCTCTCTGGACTAAACTTCTTGGCATCTAAGCTGAATTTTGAATTTGGTCTGTTCTTGCTGACCTCTGTCTTCAGAAGAGGCTCACTTTTCAGAGCCTGTCATTCTCCGTTGTTTGTTTTGAAAATTTTCTAATGATTCTCCTTAGAGAGCAATGTTAACAGTTTATTGGGTGATCTGACAGAGGATATCATTCATGCCAGGTCAAATAGCCACACTATTCTGAGCTGGAGGTGCATAATAACCTCAAGGGTTTGCTTCTCTTTCACAGAACTACTGCACAGCCAAAACATTGTACATATCTGATTCAGACAAAAGAAAACACTTCATGTTGTCTGTAAAGATGTTCTATGGGAACAGCGATGACATTGGTGTGTTCCTCAGCAAGCGGATAAAAGTCATCTCCAAACCTTCCAAAAAGAAGCAGTCATTGAAAAATGCTGACTGTATGTATGCTCAAATTTATGTTTCCAATTCTCACATTTACGAGACAAACTTTTTAAAACTTTAAAAGTTGTTTTGTCAGTAGTCATTCATTGTTTACTACTTTTTCATCTATTTATTTATTGGCTTTACTCTTAATTTTAAGTGTAAATAAAGTCTAATGAAGTGATTCATTCTCAGTTACTTGATTGGTATACTTTAGAGTGGTCTTTTACAAACAGGGAATGGGTGAATTTCTTTCCCCTTTTCTCACAGTGCCGGGGAGGTAAGATAAATGTTAAGTACCTGACAGGAGGGCCAATGGTGCTAAATGTCTTACACGTCCTGTGGTGCCCAAGGTAGTTTTCATTCCAAAAGAATGACAGAAGTGCCCATTTCAAAAAGCATTTCATAGTGTGCTCTGGAAAGCCAGGTAGGACACTAAACCAAGGGTCTAAAAGTCCCTGCAGCAGTAACTGCTGCCTCACTGGCATATTGAACTACCAAAGCTGTGTGTGGACTGTCTCTGTGAGTCTTTATTTCAGCACATTTGAAATTTGTTGGCTTTTTTTTTTTTTTTAAGTTTTTTGTTGTGTAAACTTTGAAATTTATGTAAAAGGAAGAAAGTAGCATGATGCAGCAATCTCCTCAACTTCAGTAGTTTTACTAACAGCACCTCTTCCCTTCCTAACTGCTGGAATATGCTGACATAGACCTCCAACATCCTGTCCTTCCAACTAACATTTCTGTAATAGTAACTCATAATGCACGGCTTTTTTTTTTTTTTTTTTTTAAAGCATATTTCACAAAGTTGACAGTTCTTTAATGTTATTTAATATTCCATGAGTAGATTAATAGTATCTCAGAATTTTTTTCTATAATTTTATTTATTATGTTTTGTTCCATTTATAGTTGGCTTGTTCAAATATAGAATTAAATAAGGCCCATAAGTTTTAACCTGTGATAGTTTTTCTGTTCGTCTCTCCCTGCTCCCCCTTTAATATAAGTTAGTTATTGAAGAAACTGGGTCATTTTAAATACTGTGGAATTCCCATACTCTAGATTTGACTTGTCCCTCATTTCTCTGCCTGATGATTAAAGACTTAAAAATTAACTGGTCATTCTCATTGTCTTAGAAATCATAGAGTATCCGGTTACTGCCTCTCTTTGTCACATTTAGACAATAATAAGTTCTGCAGTTTATTTAATTTACACCTAAGGCTCCCAAGAAACTTGTGAACAAGTGGTTTAGTGTCTGTTACTTCATCAAAGTTAACAAAGGGCTGATTTTCTAATTCTTTTCTATAACTTCCACATATTTAGATGAGATTTGATAAGCAATTGATTGCCTACTAATTCGTAGATTAATAGTATCTGGTAGCAACCAGTAGCTTTTAGAAAGATCATTCTCAGCCTTTGACTAAAACCAAGCATAAAAACTTAGGGATTTTTATGTCATGTATTTTACTCCATATAGTCTTTATTCTTATTATTTATTTAACATGGAACGTTCCAGACACACTAAAGCAAACAGAATTGCATAATAAATGGAGATCCTAACTTCATTAGTGCCCTTAATTTCAAGCCAGTCTCATTCATCATAATTCATTTTTCTACTTCAATCTGCTTTCATTTTACTTACCTGTTTGATGTAATCTCAGACATTCACTTCATATGTAAATATTGTGTGGCTACAAAAGGTAGAATTCCTTATTTTTTTAAAGATATAATGCCATGATCATAAGAAAATAACATACAAAGCAAGCATAAGCAGAAGTGCTTCTAATGTCATATCCATGTTCAAATTTTAAATGCCCTAAAGTAATTGAAGTTTTAACCAGGTGAGTTAATTCAGATTCACTAGATGTTACTATATAGAGACAACATTGACATCAACATGAGCATTCTTTTATCTATGTTCCCATGCATTCAGAATTTCTGCATTCAGATTTGTTAAAGTTCAATGCATGTTCTATAAATTGATAATGTTTAGAAGAAACAACTGAACATAGTGAGAAATAGGAAGGCAGACTTCACCTAGTACTGTTTCAGAGAAGAGACTTTAGTGTAAAATCATGTTCACGTTCAGTTTAACAAAGGCAAGTTTTCAGCCAAGGAGGATAATGAGGGGCTCAGTGAATGGAGCAAACACTGGTGGGGGGGAGGTAAGAACAAGAGTTTTTGCTAATGGCAGCCAGAGTGATTTTATATCAAGGGAAGGGCAGGTTTGCTACAACCTGACTTAGAAGGTGGTGATGGGGCACTGGATGAAAACTGATAGAAAGGTTCTGAGGGCCATGGAAGGAGTAAATAAATAGCAGGTGAAAACTAGTGTTTGATAAGTCAACCCACCAGGCATATAATTCCCTGATGGGGATGGAGGTCCCGCCTGGCAGAGACACTGACTGACTGTTGGTGACCAGTTGTTCTCTGTCTGTAACTTTTCTCTAGTGCCCCTGCTATGCTTCCCTAGTAAGAACTGTGGGATTTCTTCCACAGCCTATTGGTAGTGTGTTTTACATCTTTGGGGACACTTATAGTTGTGGATAGTCAGTAAAATTGATTTCTATTTAATCCATATCATTCTGATGTATAGAAATTATACCAGAATATTCTCTACGGACACAGGAAAATGGCAGTATTTTAAGTCTCAAAGACACAATCTTAGACTCCAGAACAAATTCAACAGACTAAACTGATCCTGCAGAAAATACACACAGAATAATTCCCAGGTGTAGTTTATTGCTAAATCAAGGCCAGGCTGTTTGAGACAGACCCCCTGCAATAGTTGACTTTCTGACATACCCTGACCACTCAAGGTTCGACCTGCTGCTGTTATTGCTGAGTCCTGAATTTCAGTGTCCTTCTCTGACTGGAAAAAGTTACACACAAGGCCAAGCATTTATATTGGCTGGTCTTTGTGACCTGATTAGCCCAAGAAAAGCTGTATGACTTCTTGTGTTGTGAATGGGTTGGGCCCTGAAAATGTAACACATAATTGTCCAGAGTTTGGCTAAGGAATCTGGGAGCAGCAGCAAAGTAGAGGGGAAGACGAAAGAAGGAATTAATATGTATGGATGGGAGTGGGTAAGAGCAGCAGCAACGGAGGGATGAAGCTGGGCAGAATGTGAGTGTATATGTCCTAATGAGAGGTGGTGAAAAGAAGTCTAAAGAGAGGGTGAGAGATATATGAGAGAACAAACAAACATGAGAGCGAGTGAATGGTTAGAGAAGCATGTGTGTGAACGAGTATGTGAGAGATGAAGCCGTATAAAAATGCTGCTGTGTGCCGGAACTGTGTAAAGAGCTGTGTGAGAATGTGTAAGAACAGTAAAATGTTATATGGTGAGGGAGCTATGTGTATGAGATGGACAGCTATGGCTCTGTGGAGATCGGTAACTGTGGAGGCAAGGAAGATGGAACTGTGTAAAAGGAGATGCAGAGGAGAAATGCGTGTGAAAGATGTGTAGACATGTGAGAATAGATGGTGTAACTGTATAGAGATGTATGGCTGTGTGTATGTAAAGAAAGATACATAGATGTATGTATAGAATGCAGCAGTGTGGAGATATATAGCTGAATGGAGACAGTCAGACCATTTTTGACAAGAAGTAAAAGAAAAAGTTACCATCAGAAGGTGTGTATATTTCCTTACTTCCAATCAGTGAGATAGGGACTTACCTATCTTAATTACCTTAATTAATTAATTAATTTCTTAATTACCCTGTGATTAGAATGTTTTTTATCCCTTGCTACTCTGAGACATCCTTTTACTACTCTGGAGTGGATCATGGCTTCTCACAGTCCAGTTAGGAAGGAATCCTAGGAGAAGCTCTTTGAAGTTTGTTCAGGAGGACTCGTTTGTCATTGTTAGATTTATTCTTTCTTTGTTTTTAAAAGCCTCATTGACGGCCACATGCTCTTGTACTCCAGGTCATATCTGATGTTTTATATTCAGGCAGTTTCCAGTTCAGATTGCAGAGTTGAGACTTTGGTTTAGGGGCTTTTGTTGTTTTCTTTTTTAATTTTAACTTCTTTAATTATGTGTTTTATATTAATAGTTTTGTAATGCAATACCCATATTTCACTTTTAGAATAGTGTCTTAAGTAGGTGTGCTTTTCCTATCTAAAGTACATCTTTATTTTTAAATTATACTCATTATTTTCATATATTATAACACTTTATGGTATTTGTGAGATAGCAGAATTCCCTAAAGTTATAATGCACTGGCTATCTGCTTTCATAAACACCCTTCTAGAGACCTTTCTGCACATATTTTACAGGTTTGGATGAAAGCACGTGGAGGCACTCCAGTGCTCACACAGGAAGGTGCATGTTGCTAAATAGGACCACAGTGTAGGGAGTATCATGTTGGCTTTTCGATTCAGTAATATTAAAGGAATTTTTGAATACATAATTTAAATGGGTGAACATTATTATTACAATCAGTTTAATCAAGTGTCTACCATTAGATATTCGTTTTCAAAATAATTTTCAAGCTAATAATCATCAGTACATTTAGTGTACCCTGTAACTCTCTGAGATGGTCATAGCTGAGTACAAGGGTACACGAAAGTTCTTTATTTTTTCCTTCCTTCCTTCCTTCCTCCCTCCCTCCCTCCCTCCCTTCCACCCACCCTTCCACCCTTCCTTCTACCCTTTCTTCCACCCTTCCACCCTTCCTTCCTTCCACCCTTCCTTCCTTCCACCCTTCCTTCCTTCCACCCTTCCTTCCACCCTTCCACCCTTCCTTCCTTCCTTCCTTCCTTCCTTCCTTCCTTCCTTCCTTCCTTCCTTCCACCCTTCCTCCCTTCCACCCTTCCACCCTTCCTCCCTTCCTCCCTTCCTCCCTTCCACCCTTCCACCCTTCCTCCCTTCCTCCCTTCCTCCCTTCCTCCCTTCCTCCCTTCCACCCTTCCACCCTTCCACCCTTCCTCCCTTCCTCCCTTCCTCCCTTCCTCCCTTCCTCCCTTCCTCCCTTCCTCCCTTCCTCCCTTCCTCCCTTCCTCCCTTCCTCCCTTCCTCCCTTCCTCCCTTCCTTCCTTCCTTCCTTCCTTCCTTCCTTCCTTCCTTCGTTTCTTTTTGGCTTCTCCCTTTTGTAAAGCTAAAATTGAAATTAATTAGCTGGCAGTAGTGGCTAATCGCAGTATTCAGGAGGCCAAGGCAGGTAAATCTATAAGTTTGAGGTCATCGTGACCTACAGAGCGAGTTCCAGGATATAGCCAGGGCTACAGGAGAAACCCTGTTGTTGCATTGGGGTTTCTCAGTCCCGGGCGGCCAGAGGCCCAGACCCACAGACCTGCCGTCCAAGACCCCTTAGCTGCCTGCTGCTGCTCCGGCCCCTAGAAATGACTCAGAGGCTTATATTAACTTCATGCTGTTTGGCCCATGGCTCAGGCACATTGCTAGCTTGCTCTTATATCTTAACTCAACCCATTTCTATTAATCTGTCTATGTGGCCCGTGGCTCACCTGTGTTCCTTACATGTTTCTTCTTGGGCGGCTTCAGCTAGGTCTGCCTCTGACTCCGCCCTGCTTCTCCTACCTAAACTCTTGATTTTTTTTCTCTTACTTCCTCTATGGTGCCTGTCATGGCCCAAAACAGCTCCTTTATTTTTAAAGATTGAGATTCACAGCATACAGAAAGGTATTCCTACATCACCCTGTCTTGAAAAAAAATCAAAAACAAAACAAACAAACAGAACTGAAACTAATTTTTTAAAAAACAACCATTTAAAACCTTTTTAATGTTCTTGTCTTGATAATATTTTGCAGAAAAAAAACCTTGTTTTCTTTTTTGCTATCTCTTGTCTTAGAAGGCTAAATAAAAATATTTGCCACCAGAATCTGTTAATTATTTGTATTACTGTAAAAATATTCGTAATTTGCCAAACCGAAATCTTTTGGTTTTTTTTTTTTTTTGAACCTCTACCCATGTCATATCAATAGGATCCCTCTTGTCTTTGCAGTGTGCATTGCCTCAGGAACAAAGGTGGCTTTGTTTAACCGACTTCGATCTCAGACAGTTAGTACCAGATACCTGCATGTAGAAGGAGGAAACTTCCATGCTAGTTCACAACAGTGGGGAGCATTTTATATTCATCTCTGTGAGTATAAGAATGTGCATTTGATAATTTTTAGTGTGAAAATAATATAGTCTCCTTTTGGGGGGCATAAAAATGTATGAATGCAGTCATTATGTTGTTTTCTTAACCATTTACTAAATTTTAAAAGACAGCAATTTTGTCTAATTTTGCACCCACTTTAGTGGATGATGATGAATCGGAAGGAGAGGAATTCACAGTCCGAGATGGTTACATCCACTATGGACAGACTGTCAAACTTGTGTGCTCAGTTACTGGCATGGCACTCCCAAGATTGGTAAGACTTGTCTTACTTTAATGAATATGAGGTAGAAACAAACCAGGAAAGATAGAAAACTGTAGTTCAGTTTTTATACTTTTTAATGTGAAAATGTAATGTTCCAATAATCTTCTATTGCTTCAATTCACAAGTGCTCTTAAAGCGTTAGTCTGTTACAAGTACATTGCTGGTGTCAGTCTCCTGTGCTGTTTTAGATGAGTGTGGTGTGGTTTCCATTTGATTGTGTGTCTGCCATTTGTTTCTCTAGTGTTCCAGATATACTGTATTCCTTTGTGTCTGTTACCTGCTATAGGATCAAGTATTTCAAAAGCCTAGGAATACAAGCATAATTATTGTTAATCTACTTGACATTTATTTAAAATTAGGTAGAGTTGATATTTCTTGTTTTAGGAACAATGTACGGGATTTGGGCCCTTTTTTGTTCAAATGTGAACCTGTAAAGACAATTATTTTTTTTCATAAGTTGAAAATTTCAAAATTCTGCTTTCCAGAATGATAAGTTTAAGATGTATATTAAATCTCATAAGTGTTGGCTAGGTGTAATGTATGCTGCAAAAGGTCTGTTATTGCAGACATGGCTCTAGGAGAATGTCTGAGTCAGGGGCTTCAGGGGCCATGAAGTACCATGGACAAGAGATCTTGTCTAGAGGTTCTTGGTGGCTTTGAAAAGCAGTTAACAATGGAAATTTTGAGACAAAATCTGTTCTCAATCTGTGTGTGGTGACTTCTTTGGGGATCACATATTAGATGTTTACATTACAATTCATAATAGCAACAAAATGACAGTTAAGTGGCAATGAAACTTATTGTTGGGAGTCAATACAACATGAGGAACTATATTAAAGGTTCTCAGCATTCACAAGGTTGAGAACTCTTATGGAGGCTTTAGGAGACTGGACTGTGAGGACAGTGTCTTTCTTTCTCAAGGAGCATTGAGAAACAGAGAGGGTGAGAAGCTTAGAGAGAGGGAAGGGTGTGCTACAGGGAGAGGCTTACTGTTGATTTTGAGATATGTGTTTATAATGTGTTTGTATGTTGTTGGGAACAAGCAGCAGTTTCTCTCCATGGAACTTAGTAAGTACCTTTTGTGTGCTGTGTTATTTAAAGTTTGCTAGCACAGTCTTTCATGTACCCACATGGGTTCTGTGGGACCATCTAGATTAGTAGTTCTCAACTTGTATGTTGTGGGACCACCCCCCCCCCCCACACACACACACATGTTTGCATGCCTTTGTCATTGAGGTTTCCCGAGACCATCAGGAAACACAATGTTACATTGTGATTCCTAACAGCAGCAAAATTAGTTAGGAAACAACAACTAAAGTAATTTTATGGTTGGGATCAGATCACAATATGAGGAACAGTGTTAAAGTGTCGCAACATTGGGAAGGTTGAAAACTACTCTAGGTTATACAAGTTGTAAAGTATAATAATTTGAGTGATCAAACAACCTGCTTTGGGTTCCTCTGTCTTCTCTCAATGATTAACATGCAGATGTTAAGGACTTGGCTACTTCTATGTGCCTATTTTTCTGATGGTCATGTTTGTTTTCAAATACATAAATAAATAATTTGATCCCACCATAATATATCTGTCTGTCGGCTCTCACTAGCACAGGTAGCAGTTAACCTACTTGTGGTATTAAATTTGTATATTATTGAAAAGGTCATCAGAACTTGGCCATGAGAATATGTCTGTTCATTAGCAGCCTTTACAACACCAGTTTGTTAGAAATGCAGACTATTGGGTCCCACCCACACGAGTCATGGTGTGTTAGGCATTTTTAGTCAAGAAGTCAAACAATTTAATGTATATATTAATGTTTGAGAAGAACTAGTGCAGACAACAAATGACTACCTGGCCTATTTCTTAATGTATTTCTTAATACAAGCCCCACATTATAATATGTTTATGACATTTATGTATTTTTAATCCCTAACCTTATTGCATATAAATTATGTTGATATAAGACAAACGACTGATGCATTGTTATGTAGTATATTCTGTGAACTGTGACGGTACACAAAATAAGAACTGCAAGTGAATGACTTACTTTTTTAAATTGTTGAAATACAGATAATTAGGAAAGTTGATAAGCAGACAGCATTACTGGATGCAGATGATCCTGTATCACAACTCCACAAATGTGCATTTTATCTTAAGGATACAGAAAGAATGTACTTGTGCCTTTCTCAAGAAAGAATAATCCAATTTCAGGTATGTTACAAAATGACTGGTGAAATCCAAGCTATGCAATAGGGCTGGGGTGCTGCTCAGTGACTAGAGCCTGCACAGCTCTGTGTTCAGTCCTCAGCATTGCAGATCAGTAATGACTGAATAAAATGTGTTGGAAACTATAGTTTACTATGCAGGCATCTTTCTTAGTGGCTGTTAATTATAATCACATAAAGGAATCCAGGTTCATATATTTATCTTAGGTCACTGGTCCTTAAAACACCACTCTCAAGCATGCATATGATCCCCTCTTAAAATAACTCAAAACTAATAGAGTATTCTTAGAGAAGTTTTTTTTTTTTTTTTTTTTTTTAAAACAAGTTCCAGGATTCTTAATTTGGCACTTAGAGAGCACCGATGTTGAATGAATCTTCCAAAATGGTATATAGAAACACACGCCATAGAAAAAGCATTCATCTGCTTTATATAGTCAATGCCCCTCCCCAGTGGCGACACTGACATGACTTAAGTGCTAATATTCAGTTTACTCAGAAGCTTTCAAGAGGACACCTATGACATAGATTAGTGCTATAACAGGGAATCTGTGGTTTCATGCTGAACTTCCTTTTAAATTGCTACTGCAGAGGTTTGGCTCCATACCACACTAATGGGCCCTGGTTAGGGTTTTGGGGCTTCTACTTCAAACTTTCTTTCCTCCTATGGATGTGCCAAAGCTAGTAATAGTTCTGCAAGCTCAAGGGTCTCCCATGATTCATTTTTTGGGGGGAGTCCACTTGGATTTCACATCACAGGTACTGATCTGTTAATGAGCTGAGTGGAGGTGGCACACACCTTTAATCCCAGCACTCGAGGAAGCAGGAGCAGGTGCATCTCAGAGTTTGGGGCCAGCCTCCTCTACAAAGAGAATCCTTGGACAGCCAGGGCGACACAGAGAAGCCCTGTCTTGAAAAACAGAAAGAAAGTGATTGGGGGGAGGGGAAGGGAGGGAATAGTAGTGGGACACTCTTGAGTAATTGTGACTCATTACTTTGTATATCACTGAAGTATTTGTGTTCTAACAATAACTACTACCTGTGGTACTTCATACTAAGATTCTGTCTACATTCCTTTAGGGATGTGGGGATCAAGCTTAGTAGAATTATCAAACATTTTTTTTCTATGTTCTCTCCTTGTTAACTCAAGTCTGTGAATGTCACTTGGTAAATCTGTTATACTGCTGTGTACATAACTCAATATATGGACATTTGTTGTTGGGTTTTTTTTAAAGGCCACTCCATGTCCAAAAGAACCAAATAAAGAAATGATAAATGATGGCGCTTCCTGGACAATCATTAGCACAGATAAGGCAGAGTATACATTCTATGAGGGAATGGGTCCTGTCCTTGCTCCAGTCACTCCTGTGCCTGTCGTAGAAAGTCTTCAGGTGAGACCACTTAGTCACAAGGTGGCTTTAGCCTTTGCTACTGTTCTTAGCTATAACCTGCAGTAAACTTACTTTTCTGTGATACTGATTTCTTTTTTTTTTTGTAAATGGCATGATTTTGGAGTCTTATTACATGTACTGTTGATTGGAAGAAAGTTTAAATCACTTGGAAGTTGTGCCATCTAACAAAATTTTTCATAAAATCTGAACTTCTGTGAACCTTCATGAAAATGAATGCAAGTATAGTCCAAGCTATGTTCTTTACTTGAGAGTGAAAAGCTGTTAATGTTGTGGTTTCTCTGAATTGCAGTTGAATGGTGGCGGGGACGTAGCCATGCTTGAACTTACAGGACAGAATTTTACTCCAAATTTACGAGTGTGGTTTGGGGATGTAGAAGCTGAAACAATGTACAGGTACTGATATAAGCTGTTCTTACCACCTGGGAGTTGGGAGGGTCTGGGAATTCAGAACTGTGCTTTGCTTTGAAAATGCTTCTAAGTGATATGTGTTCTGTCCTCAGATGTGGAGAGAGCATGCTGTGTGTAGTCCCAGACATTTCTGCATTCCGAGAAGGTTGGAGATGGGTCCGACAGCCAGTCCAGGTTCCAGTAACTTTGGTCCGTAATGATGGAATCATTTATTCTACCAGCCTTACCTTTACCTACACACCAGAACCAGGGCCAAGGCCACACTGCAGCGCAGCAGGAGCAATCCTCAGAGCCAACTCAAGCCAAGTGCCCACCAATGAATCAAACACAAACAGCGAGGGAAGTTACACAAACGTCAGCACAAATTCTACCAGTGTCACATCGTCCACAGCAACCGTGGTGTCCTAACTACCGTCTTTTTGCTAGGACTTCAACTGACTGAATGCGGCAAAAAGTTACAAAAAAAGAAAGAAAGAAAGGAAAGGAAAAAAAAAAGGCAAGGATAAAATGAACAATCTCTTGTGGTTTCTTGGGAAAACTTTTCATACCAGGTGATCTATTCAAAATCCCATTACCTGCAAGTGCTGATGTAAAACACAGAAGCCACAGTAAAATGAAAAACATCAAAATGTACAAACTGTTGGAAATCAAGATTCTCAGCTGTCTCTTTTACACACACACACACACACACACACACACACACACACACACACCCCTTTTTGGTTGCTTTTTGGTTGGTTTTGATTAAATGGTCAAGAAATAAATATGTGGCGGAGTACAGATTAAGCTAGAAGACACAAATCTGACAGTTTTTATGGACCAAGGGACTTGCATAAGCTTTAGTAAAAGGTACATTTTCACCACGCCTTTTTATATCACAGTATGTAATACACCTTTTGACCAGTAGGTTGCACTCTCCACCCCCTTGAGCTTTGGCTCTTAAGTACATTCAGGTTCAAGCCTGACCATACTTGTTAAATCTGAGTACCGAATACTTCCAGGTTCTTTTGGTCTAAGGCTGGAACTTTTTTAAGCTGAAGTCTTATGACTTTTTCATAAGTTGGAATTATTTTGATTTCAGCAAGTCAAATTTTGTAAAGGTCTGCATATTTTTTTTAAGATTATATGAAGTCTGTGCAAAAGCTTTAAAAAATGCCTCTGCCTTGCCTGCAATACATGCAATGTATGTTAACTTAGTCTGTTCTCAGATACTGTTGGTAGTTATTCTGTTTTTTTTCTTGTTTAAAAAAATGTATTTATAGTGGTAATTCAAGAGATTGTAACATTTATGTGGAGTTCAGTGTGGCCATTGAGTCATTTCTGAGTTAATGGCACCAGAACATCACCATTTGAAGGGTTTGCGCCTCTTTTGCCTGTTATCAGTTTATCTTTGTTCCAGGGTTTGTTCAGGTTTCCTTCCTCCCCCAAATCTTGTACATAACTTGTATTATGTGTAAGTTAAACATTTTATTTTTAACTGGTAATGTTCCCAGTGATTACATTTAACAGGGTGTTTCCCGCCTTGTTGGCAAATGGCAAAAAAAATATCATGAGAATTATTCACTGCCGAGATGGTGCCCATAGGGTATAAAACGAGGGAAGCCTCTGCAAGACGGTCTATTGTACTTCATTTTCCTTTTCTCTAGCCTAGGCCAGAACATCATCATAATTCATAAGATCATAAGATGGCTTTTACTAGATGATAACTAAGTAAGATAGCCAGAAGACAGTACCTTAGACAGATAGTTGTAAGTTTATAAAAATACAAATGTAACTTATATTTTCATTTCTCCTTTTGTACTTCGTTTTTCCCCAGTAGAAATATTCTGTCCAAATTGATTTTCTTTTCTTTAACTTTGGCTACATTCAGGTTTGTGTGTCAGCCTTGTGTGCTAACCTTGCCAGTTTTATTTTGCTTCCATTCCTGCACTTTGGTAATGCCTTGTTCAGTTTCTTGGGAATTGCAGCAGACTCTTTGGGCTACAGTTAGTACAGAAACCACATGTGTGATGTCAAAACACAGTCTAGTGATGCCACCCTCCTTTGTAGAGTAAAAACTACCTCTAGATTGTGGTAAGCTTTTACTGTTCTTAAAAACAGGAGCCACAAGTACCTTCTGATGCAAACTGTAACTTTTGTGACATTTTTGGTCTTTCTGGCTCCCCAAACTTCTGAAAGCTTTTATGTAGACTTGTTAAGAATCCTTTATCAGGATCATTGTTTTCAATCTTTGTTGCTTTGTTGCTCACCGTTTCCCAGAGACTGTGCCACTCTTGACATCTTTAAACGGCCTCCTCCTGGGTTTTTTAAGGGAAGGCCACCTGTGTTGCTGCGCCTTTCTCTTACTGGCAGCCTTCTTACTCAACCCGGGCTGTGCTGCACCAGCGATTGTATGCATCCTCCTTCCCATCTGCTTCAGTGGTCAAGGGCAGAGCTCACTGTGGCCTTACCCCTCTCCGTAGTAACTGTTCTCAGCTTTCCTTCATACCTGTTTCTTTTCCTTACAAGCTCCACTCCTCTGTTGCCATGGTGGAAGCAGAGCACTATGGTCTGTTCGCAGCCTGAGGAGTCTCAAGTGTTGCTGTGCTTTCCCAAGTCACATTTCTCCTCTTCCTAGTTTTGGGATTTAGTTTAAAATCATTATGTTCACTGAGAACAGATGAGATGCTTTTGAAGAACAAACTATTCCTTACCCAGCTTTGTAGCTTAAAGTAACTGTTCAAGTTCATGGCTTTATTAAAATGAACTTTGACTTTTTTAAATGTTTATATCTTATTTTGGTTCTTTCATTTATTTTAATAATTGAAATAACTAGACTATAAGTCGTCCTGGTTTTTTTTTTTTTTTTTTTCTTAACAAAACCCAAGAATGTAACAATTAAAGGCATCTTTCCTATGGTTATATGCCAGTCCTACCAGAAAATATAGTGAATTGATGCGTCTGTCTTACCATGTTATTGATAGTTCTTTTGTCAGCTGCTTTTATTAAAAGACCTTTTTGTGGATTTATAAGTCATTTTCAGTACATGATGTATAGGAATCTAGTCCCCCATTTACTTGGAGTGTTTCCTCCCAGATGATGCCCTGGTGGATGCTGGGCATTCACCTTCATGAAGACGTCTCAGAATGGGATTTCTTCAGTTGCAGTGTGTAGGTTTGTGTTTCCATTCTATTTAGAATGAGTTTGCCCAGCGTCTCAAAACATGCTTAGGTGGAGATCCTGAGACCCAGCATGGTTTTTAGCTCCTTGAATTTGACAAGAGTTTGGAAGGCAGGCTGAAAAATGAAAATGTGGGATGCCTTTTATGTGATTGCAGAGATGAATACTAGTGCGATTTTGAACTTGGGGCTGACTGCTTCTAAACTGTGGCAACTTCCTCATATACAATTAACTAGTGGAATCATCTGTCACTCTTAACTGCCATCATTTTTGTGTGGTACTGGGGTCAAATCTAGAGCCTCAAGCATATTTGCTAATCATTTTTTTTGTGTGTGTGTGTTTTCTCATGGGACAAGAGACTCGCCCATGACGCCCTCTCAGGGCATTCTTGAGCTTTCCTGCCTTAGCTTCCAGGTGCTGGGGTGCCAGATATGGCAGGATGCCACCAGTGCTTTTGTCTTTAGAGAAACTCACCTGTCTCTAACCACAGAGAAATTCCAATGTGATTTTTATTAACCCAGCTAGTTATTTAATCAGAAAATATGGTGGTGGGGGATTCCTATTTAAAAGAATATGCTATTTGATTATTAACCAAGTTAATGGATGTTGTTTTTCAAAGCAGCTGTGTTTCTGGTGAGTACTGAACAAATGTATGATTTTCTGTGTCATTTATTTTTCAAGCACTGTAACTTGGGATGGATGGTTAGAAACAATATATTAGGGTTTCTACTTAACCCTTTCAGGACTGAGCTGTGTCACCTATTGATTTCTCCCTGTGTTGTGATGTTTGCCAACATTCAGTACTGTGTGGGTCCCAGTGTAGGTTTATGTAAAAGCTCAGTTTTAGCTTATTCTTTGTACCTTGCAGCATGCTGTACACATTCAGTCCTTAAGGGGTTTACTTTACAAACTGCGCCTGTAAGGGTTATTAGCAATAAAATAGAAAATTGAACAAGTTTATACCATAATTTTGTAGAAAAAAAGAATCTGCTCAGTCCCATATTTCATCCATGAAAAATCTGCAATATGAGCAGTTTCTGGGAATAAATAAAAAGGAAATGTAAACCATTGTAAATGTCTTTTGTGGGATGTGCCTGATGCATGTATCATCATCTTTGATTTCAGAATACTTCATAAAGATAAAATTCTATATTTCAGTTTGTGGACTTAGAATCTTACCTTGTCTTTTAGATGACATTGAAGTAATAATTATGCTAAATTAGTTTCCTTTTCAGTGTTTTTTAGAGATGTTTTTATTTTCTTCCTCGTGTTTTGGAGTTACTCAAAGGACACATCTCCCAAGCCAATTCCAACAAAACTGGAGACTGCTTTTTAGCAATGCCGTTCTTTTCTAGTACAGAGTTGTCATTTTGTATAGAATACCAACATAACAGCAGTTGATGTATGCCTTTAAGGAACTCCTCAAAATAGGGCTGACTGTATGTACTTCATGTAAATATTGAGACAAATATAAAGGAAGAAATTTTACAATTTCTGATCTCAGGTTTAGTGCTTCCCTGACCTCCAAAATAGTAATTGTAAGAACTTTGATAAAGATTTTTTGCTATCATTGTTTTTTTTCTATCTTAAGAAATGATTTAGTTGAAGTTTGTATTGTGAAGTTTATAAAGGTTGAGACTCTCAATGGTTTGTTTGACTTATAATTTAGAATAGCAAGCTTATAGTCCATACTGTGAGTGAGTAGTATGTGATATCTTCCTGAGCAGTCTTTAAAAAGATTGGCTTTAGCTGTTGATCCCTAAGTGGTCACTGATTACAACAGTGCAGAAGGCGAGCTATGTTATATCACACATACAATAACATGAGTGATCATAGAGGGAAATTTCAAAAGGGGGGATAAACAACATACAAATTGAATATCACAAAAGAGCCCCTTAAATATGTTTGGCAATAGAAAATAGCTGATAAAGACAGATAGTACTGATTTGTATAAAATGCCCATGCAGTGGCTGACTCACCTCAACCTGAAGCACACCTGAAGCACAGTGCCAAAAGAGCTGTGAAAAAGGAACCCAGGACTCTTGCGTTAGGGGTAGGATCACGAACATTTCTGAAGTAGGAGTATTCAGTCCGGACTAAAGGGCTGCTATGTCTGTGGATGTAAGAAACATGCCAAATCTTGGTTTCTTAAGCAAGAGCTGTAACTAAGCCATAATTCAGTATGATGTTGTATGAGTAACATGCATAAATACTAAATGCAAATATTTAGTATCTTGCAGCGATTGCAATTAGTGCTGACTTTGGGAAAGTGACTAAAATTCAATGCTCTGTGGTCATTTATTGGAAATATGAGTGGGAGGTAGGTGAAGTATTGAGATCTTTCTAGCTCAATGAGTGGCTCGTGTTTACCACCCCTTATGCCACTGCTTGGTACAAGCACACACACTGGTTATTGTCCAGGCATGCTTTCTACCAGTGCTGGACAGATTTGGGCTCCAAGCATTTACTATAGTCCCAAACTGTCTAGTGCCCCCCCCCCCACGCATACAGGGAGGCTGTGACCACGTTGTTATAGTGACCCCTTGAACTAGTTTTCTCTGTCACAATTTCTCAGTGTATGTATATGTACATATTTCAATGCCATACTGAAGTTTTGAGAACTAATTGGAACATTGGGGATAGTTAAACAATTGGCACCAAGAGATGGATGCTATTTTGGGGATTTATTGTTGTGAGAAAGTAGTGCCAATTCATGAGTTGTGGGTGTGTTGGTGGCTGTTTGTTAGACTCCAAAAGCACAAATGATGTGATCCCTGGGAAGAGTTTCAGAGAACAGGCAAGGGAAAGAATATGTAGCCTTTTATCAGAAGTGTGGGTATTCATTTGTTTTCTTGGTGTTTTTGTTTGGAGGGTCTTGTATCGCCCAGACTATTCTCATATACCTTGTAGTTGAGGATGGGCTTTAACTCCTGGCCCCCGTGCCACATACAAGATTATTGGCATGTG
Source organism: Phyllotis vaccarum (assembly GCA_033318265.1). Lineage (NCBI taxonomy): Eukaryota > Metazoa > Chordata > Mammalia > Rodentia > Cricetidae > Phyllotis > Phyllotis vaccarum. The sequence goes on along the minus strand of JARWLC010000001.1, from coordinate 117,615,787 downwards.
TTACCATGTATGGTCGGTCTCCCAGTGTTAAGATTTATCTTCCAGTAACCAGGAAGCTAAGACTTGGTTAGGACATGACTCGGATCTTCAAATGTAATGTAATCCAAGAGCTCAATTAGTGTGCGGTCATTCCCCCTCTGGAGATGACAGCACAGTACTACTGCTGTGACAGGTTCCCAGAGACTGAGTATCAGTGATAAAAAATGGTTCTCACAGCTTTGGAAATTAAAAGCCCAAGATCAAGGAGCCAGCACATTTGGATTCTGGATAGGATAGCCAGTTTCACTGTGCCCTTAACACCAGAGAAAGAACAGCCATAGGGTCTCATTTAAGCACCGTTTCTTCCCGAAGTTTCTTACCTCCACATATGTTTGGCTGTTTAAGTGATAAATTATCTGTCTGGTGATGACATTTGTTTCCTGCATTTTAAATCTCAGTTAAGGTTTTTCATAATACATTAAGTTGATTATGAATTTGGGCCAAAAGATCAGTTGAGAGGCAGGCTTTATGGAGAAGAGTTAGGTAGTAGAGTGCTTTTTTGGTGTGCTTGATACCAGGCATGCCCTAGTACAATGGGGAAACTGATAGGGACAGGTCACATTCATTATTACATTGCCACTTGTAATCTGAGAAGCTGCTTTTCCAACCAACTTAGCCAGAATGCCTACTTTAGAGAGAAGGCTGGCTGGGGACTTTTAGGGAATTTTCTCAAGGTCAGATTTAAGTTAGCTGGGGTATCACATTTACACTTTCCTATGTATCACTCTAGATTATTTTCCCATCAAATGTCATAGCTAAGGTCCTAGGGGGTGATCCCAGATGGTGTTGTGGTAAGTTGTGTCTTCTCTATGAAGATGAAGTTTGAACCTTCACATTTGACCAGTGAGAAAAACTGGCCTAGAGAATTTGAAGTATACTCCTGTTGAGGCAGATTCAAAACTGCCTTATAAACAAACAGTAAGTGCTGTTCATTTTTGGTGTCCTGGCCCCTGTCCAAGTTTTACACATAAGTGCATGTGGCATACACTAGTGTGGTCCCACACATCTCAGCACATCTCTGTCCTCTGGAGAAAATAGCAAGTCTTTGTCAGAAAACAAGTATTAACCTCCAGTTTAAGATTCTGTTTGGCTTAGGTCTTTCAGGGTAGTGTGACTCTGTGCAGGGCAGCTGTATGCTGCTCGCCAAGAAAGAATGATTTTTTTTTTTTTTTTTTTGCATGTGATATACTGTAGTGTTGTTTTTAATGTACTGATCACTTAAAATTATCTTGTAAAGGATGGAGGTCATTCACTAGTGTAGGTGAGAGAAGTGGATCAAATTAGCTTCCAGGGGGCTATCTAATTTCTTCCAGAGGGTAGGGTTTCCAGTTGGTGGAGGCTGCTTCATGTAGTAAGAGGTTTCTGGCCCGGATTTTGGGGCCTAGCCTCAAAGTTGGGACTGTCAGACCTGCATACCCACAGAGACACACAGATGCTTACATTAATTTTAGGCTGATCAGCCAAAGGTCTAGGCATATAGCTTGCTAACTCTTTACCCTTAATCTAACCCATGATTCTTATCCTGTTAAGCCATGGGGCTCGGTACCTTTTCTCAGAGCAGCATAGTTGTCCTCTGCTTATTCTGGCTTGTCTGGCAACTCTGGAGTCTCTGTGGCATTTCTGCTCTGTTCTTCCTGTTCCCAGAATTTTCCTAGTCTGGTAGCCCCACCCATACTTCCTGTCTGCCTTTGGCCAATCATCACTTTTTATTAAACTCATAGGCGGGACAATTAATTATAATGTAGCATCATAAATCCACTACAACTTCATGCTCAAGTTCCTGTGGACCAATGGAACAGCTTGTAGAAAGGAAGTTTATATATAAAAGGACACATGCTGAAACTTTGCCCATGCCTTCCACCATTCTCCACAATTGCCCCTTCTATATATAGTGCAGGCTCTTGGCAGCTCTGGCATGCATAAATCCCCATTAGCTGATAGATGAGACCCTTGAGTCTAAGCAGGAATAAATTGGCTTCGTTTTGACAGATGAACTCATACTCAGATGAAACGTCATAAAAGAATGAAAGACAGTAGAGAGCCATCCCAATTCTAGCCTCTTGTCTGAAGCTCTATGCTATTCTTTGGGGCTGGAGGCCCTTACTGTGTGAGATTACATAGTAAGATGTCTTGTTTCTGCTTTCTATGCAGAATTGATGGCTGTTTGTAGACTTGGTTTATTTCTAAGCAGTGCCACAGCCAGGTCCCTGTCTGACAGGTGTTTGTCTCCTGGGAAAACAGGCATTTCTAGTGGAAAAAGTCAGCACATAACTGAACTGCTGCAGTCACCTATTGGGGTAGAAAGGTTACAGTTGTTTGAGCCCTGGATTTCCTGTCCAGAGAATCCCCAGGAGGGGACAGTTGACTGCAGATTCTCAGTAATGAGAAGCCTAGTGTCCTAGGCAGAAGCAGGACTGATTGACAGAAGAGGAAAACACTTTCTTGTCTTGTGGTTTTAATTAACATTTTCCAAATCACTGCAAACTTGTTAACAGCCATTTTGGAATTCAGTTTCTCTTTACACCAGAGAAGGCCTCATTTCTAGACACTGCTTAGCTAGTCCATCTCCAAGGCTATGAATGTTGCCTGTCCAAATATGCTCATTCTCATTCATGACCAGTTAGGTCACCAAGTGTCAAGATACCATAGCTGTTTAGCATCCAAATTTAAAGTACACAGAAGTTTAAAAAAGCTTTTAAAGTCTTTGGCTTGAGAGCAAAACATCTCCATTGTGATTGCGCTCTTTTTTCATGAGGGCAGTTTTGGGTTTTGCTTGCTTGTTTTGCGAATTTAGAGTTTAACTAGAAAAAGAAAAACTAAGCAACAGTATATGTTGTAGGATTGCATTGGCTGAGCTCATGTCATAGGTGGAGATACTGTTGCTGTGAGAAGACATGACCCACAAAATCAAGGGAAAGGATTATTTTCTTTCCTGAGGAGTTTTCCAAATTGAGGTTTCTTTTCTCTCAGATGACTTTAGCTTATGATGTCAGGTTGGCATAAAAGTATCCAGAACAGCCTGGCTGAAGGAGGGTAGGGTTGTGGTGGAGGCTACACAGGATTCTCTTTGCAGCCTGGTGCTTGGAAGACCATATGTATTCCTCTCCTCACAGAAGTAACTGGACATTTAGATGACAGCAGACAAGAATCTTCTCAGGGTGGGTATATAGGTATCTGGTGAGCTGAAACGCAGAACCCTAGACACCTCAAGATAAAGGACTTGAGGGAAGAGAACTGAATTGGAAAGTACAGAAACATGCGTACATCCACACCTTTGAATGTCTTGGAGGTCTGCTCTAAGCATGAACAGAGCCAAGGAAGGGATGGATGGAATTTTGCCCTTTTCCTTTACGTGGTTGGAACACTGGCTTCTAACCCACCATGGGCCAGCAGTGAGAAAGATAATCTGATGTTAAAGCCCAGAGCACCTGAGTCACTGCTTTTCTATCTTTCCCTTTTTTAACATTCATAATAAATGTTAGAGACTGAAGCATACTAAGGTATGTGGACTTTATGCTTTTGACAAAGCTGGAGGCTGGAGGAGTTGCAAGCCCCTGATGTGGTAGTCAATAGAGGAACTTGTTACATAGTCAAATAGATGTATTGTGACTTGTCCAGGGGCCTCACTGTGACACTTGGCCACCACTCTCTTAGGTCCTGGTAACCCTCTCAGCACCTGGTTTCTGGGAGACCAAATTTTCTGACTACATTCTCAGCATTTCCAACCTTACATTCCTTTCACCCTCTGCTCTGTTGCAACACTGCCCCCCAGGATGACCTCTCTGACCTACTGAAGCACTGTACTTATGGGAGCAACTCCCAAATTCATGGGTCATGCCCAGGTACCAACATCACTGAGCTTTCCCCAGTAAGACTGCAATGGGCAGTAAAAGGTATGAAAATGAACCATCCTGCAGCTGGCTTTAGAGTGCAGCACCTGCTTTGTGTATGAACAACCACTTACATAGTAGAAGCCTATCATACCCTCTCTGGGCACCTGCAAAATTATCTTTCCACATCCTTCTGATTCTTTCTGTACCCTTGACCTGATTTCTCATACCCTTTACTACGCCTCGCCTTATCTGTATTTCTTGACCTATTTCCTTTAAGCAAGAGGAAAGCTTGGGACTTGAGGACATCATTTTGTTGATCATGTCCCCAAACTGCAGCACAGCACATGCACATGACAGATGTCCCATAAATGTCACACCAACTTCATGAACATGTGTTTCCAGGATGGCGGAGCTCATCAGATGTGATAACCCATTTTGCTTTATTTTTTCACAGAGAAACTTTACCATGTAGTGCTTCAGTGGCAGAAACATTGGTGTCACAAGTCACCTAAGCTCAAGGAGACGGAGCAGATAGACAAGGATATAAATACTGGGAGAGAAGGGACCAGTTCAGAACATAGGAACCCTAGGTGGTTGTGGCCATGAGGTTGTCTGAATTAAGTGAAAGAGTCAGGCAGGGGTTCCCATACCTAGAGAATTAAATTGGCTTAATTCTATAGCCCTCATTCTTTTCTGGTAAATTCTAATTACTCCATGAGAGGAAGTAGAATTTGTGGATGTTTTCAGAGAAGCCAGTCACTGTATTGCCTCTCTAGAGCAATAGAACTAATGAATATATGTAATGAAGGAATTTATTGGGTTGACCTACACAGGGGCTGGGCGGTCCAACAATGGACTGTCTACATGCTAGAAAGTCAGAGAATCCAATGGCTGCTCCTAATCTGGTGCTGGAGGTCTGGAGTATGTCTAGAAATGGAAAGCTTGGGTGACTGGTAACAGGAAGATGGCAGGTACAGTGCAGTGAAATTATCAGGCAGACAAAACCCATGCTGGGCAGGTCACAACAACCTTCATCTCAAACCTAAGGATCAGACATCACAGCTTCCAAGAGCACCTGTATATGTGTGTGCACACATCAATAATGTTTTTCTTTTTAAAAAAATATTTTAAAACAATTCTTTTATATATGTACATATGTGTGTATGTACATATATATTTACTATTTTGAAAAATTAAGTATGAAATTTTGCCTACATGTATGTATGTGTATCATGTGCCTGGTGCTTGTGAAGTTCTGAAGAGAGCATCAGATCTGGAACTAGAGTTATGGATGGGCCTTAATGTTAAATTTTACTATTTAGTAAACGTGGCAAATTTATATACTAATGGCTATGCTTGTTTACTTTTATATAAGTACTTAAATATTTATATTTGATACTGTAGGATGCAGAGCATTGGTAAGACTTTTCAGGCCTGATGTTTTGATTTTTTGATTTGTTATGATTCATCAGTACTGACAACATTGCTTTACATAAGTACAGAGTACAAATAGCAGAAGCATTTCCAAACGTGTTGGAAATTGTGTCTCAGTCAAGGCCAAAAGTTATTTAATGATTTTTTTTTTTTTAATGAAACTCAAGTCAGCAGCTCAAATAGCAATTTTTTTACTCAAGCATTCTAACCTAACAAAATTCAAAGCTATGTTATTGTGATTGTTCCATGTTGAGGAATGGTGATAGAAAATTATTAGGCTTTGATCTCCATAATAAAATGTTCATATGAGCAAAAAGAAAGCCGTATATGTACACAGTAAAAACTGCAGTTGATAGTGTCCAGTGGTCTTTGTCTGAGGCAGTGTTTCAGGCAGAGTTTGTTGACGTCACATGGCACTGATATGCACAGGGATGAGTTTACATGTTGTATAATCAGGAACACAGCAGCACAGAAATACCCAGATATATTACACATTTAGTTTTGAATGAAGTTTTGCTTGTTGCACATTCAGAAGCCTCGTGCCCTTGCCAAACTTTTCACAGCTCCGTATTCAGTTAGATGACCCCATATGGAACTGCCACCCACCGTTAAGTGATTTATTCCAAATACTCTATGTGTACTCCCACCCATCTGTCATGGTAATAAATGACAGCTCCACTTGCCTATGCCCTTGTTCCCACTCCTCCTTCCTTTCCCCATAATTAAGACAATTTTTAAGTTATCAGCCAAAACCCACATTATGAGGAATTTGTTCCATTGTCCATTCTCAATAGTACAGAAGATCGTAATTTAAACACTGAAAACTTCAGAGTAAAATTAAGGGGATACTTTATTTTTTTAAAGACTTTAGGGTAGGCACAAAATTTCTAGTAGGACACCAATAGAGAAACTTGCCCCAAATGCCAAAAGATGGGGCTATATCAAAGTCAAAGGTTTCTGCCTGTCAGCAGTGGCACACGCCTTTAATCCCAGTACTTGGGTGGCAGAGGCAGGTAGATCTCTGAGTTTGAAGCCAGCCTGGTCTACAGAGTTCCAGGATAGCTAGGACCACGCAGAGAAGTCTAGTCTCTTGAAACAAGCGAACAAAAGGTTTCCGCACAACCAAGGAAACAATCAGCAGAGCAAGTAGTCCGCAGAAAGGGAGAAAATCTTAGGAAGCTATACTTGAAACCAGGCTAATGCCTAGAACTTACAAAGAGTTGCAGAAATTAAATGCCAAGAAAATATAATGGCCAATCAACAAATGGGGGAAATGAACTGAATAGACAGTACTCTAAAAACAGGAAGAAAATGGCCAATGACTCTTAAAGTGTTCGACATCTAGGTCATCAGAGGAATGCTAATGAAAACTACTGGGATTACCACTTTCCCTGAATCAGAATGGCTGTCAACAAAGAGGATGCCGGGAGAAAGGAACCCTACTCACTGCAAGTGGGCACAAATTGATACAGTCATTATGGGACTTTGAAAACTTCTCCAAAAATTAGAAGTAGAACTATAACACATGACCCAGTTATTTCCCTCTTGGGCATGTCCAGGGTACTCCATACCCCACCATAGAGATATTTGTGCCCCATGTTTATTACTGCTTTATTCACTATAGCAAAGAATTGGAATCAACTTCACTACCAACCAACAGATGGATGAATGGATAATGATGATTTATATATATATATATACATACATAATTTATGTATTTATATTAAATGATATGCATATATAAATTATTCACTCTAAAGAAAATGAAATTAAAATGTAAGAAATTGCATGGACTTAGAATGTGTAATGTCACACAATCTCAGAAATAAACCCTACTTGTTCTCTTGGACATGCAGAATTTGACCAATACTATATGCATGTGTGTAAAGAAATGTACATATGGCTAGAGTATAACATGAAGAGAAGAAAAACGTCTAAATGTAAGGAGTAAGTTAGGACTGCAGGTGATGAACAAGAATTATGAAATAGGATATGAAGCTGATTGTTTTTAGTTCTAATTTAATCAGATTTTTTCATTTTGGTGATGAAGCTTCACAGCTTCCATTTTTTTTCTTTTATTTTTTATTCTTCTTTCATACATTACATCCAGACTGCAGGTTTCCCTCCTCTAGCCCTCTCCCATCTCCCATTTCCCCCAGATCCAGCCCACTTTCCCCAGAAAAGAGCAGGCCTCCCAGGAACATAAACCAAACATAGTATAAAAAGCCACAATAGGACCAGGCATATACCATCACACCAAGGCTGGATGAGTCAACCCAGTAGGAGGGAAAGGGTCCCAGAAGCAGTCAGAGACGCCCCTGCTCCCACTGTGAGGAATCACATATATATGCAGAGAACCTAGGTGAACAGAGAACCACTGTGAACCATCACATATATGTAGAGAACCTAGGTCAGACCATACAGGCTCCCTGATCTCTGGGAGCTCCTATGAGTCCCCGTCAATTGCTGTGTTCTCATGGTGTCTAACCCCTCTGGTTCCTTTGATCCTTCACTTCAGGAGTCCCAGAACTCTGCTAATGTCTGGCTGTGGGATCTACATCTGCTCCCATCAATTGCTAGATGAGTCTCTCTGATCTCTTTGGTGAGGATTCTTTGAGGCACTAACATTCCATAGGCAGGACAAACCGTAGGTGGAAGGTTTTGTGTCCCAGTCTCTCCACTTCAGGCCTTGCCTGGTTACAGAAGATGGCTGGCTCAGGTCCTCCATTACTAGTAGTCTTTCCCCAAAAGCATAAAAATAAAACAAAGTAGCACATAAAGTATACTACAATTAGATTCACTTTAAAAATAATTTTTTGCTTTTCCTGGAGTTCTTGATTACATTGTTTTTCCCTGATCCATTTTCTTCACATTCAGCTCTTCAGAATGCTCCATCAGATCCAAAATTCAACAACGCTGTGTGTCTGACATTTCTTAGTTCGTCAGTAATGAGCAACTTATACTTGGTTAAAAACCTACCGTATTTGCGTTCCAAATATTTAAATGTTTGCCCAAGAACCATTGTATATTGTTGTATGAAGTCTCTGGCCTGTCTGGCCTGTGGCCCAGACCTGTAGACCTGCAGACCTGTAGATCTACAGTTCCACAGAAATACACTGATGCTTGTATTAATTTTATGCTGATAAGCCTATGGCTCTGGCATATTGCCAGCTAGCTCTTGCTCTTAAACTAACCTATGATTCTTAACCTGTTCAGCCATGTGGTTCGGTGCCTTTTCTCAGAGCAGCATAGTTGTCCTCTGCATCTGCTGGCTTCTCTGGTGTCTCTGCTCTACTCTTCCTGTTCCCAGAGTTTTCTTAGTCTGGTAGCCCTGCCCACACTTCCTGTCTGCCTTCAGCTGATCAACGTTTTTATTAAACTAGTAGATGGGACAATTATTTACAATAGAACAGAGCACAACCACACTACATTTCCCCATTTAAAAAAAAAAAAAAACCAAGAACCCCAAATCTAATTTCCTTTGTATAATTTTTTTTTCACTATTATCTATAACAATTTGTAACCAACACTATAAACAAAGACAAACATCTATAATCCATTTTTTTTGGGAATGTGAGCATTGTTTTCTACTTCCTACTGAATAGGGGAGCTGGCAATCCCATTGGGGTTCAAAGAAAAATTTATGATTATGTACAAGTCCTTAATGAAATAGTCTGTAAAGCTGTGTCAGCTCAGCCAGTCTCCTTGAAGTTGTTTTGGATACAGAGCGCAGAGGAAACTGTAATAGAATTGCTCTGATATTCTGGATCATCTGGGCCATCTGTTTCCATTGGAGACTTTTTCAGAGGGTCTTCCTTCATCAAACTTTATTTTCCTTAACCAGGAATAAGTCCATAGCCTCTTCTTCTGTGAAAATAAAATGAAAAGCTCTTCTCCAAAGTAGCATATCTTTTGATTTCAATTTTAAAGTCACTCATTTACAAAATATATAGGTTGGATTAATCCAACAGCATTTGTAATCAAATGTCTTTTAGCAGCTTTTACTACTTCATTTTCAGTCAAAAAACTTAAAGACGAGACAATAACATACAGTATCCAGGCACTCTTTTGTAATTTCCATCTTTATGTGTCTTATTTTTTTTTACTCTATTTCTTTTTTAAGGACTTTCTCTACCCCTTTTCTACCATTTTTTCTTTTCTCTCTCAAGCCTACATATATTTTTTAACACACTCTAAACCATTTAGAGTTTTTAAAAATCTGTCTTCACCTTGTATGTATATCTCTTACTCTGTTTCTGACCACACCTTTAATCTGTGAAGGTGTGGCTAAGGATTAAAGACTTCACTAGGGTGGCTGACTGGCTTCACCCAGCTCCTAGTATAGCTTCATAGAATTTATCTTTTTAGCAGATGTACAGGTAGGACCCACAGTTACCACTCTAGGGAATTATAATCATCAAGTAGAGGACTGCTGTCTGCTGCTTATGAACTCCATTTAAGTATTTGGCAGCAAGGCCTCTTAAAAGACTCAAGTGTTTGCCTCTAAGGTTGAATCAGGAAGGCTCTGTTAAAAAAAAAAAAAAAAAAGCCAAGCCTCTGCTTGCGTCCAGCAAACAGAGCTGATCCAAGAAAACACCACCACTAAGAAGCAGTCATTGTCTCTATTCCCTTTTTGTCCTTATTAACAGAAACATTGAATCCACCATATACAAGTTCTTGCTTACATTGAGGCTCAGGAACTGGTCTTGTTCGGTGTAAGTTGCAAGCATCAAACATGCAATTTTGTACTTTAATCCAGTATACCACTCAGTCTCTTTACTGTTGCCTACTTGAGAGACACAACTCAGAAGCTGCTTTTGGCTCCATTTCTGTGCTCTGGACTGTTTTTAAGCTTTCTATGACTTTCTGTGGGCACATTTTATCCAAATTGGTATGCTATTTGTTGTATGAAGTTTCTGGCCTCTCTGGCCTATGGTCAAGACCCACAGACCAGCAGGCCTGCAGACCCGCAGAATATGTTTTCTTACACTATATATTTTCTTTCTTATACAGAATCTACCTGCCAGAGCCCCTGACTTGTTCTCCTGCATCTGTGGCTTTTGCTTTGTTCTCACAGATATTCCTTTTTATATATTTGCATTTTCTTCTCTGGAAGATTTGAGTATAATTTTAAAAACTCTTATTTTAAAAAAATATACACATAGTGATATATGTTATTTGTGTTTCTCTACATTTCACTCCCAGCACAGATCCAGACAGTCGCTGGGAACGTGAGCATTTCAGTGGTGGGAACCCTTGTCCTCTTGCTGTTCTAACTACCTCCCTGCCCTCACCCTACCGTTCCTGCCTCCACCCCCTCCATTCTGGGCTAACTTTTTCATTTTTTCATCTTCCTCATGTCTTCCATTTCTTTTTATTCCATGTCCAAAGAAATTTTCACCTATCTCTTCTATTTATTTCCAATGTATGGATGAGCTGGGTGGAGCCTGATTCACTAAAGTCCATCTGGGTTTACTAACTGGTGCCAGATGAGTGGGGGAGATAGGGACCCTGTTTCAGGTGTCCACTGAGCAAACAGCAAATTCTTCCTGCAGCCTTGAGTTTGCTCAGGTAGGCACTCTGTAGGAGGAAGGTCATCCTGAGACTGTGGCCTTGAGTGGTCAGAATTTGCTCAGCTCTATGTAGGCCAATGGGAGGCCTGGGGAGAAGTCAGTTGAGGGCTTGGCTAAGGGTTGGATCAAGTAGAGCCTTTGTCACTGTCATTTAACCTTTGATCTTTGTTCACAGTTGTGCATATACCCTGCTTCCCTTATACTGATGTGCTAATTTGTACATGTGTGGAGGCCAGAGGTCAACACCATGTATCTTTCTTGTTAATGATCGCCTTGGTTTTTGAGATACAGTCTCTCATTGAATCTGGAGCTTGCCTATCTGTCCACACTGACTAGCTAGCTAGTCCCAGGGGTTGCTCTTGTCTCTGCCTTGCCAGTGTTGAGATTGTAGACATGTGCCCATGACTTATTAATTAATTAATTATTCTTATATGAGTGGTGAGGATTGAGTCAGGTCCTCATGGGTGTGTGGTCAGCCTTTTATTTACTGAGCCATATCCCTTGTCCCTACTGGAACATTTTTGTTATAATGAATGGAACAACACCTTCATAAGGCTGGAATCCCACCAAATCCTCTGACAATTCCCAATTATTTCAGTCCAATCCCACCTTGCCAGGTCAAGTGGCCCCCTGGGTTTTCTCATTTCACAATTTTGATATGTTAGGATGGACACCTCAATCCCAAGGAGAATTATCAAATCCTTGTACAGGGCTCAGGTCTTGAGCATGACTTCAGAAATGTAACAAATTGTTGTGGCCAGGATGATTGAGTCCAGGCAGGTTATTTTTGCCTTCTGTGGGCTGTCAGTTGACTACCTGCTGCCTCCCTGTGGACTAGAGTGGGAATGGCTGTCCACGTGCTGTGCTGAGCAGGATTCAGCAATGCCACACACCCTCAGTGACTCCACATTGATTGTGAGTGGACTGGAGAGCATAGGCACAGAGACCAGATGTTTGCCCCCACTTGTCTTAGACTGAAAGTTATCAGACCTCACCTGAAGAGTTGCAGGAGACTTCTAGGTTTCACTCCCACAGTATCTAATTCAGGAAGACTGTTAAAGAGGTGACATTGTATAGAAGCTTCAGTTGATATCAGGGTGGTGGCCCATGTTGACCTTCTCTAAAGTCTCTCTCAGCTGTGACTTGGTACACTCTGTGACTCCCTTCTCCCAAGAAAATAGGAAGCCGCTGACAATATGTGTAGGAATGTAAGGACAAGACATTGAAACAGCTCTTCCTTTCAAAGGCCAGCCTTGCTGGTATGGGAAGAATATCATCACATCTTCACACATGTGTATCATTATACTTCGTTCTCATTTCCTGTCCCCACCCCCACATTGCCTGCACCTGTACCCCCAATCTGGTTGCTTTTGCTTCCCCAGTTAGCTTCCCTTCTGCTTTTTTATCACACACATGACATTGCCCCTGTTTCCCACCTCCTTAGGCTCTCTTTACCTTCCTCACAACCCCCTTCTAGTTTCATGATCTATCTGCACACTGAAGTACACATGTGTGCATATAGTACACACACACACACACACACACACACACACACACACATACACACACATACACACACATACACACACATTGTCTTGATTAGTTCTTCGTTGGCTTGACATAGGCTGGAGTTAATATAAGACGAGTAGTATCAATTGAGAGAATTCCTTTATCATATTGTTCAGGGAAGTTTGTGAAACATTTTCTCTTTTTTTTCATTAAAAATGTCATCTTCATCAATGTATCCCCTGCTCTCACTCTTCCTCCCAATCCCTCCCAGCCAGCCCTCAGCCTTGCCCCTCCCCATCCACCCATCCCCTCCCCCAAAAGGGCAAGAAGTCCCAAGGTAGGCCAGCCCAGCACGGCACATCCACTCCAGGCAAGTCTGATTCACTCTTCCCCAAAGTCAGTGCTGGGCTGGGTGTTCCTCTACATTCTTTATTTATCTTACTTTTACCTTTTTGGGGGGGAGTGTGTCCAGGGTTTCTCTGTGTAGCTCTGACTGTCTTGGAACTCACTCTATGTACAGACTAGCCTTGAACTCAGAGATCCACCTGTCCTTGCCTTCCCAGTGCTGGGATTACACATGTGTCACCACTGCCAGCTTAAGGCATTCTCTTGATAAATGATTGATGTGGAAGAGCCTAGCCCACTGGTGATGATAGCACCCCGGCCAGGTGATCCTGGCTGGTATAAGGAAGCAAATTGAGCAAGTCAGTAAAGGAGAGGTCCTTCATGGCTTCTGTTTCAGTTCTGGACCCTCCCAATGATGGACTATGGAAGTGTTAACCAAATAAACCCTTTCCTTTTCAGGTTGATTTTGGTCATAGTGCTTCACAGAAATAGAAACCAAACGGAAACATACACACATGTAATTTTAAATATAAGTTCCACATATGAAACGCAATAGTGGTTATTGTCTCTCTGGACCTATCTTGTTTCTCATAACAGGATTTTTGGTTCTACCCATTTCCTGTCAATTTCATTGTCTTTACACTACATACATAACATTGTGTATATAGACCATATTGTCTTTGCCTATTCACCAATTGATGGACAACTAGGCTGGGTCCATCCCTGGCTAATAGAAATATGCAGTTATAGACACGACTGTCTAAGTGTCTCTGTGGTGTACATTGGCTCAGAGTCCTTCAGCTATATACCCAAGTCATGGCATAAATGAATCATATAGTAGTTTTATTCTTCAGGATTTTCAGTGTGAATCTCTACAGTGGCTGCACCGTTATAGAGGCAGAGGCAGGTGACCTCTGTGAGTTCCAAGGCTGTCAGGAATACCATGTCTGAAAAGCCAAATAAGCATACAAGGAAGAGTTCCTCTTCTCCATCCTCTCCAGCATGCATTGTCACTTGTTTTCTTGGTGACATCCATTCTGATTGGGGGCTGGGGGGGTGGAATCTCAAGGCTATTTTAATTTGAATTTCCCAATGGCTACGGATATTAAACATTCTTTTTCAAATATTTCCTGGACATTGTATTTCTTTTGAGGATTGTATGTTCAAGTCACTAGCCAATTTGTTGGTTGGTTTGATTTTTTGATGATTAATTTTTGCAGTTCTTTATATATCTGGGTGTTTATCCCCTGTCTGCTGCGCAGCTGACAGGTGGCTCCTCTTGCTGCAAGCTATTTCTTCACTCTGCTGAAGGTTTCCTTTGCTGCACAGAAGCTCAAAAGTCAGCTGAGACAACCTTGTCTCTACTTGAAAAAGCATGATCATAGATGTGGGCGACCTGCAGTTCAGGCCCAGTCATCCACTATATTGCTTTTTCTGACCAGAGGAAGACAGGGAGCAGAGAGACTATAAATGCTGAGCACAGGGGAGGGAAGATAGGCACACCCTCTCTGGTGCAAATAATCTGCTCCCAGAAAGATGTGCTGGGATTTTGCATTTCTGCAGAACAATACAAATTTTACCCAAAGATACCCCTCAGTGGGAGGTATTTTTTGTGAGGGACTGAGTCCTGGGGGCTGAGGGCACATGATATGAGGCAGAACTCCAAAATGAGTGCAACCCAGAGATAGGCTGAGTTACTGCTATTGATAAATCTCAATGGTCAAAGACAGAATGTCCAGAACCCTGGAGTCGATCATGAGAGGAGACTGCAACTGTTTAGGGCCCTTGCCCGCCAATGAGAGCCTTCCACCTATAGGAAAGGAGACTGCCTTCCCAGAGGAACAGGTGAGGTGACCAGCAGCCACTTACACAAAATAATTGGCTTCCTCACTTGGAGCTCAAAGATGTGCTAGCCCACGTGTGATAAGACAGACCTGAGGGTACACAGGTGCACAAGATCTCACAGGTACAGAAGTGGTTAGAGTTCAGACCCTGCATGTGGTGGTTCTCACAGGGCAAGGGCTTGAGAGGCAAATAATGACAAAGATAAATTTCAAAGAGTTCAAAAAGTAAATGTTGACATTGGTCAGATTCCTTTGAATCAACAGGAGGAAGTATGCTGCCGAACACATGAGTTTTGCGTGTTGGATAGGCATCTGAAGAGATTAGACATATTGATTGTTTGCTTACTTTTCTTTTTAGATAATCAGATCACAGGTTGATCATAAATTTCACCTCAATGAGCAGAGCCTTACATCTGGCAATGAGGAGCTGAAATTCTGTAGATAGGCATCTGAGAATGCATTCTAGCATCCGGGAAAGTGGTATCTTATAGTCCTAGAGCCACTTGCCTGTCACGGCATAATGGCTAGCATCCTCCCTATAAGGTGCTTTCTTGAGTTGCCATGAATGGTTCAGTTCTGTCACTTCTAGGTTCTGATGCGGGATCCATGACAGTCACACAGCTGAGAGGCAAAGGTAAAAGCATCTCTGAACCTGCATGGCCATCTGGTTGAATTGTGTCCTTGAGCATTTCTTGTATCTGTCTGTGGCTGTCTTTTTCATGGATGTATCTGAGCACCCATCACTTCCCAAATGGAGTTCTCCAAGCTTCTCTTAATGAGTTTTCCCTCATACACTCTGTTTTTCCACATAAACCAATGGGATGTTCTAAATTAAAAGTGGTTTCACACCTTTCTCCTAATCCCATGGGTGGGCAAAGTGGATCAGATGATAAGGATGACTGTTCCCAAGACTGCCACTTGAATTTTAGCCCCTGCATCCAGCATGATGGATGAAGAAAATCCACTCACAGAAGTTGTCCTCTGAGCTGGGCAGTAATCCCAGCACTCAGCAGACAGAGGTAGGTGGATCTCTATGAGTTTGAGGCCAGCCTGGTCTACAAAGCAAGTTCCCAGACACTCAAAACTGTTACACAGAAAAACTCTGTCTCAAAAAACCAAATACCAAACCAACCAAGCAAAAATACAGTTGTCTTCTGACCTCCACATGTATAATGTGGCACATACACACACTCCTCAGTCCCCGAGTTTTAAGAACAAAACAAAACAACAAAAAACTGTAAACCGGAGGCTGAGTTAATTGTCAGAGCTCCAGTGTAAAAAGTGATCAGCTAGGGAAGTCCTTCAGATCCAGCCCCCCCCCATTGTCTCTTCCATCTCCTGGCTTGGCATCCCTACCTGCCCTGCCAATTCCTCTTCTACCTAGTGTCCTCATCCCTGTCCTCTGCTTAGGTCAGAAAGGCCCTTTCCTCATCCACTCATCTTTGATCCAGCATGATCTACTGAGCCTGACCCAAACACCACATTCTCTGCAAGCCCCTGGCTGCTTCCTTCACTCCCAGCCCCACTGACCACTCCGACTCTCCTGCTCTTCTCCCACACGCCTCCGCTCCGGTGGATGCGTGCTATTTGCTTGATATCTGATTCCTGTGAGTCTCAACTGCATATGGGAATGGGCAGGCATCTTGGTGAATAAAGCTTTTAGACCTTCTATTTTCAAACCTGTAGAGCCAGCAAGAGGGACTAAGCTTTATTTGGTAATTACTCAAAAAAGCCCCAGTAGAGAGGTGAGTGGGGTAGGAAGAGGTAGTTCTTAATGAAACACACTGCCCCAGTCTTACACTGGCTTGCCAGAATTCAGTCTCACTAAGTGGAAAAGCATTACCCAGCAGAGATGCTTGCTCCAAGCCTGACCAATACCCAGCTGATGCCTTGAGATGCCTGGGACCATGGAGGACTCAACCCAGGAAGCCACAGAACTTCCCTATCCCTAGAGCACTGGGGACCCTTGGCCCTCACCTACTCTTTTTAGTAGGGGCTGCTTCTGGGCATCCTTTCTTATAGCAAGAGACCCTGCAGAACCCCCCAGTGCACCACATAATACAGTCACTGAAGGCAGTTTTGTCAGACAAATCACTCTGAGATCACTCAGAAACAGAGCTTTTAGAATTGCCGTCCAGGGTAAAAGACTAAGAGAAAATAAGAATCTGCTCTCAAGTAGGGAGGAGCCTATTTTATTTGTTGCTTGTAGGCTTTCTTTTATTTTTCCACTTGAGACAGGGTCTTCTAGCATTGCAACCAAGCTGGGGTTGAGCTCATGACCGCCCTGCCTCACTCTCCCCACTACCAGCATCATGAGCATGTGCTATCACACCTGGCTCAGGGGTTGATATTCATCCAACCATCACCACTTACTTATCTTTCCTCTGGAAGTAAAAATGCAGTACCCACTGTGAGCCTCTACCCTCAGAGGACAAAGAAGCAATACATAATGTTTCCCTACAATCAAGCCACTTAAAAAGCATTTCATCAATGTAGCAAAATACCTGAAGAATCAACCTAACAAGAGGAAAGGCTGGCCTGTTCTTGTGCAGGCTTGAGACCATGGCTGATAAGCCCCACTGGGCCTATGATGACGTAGAGCATCATGGAGAGCATGAGGAATAGGAAGCCTGATCACTCATGCCTGGTGATGAGAAACAGAAAAAGAAGTCAGAGCTTCAACTGATCCCCTCAAAGGCACAACCTTCAGGTGCTTACAGCTTTCTTTTTTGTTTTTCCCCAGAATTTCTCTGTGTAGCCTAGAACTCACACTGTAGACCACACTGGCCTGCCTTTGCCTCCTGAGGGCTGGGGTTAAAGGTGTACACCACCACTTGGCCCGACTTACAGCTTTCTTATACAGAGCCCCATCCTTGAAAAGTCTCACCCTCTCCCATGGCATCTCAGTCTGGTGACTAATGCCCTAGCACATAGGCCTTTGAGGACATCTACCAAATGCTCGGAAGGCATGGAAAGCTCCCTCCTGCAGTCCTCGGCACATTTACCCTGGCCCTCATTCCCTGTCTCTGCAGCGCTTCCTCCTACATCTCTGTGTACATTTACTTCCCCTTTCTTCCTCAGGAAGCCAAGACTCAATAGACCTTGAACATGGTTTCTCTGCCCCACCATAGTACAGACCCAGAGCCCAGAACAGTGTCTGTACAGACTTCATGCAAGCTCACTGGGGACTTTAGTTGTTGTCAAATAAAGACTATTAAGTGGCTGTCACCCTCACTGTCTCTTGTATGATCATTCTCAGAGATCATTCTCATCTAGTTTCAAGATGTGGGAAGACATCCCCTGGACCTCGGCACAGCTTTCTTGCCTATCCCTGGCCAGAGAGGATTTTTCTGTGGGTCTGTGAAACAACAGCTAAGCCCACCTGACAGAATGGGGCCTATTCAAGAACTGCTTATTCAAATGACCATTTCTAAGATGCACCAAGTCTTCAGAGACTCTGACATGAAAGTTATTGCCCCTCCCCCAGTCTCTCAGTCTCCCAGTCTCTGCCTGTGTCTCTGCTTCTCTGTTTTGTTTCTGGGGCAGTTAAACTTACTAGACTAGACCTTGTTCTGACCTCTGAAGGGGGGATAGAATGAAGGGAGCTGTTCTCTGAGACACTTATCCATGACAGTTGCATGTGCACACATTCATATGCATACTCACAGGTGTGAGTGTGTGTTGATGGGGATTGGATCCTCCTGACAAATCCTGCTAAATTGGGTAGATTTGAGCATTATCAGGAGGCTGCTTCTCTGTTCGTGTTTTGTTTGTTTTTCAAGACAGGGTTTCTCTGTGTAGCCCTAGTTGTCCTAAAACTCACTCTGTAAACCTGGCTGGTCTCGAACTCAGAGATCCACCTGCCTCTGCCTCCAAAGAGCTGGGATCAAAGACACTCACTACCACTGCCCAGCCTCTGTTTATTTAATTTTGTTTTTGAGACAAGGTCTGCAGTCCAGGCTGATGTCAAACTCTCTCTGGAGTGCAGGATGACCTTGAGCTTCTGAGCCTCACCTCCTCAGGTTCTCCAGTGTGAAGATTGGAGGTGTGCATGAGTTAGCATGCCTGGCTTTATGTGGCACCAGAGTTTCGTGACTGCTAGATGAGAATTCTACCAACTGAGCCACACTCCTGGCCACTTCCTCTGCCATTCAGTCTGTGTCTGCTTAGACTTACAGATCCAAAGGGGTGCCATACACCCTACTGGCAGGTCCAGGAATAAACGTCAACCATCATTTATTCACTGGAGCGTCTTTGAATCTAATTTACAATATAAACTTAGAAAACATTATTGATCAAACATAGCAGTTTGTGTCCATTCTCTTAAAAATGGAATGCCGTTTTAAGTCTGTGGGAGAGCTTATGGTGTGCTCTAGTTTTCCGCAAGCTTTACAAAGGTTTAAGTGCCAGGATTTATACTATGTTGGCCAGCAGATGGCAGCAAATTCGAACTTGACCTGGAAAGTAGATTTGTTTCTTGCATTTGGAGCATTTAAGTCAGGCCCAGCCAAGTAAGGATGGAAAGATGAACCAGGCCTGGGGTGCAGGGCTGTATGTGATATTGGGGATATATCGAGAAAGGAGAATGGTAAGTTCAGCTCCTACATGGGCTGCAGAGTGAGTTCAAGACTAGCCGGACAAACAGTGAGATCCCGTCTCAAAATACAAAAGTAAAGAGTGCCACTCCTCATGGGCCAAGCACTCAAACCCACGAGTCTTTGGGAGGACCATTGCTATTCAAACCACCACACTTCCTTCACCCTCAGCACTATAGGTTTCTCTCTGAAGTCCATTCATTTGGAACCTCTGACACTGTGGTCCAAAATGCCCCTTTTCTTGTGTTAAGTGAGATCTTTCAGATAGTTTACCATAGTGACAGAAGGTGACTAGCATGACCACTTTGTGCCAGATAGGATTGTAACAGCTAAATATTGATGCCCATTTGAAAATTATATTTTAGTGCCTCCATAGAGCTATTGTTCCGGGACAAGCAGTCTATAGGTGATACACTGAAAACAGGCACAGTGAACTGTGGTGATATACTGTATATTTAATAAAATCAGTCTAGAGTATCAGAGGACAGAATCATCCACAGTTAAGCCATGAAGGACAGAGAGTGGTGACCCACGCCTTTAATCCTATCACTCAGGAGACAGATCTTTCTGGATTTCTGTGAGTCCAAGGCCTAACAGCCAAGCAGTAGTAGCTCACAGCTTTAATCCTAACTCCAAGATTATAATACAGAGTTTAACCAGGAAGTAAAACAGATGGGCAGGGAAAGATATATAAGGAAGAAGGAGGTAAAAATTTATTCATTCTGTAGAAGCAACCAGCAAGGCTGAGGTCCCTTGAAGATAGCACTTACTCTGCTCGGCCTGAGAAGTTGGCTGGGTGAGAGTTGACTGTGGTCTGTTTCCTCTCTCTGGTATCCCAGCTTTTCCCCAATATTGGGCTCTGAGTTTTCATTATACGCTAACTAGAGTTTCTGCAATAGTGAGCTGAAAAGCAAAGGTGTTATAGAAACTGAAAGCCAGTACCATGCCTCTCAGGAGTTATTTTTGTGACAACTAAGACAAAAAAATTCTGTTTCTGGAAAGTTATAGAAATGAGGAAAAAATTGCTATTACCTTTTAAGCTTAGAATAGGCAGACAACTGTAGACAGGCCTGAGAAATATTTGGTGGGCTAGGAAGGATCTGTCTTTGCTTCTGCCTCTACTGGCAGATTGTGGGTGTGGTGGCTGTACTGGTTGGTTTTAACTGTCAATTTGGCACAAGCTAGAGTCACCTGAGAAGAGACACTCAGTTGAGTAATCTGTCTCAACCAGATTGGCCTCTGGGCATGTCTGTGAGGGGTTGTCTTGATTGTTAATTGATGTAGGAAAACCTAGCTCATTGTAGATCTTGTCATCCTCAAGGCAGGGGGTTTTGAATGATAGGGGACAGGCAAAAGCTAGAGAGCAAGCAGGAGGGGCTTATTATGTCATTGTTCTTGACTATAGTTGTGAGGTAGGTAGCTGTTTGAGCTTCTGCCACTGTGAGTTCTCTGCAATGAACAATGACGGAAGTGTAAGCCAATGAACAATGATTGAATGGTAAGCCAATAAACCTTCTCTCCCCATATTACTTTTGGTCAAGCTGGATTTTTTTTTGTTAGAGTTCTTTGTTTTTAGAGATAGGGTCTCTATATAGCCCTGGCTGTCTGGCTATTCTGAAGCTCACTCTGCAGACTAGGCTGGCCTCAAACTCACAGAGATCTGCCTACCTCTGCCTCCCCAGTGGTAAGATTAAGGGTGTTATTCAAGGTGTTTTGTCATGGCAACAGAAATGAAGTTAGGACAGTGGCCCAGAAAGGAGCCTCTGGCCACAGTCAGGTCCCTACTTTGTAGATGTTTCAAGCATAACAAGTGGGCCAGGAGAGTGATCAGTAGAAGGCATGCTCTCAGAAATCAGAGGCATGGCCAGTGAGGGGCAGGGCACTTGCTATCCTTATGTATGATGCTGTTGGACTTTCCTGGACTCAGCTGATTCATCTGTGGGGAAGATAAGAGGCTATCAAGTTATCAGGGGTCCCACTGAAAGTGCCAGGTGTCTGAAGCATGTCAGCTTAATGGGCAGTGATGTATGAAGCATGGAGAGTTTGGCTTTAAGTTCTTAGGACTGTAGAAAGGACAGGGTCCCTGGGCTAGCACAGGCTCAACCTTGCCCAGCTTTCCCTTTTTTTTTGTTTTGTTTTGTTTGAGATGACCTGACTGCAATAGCCCAGGCTAGCCTCCACCTCACAGCTCTGCAGCTTCAGTCTCCTGAGTGCTGAAATTGCAGATGTGTGCCACCATGCCCAGCTTCTGACCTCTGTTCTGTTGATAAGAATGACATGGGGCAGCAAAGGTGTCCATTCAACGCACAGATCAAAAACTTCCTCTTACAAATTCTGCTTCAATGTGTCTGTGGGTAGAACTGGATTCAATTCTAGTCCGCACCTCCCCCAAGATCTAGTAGAGCTAGTCATGGGATAGCATTTTGAATAGCTAGGCATACTGTTCTTCTCACCTTTTGATTCTACGTAGGGTCTTGTTATTGCAGTGACCCAGGCTTTGCCTGTAGTGGAGAAAGAATTGGAGGTTTCCATAGGTTCTGCCCTGTCACAGCCTCTCCTTGACTCAGCCCAATTTGTCCCACTTAAACCTCTCCATGACAAACCTTGTGGGATGACCTTGCATCCCCAAAGTACATAAAGGATCAGAGAAGCTAAATGACTTCCCTAGGGCTGAACAATTAACATATGAAGAATTTAGGATTTAAAGATCATACTGGCACAGTGCTCAGTAATTAGTTATCTCACTAATCACCCAAAGAGAATTGAATACTGATCCCAGAAGCCATGGATTTTTGAATGAAGATCTCAGTACCAGACATGAGATACTTCTTTATGAGTTTTTGGCCAGAGTTTTCCCAGAGGCTCCCTAAATAGGGCAGGCTATTGCTCTTGGATCTACACTAGAATTAGAAGATAAGACTGATTACCATAGACACCACACACTTTGGATACAGAACACAGAGGAATTGAGCTGGCACTGAGCTGGTAGCTTCCTCTCTGCTGGCTAGCTCTCAGAATGCCAGGAGGTATTATAGATGCTGCTGCAGGAGAAAAGTCATCAGCAGTCAGCTCTAGCTGTATATCTGAATACAAACAATATTATGGGCATGCCAGGAAGTTATAGACAGTGGTGCAATAATGGCATGGCTGCTGGGGGTTAACCAACCAACCACTCCCTGACTGGACTTGAGGCCAGCTACTGTAAACCTGGTCAGGAAGGGAATATATGCTTACTCTTGTAAACCTGGTGGAGAATCTGCAGCTGAATAGCTCTCAGCTTCCCCTGCCAATGGGGATAGGGGAGCAGAATTCTATGACTGATGCTTTGGTAGATAGACACCATATCAGATGTCCTCTAAATATTTATGCTTATGTCCAGAGACAAGTGCTACTTTCAGATTGGTCAGAATAGCTTCTCCTCCTCCTCCTCCTCCTCCTCCTCCTCCTTCTTCCTCTTCTTCTTCCTCTTGAAGTGAGTGGGGCTAATGCAGAGACTCATAGCTGGTCAAAGTTTTGGGGTTGTTGTGTCATCCCACCTATAAATAGCACATTTATTTCACCCCATCCAAGGTCCAAGAAAAGGGTGAAAGGGACTGTGAGAGCTGGAAGACGGTAGAGAACTGTGAGATGATGTCTTCCAGACATAATATTCTGTTTCAGTCATGATCTGGTCACCTACATGAGATCTACACACACAGACACACACACACAGACACACACACACACAGAGAGAGAGAGAGAGAGAGAGAGAGAGAGAGAGAGAGAGAGAGAGAGAGAGAGAGAGAGAGAGAGAGAGAGAGGAGTAGAGGGAGGATAGGATAGTTGGGCAGAAGGCAGTCGGCAGGCTGGGAGGGTGTTGCACAAATAAAGGAAACTCAGAGTCAGATATATAAAGGCTGAAATATCAAAGAGAGTAAACACCATAGCCAAATCTCACCCAGCTGTCTTCCCGCTTCCTCAGCCTCACTCCTCATGGCTTCTACTGCCTCATCTGTCTTCCCACACCTGCCTTAAATACCCTTTTGCCCAGTTGTTTCATATCCAGGTTAAGATTAAAGGTGTGGGCTACTATTTGGCAATTAGCCTTGAACAGAAAGATCTCCCCTGTCTCTGGAGTTATGGGATTAAAGGCGTGGCCTCACCACTGCCACCCTGGGAGCCTGGAACTCCCTCTGTAAACTAAGCTGGTCTCAAACTCAGATCTGCTGGGATTAAGGGTGTAGGTCACCACTCCTGGATATTCCCTGTGCTGGGATTAAAGGTGTGAATCACCACTCTCTGACCCTCCTGGATTGACTGTGGGTAGATCTCTCTGATATTTCAGACTGGTTTTTATTAAATATGGAACATATCTCCACAGGAGGGAGTAGGAAAGGATTAAGGAGGGGTGAATATGACCACAATGCATCCACCATATAGATATATGAACACATGTATGAAATTGTCAAAGACAAAAGAATCAAGACGTTAAAAAAGACAAATTCATAAATTGAACACTACACTTGAAGCGCTAAGGAACATGATTATGGGGTTATTAGTTAAACAGGAAAAGACACAATTAGAACCATCCCTGAACCTGTAACTTCCTTCTCCTCATCTCTTGCCTATAAGATTGAAATGATCTTGTTGTGTCCTCTCCTCTGCACTCATACACAGCTGCCCCCTTTCCTGCTGCTGGCTCCACGACGTGGTGCATAGCCAAGTATATACTGGTGGCTACAGTTCCTGGACCCATGTTCCAGCTCCTCATGTGTTATTAGCTGTGTGACAGAGATGGACTTGCCTGGCCTTCCTGTGTTTCAGGGTCCTCAGCTGCAAAAGGAAATGTAAGAGTTCCTACCACGGCATGTATCTTGTCGGTCAGTCAGTTAGCTGCATGCAACATTTTGCTGCTCCTTGTTGTCCTCACCTAATTGGGTACTCTTTCATCTAAAGGAACCATGCCACCCTGACCTATTGTTTTTTCTAGCCTGTCAACAGACTAGCATAGCAATGTGTTTCCTGAGCCTGAAAACATAGGGCATTGTCACATACTCCATGTGTGACAGCATCTTGCTACTTACAAAAGGCCGAAAAGAGGTACATGAGAATTCTAGGGGTGATGAGTGGACACACTGAGCCTCTCTAGCCGAGGTGAGGGCCTTGTCTGGTACATAGTGGGGACTCTGGCACAAAAGCCATGACCTTTGCTTTTGCTGTTAATAGTGGTTGATGGACAGAAATGGATGGTTTTGTTGGCCAATGCTGACCTCTTCTGTGGGATCCTGGGTCTTCCTGAAAAAATAAAAAAACAAAACACAAAAAACCCAAAAACATAAAAAGTGTAAGAGGCTTTAAACCTTCAAGTCAAAGCTTAAGAACACCTAGTTATTCAAGGTTAAGGCTGGCAGTCTGCTTTGGATCCGTTGGTCTGTGTCATACCCTTGACATTATATTTAAACATGGTTTTCTTGATTTAATAAACACAGGGCTCCAAGAGGTTCTCTGGAGTCTTCTGTGAACATTAATCACCCTCCTGAATGCATTTTGCCATTTGGACTGGGAAGCTGGCCAGAGCTGGAGCAGGGGCAGGGAGGAGGAATTCTTACCCATTGGCTGGGGCTGCCAGCATGCTCCCACCTTCTCCCAGCAAACAAGAGGCCGAGGAAGATGCATGGCATTTGCTGAGCTTCCCTTGTGGGGTTTTGAGCCTTTTTGAAAAAGAAAAAGATCGGCTGTGTTCTGGAGTTTGCCTAACCCTGCAAATGTGACATCAAGAGACTCAAAATAAATAAATAAATAAATAGATAGATAGATAGATAGATAGATAGATAGATAAATAAATAAATAAAATGCCTGTATGTGTCCATTCTTGTCTGCTTGAAGATGCTTAAAAGTCTAATAGGAAAGTCTTTCTGCAGAGACAAGTGGCTCGAAGAATATACACATTTGGGAGGAGAAAGTCTACAGTTGAAATTCCCTCCAAGAGGTAAAGATTTGGCCCAAGATATTTAAGCAGAAAGGTTTTGATAAAAGCATGGGAAACACACGTAGATGGTAGGAAACAAAGAAAGGACAGTACACCTGTCAGCCATGGATGCTGATGCGGTGTAACGAAGCAGAGCTGGTTTAGAAGTGTATGTTAAGCTTGGCTTTCTCCCTCACATCAATCAACCTGAGTTCAGCAGACCTGTGTAGAGCTCTGTAGGCTTAGCTTCAAGCTGCAGGTAAAGCCCAGATGTGCCCCCTTGTTAATAATGGAGAGACACAAAGCCTCTCCTCATGTCAGCTCTAAACTTGCTCAGTGTTTCTTTCACCCCATTCCTTGGGTCAGAGCAAGTCACACAGTCAGTGGTATTATGAAGATCACAGACAAGACCATCTTTAGTAACCTCAGCATGTGTCTCAGGTTTTGCTTTACACTTTCAAGATAATGACTCTCGGAGTCAGGGCCTTTAGGTCACATGATCACTCATCTCCAAGTCCCTGCTCATGTAACATAATTTTATTCCTCAATGAGTTCCCCTTGACCGCCCCCCCCCCCCCAATTGGTGGTGCTGGAGAGCCTAGGACCTTGTGAATGCTTGGGCATAATCTGCCACCGAGCCTCAAACATCACAAGAGCCAAAAAAAGCTGCAATGTGAACCCCACGACTCTAATTATGCAGTTGAGCTTCCTGAATTTGGGGGAATCTCAAGGGTCAGCACACTCAGAGTACATGGATGAGCCCCACCCTGAGAAAATCATGTTCCTGATCAGCGTTTCTTTCTGTCAGGAGAGAGATCGGCCTTAAATGCTTCTCCACTTTCTACTGCCCCAAACTCTAGGGTGCTAACTCCACTGTGCTAAAGCCCATCAGATTTGCTTTTAATTTTTTCCTGTCAGGAGCTGTCTGTTCTTGGCTTACTTCCCGAGACCAACACTCTTCTTGCCTTGAAATACCCAGCTGTCCTCCAGCGTCACTGCAATTCTAAAGCAGTGTTTCAGAATGACCTTAATAAGATTATATTTTCCCACAAAATACTCAATAATAATAATAATTTTCAGGGCTAATAAGCATATTTTGCTTTTGCAAGCTAAAAAACAAGACTTTGACAGGCCAAAACAGACAAAAAAGGAAGCCAAACCCGTTTCATTTTGTCAGCCCTCTGTGCACATGCGCAGAGAACTCTTGCCTTTGGAGTCCATCTTGCCCCTTTCCGGTAGCCGAGATCATTTGGGTAAACCTGCAGGCTGTATGAAGAGATAAAGTCCAATTACAGACTATGACAGCAATTCACAGATTCTTTTCTTTGGATAAAGCTCATTTGCAATTACAGCTGGTGCAAACAGGCAACCTTTAGCCTTGCAGGCAGCAGGAACCACAGGGCATGGATTCACCCAGTCGGAGAGGCAGGGTGGTGGTGGTGGTTTGTTAACGGCCCTTCTGAGTCCGGCTGCAGAAAGAGGGACGCTAGCAGGGTCCTGTGACATTGTACAGCCATGTCTGTCCCAGTCTATGTAATGTGTCTCTTGTTCTATGACGCCTTCAGAACAAAAAGTTGATTTTCTTCCCTTCCCTTGACCTCTTTATAGTCAGGTTTGGTCAGTCAACTCTCCAGTGGCCTGCCCACAAGAAGCAGTTAAGTCTTGTCATCTTGCCATCCTTGTCTTGGGAAAAGGGAAGTCAAACAGGCTGACAAGTAATAGGTTCCAGAATAGAGAATCTGAAAGTTCAGCTGTTCCTGCACCTGCACCAATATCAGCCCAGGGTGTTTGGTAACAATACATCTCTCTCAGCCTCACGGGCAACCCTCGAGCCAAAGCCCCAGAAGCTTAAATATCTTCCTATGTGCTAATGTTTGGAAAGGTGATTCTTCCCACCCCCTTTTGCAGAGAATCTCTGAAATGCTGTTATTCACACAGACAGGCCCAGACTTACATGAAAGCCAGTGGTGTGGCATCTGGAAATTTAGAATGCTAAATGTCTGCATGTGTGACCTGAGAACCACATTCCCTCTTTCGGTACATTTGTGGGCTATGCAGTCACGGAGCTGGTTTCCTCGGCTGTTCTGGCTTTCCCATGTCAGCTGTTCCTTCATGGAACATCTTGAACCTCAGTGATTTCACCAGAAGAGTGAAGACCCAGTCACCTGATCAGCGCCTTGTGGAGACTCAGTTTCCTACTAGGAGACATTTTCTGGTGATGATAGACAGGAGTCTTGCCCATTAGTCCTTCTTATGAGGTGACAGTCCACTTATATTCCCCATGTGCACCTTCCTGCTCTGCCCTCACTGGTAGTGTGTCTGTGGATCTGGAGCTTATTTCTTAAGGTCTCTGTCATAAATTGAGGTCTGTACTCACCTCCAAAAGCCATGACCATCTTCAGAGTGATGCACATCTGATCTAAACTGTGCCAATGAGTTTCCTGCGCTTGGTGGGATCTACCCTATTTATTCACTGAATGAGACCACAAATACCCTCATGTGTGGTGGCTTGTGCTTATTTCATAGAAAGCTGGGCAGTTTAGAAACAAGTAAGTTCCAAAGACATGATTATGGACTCAGTTTGTCTTTTCAAAACCCATTCTGAAGCCTCAAGCCTTCAGCACCTCAGACTGTGGTTCGAATTAGAGACAGTATTTTGCAGTTGTCATTAGTTTATTAGGGTGGCCCTAATCTAAGGTGGCCCATGTCCTTATAGAGACATACACATGGAAGAACACCCCAGGCATCTGGAAGCACCAACAGATGATACTTCTACAAGTCAAAAAACTTTAAAGATAGCTAACAACCTCAAGGCCTGGAGCAGATTCTCCTTCCTAGTCATCGGAAGGAACCAAATAGCTGATTCTTATCTTAGATTTCCAGCTTCAAAAATGCGAGACAGATGTGTCAGTGTTGAACTGCTCAGTTTGTGGCCCTTAGTAATGGCAGCCACAGCATTCTCATGGAGTCACACAAAGTTTCATGAATAGTCAGCATTTCCCTACCTCCCACAGGCATCTGTAGATAGGACTGTGGCTGAGACAAAAGAGTTCATGGTGACTCTGAGTTGTCTGTCTTGAAAAAAAGCATCTTAAACTATCTACCAAAGTTAAGAGAAACCTTGCAAGCACTTGGATTTAGTCTTATGGTACCGGAAATGTCTCCAAGGACCCATGGTCCTGACTTTTTGAGGGTGTGCCACCTGAGTGTTATCTGTGCATTTTAGCTGAAAATCCATATTTCTTCTTTTAATACAATCCCCCCATCCTCTTAAAACCCCAATATCCAAATCTTAGAACCTTGCTTTGCTCACATGTCCCAGGAACCAGGAAATCTAGCCAAACCCTGTTTCTCCCCCTCACAGTAGCCATGACAAAGGATCAGGCATCATGGGGGAGAAACACTGTGGTAGGCAGACTAATGGACTCTCACAGATGTTGTTGTGGGTCTAACCACAAGATCATGTGATTAGGAACTTTATTCAGGAGCTGATGCAGTAACAAGAATTTTTATAAGGGAAGGTCAGGAGAGCGTCAGAGAAGGGAATGGGTGATAGAGAGAAAACTTGGGTGAACAAAACAGAGACATAGGGAGAGGATGAAATGGTGAGAGAATCAGAAAATAAGCAGGGAGGGAGGAAGAGGAGAGTTTTGAAGATGCTACAGCATGGGCCTTGAGGTTGGAAGCAGAGACCAGAGGTGGGATGCAGGTTTCCTCCTGAAACCAGAAAAGGTAAGAACAAACTCCCCCTAGGATTTCCTACTGACTTCTTGTTTTCAATCTGACTTTCAAGAGTACAAGCAAGGGAATCTGTGCTGTCTTGAGCCACTGTTGTGATGGATCTTTGTGGCAGTCAGAAGAAGCTGAAGCGTCTGAGATTCTTTGACCAGACTCCAAATGAGGGCAACAGTCCTGGGTGGTAGCTGGGACTGGTGGCCCCAGGGTAGCGTTTTCCCTTCCTTCATAATTGGCTCATATATGATGGATGGTGCTGTCTCTTGTCCCTTCTGCATACAGCCACCAGAACCGTGCCTGGTCACACTTGCTTTATCTCAGCATCATTCTGGCAACCACACTGAACAACAACCAAGCTCCACCAGCTAGCCCTGGACCAACACCTCCCTTTTAGAAAACTATGTAGGGAAAGTCGATGCCAGGAGAGCTGGGATGATGTGCTGAGAGAGTCTAAACATTAGACCCCGATGGGAGGTGACCTTGTCCTTCAGCAGGTTCAAGAGTAGGGCATGTCTGGAAATTAAAGTCCTTGAATTTATGTAGCTTCATGGCTGGTATTGCAGGCTCTAGAGTCCCAGATTATGGGCCCCAAGTGGCTCTGAATTAATGGCTTTTAAAATATGTCCTATATAACCCAGAGTTCCTCCCCCTCCAAGATTTCAAGGAAAGGTAAATCCCCCATTATGTCTCCTAGGCAACTGTACTGATAACTCTTTCCCATTTTGGACCTCCATACAAAACCGCTTTAGGGGAAAGAAGGCTCTCTTGCATAAACATGTGAAGACCATCAATCTCGTTAAATACTTTGTATAGAAAGATTTGTTCTTAAAGCATGTTTGGAATTCTCTAATGTAAGACACAGTACTAAACTTGAAGACATTTGTTATTGTAGCATAACACAGCAGACACTGACCAATAAACCCAGAAGCC
Source organism: Phyllotis vaccarum (assembly GCA_033318265.1). Lineage (NCBI taxonomy): Eukaryota > Metazoa > Chordata > Mammalia > Rodentia > Cricetidae > Phyllotis > Phyllotis vaccarum. The sequence continues at coordinate 117,586,003 of JARWLC010000001.1, read as the reverse complement.
CCTGGGAACTACTCCACACACTTCATTGACTAGAACTAGTTTAGACTTCATTTTACCTCATGCTTCTTTGCAAGTGACAGTTGTTCATATCTCTAGAGACTTGATAATGCTTCCTGGGAGTTGGGGGTATAGCTCACTAATGTCATTTAAGTTTCATGAAACCTGTAAACACTGAAGACTTGGAAGCTGAGTAAATCTCCCACAATTAGACTTAGATATGAACTCAATCTAACTCCAGAGTCTGAGTTCTTCTTGATAACTGATTTTAAGAGATCCAGATCTTGAGCTCGAGGATCCAATGTTTAGAACACTATTGGCAATTAGCAAAAATCAGGAAAAGAAGTGTTTGGGGATGTGGCTGTAAATCCACTGTAAATCCCATCGGTTTGAGGTTCTTGTGGATCCACACATCCTCCCGACTCTCTTTGACCATTGTTCCACATGTCACTGGGAAATGGGGACAAGTGAAGGGAAAACCAGGAGGCTTTACTCTGGTGGTTGATGGAAAACTTGCCTTGATTTATCTTCATTTTACTGAATCAGAGAAAACAGATCTGCTTTTAATATAATGCTGGTGTTTGCCAAAGAGGTGACGACTCATTTCCTGATACCGTCTTTTGGCTTTCTTGGGATGTGGTAAGGGTGTGTTTTACTCCTAAAAATGAACAAGGGCTGTGTGCATCTAGGACAGAAGTGTGAAGAACCAGCTTTCAAATCCTCATGCAGGAAGCTTAGAGTGAGGCCTGTGTCCACAGAGAGACAGAAGGACAAAGAAACAGGGACTTGCTTCCTTTGTGGGATTACAGCATACACACTACAAACGAGGCAGCATTCTGAAATGAAATCATGGCCTATAGATTATTTAGGAGAGTGATTGTCATCTAATCCCAACAGCAGCATGGTGGAATTAATACATTTGTATTTGTTATTTTGTGTGTGCACTTGTGGAGGGCGGGGACACCTTCCGGAAATCAATTTTCTTCTTCCCAATGTGTGTCCTGGAGATAGAACTCAGATCATCAGGCTTAGCAACAAGCACTTTTACATGCTAAACCATGTAATCTTGCCAGCATGATGGAATTAAACTAAGGATAGCTCTGTCATTTGTCAGCTCTCTGATTTTGGGCATGTTACCTGCCCTTCTGCCCCTCAATTTCTTAAAACCCCATGTAAAATGATACATCACACATGGGGTTTGGAGATTTAAACAAGAAGTCACATGTAACAAGTGTTCATTCACATACCCCTCACGACACACACACACACACACACACACACACACTTGGGATTCTCTAGACTCCTTTACATTCCTTTCCCTAACAGGCTTCTGCAGAGACAACTGTATGCCTGGACACCAAGATACCTCCCTGAGAGTGTGAAGCTAGTGAAATGAAGGGAGGGCATGGGATATGGAAGAGATAGCAGACCTCCTGAGTCACACATTATCACACATGGCACCACCACCCTGTAGTAGGCAGTTTCTGGCCCTGGCTTTTGGGCCTAGCCTCAAGGTTTAGGCCTGCAGACCCACAGACCCACAGAGACACGCAGAGGCTTACTATAGTTTTAGGCTGATTGGCCTAAGGCCCAGGCATATAACTTGCTAACTCTGTACCCTTAATCTAACCCATGACTCTTAACCTGTTCAGCCATGAGGCTCAGTACCTTTTCTCACAGCAGCATGGCTGTCCTCTGCTTCCTCCAGCTTCTCTCTGACATTCTCTCTGGCATTCTGCTCTGTGCTTCTTGTTCTCAGAGTTTTCTTGGTCTGGTAGCTCCACCCACACTTCCTGCCTGCCTTTGGCCAATCAGCGCTTTCTATTAAACCAGTGGACGGGACAATTATTTACAATGTAACAATGTAATCTCCCACACCATCCCTCAAGAGGAACTGACTTCCTGGAGATGGGTATGACTTGCTTAGGACCACACAGAAAGCTAGGCATAGCCACTGAATTTGGATACAGATCTCTAGGCTGTATGTTCATTACCCCAGAAGAAGTTTTTTATGGCCAGTGAGCTTGGAAGCCAGATTTTCTGGACATTGTGTACACCTGAAAACAGATCTTGACTTCCCAGGCAGCTCTGTCTTGGATCAAATGTAAGTGCATTTCTATACTGTAGCCACCTGAGTGTGAAGGTGGAGCTTCCCAAAGTGGCCAGGGGAGGACTCGCATTGAGAAAATACTCCATTCAAACCCATTCATCCATTCGCTCCTCCATTTATTCTCTAGAAGAGTTACCGGACCTTGTGCATTTAAGGCAAGAGCCAGGGATTTGGCGGATGCAGTATGGGTCAGGGTACCTCCATGTGGTTGCTACTGGGGTTCTACAGGAAAGCAAATAAGTGGGGGCATATCAGGGGGTTCATAGGAGCTTTGATGACAGGAATGAGCTGGGTTCTTCAGCAAGAGTTGGAAATACAGGCTAGGGTTTTGACTGTTCAAAATAAAATGAGGGTCAGGGAAGCTAAGCTGATGGGGGTTGGGGCCAGTGGCTCTCAGCCTTTGTCTACTTGGATCTCAACACTGTTGCTAGGCAGGACACACCCATCAGAAACAGTTCAGGTTATATCCACTCTCTCTACCCACTTGCATTATGGGAGTAAGTAAGGGAGGAGGGAGATCACAGCAAATGGTCACATATAAACCTTGGATGGGCACATGCTGGTAGGAAAAAGTCTGGCCAAGCTCTGTCCTTCTCCTCTCACAGGAGCACAGCTGTGGATGGAAACAGAGGGACCACTGAAAGCATAGGAGGCACAATGGAAGTCAGCCATAACATTTATTAAACATTCACGGTATGTGGGTTCCTAGGCAAAACACAGGAAGTCCAGTGAAAGTTCAGCAACCGTCTTCACTTAACCCACGAAAATGACATTCTGCTTAAGCAGAGAGACACCTGTTAGACAGACAGATCCATGTGCAACCAAACCTTAGATATGCAGGCGCCGCTCATTCACCACCTTTAGCACATTAGGAGATCCTAGATGGTGCGTGGGGCACAAGAAGCCAAGACATACTTGCCAGTTCCAACACCCCATTGCACTGTGCTGCTGCTGAAGGGATGTTACCAGAAGACACTAAAATACCAGGAAATCCATGTATATATTTCCTTAACTTGAGTTCATGTTCACAGCTTGTTTAACACAAGGCAAAGGAGGTTGACTTAACAATGTGTCAGAACAGCACTATGTGAGAAAAAAGTCATCAGTAAAATCAGACCTTTCCAAAGATCATCACAGATTCTGAAAGTCAATGGGCCCCTACTCTTTTCTCTCAGCTTTCAATAGGTAAAAGACTTTCTAATAAATTAAATCAGCAAAGGTATTTTATTACTGTGTATGTATGAAATCTTGTTTATGTTTTCTCCTGCCTTAAAATATTTCAAAATTAGGGTTGGCAGATAGAATATATGTCTTTCAGTGTATGAAATGCATTCAAAATGAAAAATTAATATCTATAATGGTGTTTCTCAATATGTGGGTCACAACCCCTTGGAGTTTACTGAACCTTTCACAGAGGTCACCTAAGACCACTGGAAAGCTGATATTTACATTATGAGTCATAACAGTAGCAAATTATAGTTATGAAGTAGTAATAAAAAATGATTTTATGATTGGGGTCACCGAAATATGAGGAGGGTAGAGAACACTGTTCTATGGCTTCTCCAAAAGTACACTTCAGCTGCATGTATGTAGCTTAGTAACTAAACTCTAGAATCTTGATTTAGGTTAATATACCTTCAGAAACTCCAGAGGTTCCTAATAATGGGGTCCCTACTTTTTATTTACTCATTTCCTAATACTGTCAGAGGGTCAGAGTGGATGACATAGTCTTTATTTATGCAGGAAAGGTATGTAGAATATAAGACCTACACAAGTATTGAAGACAGTTTTATCTTTTACATCTTTATCACTGCAATTGTGACTCTGCATTTTGACTTTAGAATTGTTGACCGAGAGGTAGTGATGGCTACTCATATGACTGAAGTCTGAGGAGGGAATAGTCTGGCTTGACAAACTGAGTGTGATGGGCAGTTCTGTGCTCAGCTGTTTCTCCTTAGTACGCTCCATTAGGCACAGCCATCACTGCACATCTTGTCCAGAACATAGGCAGCCTTATCATCCCTTGCTGCTCTTGGGGGAGAATTGGAACCGGGATCAGCAGACAGTTGTAGCCTTATGGAAAGAAGAAGAATGTGTGTTCCTTGGATAATTATCTGCTCACAACAATAAACTTTCCTTGACTTCTTGCATATTTTCCACTTTTTGCATGTGACTACAAACGTGTTTCTGTTGGGAAGGTCCATACAAACTGCGTTAAGTAGACCTGACAGGATTGTCCAATAAAAAGGAGGGAAAAGGAGAGAAAAGGAGAGGGAGGGAGGGAGGGAGGGAGGGAGGGAGGGGGGAGGGAGGGAGGGAGGGAGGGAGGGGGGGGAGGGAGGGAGGGAGGGAGGGGGGAGGGAGGGAGGGAAGGAGGGAGGGAGGGAGGGAGGGAGGGAGAGGGAGAGATAGTTTGCATATTGGTAGACTGGATTGGCACATGCTATGTAGAAATGTTCTTCCTAGTGTCTCAATATATAATTTATTTCTTTTTAAACAGAGAGCTTTCAGAGTTCAGTGTTTTCAACACTAATTCTGCAAAGAAACAAAGCTCACGTGAAACTTCACTTTTGTGGAAGAATTATAACACTTGCTGAATTCCAATATCCACCGACAAGTTTTTAACACAAAGAGAATGTAATCATATGCACAGTCCACACACACACACACACACACACACACACACACACACACACACACACACACACACACAATTACTAACAGCTACATAGATGATATTTAAAAGCATACACACTTTGGCATTCAAAGCTAGGTGTTAACTGAGTCCCAGCATGCTAGTTTTCTTTGGGCCGGACTATACATGTTTCTACCCTTGCCCATGAATATACAACTCCTCTTCCTGCCTGGAGGTCTTTCTGAAGAAGAGGAAGTATTAAGTTGAAGTTTTAAAAATATTGTGGGTTTAGGGTACAAAGGAGAAGAGTCAAGCAGCCCAGATCAACCTCCTTTATGCAGCTTGACCTTGCTGACAGGAAACATTCCTTCAGGCTATTGGCCTTACACACCTTTTCCTTCAGAGAAATATAAATCCTAAAACCTGTCTTTTAGAGACACACTTTTTGCTTTTCTGAGTGTTCTTGACTGACCTCAAGATTAAAAAGTGTCATACTAGTCTCATATTCAGAAGTGGCCAGAGAAGTTATGCTTCACACACCCTTGGCAGCCATGAGAAGGTGTTGTAGTATGTATGGGAAGTAGCCATGGTTCCCAGGGAAGGAAAGCAGTGACCATAATTCTGCATAAGCAGAAGAAACAGAGCACAGCAATGTGCCACTGTGGAGAGACCTCACCTGGAGTGTTCCAGAAAATTCTAAAGCTCATTGGGTCTATATCTCCATTTTGAACATGGGCTTGGTAGTGATATTAGCAGCAGGAGCCCTTTGGGGCTCCTTTCCTGGCCTGCTGAGGTTTCTTCCATGGTGAACCCTGTGGTAAATGTCTTGGCATTTTCCCACAACCCCACCATTAGTTTCTTCTGGAGTTATGTGAAGGATGAAAAGCAGACATTAAAGAGTCTCTATGAGAAACGAGTCCTCCTTCTCCTTTACTCCAGCTTCCTCTTCCTCCCTTTCTGTTTCTCCCTTGCCCCTGGTCCCTTCCTTCCTCCTGCAGCAGTGAGCCAGCTATACTAGCTCATGGGGGTGGAGCAGAGGTGCTCATGTGGCTGTAGGAATACCTGGACAGTGATGCCCCCACGGTCCTCCCATCCTCCTCCTCTCCGGCCTCTCCTCTTGCCCCTGGGGGACCAGGATTGGGACAACAAGGGAAGGTGGCCATGAAGCCCAAGCGAAAGCGTTTGTTCATGAAGCAATAGATGACGGGGTTAACGCAGGAGGAGGTGTAGGAGAGAAGGAGGATGAAGGAGATGGGCGTCCCTGAGAGGTGTTTCTCAGCAGAAACAGTGTCATATGCCCGCCAGGCATTGGCACTGAAGATGGGCATCCAGCACAAGAAGAAGAGGGCAACGATCACAATGAGCATGCGTATTACACGCTTCTTGGCTATCAGGTTGGCGGCCGAACTGCTGCTCCTGACGCGGTTGATTCTTCCACCGCGGCTGCTGGTGGACAGCTGCTGCAGCTCCAGCTTCCTCGGGTGCCTGGACTTCTGTAAGTAACATCCGTCACTGTCCTCATATCGGCTGCTGCCGCCACGGCTCAGCTTCTTCTCTGGATGGACAAGTGACATCATCTTATTGTTCAGGACATGTCATGCCAGAGAGAAGACATGGAGCCCCCGACTCCTCCAGTCCAGGAAGCCAAGCTGAACTTGAACTGGAGAAATGGGCAGGCAGCCTGGCCTGTATTGGTTTATGCTGGCATTGGTCTGCACTAGTTTTATCCTCCCAATGAAATATAATATACATGTAGTAATAGTATTAGTAATAAAAGCCTACACACAAAGACTGTAAGGCTGAAATTTATTACAAAACAAATATCAACGCTCTTCTCTGTTCTTTCTTTTCTGTTTGCTTGCTGAGTTTTTAGATTACTTTTATTGTGAAGACTCCAAGTAACAGAGAAAGTCAACAGTGGCTGCAGAGCCTGCGTTATCTACACAGTAAGGAACTAAGAGAGGAAAGTGAGAAGGAAAAAGTTATGTCAACACAGGTGTTGGTGACAGGTTCAGTGGGCTGAAGAAGGAAAAATTGAGGTTGAAAAATGAATGGCAAAAAGCTGGGCGTGTAGGCTGTGATCTAATGTTTCAATGCCACATGCAAGGCAGAATCACCAGAGGGGATATATTAGATGTCTACATTACAGCAAGCCTGGGGGTTAGGGTCCTCTGTGTGTGACTGTGTCATGTGAGAATGTTTTCTTTGATTCCACTCAGGACCCTACCAAGAAGAAATATCTCCTCATTTTACCCATGTAGAATCAGAGAAACTGGGTCTCCTGGCTGCCTTATGATACAAAGTCTCCAGTACATTCTCTATACATTCGGAGTCCATCTAGTTAACTTATACAGCAAGCTTTTGAGTTTTGAGTTCTTTTGGAATAAAAATCCAGCCCAAAGATGGTTACCTTTAGCAGATTTCTTCTGGCTAGCATCAAATTTTATTCCTTGGTAGAGTTCCAGAGAGATCAATCCGTAGGCCACCACCATCACAATCCCGGGGATGAGAAAGAGGATGAGTAGCAGGAATGTCTGCCTAATTCAATGAAAAGAAATCTAATCACTAGTGACTCTGGACGTTTAAGTTCTGATGGGCAAGAATGATGTGGGGGAGCTGGTCTGAGCAGACACATTCATTTCTAGCATTTAACATCCTTGGAAATTTCACGTCTGGAGGTTCAATCATTAGGACTTATTTACCTCTCATAGTCTTTAAAGTGTCTCTGAAAGTCTACTTAAATTGGGAAAATGTGGCATCATTCTAGATTCCAAACCAATGAACACATTAAAGGATAACAGCCAAAGTGGCAAAGTGGTGTGTGCTTACAGCCCTAGATACTCAGGAGGCTGAGGCAGGATCCTTGCTCAAGTCCAGGAGTTTTAGATTGGCTTGGGTGACATAGTGAGACCCTTTACAAAAATGAATGAGACAAACAATAAAAAAAATAATGGGAGTATGTTGACTGTGTGTCCAAGGTGTTGAAATAGTAATACTTTGCATCCAGTGAGGACTAGTGCTGGTTTCTACAGGAGAAGCTAAGCTCTTTGCAAACATGCCATACATGCCTCAGTTTAACTCACATAAGAACCTTTGACGTAGCTACTGTTATCTGAGCACCTACTGTAAAGATAAGGAAATTGAGGCTTGGAGAGATTGAATGTGTCCAAAGTCACACAGCTAGTATCAGAGGTGAGATTTGAACCCAATGACACACATCAGGTTACACAATTGGTTGACTCTATAATGAGAATCATTAAATGTTTAGGTTGGAATTGTGGAAAATCTTTCACTTTTGCCAAATATGGCTATTGTCATCCATAAATCTCCCTAAGTATCCATTCCCCATCATCCTGCAAAGCTGATTCCGTGGTACACAAAGTCTAATGCCTGGAAGGATTGAGCTGTGCTTTCTCTAAACATGGATGGCTGTTGAGGATTCACAGCCTCCTGCTCTAGAGTCTGGCCCCTAAATCACTTCTGTGGTCTGGCATGTGTAAGCTGCCGATTAGACCATACAATTGTCAGATTCAAGCAGTGGCTGGGCTATTTCTCATTGCAATTGGACATGTTTTGATAAGTCCTGTCTGTCCTTCTCCTCTGCAATGCAATGTTTTGTGTGCAAGCTAACTTAACTGAAATGAGAGGCAGCGGGCAAGGAAACATGATCTGGGTTTTTAGTCAGAATGTCTAGATCCTTCTAAAACAGCCCTATAATTAGTAAACATAACCCACCTCAGTGATATCTTTTAACGAAAAGTATTTTTAATAGATTCTTATGTGAACCTTATAGCTGCCCTTTAATCGAGATTAAAAACTATCTGTGTTATTAACTCCTTTAGAGATAAAGAACCCATTGCTTCAAGAGGCTAAGTAAAATTTTCCAAGGCTATTTAGCCAGTAAGCAAATGAGCAAGTATTGGAACATCTTCTCTTCTGGTAAGCTATTTATGGGCAAACACGGTGATTACAAACACTAGGAATTGGGATGTTGAGATAGCCTAGCTGGTAAAAGCTCTTGCCATCAAGCTTGATAATCTCCGTGTTGATGCCTAAGCACAGTGGTTAAGCACAGAGCGAGGCTTTGTCCCTTCCTAGCTTTGTGGGTTTAGCCACTCTGGGACCTCTAAGTCACAGTTTCTTTATTTGTAAAATGGACATGCCAACATTACTTCATCTGTAACTGGGAGGTGTTTAGGGTCTCCGTTTCCAGCTGTCTACTCTTCCTATGAAGCTAGAGGCACCCCTGAAGCCCCATACTTGAGGGACTTTTGGTCTCTGACTTGCTGGGCTGTGTGTTATTTCCTTCAGTGGTATGACCACTCTTAAGATGTCTGTGCTCCAGTAAATAACTCCTTCCTCAGCTCCGTAAAAAGATCTAATTTAACTCTGTAGGTCATAAAGAAAAGGAAAGCATAGATGTGGAAGGGGAACTTGTTGGGGGAAAAGGAAGGTGCATCCAAAGGGGGGGGGGCGAGGAGCGTGGGGCAGGAGACTTAACTTCATTATATAAGTATTTGAAATGGTCGACAAATAATAATAGAAAAAAGGATTCTTCTTAGAAAGCCTCCAGGACACTTTTCCATAGTCATCTGGCAGGGCTTTCTTGTCTCTCACAGTGCTAACTTAGATGAAGCTGTATCTTAAAGGATAAACAAAGCACTGTCTTACCAAGATTGCTGCATAGCATCGCTTGGCAACAGGAAGCGGCACATATTTGCCGTCTGGTTGTTATTTTTGGTAAAAGGCACCAAGTTGCTGTAAATGGGGTACGGAGTCATGATGGTAAAGGAGAGGCACCAGGTGGCAGCGATGACCTTCAAAGCATGGGACTTTGTTTGCCAGACTCGGGACTGTAAGGGTCTGCAGATGGCGCCATATCTCTCCAGAGAAATGGCTACCAGGTTGAAGGTGGAAACACTCACAGAAGTGCCTGGGAAGAAACAAAGAAAGTAGTAGTTACTCAGGTGTTGACTCCAAAGTTTGTTTGTGTATTAGCTTAAGTGTATCAGAGCTGCGATTTAGAATCACAGGGGAATGCTCAAGGGGTAAAGAAATACTATGTATGTTTTTAAAAGATGATTTAGCCCAGCTTTGTATCAAAAAGGACTCAAAGCAGTTAAGCATATGTATTTGCCAACACATCTCATTGCCAATTTTCAGATAAGTTTATTGAGCTTTGATTGCAATCTAACTCCAGCTTGAACTGAAGGTACTCATTATTTAATAAACAAGGGGATAAAAATAAATGGCCATCCCACAGAAGGGCTTTTTGGAAACCTAGAGAAGAGCTCTAATTTTGATCATGAGCATGTGGTTAAACAGACAGTAAAAGGCAAAAATTGTCAAGGACTCTGTGTTGCTGAAAGGTCACTGGGG